>OX421328.1:2473805-3723805 GCA_949125395.1 Diaphora mendica | reverse complement strand
CATAAAACAATAAAATCGGACCATGGGAGGGGTAGATTTATCCGACCAAAATATATCCTCTGCGAGAACAAGTATACGTGGCAAGAAATGGTAAGTGCCATTGATTCTGCACTGCGTTGGCATGTCAGTACAGAATACTTGGTTGCTCTGCAGACATAACGGCGGAACCATGGATTTGATGACATTTAGACGATGCATAGCAAATGCTATAATTGAGGAGAACAAGAATCGTTCCAAGCCAGGACCCAGTCGCCCTTCTCTTCTTCAATCACAATAGTTTCCAGATATTATGAGAAAGGTCATTATAACACTAAACAAATAGATAACAAAAGGACTAGGTGTGGACAGTGCCATCGTCAGTGTACTGCTAGATGTGTAAAATGTAATATATGTAGGTCGGGTCTCCATGTAGAATGTTTAATGACATATCATATGAAAAATAAATAAAATGTCAAAATACTGAAATTGTGTACCTCCTTGGCCCTACTGTACCGCATATGGTACGGGTGGTATCTACCCTCCCTATAATGCGATATTTTTTTAAATATTTTTTTATGTTAGTTTTGAGCCGCATCTAGTTAGTTTAATCAAAAAAAGTAAACTTTAAAGGAAAAAAACTTTCAGGTTTAGATGGGTTAATAACTATATTAAATTAAATTAAACCAACCAGAATGTTCTAGTCTACAAATGAATGCCGCACCATGCTACAGCGCAAAGAGTATAGTAATGGTTTCAGGTGTCACACTCTCTGCAGGGTCTTACACACTTCAACAAGTAACTTTTAAATGACTTCAAAAAAGGAGGTTATCAATTCGACTGTATTTTTTAAAATCTTTTTTACCTCATTAATTTCGACTGGGTGAACCGATTTTGATGATTCTTTTTTTATTTATAAGCTGGTGCTTCCCGTTTGGTCCCATTTTATTTGGTCCAGTTCTTGAAGTCGTTTTTTTCCGTTAAAATTTGTGATCATTTTTATACATGATCAAGGTAATTATTGGAAAAAATGTAAATGCATGAAAATGTAAATTTAGATACTCAAAATTTACAATCGAATATTTTTATTTCTTACTACACACATCAAAAGTGTCTAGGGATCAACATATATTTTTGCAATAACTTTTCTCCTGATTGATATTAATTAAAATTTTCTTTAAGGATTCATCAAATAAAGTGTTTTCGTTTGTCACAGTAACGATAAACCAAGTCACCTTTGCATTAATAAAGAAATTTGCCATTTTCCTAATAAAGGGATTTTTGACATTTGAACCACTAACATTAAAGTTCGAAAAAAAAGACTGAAATAACAGTTTTCTTCAAAATTTTATTAGGTAACTTAAACAATTAATAATCCGTGTTTCCACCGCGATCACTAACAACACAAGAACATCGGTTTGGCATACTCAAAATGAGTTCATCCAAATCACGCTGTGGAATGGCCGCCCATGATCGTTGCAACAATAAAAAAAGGTCTTCTTGCGACTGGATACCCTCCATATTCGGCAGAGCTCTTCTCTGTAGCATATCCCATGCATGCTCAATCGGGTTCAAGTCTGGCGACTGAGCAGGCCAGGGCAGGACATTGATGTTAGCTGCGGCGAGAGTCTGTCTTACAACTCTTGCGGTGTGCGGTCGTGCATTATCATGCATTAACTGAAATAAGGGACCGATTTGCACTTGTAGAGGAACGATGACGTCTGATACAATCGTCTCAGCATAAATTTGAGCGTTAAGGTTGCCTCTGATCCAAATCAACTCAGTTCTTCCGCCGATCCAAATACCCGCCCATACCATGATGGTTCCACCACTATAAGGATGGACTTCCTGGCAGGATTTTAATCGCTGTAGGCGTCCAGGGGTTCTCCAGTGTCGTATACGTCTTGTATCCGGTCTCATACCAAAACGAGACTCATCAGAAAAGCACACGAAACGCCATTGTTCTTCTGCCCAATTTCTGTGTTCAAGAGCCCATTGATATCGAATCCTACGATTGTGCATTGCTATAGGTGGTACCCGTAGCGGTCTTCGGGAATGAAGGTTCACTTCATGCAAGCGGTTTCTGACTGTTTGGTCGCTAATTAAGTTCCCTGAAGAGTGATGAAGCCTCACGGCTAACATCATGGCGGTTATTGTTGGAGCTCTTCGAGTTAAGATTTGAATGTATCGGTCTTGTCTCCGTGTGGTGCAGCGATACCGTCATCCATGGCGCTCAGCCACGGTACCAGTGCTTCGGTAACGTGTCCAAAGTCGACTGATAACACTCTGACTTGTATTCAGAGCTAAAGCCACAGTACGTTGCCGGGAACCAGCTTCTATCATTCCCACGGCTCTGAGCATTTCTTCCCTGCTTAAATGACGTCGCCGCTCCATAATAACGTTGGTTTTAATCAGTAGTAGGGAAACAGTAGCACTAATAATGTCTTCAATGCGTTGTATGTTTTTATAGGGAAAATATTGACAGCTGATTTTCATCTTTTACTCAAATTTGATTGACATTTCCTGATTCAAATTATGAAATGCACCAAAAAGGATCCATATAAATTTATAAAATCATAAATTTATTACAAAGCCACATCTCAATCTCAAGAAATCCGCATAAAAATGCTTGATCACTAGACACTTTTGATGTGTGTAGCTTTTGACAGCAGCTCCGCTCGCATGTATGTCGGTTATCGTGTTAAAAAGAAGAATTAGTGCAGTGATTTAACTATGAAAGCGTAAAGCTGAGTCTCCACTGAAGAAAAGTTGGCAATTTTTGTGTTGTCAACACGTGTTCGTGACAAAAGTTTCTGTAATTTCCTTGTGTTGGCAACAAAAATGTTCAACAAATGTTGGGAACCATGTTTCTGTTTTTGGCGGTAAACATTAAAAGAATACGCTTGTTGCAGATATTTATTGGCTCTGTGGAGACGCTTGGTTGGAATGTTTTTCAAATTGTTGGCGACTCGGTGTAGACATAATGGAACCAAAAGTATACGATTTTCTGAAGAGTTGCAAACAGTTAGAAACGCTGAAATTGCCAACAACTTCAGTGAAGACGCGCCTTAACAGACAGAAAGACTGACAGAGTTACTTGCGATAATGCCAAGTTTTCTAAAAGTTATTTTTAAAATATTGTTCGACAAACAGATCTGTCAAATTAATAATAATGATATAGCAGCTATAACTTTGATTTACCCATTATAACGCATAACTTTGATCAAAAGAACAATTTTAAGTCTCTGATCAATTACAATGAATATTACAGTGACATTTGACATAGGTAAGATTTTCCAGCAATATTTGACAGTTTGACAGCAATAACAGTCTGATTCAATAACGAAATCAAAGCACCTAATCAGCTTTGAACACTTTATATATTTTGACGTTGATTAGCTTTTCAGAAACCGGGCGTGAAAATGTAGTTTTTTTAGGTTATTTTAATAACATGTAGTACTACGTATAGACACATTCAGAACATTACGTTTTTAAATTGGAATCAACGAATTGTATTAAATTTGAATAATTTATTTGGATAGACAAAGCCTAGGCTGTGTAAATCTATTTTTGCGTAAATGTATTTTTGAAGTTCATTTTGTGACTATTCTACAGAGTAAATAGAATGGCTTTAGAGAATATTGTAGATGTCAAATGGGTAAGTGACCTACCATGGATGCCTGTAACACAAGATACACAAAAAAAATTAAACCGTATTATTATTTTTTAAAAGGAGTAACAATGGAGTTTCTTGCCAGATTCTTCTCCATGAAGGGTAGGCTGCACTTGGAACTGGCGACTAGAATCACTCGATTTTTTAATATTAAATATTGACTATTCATAAGTGCCTGTAAAATAAGTGCCAGTATGAATAAAATATTTTTGAGTTTCAACATTGACTTTATAAATATTTTCCTAAAGAAGAAAAGTAAAAGTACCTAAAATAAATCATAAAACCTATCTAAATGTTCGAGTACATTCAAAGTTTCGGTGTGTTTGTTCAATCTGTAACATCTACAGAGACCAGGTACTTTTCTCTAGGTAATTAAATTTCGTACGGCAGTCGTTCTCGTACTTTGCCAATTAGATCTGATATTTTTAAATGAAAGTGATACTAATGTGCCACATTGTTGCCTCGATATTTCGACTTCATTAAAATTTTTACTTTTTAGGGTTCCATAGTCAAAAATGCAAAAAACGGAACCCTTATGGATTCGTCATGTCTGTCTGTCTGTCTGTCCGTCCGTATGTCACAGCCACTTTTTTCCGAAAGTATAAGAACTATACTGTTGGAACTTGGTAAGTAGATGTATTCTGTGAACCGCATAAAGATTTTCACACAAAAATAGAAAAAAAAACAATAAATTTTGGGGGTTCCCTATACTTAGAACTGAAACTCAAAACATTTTTTCAAACTTCCAACGTAAATTGGTTTCAGAGAGATCTATTAAGTAGTTTTTTTAATACGTATATAATATATAATAATAGAGGTATTATAATAGAGATAGTAGAGCCACGCTGATTTCAGCACGAATGGGCCGGCTCGACCGGGGCGGTACTACCCTCGCACAGAAAATCAACGTAAAATGACCACGTTCGTGCTGTCGTGTTTCGTTGGTGAGTGCGAGACCGGAGGCCCAAATAGTCTAGTCAACAAGTTCCATACTTGTTGACTAGACTAAAAGATGCAGCAGCATCACTAGGCCGCCATGGTGTGGGTCGCCATGCTGCATTGTTTACATTCGCAGTGAGTATGGCGACCAATACTCTTGGATTCTGCTTATGCTTTCCATCAGGCAGAGTAGAGTCATTTTGGCGGGCCGGACATAAAAAAAAAATAAGAAAAAAAAATACGTCATAAATCGTATAATATATTATGTTACTTGCTGCTACGAAACCCTTCAGGGACGAGTCCGACTCGCACTTGGCCGCTTTTTTTTTGTAATATAGATATTATTATTTTTTATTCAATAATAATTGTTTAATGAAAGAATATGGTCTGGCCAGGAATTTTTTAGCCAACCCATCTGCTTATATTATTTAGTATATTAAATTTGATATAAAATACTTTTCATCCAATAAACAGATGGGTGAAGGTTGTTTCTATTCGGATCTTAGACCAATAGGGGAAGTGAAACTCTATATTAATAACCCGTCACCACACGGTTTTTTTTCCATTTGTGCAAAATGTTGCTGAAAATTTTGCACAAAGTGGCAAATGGGAATAAATACTCAAATCAATATCGGATTAAGTTACACAGTAATAATATACTATTAATACATTTGCCTAATTTCCCAATTAGCGCCCTCTACTTAATCGATTACGTTATTAACTTAAATCTAATCAAACAAATTTGTAGTTCAAACTTGAATTTCAGTCATTAGGCATCGTCTAGGATTCTATTATACACAAAATTGGCATCCGAACTGAAATAGCAAAATAGAATATTTAAAGGTCGATGAGTTCGTAATCTATCTGTCAACAGCATACCATTAGTTTGCGGTTTATATATTTAGACTGGGTATAAATACTCGAGTCTGTTTAATCGATAAATATTTGAATCGATAGACGATACTTTTTTTTTAATGTATGGCCCGCCAAAATGACTCTACTCTGCCTGATGGAAAGCATAAGCAGAATCCAAGAGTGGTGGTCACCATACTCACTGCGAATGCAGACAATGCAGTATGGCAACCCACACCATGGCGGCCTAGTGATGCTGCTGCATCTTTTAGTCTAGTCAACAAGTGGAACTTGTCGACTAGACTATTTGGGCCTCCGGTCTCGCACTCACCAACGAAACACTATTGCGTGCCATTGCATCGATATTTTGTATCGTATTGCATTTCGTATCGTAGCTATATACATACAGCACATTCGAAATTAAGAATACAATTGCAATTAATCTTGTCATTGTACCAATGACAAGATTAATTGCACGGTTGGTCTAGTGATTTAAGCGGTCACCACGCTGCTTTCTGCTGCACCAATTGTTGTAGGTTCAAATCCTACATGGGACAACACTTTGTGTGATCCACAAATTGTTGTTCTGAGTCTGGGCGTTCTTTCTTTCTTTTTGTCCGTCTCGTGAATGTTTGTAAAGTCCCCCGCAACACAGGATGTATATTCATAATGCGGGAGTTAGCTTATAAAAAAAAGTTAGTATTTTGAAACCCACAAACTTCAGCATTTAAAATAACAGTAGGACTATTCTTTGAACGTAAAATAGTGTGATTGGATAAAATATTTTATTTAAAATCGAAAGTTCCACTAATGATGTCACTACATATTCAAAATAATCTGTCAAAATTGAAGCTTTATTATCGTGAACTTTTGAATAAATTAAACGCAAATCGAATACGTCAACAAAAATAATTGAGTGAACAGTTTTGCCAATAATATCGTAATTTAGTTTCAGATTTCACACATACATACGTCAAGTTTTATAATTCTAAATTAATAATAGATTATAATATTAATAAAAAAAAACAGTGGATACATTTAGACACGTTGTATATCCATACTAATATTATAAATTCGGAAGTAACTCTGTCTGTTTCACGGCTATGTTGTTGCACCAATTTCAATTAAATTTTAGATAATAAATTATGGATACAGTTATATATACAGGTTGTATATATGGATATAAAACCTGTATATATAACTGTATATATGGACTAATATTTTAAATTTGGAAGTAACTCTGTCTTTTTCACGGCTATGCCGTTGCACCGACTTCAATTAAATTTGGCATGAAGATATGTACTTTGATCCTTGAGGGAGGACACTCTCTGCCGCGATAACCGACATACACGCGGCTGAAGCCGCGGGCGGAAGCTAATACATTCTAAAGGAGACTTAAAGACTATATAGAGAGTTTCTCTGATTGCTGTAAAAATTAAAATATTGGTAAATATTGATAGATGGCCTCAATATCTCGAACATGTCTGAATCTCGAAAAAGTAATTCAGATTGTCTTTTTCTAAATTCGGGCTCTCGAGCTTTTCTACTTTTTAAATAGTTAAGATATCTTTTTGTGTTTTTTTTTTGCTATATTTTCTTTTCTTTAAGTTTTTATTCTTAATTAAATACAAAATGTGATAACAAGCTGATAAAAACTACTCATAAAGATTTGATTACAAAGTTAGATAAGTAGGTAACGTTCAAGCATGAAACCCGTTCAACTCCACAATGTTTTGTTATCAAAATATTTTGAGTTGAGTAAATGAGCATGAATACTACACAGATAAATTTTGCAAAGAAAAATAAGAAATTCTAAAAATAGAAGATCCCATTATTTTGTCTTCTAAAGAAACCAATCACTTTTTCGTTACATGTCACTGGAAGCCAACCGTCTAGTCGCTTGGTAATTTATTCTCGGAATCTTATACAAAGATTCGGTTACCGAATTTAATCAAATCAAACAATAGTCAATTTACGGTATACTAGTTAAACCCTGCGATGTTACCCGCAATAGTCTTTGTACCTTTACAAAAATAAACACGGGTAATGGCGGGGGAAGCTAGTCTAAAAAATTAGTCTAAGTTATTCCTCAGATCATCAGCTATCTGCCAGTTAAAGTTATGTCAAAATCTATCCAGCTGTTCCAGAGATTAGCCGGAACAAAGAAAAGGTCAATATAAAAAAAAAAAATGATGTGTGTGTGTACTTAAACATATGATTTATTTTTTATTAATTCGAAATTTTAATTGCACATTTAATTTTATTTGTGTAGATGAGAGACAAAATAATGTATTTAGGGAAACCACGAAACTAAATACGTTAACTAATGAAAATAAACGGGTTGCGGTTGCACAGCCCTTAATTTACATTTGCACTAGTACCTAAATACACGGTTTCGGTATGCGATACCGGAAATTGGGTTCGTGAATTGATAATACGATCAAATCGCGTTACGGTTTTTGATGAGTTATTTGAAAAAGCATAATAATAGGCTATTCGGGCTGTCTATTTACTTTAAGTAAAAAAAAGGCTATTTTGGTTTAACAATTTTAATCCCTAGCAAAAAATCAGTATGGAATAGACCGGCAAACGAGCAGACGTATCGCCTGATGGTAAGCGATTACCGCCGCCCATGGACACCCGCAACACCAGAGGCATCACATGTGCGTTACCGGCCTTTGGGGGGTGGGGGGGGGGGTGATAGGGGGAGGGGTTGGGCCTCCGGTATCCTCAGTCACTCGGTGAAACACAGCGCAAGCACTATTTCACACCGGTTTTCTGTGAGGCCGTGGTATCACTCCGGTCGAGCCGGCCCAGTTTGTAGATATTGACTCACAGACACAATATTATTAATTAGTCCGGTCAAATTAGACCAGAAAATAAGAGTAAAGTTACCTAAATTCCCACCAAGCTGAAAATCGGTAATATTGTTTAAAATATCATTAAAAACAAAATTTTAAAGTTCCCTCCATCTTTCCCTTCTAAGGAAAAAAAAATATTCAAGGTCGAAGGTCAAAAAAATGAGTTTTGCGCGATTTTCAGCAAAACGATAAGTTTTATCATAAAAGTAGTTTGGACAAAATTTTAGATCATAAAATTATCTAAAAAATGTATAATTTTTTTTTGATAATATTGATAAATGATATTTTAAACAATCTTACCGATTTTCAGCTTGGTGGGGATTTAGGTAACTTCGAATGTCTAAATTGACCGGACTATAGTAGTTTTTTTTTTGACGTGACAACGTCTTATAATTCGATGGAGATATCTCTCATCATTTCATCAATGTTTCATTATGACGTTGTCACGTTATACTATCGTCCGTAAACAGACTTTACAGACAACCATTTTTTCAACTGCCTCGTTTGGTCTCGCGGTTGGCGTGTACGACTGCTGATCATGAGGTCTCGGGTTCGATTCCTGGGTCGGACCAAATGTTTGTATGATCTACAAATATTTGCTTCGGAGTTTGGGTGTTTTCTATGTATAATATGTATGTATTTACAAAAAAAAAAGTATAAATGTATTTGTATCAGTTGTCTAGTACCCATAACACAAGCTCTGCTTAGCTTGGGACTAGATGGCGTTGTGTGTTAAAATGTCCGAAATATTTATTATTTATAACTTATTTAATAACTAACTACTACTACTCAAGGTTGTTGTTTTACCTTACGCAGGGTATAGTTAGTCTAAAATAAAAGTAGCTTTATTTACTTCGCCAGTGACAAGTCAAAATTGGTTCAGCCGTTCCAGAGACTAGTCGCAACAAACCGACAGACAAAAAGTAAACTAAATGTTTTTCTGATGTAAGTACCGTATATACTTCCATATGCATTTAGTGAAACACTATTCATTTAAAACTACAAACAGACACGTCAATTGTATTAATTTGTTTAAATTAACGAAATTTAAGATCTCAAGTTTAATAAGAAAAAAGCGGCCAAGTGCGAGTCGGACTCGCCCATGAAGGGTTCCGCAGCAGCAAGTAACCTTATATAATTTTTATTTTATTTTTATATTTGTGTTGATTGAATGAAAGGTAAATTGCAGTTTACGATTTATGACGTATTAAAAAAAAGTACTTACTAGATTTCGTTCAAATCAATTTTCGTTGGAAGTTTGCATGGTAATGTACATCATATATTTTTTTTAGATTTATCATTCTCTTATTTTAGAAGTTAAAAGGGGGGGACCCCCAAAATTTATTGTTTTTTTTTATTTTTGTGTTAAAATCTTAAAGCAGCTTACAGAATACATCTACTTACCAAGTTTCAACATTATAGGTCTAATAGTTTCGGAAAAAAGTAGCTGTGACATACGGACGGACAAACAGACAGACAAACAGACATGAAGAATTTATAAGGGTTCCGTTTTTTGCCTTTGGCATGGAACCCTAAAAAGTGTATTGTGTAGTTATTTTTAAAAAGTATTAGTCGGTAACATATTACTTTTTTGGAATAATTTATGTTTCTTACTAACTTTTAAACTTTCGCGTTCCATGATATAATTATTATTATTTTTACGGGAATTAACGCGATCACTATTTCAAGGTACTACATACCTCTGTTTTGCCTGACGTTTCGACCAGGTTGCACTGGCCGTGGTCACAGGCTGACTGGCTCAGCGGCGCACGCCCTCCGTCGTCGAATCCGTGAAGTCGAAGGTTCTTCATCCACCCGGTATACAAACCGGTAACATACAACCCTACAGCCAGAGTAACGCGTAAAATACGATCTCTAATCCGGGATAATGAGGACCTATTTTCAGAAGACGAGTACAACAGACTGTACAAACCAAAGTCACACCAGCCACCGAAATTATATGGTCTGCCTAAGATACACAAGCCTGACGTGCCGCTGCGGCCCATTGTAAGTCAAATTGCTTCTCCTACTTACGATCTTGCAAAGCACGTTGCTTCAGTATTGCAACCACTTGTAGGCAAAACACCGTCTTTTGTGAAAGACTCACGGCACTTCATACAAATCATAAAAGATCTCACGTTGGAACCGGATTACGTCATGGTGAGCTTTGACGTGGAGTCGCTTTTCACCAATGTTCCAATAAAAGAGTGCTTAAACGTCGTAAAAGACCTGCTGAGAGACAACGAACTGCCGTTCAACTATATAGATCTACTTGAACACTGTTTAGATGGCAATTATTTTCTTTTCCAAGGTCAACATTACCTCCAGATTGATGGTGTCGCGATGGGAAGTCCTGTAGCCCCAGTACTTGCCAACATCTGGATGGAACATTTTGAAGAGAAGGCTCTAAGTCTCGGCCCGAATACCGTTAAGCTGTGGAAGCGATACGTGGATGACATCTTCAGTATCGTTAAAGGAAATAAACAAGAAGTAGATCAATATATACAACATCTTAACTCTATTCACCCTAAAATAAGGTTTACATATGAAATGGAGACGGATAGGTCGTTGTCGTTCTTGGATGTTAAAGTAACCGTGAGATCAGATGGGTCCTTGTCACACTGTGTGTACCGTAAGCCTACTCATACGGATAGATACCTACACGCCACGTCTCATCATCACCCCCGGCACTTGCAATCTGTTATGACTTCACTCAAGAACAGAGCTTACGATCTCTGTGACCCTGAACATTTAGAACGGGAGCTAGAACATGTTCAGGAGGTACTCAAAGGTAACGGATATCAAGTGAATGGAGGACGGAAGCAACCGAAAATAAGACGCAAGTATCCAGAAGTGAACAGGCAACCAGCCTATATGCCTTATGTCAAGGGAGTTACGGATAAGATCGGGTCCGTGTTAAAGAAATACTCCATTCCGACAGTATACACACCAGGCATAAAGGTTCACAACATCGTCGGCACACCGAAGGATATATTGCCACTACAAACTCCGGGTGTTTATAAAATAGACTGCAGCTGCGGAAGTTCCTACATAGGCCAAACGAAACGGACTATTGCTGAAAGGGTCAAAGAACATATCGCTGCTGTGAAGAACCGACAGACGAGCAAATCGGCGATTGCAGAACATGCACTCGATGCAGGCATCAATCACTGGATTGAATTTCACCGCACGCAAGTCCTCTCCACCGAACGTCACTATTATTCAAGAGTTGTACGTGAAGCGATTGAGATTAAAAAGCATAAAACTTTCAATCGGGAAGATGGTTTTAAATTATCGACAGCGTGGAATCCAGTGTTAAAAAAACATACCACCTCGCTTTTCTGCGCAGTCGGATAAACACCAGAATAGGAACACATCGGTTTGCTTACAGAATAGGGACCCTGTTAGTGTGGTATGTGACGGTACATGGCGAAACAAAAATATCAATAATATCGAAAATGTGCGGGTGGATGAAGAACCTTCGACTTCACGGATTCGACGACGGAGGGCGTGCGCCGCTGAGCCAGTCAGCCTGTGACCACGGCCAGTGCAACCTGGTCGAAACGTCAGGCAAAACAGAGGTATGTAGTACCTTGAAATAGTGATCGCGTTAATTCCCGTAAAAATAATAATAATTATAATTTATGTTTCTAATTTTATTCTTTTTAACAGTTCTCTTGACTACGTTATTTACCAAAGTGATGAAACGACACTTCCGTATCACGTTGCAAAATAAATTAAAGCCGATTCACAATAACAGTCACTCGTATCGGTCCGGTTCCTGGCACTAATTGAATGACTGCACGTTTGGCCTAGTGGTTTAACGGTCACCACGCCGTTTCCTACTTCGCCAAGTGTCGTGGGTTCAAATCCCACGTAGGACAACACTTTGTGTGATCCACAAATTATTGTTCTGAGTCTGGGTGTTATTTGTGTCCGTTTCATGTATGTTTGTAAAGTCCCCCGCGACACAGGATTTATTCCTAGTGCGGGAGTTGTCCGAATGCAGTGTATTTTTAACCGACTTCAGAAAAGGAAGAGGTTCTCAATTCGACCGTACATAAGTTATTTTTGTTTATTTTATGTGTGTTCGCGGATTACTTCGTCGTTTATGAACCGATTTTAATGGTGGTACCATGATAAGGACACTAAGATCTGATGATGGCATCCAATGGAGAAACCAAGTCGAACCTCGAAGTCGATTTTTATTTTGTTAAAATTTTACTTGTGTAGTTGCCGGTACAATGTGCTAAAGTTCACGGAGAAACTCTTTCGACTCTTTCTGTAAGTCGTTTCAGAACCGGTTCGGTTAAGTACCGGTACTTTCGGTACGTGGTTTTTAGGGTTGTGTTATTTATGCGGTATCAAGTTTGATCGCGGTTTTATATGAGCGTTTGAATGGTTTGTTTGTGAGTTATTTCGTTTTCAGTTTTTATGTCCAACTGTAAAGTACATTGAGAGCTTAGTTAAAAAAAAAGTTTTTTTTTACTAAATGTGTGGATAACCTTCAATATTAAATGTTAAAAATATCTGGCTTTTAGAATTTCACAAGTCTTGAATAGTGACACACATGTCGGATATACATCTATTTATCAGCAACTTGTATCTGTTAACGACGAAGTTATCCGCGAACACATATAAAAATATATATATATACGGTCGAATTGAGAAATAGTCAACAAGTTCCATACTTGTTGACTAGACTAAAAGATGCAGAAGCATCACTAGGCCGCCATGGTGTGGGTCGCCATACTGCATTGTCTGCATTCGCAGTGAGTATGGTGACCACCACTCTTGGATTCTGCTTATGCTTTCTATCAGGCAGAGTAGAGTCATTATGGCGGGCCATACATAAAAAAAAAAAAAAACCTCCTTTTTTTTTTGAAGTCGGTTAAAAAATTTAAATTAAGACGTGTTAATGGTAGATAACTTTTCAAAACTTTATCAGGAATTGGTGAAACTACATCGCCCTTAAATTGGGTAGACTTGAGCTATAGTTATTCAGAAAGTGGCCGGCTACGAGTTGCATGTGGCGGTATTCACTTTCCATATCAGAAGTATTTTTTTCTAGATGATATAAAAATATATGTTTTTTTCGGCATATTAAATTTAAATGGCAATTATTTTCGGCACATAGTGTTAAGCACTTCAACCGTAGCTGAAACAGCTATTTACGTTAGACCAATGTGTAAAACGAACGCCTCTATTTCCATTGTCGGGTGTGCACAACTGTGGGACATTTTTCACTTGTACCAGTTCTTAGTTTGAAAGCACCAGCGATGTTTCTTAGACTGAGGTGCAAGGTATAACCATAAAGCGAAGAAGAACAAATTGAAACGAAAACCCGAACTTATAACATGACGTAAACCTGGTGGTAATGCAAACCGATGATTTGGATTATAGACTACATGTTTTTTATTATCGTAAACGTCACACACCATTAAATACTCAAGCTTTTTTGAGTTATTACCAAGGTTAGGTACTCAGTAACAGCAGCAGGGAACCTGAAATAATATTATCCTAGTCCTCCTCAGAGCAGGGCCTGAGACGGGCTGTCGGGTTGGTTTTTAGTAGAATCACCACATACCTGGCTCCTGAGTCCCCGGGGAGCCGAAGATCCGAAGCGAATTCCCAAACAGTCAACAACAAAAAAAAGGTACTCAGCAAACTACACAGGCTACACCTGTGAGGCATTCTCCCCTCAACCGCATCTCTGTAACCATAATCTCCTTCATTACAGTTTTATAGTAATTTAATCAATTGCTGCGAATACTTTTCTACTGAAACAAACAGAAGTCTTCCATAACCTTGTCAACACACTCAGGATAAGGGTACTTCTGACCTCACTTATAATTAAAGAAAAAAAATCGATTTACTAAAATCGTCTTCGCTCATGACTTCTACTACAGCTAAGGTAACAAATAACACGTCTGCGTGTCGCTGCGACGTTTCCAATTTAGTCGCTTTGTGTATGTGTCGCGTCAAGTCACATGTGCAACTGACTTGGTGCATGTTTTTATTCTTGCATATTTAGTATGTCCTTCAGGGAGCTTCCTTATCTTTTAGTAGTGCTAAATCAAGTTGGAACTAGTTTATATACTCGAGCATGTCGAGTATTCTCACCAGCATGGTACAGCTAGTAGTTTTTTTTTAAGTTTTAATTGCACAGCAAACGAGGAGATGGTTTACGTGATAGGAAATAAATACCACAGTCCATAGTCGTCTCTAAATACATAGAGATTATATCATCATACATCATCATCTCTACCAAAAGACTTTTGACTGCTCATTTGGCCTAGTGGTGTAACGGTCACCACGCCGTTTCCTAATTCGCCAAGTGTCGTGGGTTCAAATCCCACGTAGGACAGCACTTAGTGTGATCCACAAATTGTTGTTCTGAGTCTGGGTGTTATTTGTGTCCGTTTCATGTATGTTTGTAAAGTCCCCCGCGACACAGGATTTAATACTAGTGCGGGATTTGTTTTAAAAAAAAAATACATCCTTTGCTGGACAAAGGCCTCCCCTAAGTTTCTCCACTACAAAAGTTCCTATGCTGCCCGCATCCAACGGCTGTCTGTGCCCTTGCCTAGCGACGCCTATCACCTTGCCTGCAAACTGCGTTTTCCGGTACTGGTGACAACCACGTATCGATTTTTTTAATGTATATGGGCATGCCGAAATGACCTACTGAATCTACATACTTTGCCTGGTGAAAGGCATGAGTTCAGTCTATCAATCCAAACAACTAAGGTTTAACAGTCACGATCGCTAACCACTAGTCAAATTGGCCTATCTGCTATACATTTAACATTAGAATTGATGATCAATCAACCTACACCGCAAACATAACATGTCTATTCATAATAAGGAATGCATAGTTAATTACGCCAGCACCATCACTGAACTGCATTAATCTGGTCGAAATTTATATTTAATAGGATGGTATTTTGTGATTAGATTTAGGTAGTGGGATTATTTAAGTATTAACAGTTTATAAGTCACAAACTGTTACACAGGATAATAAAATAAAAATAATTTTTCGCTGACAGTGAATTAAATTTTATGGCAGTTCCTTACATGATGGAACCGTTTTTGGTAAAAAGTTATTATAATCAAAACTAAAAGTGATGTAAATGTATTATAATACACAGTATCAGTTTTGTAAAAAAATATTGCACTATTAAATAGTCTTCTGCACTATATTTAACCGACTTTAAAAAAGGAGGAGGTTCTCAATTCGACTGTATTTTTTTTTATGTTTGTTACCTCATAACTTTCGACTGGGTGAACCGATTTTGATGATTATTTTTTTATTTGAAACCTGGTGCTTCCCATGTGGTTCCATTTCCATTTGGTCCAGTTTTGAGATGTTATCCATGAGAAAACCATATAAGTCTTCAATTTGCATTAAGTATGTGCGCGAAAAATTGACGAATAACTCAATATCACGCTAACCGATTTCGATTATACTTTTTTAATTGAAAGCTGGTGCTTCCCGTGTGGTCCCATTGAAATTTGGTCCAGATTGAAGTCGGTTTTTTTTTTGTTAAAATTTGTGAATATTTATAAATACTTTCTAAACCTGAAAAAAGCCATTTACACATAACTTATCTAGAGATATCTGTTATAGGTATATAATTCTCGTATCACGTTATTACTCACGATGGACTTTTCACGTTATTTTTTTTAAATTAGTGATTTGGTGGCATGCCTATCCATTATCAGCTCATCATCATGAACTGATGACTACCAAATACTGTATACTGTAATAGCTTTAGAAAATATATAAGCAACATAGTACGTGCCTAATAAATTTGAGGTTTTCCTTCGATTTCCTTGGGATCACATCAGATCCTGATATGGTGGCAATGGGACCACATGGGGAGCATACCCTTTCGAATACAATTTTTTTTTTTAATACGGTCTACAATTGACGGAGCTATCAGTGTACATACATAAAAAATAAAACATACCTACCGATGAAATTGAAAACCTCCTCCTTTTGGAAGTCGGTTAAAAAGAGGTCGACGAAGTTGCGTGGGTCGGCTAGTTTTACAAAAGAAACACGAAAACTCGACCTTTGTAATTCAATATAAGTTACATCGATGTTATTCTTGCAATTACTTGGAGTGTGTAGCGAAGTTGCCTGCAATGTGAGGCGTCAGTTAATAGGAGTCGGATAATTTATCGACCGCTCACTAACACTGCTACGGAAATATTTCTTCTACAACTCGTTGGTCGATAGGGCTGTCAAATAGAGCATGAAGGATGATATCTCTGGCGTCACCCCTCCCTGTAGACTGTATTCGATGATGCGTAGTAAAATTTATCTTTCAGACTTAATGAAACTTTGGTTAATAGTTAAGAATTCAAAGCCTCTTTATGGCTTTAAGAAAGTAAATAAGTAGGGACTTAAAATGATTGGATTATAAGAAAAATTACAGATATGGATAGAAAATTTGTTTAAATTAAATTAAATTTAAATAACATTACATTTTAATTCAAGTATAATGTAGTACTTTTAACAATAATTATTTATAGTGATTATTGAACTATTGATAAAATATTTGAACAAATATCCTATTCTTCTTTAATTATTTTTTACTTCTCTGAAGGTCAGACTTGAGCGAAAGAAATTTATGATTTTTCTTGGCCTTTTTAAAACTGGAAATCAAGTCATCACTTATTAACTAGTGAAAATGCCATTCTATCAAGACCTGGTGTTGTAGTATTGATTAAATCGAATATGTCATAGTATGCTATCGTGTTTCATTGGTGGGTACAAGACCAGATGCCCAATGATGCAGAAGCATCTCAATAAGCTGCCATAGTATGAGTCGTCATGCTGCGTTGTTGCATTGTCTGCATTCGTAATGAATACGGTGAGCACTTCTCTTGGATTCTGCTCATGATTTCCATCAGACAGAGTAGAGTCACTTTGACAGACACATGTATTATTATTATTTTTTAATCTCTAGATATACGTGCAGACGTTCTTCAGTAAAAATAATTAATGCAACAGTATGTACAAAAATAATGAATCTGGATATACAAAATCAAATGAGAAATCAATTTAATTTTTGAGCACCTTGAAATAATTTATTAAAATCTGTAACTTCACATCTATTTTGTTCCGTAATTATCTAAAAGTTAAATCAATTTTATTATTTACTAATTAATATTTGATTGGCAACCCTATATCGAACTCATTCTCTTTCTGGCGGAAGGAATTAATTTACTATAACGTTACAACTCCAGTGCGGGCGCGTCGACTATTGGCGAATTCAAATGAGAGCGATTTAATGGCTTTAGTCAAAGTGGCTTTTATTATAAAATATTTAATAAAAAATAATAGCACCCGGTATTAAATACACTGAATTGGATAATATCTCTAGTTTTTAAGAATATTACGAGTAAAAGTAATTATCTTAAAATAACTCTTAATTTATTACTAGCCGACCCGCGCAACGTTGTTTACATCTCCTAATGCCTGTAGCGTAAAAAAATTCCCCCGTTTTTGTAACATTATTCATTAGTGCTCCGCTCCTATTGGTCTTAGCGTAATGATATATAGCCTATAGCCTTCCTCGATAAATGTACTACCGGTTTTACTCTAAGGCATTGTCAAAGGTAGAATGTATTTCAACAAGTTGCATCAAGTGCTAACTATTGATAGTATAGTTATATGTAATTGTCCAGTAAAAGTAAAATCTTTAAATAATGCACAACATGATTAGAATTTTCAATCCTTTTATTTTTTTGACAGGGAGGAAAATCCCTTCTCTGGCTCCTCTACTGACTAAAAACCACCCCGACGGCCGATGTCAGGCGCCCTGGCGACCCTGTCGACGACTGGTATCTCCGCTGACGTCTACGCTCGGGATCGGTCAATATTTTCAATGTATACTAATCTAGAGACAATTGAAACAGAATTGAAGTTTCCAACCTAATTACGTTTCATTATTTGTCTGCAATGCTAAAAGAATAATTACAAATTTTAACAAAAAAAACCAACTTCAATCTGGACCAAATTTAAATGGGACCATTCGAGAAGCACCAGCTTTCAAATAAAAAAAGAATCATCAAAATCGGTTCAGCCAGTAGAAAGTTATGAGGTAACAAACATAAAAAAATGCTGTCGAATTGAGAACCTCCTCTTTTTTTGAAGTCGGTTAAAAATACAATACAATTGATGTCACCTATTTAAGAATCTTCCTAAATTCACGTGTTGCGAAACCAACCAGTAAGTTTAAGCCCTAAAACCAAAGCCGTAAGCTTATAGATGGTCAGTTGGCACTTTTCAGTCCATTTAAGTAAATCCACAGTCCCAAAACTCCTTAGAACATTACATCGACCTCTTTTCTGTTGGATATGGATTCTTTTGTGAGCTTATTTTTTATAAACGCGAAGTTTCACCGCCATTTTTTCGCGGAAACTTATTTTTGATATTTTTTATGCTTGAAATATTTTTCATGATTTATGGAGGTCACGGTTAATTTGGTGGGTGTATTTTATTTGGGCTTTTGTGAAGAAAACGAGGGTCCTACAGTTGCGTGTTTTGTACGCGAAAAAATAGTTTCGGTTTGTAACAACGAAGATAATAGAAAAGAATATAAATAAAAAATTCAAAAAATCTTTAAGTATTATATTTTTGGCGTAAAATTATTTTAATGTATAATTTACAGTACCTGGATGACTGGGACTTTGGTAAATTTTCTAAAATGAACCGTTGGAGTCGTTTACGAGATTCAGAATTTTACTCGTTGAAGGGTATTAGATATCGCACATCAACAGCTATTAATATTATATAGATGGAATAAGACTCTGTTTCAAAAGGTGGTTTCTGTTTTAAATATTTTAAAACCTGTATCTTGCTTTTTATATAAGATGCGAGGTTACGAGTAAGGTATAATGAATATTATGTATATAGTGTGTATAATGAATATAGTGAGTATACTGAGTATTTCAAAGAATGGGTGAGGATCTTCCAGATATGAAAAATAATGAAATAATGATTAACAAATGATGGCTTATAAAATTATATAAATGAAAATCACTGATGTGTAAATTACACATTTTTACTCAAAGGGGTATTTTTGTGCGCTTCTTTTGCAATAATAAGCTTGTTTTATATTCCTATGGCTTTAAATACTTACAGTTGCCAACGGCAAGTTTCATTTATAAATTGGACACAGTTACAAGTTGGCAACCTTCATAGTAATAACCATTACCGTATCTATCGATAATATTTATTATATTATATCCAGTATTCTCTAAGAGCATCAAAATTAGGGTCGCTTTTCAAGGCCACAACTACTACGAGTATAAGTGCTATCGCTAACCCGCTTACCTATCGACTAATTCATAAAACGTGTAGTAAAAACAGTAAGTACTTATTAGTCACTTCAAAATTATAAACTCGGTTGCCACCCGTTAGTTCGGTTGCGTGACAAAATTAAAACTATGACAAAATCAAGTTTCTACACAAACACGCAAGCTTAGACATGCAATATTTATAAATCTTTCCATAGTGTTTAAACTAATCATTAAATGGAAGTAATAATTTTAAATATTACTATCAGTGTATTATTATCATCAATAGTCTTTACCGGTCCACTGCTGGATAAATGTCTCTCTTTAGAAAAGGAGTCTTGGCCCACGCGATATTCATCATCTTCCTTGCCTTTATTATTCCTAAGATTATTTGGGATCGACTACTAGTTCAACCAGTTTTACTTGAATATCAGTTTTTACACAGAGCGACTGGCATCTGACCTCCGCAACCCTGAGGGTGAACTGAATTCGAAGGTTGAACTAGTTGTCAGTATATTTGAGGGCACTGACTTACCAATAACGATTGGCATAGATGTTCAAGGTTGCTCTCCGAGGCACGGGCGGGAAACACCGCCATATTCCATACTCCGGGCTGCTATTAAGAATTCCTTGTAAGAAAAACTCAACAGCAGACCGACCCGGGAATCAAACCCGAGACTTCTTAATCTGCAGTCGCTTACACCAACCACTAGACCAACCAGGTATTGGTCCGTGTTAAATATTACTTGCAGTATATTATTTTTATCATTAATAGTCACCAGTTCTAGTTCTTCTAGTTACTAGTTCTTTACCAGTCTACTGCTAGACATTAGCTTATACTAAAAAGGAGGCGTCTGGCTGATGTAGTTTAGTAATTTAGAATTTTTACTTCTGTTTACAGTGCTTCATTAGCTCTTACAATATCCATGGAATCAGTAGAGTTGGACACACTCCGTATTTTTATCCGTCAGCCCACGGAATACTTTCGGTTTAAAGTACGTTGAACTTTACCTAATTTTGTATTTTTTTTGGAATAGGGGGCAACCGAGCAGACGTTTCGCCCATGGACACCCGCAACGCCAGAGGCGTCACAAGTGCGTTGCCAGCCTTTGGGGGATGGGTTTGGCATATGGGCCTCCGATATTCTCACTCACTCGGTAAAACACAGCGCAGGCGCTGTATCACACCGGTTTTCTGTGAGGCCGTGGTATCACTCCGGTCGAGCCGGCCCATCCATGCCGAAGCGTGGCTCTCCCACGGTAAAGCCATTTCTTAAAGCCAAATTCCATTTTTTCACTTATTGTAGATTGATTTGATCTTTTTAGTAAAATATATAAGAAATTAATATTATTTTAGGTGCCAAAAAACCGTTGATTATGGGTAGAAAAAACTTCAGGACCAATTGTTACGGCGAACCTTGGGGGAACTCTATATTCAGCAGTAAACATCTTTCGTGTGCAATGGTGATAAATAAATAATAAATAAATAAATATTTCGGACATCTAACACACAACGCCATCTAGTCCCAAGGTAAGCAGAGCTTGTGTTATGGGTACTAGACAACTGATACAAACAGTGTACAAATATTGATGATTTTGTGGGATACATTAATAAAATCAATTAAGCATGTGTCGACCTTTTAGCTGAAGTTTAAATTTCAGCCTCTCTACACGAATACATTTAACATTAGCCGATCGACTCTGTAACGGAACACCGAGGCTATTACATGCGCATAATCCTATACAACCGTTTAGCTCGACCCTTTTTGGAGTTTCTAAATGAACGGATTTAAAATAGAGGGTACTGTGTCGTTGTGACTGTCATGAACCGAATCGATTTTGTGGCCATATCGATTAGATAAACGTATACACGTGGCTGGAAATTCGGAGTATTTGATAGGGCTCCTAATATCGATGTATCGGTTACACAGTTTTTTTATTAACAAACGAATTGAGTGATCAAATTTCAGTGATTTATTTGAAACGTATTTTGTTTGGTTTCTCGGTTGGGGATTTGTTTTCTAAATTCTGTTTTGAACTGTGCTTGTTCTTGATAACATTTATATACTTATCTATTCAAATAAATAAAATTTAAGTGTATGTTTGTAACTTTAAATTAACAAGTTTTTACTAAATGCCAATATGAGAGTATATATAGTAGTAGTGGTAGTCACATCTAAAATGCAATTTTAACAATATTTTCTGTCTGTTTGCTCCGGGTAATCTTTGGTACGGCTCGACTGATTTCGACGGATCTGATCACTGGCAGAAAGCTGATGATGTAAGGAGTATTTATAAGCTACTTTTTAGACGAAGTTACTGCTTACATCCTCCTGTTGTTGTACCGCGGGTAACACTTCGGGTCTCAGCTAGAATCGATGTGATATTATTGGATTAAAAATATATTTTAACCGACTTCAAAAAAGGAGGAGGTTCTCAATTAGACTGTCCTTTTTTTTTGTTTGTTACATCATAACTTTCGACTGGGTGAACCGATTTTGATGATTCTTTTTTTATTTGAAAGCTGGTGCTTCCCGTGTGGTCCCGTTTTAATTTGGTCCAGTTCAGACATGTCATCCATGAGAAAACCATATAAGTCTTCAATTTGCATTAAGTATGTGCGCGACAAATTGACGAATAACTCAATATCATGCTAACCGATTTTGATGATTCTTTTTTTATTTGAAATCTGGTGCTTCCCGTGTGGTCTCATTTAAATTTGGTACAGATTGAAGTAGGTTTTTTTTGTTAAAATTTTTAATTTGATTATTTGGTAGTAGACAGTGGGCTAAAACTTCTCTTCAATGGAGAGGTTTGTGTCCAGTAGTGTACCTTTAAAGGTTGTTGATATGATTTGTGCTATATTATGTATAGTTTATGAGCCTCATCTTTTATTTATTTATTTATTTTTATTCTTTATTGTACACAAATGGAAAAAAAACATTAAGCTACAAGGAAGTAACATGTACAAGGGCGAGCTTAACTCAAACATGAGTTATCTTCCAGCTAACCTTAGAGTGAATAGAGGATAGTGAAGAATGTTAAGGGCGAAGTCATGTGTACTAATAAATAGACAGAAGAAATAACACTTCATTCGGACTACAAAAATATTATTTCGACAGCAGAAATATAATATATAGATATACAGATAGATACATAACATATTTAGGGCCTGATCATTCAAGTGAGAGATAATAATCTTTGGTTTTCCTCCTGAAAATTGGTTTTTTTTTCCTCTTCTTTTCGTGATACAAATCTCTAAACTGTCTATATAGCCAGAATATCAGCCACCATACACACAGTGGCGCAGTGGTAGCGTATACGACTGCTGTGCTTTAGTTCTCAGGCTCGATTCCCGGGTCGGACCAAATGTTTGTATGATGTGCAAATATTTGTTTCGGAGTTTGGGTACTTCTATGTATGTGTGTATTTGGCAACATCTACAACAGTTTCTAAATAATTAGTTTGATAATAGTTTAAAAAGCATTACTTTAACTGATACAGTGAGCCGAAGAACATCTAAGACAATTTTTGTAATGTAGCAACTAGCTTAACGAATAATAACTAGCAGTAGCCTATGTCTTTCCTCAAGGATCAAAGTATATCCATTACAAATTTAATTGAATTAGATACAGTGAATTAACCGTAAAATCGTGATAGACAAACAGACAAAGTTACTTTTGAATTTGTAATATTAATATGGATTTAACAGAGAACCTCATAAATCTTACTAATATTATAAACGCGAAAGTTTGTAAGGATGGATGGATGTTTGTTACTCTTTCACGCAAAAACTACAGAACGGATTTGGATAAAACTTTACAATATTGTAGCTTATACATCAGAATAACACATTGGCTACTATTTGCCGCGATAACCGATATATACGCGGGCGGAGCCGCGGGCAACAACTAGTCAGACATAAGTTGGAATTCATTATTATTTAGATTATAATATAATAAACTTATAGTCTTCATTCTACAGCAAAGATATGATAAATGACAGTTTTTAATGTACAGGCTGTATTTTTATGTCTCTCATTCAAATAATAACTGCGTCATTAAATATCGATCTAGGAGTATTTATTTAACGACCAATTCGAACGTCATTAACAGAAACGTGTCAGATAATAAATTATTCTTTACAACTTCTTTAGTCATTAACATGTCAAATGACTTATAACACGTGTGGCTAAAATGAAAAATAATCGAAAATAATATATATTATCCTTGAACAGTCGACACATTTGACTTGAGTTTATTATCATAAACTAGCGACCCGGTCTGGCTTTCCAGGAAAATCTTTGGAATTCTCGTATTTCCTCTACTATATAGCGACAGTTTTGACTGCACGGTTGGCCTCGTGGTTAGGCGGTTGGCGTGGTGTTGTGGGTTCAAATCCCACATGGGACAATACTTTGTGCTATCCACAAATTATTGTTCTGAGTCTTGGTATCCGTTTTATATATGTTTATAAAGTCCCCCGTGACACAGGATGTACATATATTGCTAATACGAGAGTTGTTTTTAAAAAAAAAACAAAAAAAAAACTGATTATTAGGTATCGAAGTACACACGGGTAATGCAATTCCATCTTCACAATTGATATATAGTGGGAAAACTTAAACTTATCCAAATAACAATATGCAATAAACAAATAAATAATAAACAGAATTTTCATGTTATATAGTGAGAACTAAGGCTCTTTTAAAAACACTTACTTAAAGGGGACAGAACCCATTTATTAAAAGTCTTCTATCGTTAACTGTACTTTATTGGTTCTTTTGATAAATACACACATCAAGGGTGTCTAGGGATCAACATATATTTTTGCAATAACTTTTCTCCTGATTGATATTAATTAAAATTTTCTTTAAGGATTCATCAAATAAAGTGTTTTCGTTTGTCACAGTAACGATAAACCAAGTCACCTTTGCATTAATAAAGAAATTTGCCATTTTCCTAATAAAAGGATTTTTGACATTTGAACCACTAACATTAAAGTTCGAAAAAAAGACTGAAATAACAGTTTTCTTTAAAATTTTATTAGGTAACTTAAACAATTAATAATCCGTGTTTCTACCGCGAACACTAACACAAGAACATCGGTTTGGCATACTCAAAATGAGTTCATCCAAATCACGCTGTGGAATGGCCGCCCATGTTCGTTGCAACAACAAAAAAAGGTCTTCTTGCGACTGGATACCCTCCATATTCAGCAGAGCTCTTCTCTGTAGCATATCCCATGCATGCTCAATCGGGTTCAAGTCTGGCGACTGAGCAGGCCAGGGCCAAAGCCACATCTCAATCTCAAGAAATCCGCATAAAAATGCTTGATCCCTAGACACTTTTGATGTGTGTAATTTATTAATTACTTTTACTACAAAAACATATTTTTTCCAATGTTCTATTCAACTTATACAATTGATTAGCTTATATTGGAAATAGTGGTATTCAATTATTTTATATTTTTCTTTCCATCTACACTAAATTATTGGAGTGTGATAGAACTTTCAATCAAACCCGTTTACCAAAGAACGTCTTTATTTAAGACTAGCCGACCCACGCAACTTCGTTTGCGTCTCCTATTGCCCGTAGCGTGATAATTTTCTCCCGTTTTTGAAACATTTTTCATTGGTGCTTCGCTCCTATTAGTCGTAGCGTGATGATATAAGCCTATAGCCTTCCTCGATAAATGTACTATCCAACACTGAAATAATTTTTCAAATCGGACCAGCGGTTCCTGAGATTAGCGCGTTCAAACAAACAAACAAACTTTTCAGCTTTATAATATTATAGTATAGATTTAACAGTTTCAAATACTAAAAGCATATTTTCACAATTCATGAATTGTCTTTCTAACATGCACAAAATTTAATTATGAAAGTTTATTATAGTTGTTTTGGGTTCTTTACCCAAATAATGTCGACGGATTGAATGAGAAGTTTGTGTTTGTTTATGTGTTTGTCAGCATGCTGTATCTCAAATATCGTACTTATACGAATAATCCCATACAGATATATATACATTATACATGCCTCGAAAAACGTTGTCAAAAGAAAATTAATATTTTATTTATATATGACATTCTATTTTATTAGCAAAATAAATAACATTTCATTCATCAGCTAACAACAATATCGAATTTCAAAACAGTCGTAAATAATTTACGAAGATATATGAACTCTATATCACGAAAACCAATTGATATCGACATTCAGAACTTCAGACCGTCTGCAGTGGGCAAAGTAAATTAAAAAAGTTGTTTTGAACTTCTAATAAAGGGTTCAGTTGGGTTTAGTGAATGCATTTTGTCGATGTCTGTACTGTGTGTTCTAATTCGAAAAATCTCTGTCACACATTCGAAATTTGAAATTAATTTTCTTTGAAAAGCTTTTGTTCTCTATGAATATAACCAATTCGTGGAAGTAAATTTGAATTGTGAACGATTTATTGTCTCTGGTTTTATTTGTTATTTTTTTACTTAGCGAGTCTAATCGTTATTGTTTATGGTATAAGGTAGCATGATGTGACAAAAGAGGGGAAGGGTCATTTAATAGGAAAAATGAATACCGTTGCCAACGGACAACTCAAATTCGTAAGTACGTTTTTTGAAATAGAATACTGTGTATTCAATTAAAAAGTAACGCATAAATAAAATAAAATACCATTCTTGCATTATGGAAATATCCTATACGCGAGGAACTCTACAAACATCCATGAAACGGACCAAAAACAACCATCCTACAGTGTTTTCTTATATAAACAAAGGAAAATTCACAACAGTTATCTTTGACCAGAACTCTCTCAACTACAGCTCAAACTAAAATTACGACCAATTACTTACAAGACTTCTAAGTTCCAAGATACCAAGAATATAATACAAATCACTAGAACTTCTTAGCCACGTTCAGCATCTGTAACTAACTGCGTCCTATCGCAGAACCAAACCATATCTATAACCGTTCTGAACTTCCAACCAACACTGCTTTTACACCCCAATAAGACTTTATCATAATAGCTGTAAAGTCTAATTTCAATTGTCTTACTACAATACTAAGTTTGTAATGTCTATCGAAGGGCTAATGTCAATTACATTGTCACTCGAACTTCATGTTAAACGTTCTTTAATCGAGTAACTGTGCAGCGATTATGAAATATCGATATTGAATTGGAATATCGTATGTGAATTGATATTAGGGGTAGGTATCTTGAAAAATAAGATCTTTGTTTTTACATTTTTCGTATAAAATATTATGACCATAGAAAGTTTTCGATCATTTTACGATAGTTTTGAGTGTCTTCTTTTAGTTTATTGACTAGAATAATTTGAGCTATCATTTAAAGATTTGTCCTATGATAGACAAGTATACAATATATATCACGTATATATAGTTTTAGGTAGCCTTTATTATATAAATTTTGTTGCTTAAGTATTAAATTTTTTATTTCGACACAAATAAATATTAGTAAATCAAAAATATGGCATATTTTCGTGCTCGAAATGTTATTTAGAAAGAGTTAGGGGTTATTTTCTACACGTCAAATCCTATTTAGATACATGTAAGTATGTATTGTGTGAACATAAAAAATCATTTTTTTAACTTATATTTTGTACAGAATACTCAGCCATACAAAAAATATTATTATGATGGTAATCACACTTAAGTATATAAATATTTGAAACTGTTTTCCGGGTTTGGAACCTACGACCGTCTTGGAGGCCAAAATATATACAAATGATTAAAATTGAAGTGTATGTTTGTAATTTCAAATTAATAGCTTTTCATTAAATACATATGAAAGTACATACGTAACCGTTTCTGTTTGTTCCGGCTAATCTCTGGAACGGCTGGACTGATTTTGAATAGATTTTCACTGACATAAGAAATTATTTAAGTTACTTATTTTTAGACTAATTTTGCGGTACAACAACAACCGCGGGAACGTCGCGGGGCTTAGTTATTATTGAATATTTGCAAGTTTTCTATTTTAACTTTGAATTATATGTATATTGTGTGGTATGTTGTTTTGATCAGGCCAGATATAATCTAATCTATAGCTCTTCAAAAGATAACGAACTCCTAAAACGTTAATTATTGTTTTATGTCTGGAAGCCTCCTAATATAGCCTCAAGGAACTTGTTCAAATTTTATTGTTTAAAGATATTGTAAAGTTGGTTATTGCGCAAATAAAACCTATTGATAAATTGAAAACAGGGATCAAAATCGGCAATTAGTAGTTTGGCAAACAGTGTCTGAACAACAAGTAAAATTTTAAACATAAAAAAACCGACTTTAAGGTTCGACTCGATTTCTCTTGGATGCCATCAGATCTTAATGTCCATGTCCAATACCACCGTTGGAAGATCTCTTTTCCATTAAAAAAGCATTAAAAAAATAATCATCAAACGGTGAAGTTATCCGCGAACACACATAAAATATATATATATATATATATATACAGTAAAACCTTGTTAATTGCGATCTCAAGGGACCAAGAATAAGAATTTTGTACCATTTAAAGAGGTTTTTATTTATCCAGTTTGCCAATAAGACAGGTATAAAATTATAGTTGTCTCATTTACAGAGCCCTCCCCCCCCCCTCGCTTATAGAGGTCAAAATGTACTGCTATTCCATTTATAGAGGTGGAAATTACAATAAAAATGAGTATTTGGATTTATGAATTACATCTAGGTTTTATTTTTTATTATCAAAGCAAAGGACGAGCGAAACGTTGTAAACAAACGTGTCGAAACCTGTCTTAAACTGATAAAATTTCCCACTTATAAAAGGAATTCAGCTACAGACTCCTAATTATAGAGGTAAACATTGAAAAAATTCTAGAAATCAAATCTCATTTCTCATTTCTCGGTTTCGCCTTATGGCATCATCAAAGGTTACGAACACAAGTGCTAGTGCAAGTGATTTTAATTTTAGAAAATTCAATAGACTTAAAAAAATTGTATCTAGGATATTATAGAGTATATAAGAGTGTGTATACATAATATTTAATTATTTAAAAGAAATTATCTAATTAAGGAATTAATTTTTCTGTTGATTTAAGATATCTCGTAGTTGTAACAATAAAAATAATATTTTTTATGTCTTCATGTCATATATTATTTTGTATTTACTAGATTTTGCTCGCGGCTCCGCCTGCGTGTATGTCGGTTATCGTTACCTAAATATTCCCAACAATATATTACTAATATTTAAGTTAATTAAATGTATGTATCTTGATACTCGATACTAGCAAATACCATTAGCCATAAGATATTTATTTTTGGTAAACAACATGTTACGTAGTAGTTTGCTTTATAGAGGAAGAAAATTATGAAAATAATTTATTTATAACTTCATATAATTATTTATTTTTAAACATTTTATATAGATTTATTAACTAGTAGAACTCATGATACCATCGGAAAACAAATATCCCTAGAGACTACGCTTTAAAAAGGAATAAATATTTCGTCTTAACCTACGAAATAATTAGAAATGCCTATTTCGTTGCGTTTCGATACGAGGTGTATACGGGCTGATTCCCTCTATAACAGACTGGAATATTTTTTTTTTGTCAAGAGTCTTTAATAAACTGTTTTCCTTAACAAGTACCCAAGAGCGGTATTGATAAGATCTGATAAAATCGAAGACTACTGGTCCGATTTGAAAAATTCTTTCAGTATTAGATAGCCCATTTATCGAGGAAGGCTATAGGCTATATATCATCACGCTAAGACCAATAGAAGCGGCGCATTAATGAAGAATGTTACAAAAACGGGGGAAAATTATTACGCTACGGGCAATAGGAGACGTAAACGACGTTGCGTGGGTCGGCTAGTAATCACATAATGCGTGTGCGTCGCAAGGAGTATTCCTAAACCCACTCCTGCATCCTTGCGTTGAATCAATGGAAGGCTAAGAAATATATTTGCTTACGATTTGTACATTCCAAAGTACAATTTTAATTTATTTTATGAAGGAAACAATCACATAGAACTCTTAACAGTTTAGACGGATCAATTAGACGGCAAACTTATTGCCATCAAAAAAGACAATATTTAAGTTTTTTTTCTTTTTTTCTAAATATTTTTACATGTAGTTTTTTTTTTTTATGTTTGACCCGCCATAATGACTCTACTCTGCCTGATGGAAAGCATAAGCAGAATCCAAGAGTGGTGGTCACCATACTCACTGCGAATGCAGACAATGCAGTATGGCGACCCACACCATGGCGGCCTAGTGATGCTACTGCATCTTTTAGTCTAGTCAACAAGTATGGAACTTGTTGACTAGACTATTTGGGCCTCCGGTCTCGCACTCACCAACGAAACACGACAGCATGAACGCTGTCATTTTACGTTGATTTTCTGTGCGAGGATAGTACCGCCCCGGTCGAGCCGGCCCGTGCGTGCTGAAATCAGCGTGGCTCTACTACCTACGAAATCCGCGTGGCTCTACTACCTACTACTACTTTATAATAAAACTAGCTGACCCGGCGAACTTCGTACCGCCATATTTATATACAATAATTAGCAATAAATTAAAATTGCGACTATAATTTGAGATTTAAACTATCCTATCTCTCAATTTGGATCGAACTGCACATGGTGTGCAAATTTTATTATAATCGGTTAATTGGTTTAGCAGTCCATTGAGGACAAACATTGTGACACGAGATTTATATATATTAAGATAAGATCTGACCTGTTTCTCCTTATATAATTACTTATTAAAGGTTCATTTTATATGTATGTAGAAAAAACATTTTTGACAATAAAACTCTTTCAGCTTACATCTTCATTTTGTTAAAAAATAAGTGAATTTATTTACACATAATACCTACTAAATATTAATTTCTTTTGTTTCAAATAATTAAATGACGCAGCCAACATTTTCTTAGTAATAATTATACATGAAACGTTATATTTCGGAGAGAAAACATGTAATTTCATCAGTGAAGTAATTATTATAATGAAGAATTTACGATAGATGTGATATTCCTTAAATGTATGTACCTTGTTGCGTAGTCAAGAGTTTGTCTTACTGTAAAATTATTTACTTGCATTATGTACTTTATTTGTGAGGTCATTAGGTTTAGTTTCAGAAAAATATTTTGTTTATTCCATGTTTGCGTTAAATTCGTTCTAGAAATTGCGGTATATTAATTTAATTAGTGGTATATATATAGAATTTTGTTTTAAAATATTTTGCTCGATATATTCATTATGTAACACTGGCTACTGCCCACGGCTACGTCTGCATTTTTTTTATGTGTGGCCTGCCAAAATGACTCTACTCTGCCTGATGGAAAGCAAAAGCAGAATCCAAGAGTGGTGGTCACCATACTTATTGCGAATGCAGACAATGCAACAATACAGCATGGTGACCCACACCATGTCGGCGTAGTGATGCTTCTGCATCTTTGGGCCTCTGGTCTCGCACTTACCAACGAAACACGAGAGCACGAACGCTGTCATTTTACGTTGATCTTTTGTGCGAGGGTAGTACCGCCCCGGTCGAGCCGGCCCTATCGTGCTGAAATCAGCGTGGCTCTACTACCTACTTTTCGCGATAAAATGTCCTTCTCATAGTTCTAATCTATCTGTATAGCAAAATCCATATCGGTTTACTGACTAGGTCGTGAAAGCGTAATAGACATAGGGCTTTATTAATATGAATTAATATAGACCTGCTAGTCTAGTGATTAGCGATCCTAACTACTAAACCAAAGATTATGAGTTCGAATCCTACCCAGGGCAAGTATTGTGTGATGAACAGAATATTTCATTTGTCCAGGAGAACTCATCTCTAAGATGTTTTTGTGATCGATTTATTTATTTATTTATTCATATAATAAAAGAGTTGCAAATGTGTGTACAATTAATGCAATCACAATCTCATTAGAGATTTTCCGTGGATCAAGGTTATCGATTACAATATATAAATTACACAATCACATTACACAAACGCATATCGTTGAACGACGTATTTATAAATATAATTATCCGGTTGATGGTAATACGCTTGGTCCCTGTTACGTATCATCATCATATCAGCCGTAAGAAGTTCACTGCTGAACGTAGGCCTACCCTATTGATTACCATTTCGACTGGCCGGTAGCGGCCCGCATCTAACGAGTCCCTGCGATCTTAACTAGATGCAACTAATATACTAAGTTCTGACAATAAGTATAATTATGAGACCAAGTCTCAAAGTGTAAGTGTTTTCGAAGATAAAACGGAATCTTGACACAATCACTCGGTTGTCCGTCCATCTGTCAATCTATCAGGACCTTTTTTTTAGAGGAACAGATAAAGGTATCAAATTGAAACTCATAGAAATAAAGATTTATGATTCCTTGGCTAAAGGTTTAGTACCTGGATCGTTGAGCTTAACGCGGTAAAATACCGCGCTAAGTTCAGTGATCCAGGTATTTTGGTAAATTTTATAACAATAAATTCAAGCTAGATCGATTTATATCCCCTCCCCCCCGTACTAAATTTCATGAAAATCATTAAAGCCGTTTCCGAGATTCATGTTATTTACATATATTATAGATATACAAGGTATTAAATCCAAGATAGATGATTGTTACCTACCACATACCTATTGAAGTTGGGGAAGTCCGGTTACCACGTGTAATGTTCGCCCTGACTAGTTCCTGATCAAAAAGGGACTAACTATCAAGGGTAGGAGGGTATTAAGCTTAAGTAACCACATTTACACGGTTAGACGCAATGAAAAATTTTTCAAACAAGAAAATTTTCAAAAAACTTAAAGCCTATATACCCTATGCCGTCAGGGCCATTATTACGAATCTATTGAAACTTCATTCATCAAAATCAGTTTAGTAATTTACGATATAAGAACGTACGGTGGTCCATAGATTGCCAAAGCTATTACTCTTCCTTTTTGGCTTCGTCGTAATAGGGTAAAAAGACAACTCCACTGGAAATATTCATGTGCTATGGGAGACTTTACAAATAATACATGAAATGGACACAAAGAATACCCATACTTAGAACAACAATTTGAACATTATTTTGTTACGTGTAGGGTTTAACCCACAACTCAACGCAGTGGAAATCACTACGCCATCTATGTTGTCAGTTCATTTATAACAAAACTGCTCTCAAAATAAAAATACTTTTCGAAAACCAAAACACAAATATATTAAAACACGTCCTTGAAAGTATTTTGCCAATATTTCGGCCGGAGTGGCCCTGCCCTTCACCTATTTCTTTCACAGCCGATAAAGCTTCAAGGCCATTCCCTAAACAATCTGTTTACAAGAAAAAGCTCCAATATATGTTGTCAACATAAAGAGAAAATAAATATCCACTTTTCGATTATTAAGCACCGCACTTACTATCGAGATCTAACGATCGATTCTGTCACTTCGACAAAGATCAGGTAGGGTACGCATCTATAATATGATTTGGCTATTTTAGATCAGATTTAGATATCGTAAGTCTGTGAAATGAACTGGAAACTAAGGGTAGTTTAGGCTTGATAGATGAGCACCATAATAATATTAATAAGAAATTATCTTTTTATTTAAATAAATAAATATTTCGGACATCTAACACACAACGCCATCTAGTCCCAAGCTAAGCAGAGCTTGTGTTATGGGTACTAGGCAACTGATACACATACATATATACTTTTTTTTTGTAAATACATACATATTATACATAGAAAACACCCAAACTCCGAAACAAATATTTGTAGATCATACAAACATTTGGTCCGACCCGGGAATCGAACCCGAGACCTCATGATCAGCAGTCGCACAGACCAACCGCGAGACCAACGAGGCAGTCAAAGTTATTTTTGACTTAAAATTGTGATTTACATATAATTGTTTCAAATTAAATTAAGGAAATAATAATAACAATTTACGACACATAATCAGCATTACACGTGGTTGTACAGGTTCTGGGTATCATTCCCACTCTAAGATGGCAAGTTACAGACTATCAGAACTGAATCTTCTGGTAGTAGAACCACACTGATTTCAGCACGCACGGCCAGCTCGACTGGGGCGGTACTACCCTCTCACAGAAGTCCAATCTAAAATGATAGGAGTCATGCTGTCGTGTTTCATTGAAGAGTGCGGGACCGGAGGCTCAATGATAAAGAAGCATCTCGATAGGCCTCCATAGTGTAGGTCATCGTGCTATATTGTTGCATTGTCTGCATTCGCAATGAGTATGGTGACCACCACTCTTGGATTCTCTCATGTTTTTCATCAGTCAGAGTAGAGTTATTTTGGCTAGCTTATGAATTTTCATTTTCATTGCAATGTGTCATTTAGTTAGAGTATTAAAAAATGGACGATGAACTAAGATGAACTCAGATCATCAGAATAAATATTTTTCGGACATCTTACACACAACGCCATCTAGTCCCAAGCTAAGCTGAGCTTGTGTTATGGGTACTTAAAAACTGATACAAATATATATATACTTTCTTTGTAAATATGTACATTAATATGTTTGGGTGTTTTCTATGTATAATTACATAGAAAACACCCAAACTCCGAAACAAATATCTGTAGATCATACAAACATTTGGTCCGACCTGGGAATCGAACCCGAGACCTCATAATCAGTAGTCGCACACGTCAACCGCGAGACCAATGAGGCAGTCGTGCCTTATTTGTAATATTTCAACATAAACTATATCAAAATAAAGCTATGTATACACGTAATAAATACATAAAACAGATACTTTTGAAGGCCCTACAAATGTGTCATATTGAGTAGAAATGTACGTCATCTTTTGCCATTCGAGCGTTTCACAGCTACACCGATAAAATAAAACAGGGTAGGTGATAAATTCGACACATAAAACACAGGATCTACAAATCTGATTTATCCTGCGAGAAAATATAAACACATTATGTTGTTTGCTACATAAATGAAATGGGAGATTCGTGCTTTGATAGAAGACAGTTCAGTCCAGACACTTCGGCCTTATAGGAAGTTGATGTTAGACGATTGCTTCGTTGCTTTTCACTGAGCGAGGTTCCCGGAACCCAAACTTCTCCTTTGACTGATTCTAGGGGAAGGACTCTAAAGACGACAAAACACTTGTGATTTTTGAGTTGCAGGTATTAATGGGTATAGTTACTTACCATCAAGTGATTCGTCTGGGCGTCTCTCCCCTTGTACCATAAAAAACCAAAGTCTCAAAAAAAATACTTCGTTTAAAAAACCGACTTCAAAAACTAAAAAGTATAAAATAACTTAATTTGCATGTGCTACCTATTCATAGGTTTGAAGTCAGTGCCAAGCCAAGTCAGTAGGTACCACACTCGCTATATTTCGAGACGAAAGTCAACGACGTCACCAACGCTTTGGTTATTTTGTTCTACGCAAAGAGTAGCTATCCCGCTCGGCGAGTGCGGTACCTACTATTACATTTTGGCTTGGCACCTACTTCAAACCTGTTAATAGGTAGCACATACAAATTAAGTTATTTTATACTTTTTAGTTTTTGAAGTCGGTTTTTTTAAACGAAGTTTTTTTTTTCGCTTTTTAGTCTTTCTCAAGTCTTTCATCATCATTTCACCTAAATAACTTGAAAGAATACGACTAAAGGTAACATACATACTGTAAAAAATCAAAAGGACTTTAGTTTTTTGTAATAAAATCTCAAATGGACTATCTTCTATAGGTTACTATAATTCAAATGATTTGAGGTAAACTGACTATCTGAGGTAAACTCTGATATCGTTAGAACCCGTTTTATAAATTATGAAATTAAATGATGTCTACAGAATATGAAGGCATGCAGACAATTGCTTTAACTTCATTGCAGGCGCTTACGTAAATTTGAGGGTTTCCTTCGATTTCCTTAGGATCCCATCATCAGATCCTGATATGGTGGCCATGGGACCACATGGAGAGCATACCCTTTCGAATACAAAAATAATTTTCAAAATTGGTAAACAAATTGACGGAGTAATCCGTGTACATACATAAAAAAAAAATAAAGGAAAAAAAAACCGATGAAATTGAGAACCTCCTCCTTTTGGAAGTCGGTTAAAAAATCAGAGTAAAGCAATTGTTACGTTGCTACCGAGTGATAGAGGTTACCCTAGATCCTATTCCTCTCTCCCTCCCTCCGTAGTTCTGGACTGTTACCGTTGTATATAGGCAACAGACTTACCATCAGATAGCCAGTCTGCTTGTATGTCCTTCATAATATACTTACTTGCTTCGTTAGCTAAGCGGTCCAAAATGTGACTTGAAGTGTGAGTTGTCGGCTTGAAGTTCTCCAATGACCCTTGGACTGTATCACTCTAGCGATATCTGGGGTAACTAAATCGGTGACGTCCAGTTAGTTGACACAGATATGCTCTCGTTACCCTTTCTTCTAATTCTATTCTTTTAATGAGCTCAAGCCGCCAGTATCCATGTGCTTTTATTTTTCCACCCCCTATACTATTCTACCCTTCCAATATTATAAATGCGAAAGTTTGTAAGGATCTATAGATGTTTGTTACTCTTTCACGCAAGAACTACTGGATGATGAAACATAACAGAGTCCAGTAGGATATTGATGGGGTCGTGATGTGTCGAAATTAAGTGCATGTGATAAACGGGTGCGTGGCATCCCCAGAGCTATTCTGACCCCGCGTACACAGACAGGTGCAACTATAATACTGATGGCACACTACGTAGGCCTAAATATAACGCCTCATTTATGAAAACCTGTATTATACTAACTCTAAGCTAAGATGATTGTTACTAACAAATATGGACGAAGTCCGAAATAAATGATATTATTAAAATATACATTGATACATCAGAATAACACATAGGCTACTATTTTTATTTAACTGCCTCGGTGGCGCGATGGTAGCGGGAGCGACTGCTGTGCTTGAGGTCACGGTTTCGATTCCCGGTTCGGACCAAATGTTTGTATGATCTGCAAAAGTTTGTTTCGAAGTTTGGGTGTTTTCTATGTATAATATGTTTACAAAAAAAAGTATATATGTATTTGTATCAGTTGTCCAGTACCCATAACACAAGCTCTGCTTAGCTTGGGACTAGATGGCGTTGTGTGTTAGATGTCCAATTTATTATTTATTAATATTATTATTTACCGAGGGAACAAACATACGCAAGGGCAAACCCGTAGGAAAAAGCTAGTAAAATAATAAATCAATATTTAGTTATCCATGATACTCTTGCCCTTATAGGAAGAAATGAAATTGTTTGTCAACGTCGAAGAAAATGGGTAGCGAGATGGTAGCCGTTATGACGTCAGTTTTATAAATTGAACCAAATTATTGGGGTTCTGTCCGATTTGCGGACGATTTTTGCCGCTGAGGTCACATGTGATAACGGATGGTTAGAGGCCATTTGGGACTGTTGATATAGCCTGGATAATGGTTAGTGAAGCATTATACACAATGGTACTGATACGATAAAATTATATTATCTTTAATTTCCATTCTATCATTTTTTCAGTGGCTTGTAAGAACATGAAATGAGATGTAGTATTTTATGGAGCTTAACTCATATTTTATACGACTGCCTCGTTGGTCTTGCGGTTGACGTATGCGACTGCCGATCAAGAGGTCTCGGGTTCGAATCCCGGGTCGGGCCAAAAGTGTTATTGAGTTTTTCTGAATAGAAATAATTAATAACAGCTTGGAGTTTGGAAGTTGGGGTCTGAACCCCCGTGCCTCGGAGAGCACGTAAAGCTGTCCTGTCCTACGCCTGATCTCTCCCCGGTCGTGTCGGTTAACCTTCCCATCGGATTCTGAGAGAAAGGGAACAGAGGAATTTATAGACCGAATATGTGTGGAAGTGTCGGAAATGGTCGTCCATGGCGATCAAATTGGTGATGTTCTGAAAAACGGCAATGTGAAGAGCATCAGGAACCGACGAGCATGCATGCAGCGATTGATGAATGTGGACAAAGCAAAAGAGGTGTGTCAGGATCGTAGTAAGTGGAAATCAATTGTCTCTGCCTACCCCTCTGGGAAAAGGGCGTGACTGTATGTTTATGTTATGTGGTCACGCCAAATATGTTGTATAAAGGTGCTTCGATAATTGAGTAGACTGTGAATGATTCATTAAACAAATGGAACAATATTGGTAAGGAGAATAAGGGAAACACACATACTCTTCAGCTGCGCAGCGGTTCCTCTGTGTCTCTCTAGTAGCGGGCCCGCCACTGACTCTGATCCAGAGTATCTCCAGGTATTCCAATTGCAGTAATTCGCGGCAAGGCGGGACTCATAAGAAATAATTACAAAGGCGCAATGCCGTAGATTTATATATACAACGCAAGTCGTAAGCTCGCGTGGCGGATTATTTAATTTGTACTAAATTGTGTAATTGCACTAATTAACACATTCGACGTGAAGATATTTTAAGTCGAATGGCGGTTCGATTTGAGTACTAGTTTTAAAGTAAATTTCAATAATTTACATAAATCAATACGGAGCTGAAAACTCACACGGCGGGAACTTTAATAGCACAAGAAAATTCTTCTAATCTGTCTTCATTATCCGCTAGGGGCGCTGTCCTAGCGCGGGGTGTGTGTATAAAGGTATATAGGTATGTGGAAAGGAACTTTCCATTAAATAATTTGTCTAACTACCAATTTGGCGAAACCATTATGTTTATGTGAATTAAAATCCGTAGAGTGTTTTAAAAGGTCTGAGCGAACAGACAGCGGAAGCGACTTCATTTTTTATGTAAACAAATTGTTACTTTTAATTATTTCCTTCAGTATGGGTTAATATATATATTCAGGTATTTATAGGTTAATATATATAATATATTCAGTATAGGTACATACACTTAATCCCTATTATTGAACTACGCCTGTTGAGTAGGCCTATGTAACTTGGCACTATTACCCCAGCCCCTATGATTACTTCAATCAATTAATCAGTGTAATTATTCTACCGATTCCGTAAGAGAATTTGGCTTCCGACATACCTATATAGGTTTGTGTGAATATATATATGTTTTGAATGTGTGTGCGTAAATTTTATTTGAACAAAGATAGATGCGTTTATTATAGGAACAATACATTCTAGAATTAAGTTCACTTGTATTCATTTCAATAGTTAAACAGGTGTTTAATTTTAAAATGTATCTTAACAAATTCCACCAAGTGCCACAATTGAGAGTATAAATTATTCGGGAATTATATTTTTAAAGAAATCAGTGTTGGTCCAGTGATCGCAATTCGACCATAATTCGAAATTTCATAATAATACGTCTGATATAAACGATTTTTTTTTTTTTTTTTTTTTTCAACGTCAGGCAAAACAGAGGTATGTAGTACCTTGAAATAGTGATCGCGTTAATTCCCGTAAAAATAATAATAATGATATAAACGAGCTTAAGCCATTGTTATAGTAAAATGTTACGAAAATATTTGACATACATTACTTGTTAATTGTCTGATATTTGGAGCAAGTAGCTACGGTCACAGACCAACACCGTGTCTAAATATCAGTCAGTACATTATATATTACGACTTCATACTCGTATATGTATATAGGTATATATATATGTATAGGTATAAACTTCTGTAACTCTTATGCACAAGGGAAGCCTACAATTTCAAAACAAATATTAACCTATTCCCTGTTCAATTTATTCCATCTTGGACGTCCTAATTTATTCATAATTGTACAGGAGAAGTTTGAATTACTATACGTACGTAACTCCTTAGCAAACTGGAGGAAAAATAAAAAATATGTTAATTTGACAACACAACAGTTGCCAACTTTTGTTTGGTGGAGACTCGGCTTTACACAGTTTGCCATTCATAAGAAAAAGAAAGAAAGAAAGACTCGGCTTTACACTTTACGTGACATATGACGGTTTCTATAAATAGATAGTTAAAACTCTTTATTTTTACACTAATTGAATGATATTAGTATCATATTATACATACATACAATATACATATAAACTGAAATTCAAACATTTACTAACGAAAATGAAAAAAATAAAAAAAGTGCGCGGTGTGTGACCAAGTGCGAGGATTCCGTACAGACGGACGGACAGACAGACGGACATCGAAGTCTTAGTAATAGGGTCCCGTTGTACCTTTTGGGTACGGAACCCTAAAAACAACGAAATCTACAATAGTGCAAATGTATATCATTTGACGTGTTATGACCTTATGGCCTTCGCGCCTTTTCAAGAAATGACTCCCAAAGCTTTTAGGGTAAATTCATCGTCTTCAACAGCGTTTTTTGTCCACTGAACGTAGGTGTCTCGCCAGCCAGACGTGTTGCAAAGAGAAGAATCTACATATTTGCTATATTAGTCGGCTCTTATTACACCCACTGGATAAATAGGATGGTAACACTCAATATACTTTTCATCCCCCCATCTCGGAAAGAGTATTTTTACCCTTCGATATCGGAGTGCAAAAGCTATTTTTATCCGCTAGAGGATAAAGTAAATTGAATTTAGAACATCGTGTGCACTAAGTTTGTGAATTCAAAACATCATTAAACCTATTTACTTCTACCTCCACGGTGGCGAATTTATCATACAACCTTTTTTAATATGTTAAAAACTGAGACTCGGAACCTTCTTGGTATACTTTTTTTAAATTTAGTATCTTGTGATTGTAAATGCTTTTTTGGATTTAGTCATTTCCTCACTTGTATAACAAATAACTATTATCCGTCACTACACAATCATACTTCTTCTCTTCTCTAAGTGCCATCTCCACCCCGGAGGTCGGCGACCATATGTCTGTACGCCTCCCTGTTTTCAGTCATGCGAATTAGTCCTTAGTCTTCCACATCCAACCTCTTATATTTCTCGTCCATGATGTTCGCCTTCTACCTCTACTGCGCTTACCCTCAATCTTCCCCTCAATTATCAGCCTTATGAAGTCATATTTATTACTTCTATATATATATGCCCAAAATACGCCGCTTTTCTTTTCTTAATTGTTTCTACCACCTCTAAATCCTTATCCATAATTTCTAGCACTTTTACGTTTGACACTTTGTCAGTCCACTTGATTTTCAGCATTCTGCGGTACATACACATCTCAAAGGCCCTGAGTTTCTCAAGCAATGTTTGCTTTAGAGTCCAGCTTTCTGATTGCAAGAATTCCAGCAAGATTGGAAGAACATAGCATTTCACCAACCTCCATCTTAATTTCAAATTGAGTTTCCTATTACTCGCCCGGTGGAACGCGTACAGTACGCGCGCGTTATTGACTTGCGCAGAGTATTACTAATTATTTATTTTAATTTTTTGGTGATAACGGTTGTTGTGTATAATGGGAGAAAATAGTAGTGAAGATGAGGATTCTAGTGACACTGAATTTCTAAATAAGTGCCAACACGAAATTGAGCAGTCACTAAATAATAATGCGATAACGGAAATAAATGTAGAATTGGGAAAAGGAAGTGCAGAAAAAAGGAAGGAGCGGGAAGATGATTGTAATGTAGAAGATGACTTTACTACTGTTGAGAGAAGAAGACCAAAGCGGCTTATTCGGAGTGAATCCACAGAAATTATAAATATTGAGAGGGTAGATGGAAATAAAAATAGTAAACAATCAGAGGAGAATAATAAATATGAGGTGTGTGTCACATCAATGAATAGTTTGCCTAAACCAATGGCTATGGCTAGGATGCTTCGATCGGAGAACATTAGTGGAATCACCAGAATTAAGTATAAAAGTTTTAATAAGGTATTGATACAATTTCAAGGTCAAGAAGATGCTAAAAAATTATTACAATGTCAAAAACTAACAGACATGGGCTATAGATGTCAAAAAATAAATGAAATGTCATTTTCATACGGCATTGTAAAAGGTGTTGACATTGATTTGTGTGATAAGGACTTACAAGAAATAATAAAATGTGAAATAGAAATTATTTCTATTAAACGGCTAAAACGCTTAAACGCGGAGGGCAAATGGGTGGACAGCGAGTCTATTCGAATTTGTTTTAAAAGCAACACATTACCATCTCATGTATATGCATATGATTGCCGCTTTAGAGTTGACGCTTATACTTTCCCTGTAACCCAGTGCTCAGGCTGTTGGAAATTTGGACATATTTTTAGGTTTTGTCTCACTAAAAAGAAAATATGCCCTAAATGTGGAGGTAATCATGAAAACTGCGAGTAAAAAATTTTTAAATGTCTGAATTGTAAGGGAGCACACCTAGTATTAGATAAAAAATGTCCTTTTTATTTGAAAGAAAGACAAATAAGAATAATTATGAGTGAAAAGCAAGTACCATATCGAAAAGCCCTTCAAATTGTCCTTGACCAACGAAGAGCAATAAATCAGGGATACAAAACTACGAAAGATCTGCCATCAAGCATAAAGTTAGTAAGAAATAATGAAACGTACAGTAGTGTAGTGGCTGGCACAGTGGTATGTTCGGAACCAGCTTCAAATCAGGCAGATTTGATGGAATATGAAAGTGAGACATCTAATGAATCAACTCATGTATCTCGAGATAGAACCCGGTCCAAAAAGGAAAAGAGAAGAGAAGCTGATCAGATATTTTCGGAGCAGATAGAGCAAGAAAGGTGTAATAAATCTCAAAGTGAAGACATTGGTAAGGGTAATAATATACCGAATGAACAATTAAGGTATAAATTTGAATTTAAGAAATTACTATTAAAATTAAACTATATTTTTAATCGGAAGATAAAATACAAGATAAGATTATATCATGTTTTAAAGTAATTTGGGATGAGATTAGTAAATCTTTAGTTAATATGTTTTCTTGCAAAGAATATGTAAATTATTTTTTCAGTTTTATAAATGGCTAATGTAATGTTTAATATTTTGCAATGGAACGCTCAAAGTTTACGGCCTAAATTAATATCATTTGCTGAACTATTGAATCAGGAAAGCATACATATAGTTATTGTAAGTGAGACATGGTTGAACAGTGAAACTCATTTGTCTATTAGAGGATATAATATATATAGGTGTGATAGAAGGGACTCATATGGGGGGATTGCGATAATAGTGCATAGGTCGATACAATCCTATGAAGTGCCTGTAACTTGTAATAATTCCGGAATAGAAATAATATGTGTTAAATTAGTGAACTGCATGAGTGTGGAGCAGCTGATAGGTATTTATTGCCCCTCTTCTGTTCATACTTGACAGTCTGATTGGGATAGTATTTTTTCAACGTTTGCTAAGTCTACTGTCGTTGCTGGGGACTTTAATGGTCACCACACTAATTGGTCTGTCAAAACCGATACAAGGGGCACTCAAATAATGGATTCAGCCCTAGATAATTCTTACACATATCTTAACAATGGACTAGCCACCCGAATCAAGTTAGTTAATGGTAATCTGCAACAGACTTCACCGGATATAACTTTTGTTTCGTCCGATATTGCAATACATTTCGATTGGCAAGTGTTTAACGAGAACCTTAGCAGTGACCATATGGTTATCAAAATATCGACTAGTATTTCAAATAATTATTCTTCAACAAAAAAAAGAAATTATAAAAGAGCTAATAGGGTTGAATATCGAAAGTCGTTAGTGGATAAATTTAATTCCGACTACAACAATGATTCTCAAGAAATGTACAATAGTTTTCTAAAACATATTAATGCCGCGGCTGATAAATTCATTCCCTATATAAAGTATTGTAATAAACCCACTACTAAATTTAAGCCAAAACCTTACTGGAACCCGGAGCTATCAAATGTGGTAGCTCAACGTAGATTGGCACTATCCAAGTTTCGTCGCAACCCTACCCCAGATAATTTAAAAATACTTAACGAAAAAACGAAAGTGGCTCACAAATTAATAAACAAAGCAAAATCTTTAAATTGGCAAACATTTTGCAATTCTATCGACCAGGAAACTTCCGCTTCTGAGATGTGGCGCCGCATGAGATGGATTAAAGGTTTCAGAAGTAACCAAACCTATCCACCAGTAGATAAACAAAAACAATTATTAGATTCACTCAGTCCCGATTATGTACAAAATTTAATGCCTAATTTTGTCTCACGAAACGATGAGCTTGAACGAAATTTTAGTTTTCAGGAACTTCAAAATTGCCTGAAAAAAAAGATACTGCACCAGGCGAGGATAGCATTTCATACTCCATGATTTTTAACCTTCCCAATGAAGCTAAATTATTTTTGCTGAAAATATTCAATAATATTTTCAATTCAGGTGCTATTCCTCATCAATGGAGAAAGGTTAATGTAATGCCTATTCCAAAGTACAACAATAATTCCCCTGAGCTTAAATTTAGACCTATATCCTTAATTTCTTGTGTATGTAAAACCTTTCATTTAATGTTACACAAAAGATTAGAGTGGTTTGCGGAAAAAACAAATATTATTTCACCAAATACGGTTGGCTTTAGGAAAGCACATTCCTGTCTAGATGCAATCACTAAGCTGGTTACATATATACAAGTAGGTTTCACAGAAAATTGCCATACTTTGGCATGTTTCTTGGATATTCAAGATGCGTATAATAATGTCTCAATAGAAGCCGCGACTAACATATTAGATAAACTCAATATAGGGTCCAAAATATGTACTTACATTTGGTTAATTCTTAGTGAAAGACGACTAAGTATTAAAATAAATAATAGTAGTGACCTTTCAATTGAGAGGTGGACTAATAAAGGCCTTGCACAGGGAGACCCGCTATCCCCGTTACTTTTTAATTTAATAACACATGGGTTTAACACAATACATCTAAACGTTATGTGGTCACAGTATGCGGACGATTATGTTTTGTATATTAAAGATAAGGACATTAAAATATGTGAAAGATACATGCAGAGTGACTTAGACACTATAGTGACATATTTGAGTGAGCTTGGTTTAGAATTATCTCCCACTAAATCTAATTACTGTCTCTATAGCAGGGGCCGAAAAAGAATAGTTCCCAAATTGAAATTAAGTGGGCAAGACTTGGCTTTAACAGACTGTGCCAAATACTTGGGTATGTATTTGGACAGAGGTTTACGATGGGCTAGACACATTAATGAAAGTGTAGAAAAATGCTCCAAATATTTAAATGTCTTAAAAGTTCTAGCTGGCAGCACATGGGGAGTACATACAAAGCATATGCGTAGGTTATATATTAGTTTGATAAGAAGTCGAATAGATTACGGTTCGTTTATATATGATTGTTGTGCGAAAACACATTTATTGAAACTGGATAGATTGCAAAATCAGGGTTTGAGAATTATAGGAGGTTTTATTAAAAGTTCACCAATACATGTAATGGAAAGCGAGTTAAATTTAGTGCCACTGTTTCTCAGAAGGCAATTCTTGGCTTATAAATACAGTTTGAAAATGATTTCTTGGAATAGGAATCAAATTGTTAATATAAATTCAAATTTAAATGACCTTTCAAATGATAGATACTGGGCGAACAAAAGAAAACCGCTACTTATTAAAACTTTTAATGCTGTGCTGCCATTGCAATATTAATTCACTCGATCTTCTTGGTATGTTTACCTTAGATGTTTGGATAACAGATATAGAAATCAAAAAGTATTTTAGAACAAACCTTGAATGTATTGAATCCTCAAAGCAAAGTTATGAACCCAATGTATTCTTGAATAACATAGTGTCAGAGTTAAACAATAACTACAATGAGTGGCATAAGATATTTACGGATGGATCTAAAGGTGAATGTGGTTTGGGAGCTGGTTTTTATGATCAAAATTTACAATGTGAGGCCGGATTCAAAGTTATTTGTGAGGCAGGTATAATGACGCTGGAACTGATTGCAATATATCAGGCCTTATCTTATGCAGTGAATCAAAATTTAAACAAAATTGTTATTTTTTCCGACAGTAAGAGTGCACTGCAACATATGGCTCGATGCGCTTCTGGTTCCAGAGGTGCATCGATAGCCTATAAAATCTTAAAAACTATTATTTCATTAAATAAAAGTGGTAAAGATGTAAGGTTGCAATGGGTTCCAGCGCATATCGGTCTTAAGGGAAACGAACGAGCAGACCGAATAGCTAAACTAGCAGCTGTAAACGGAAGCATTATTAATTATCTACCTGATTATTGGGAATTAGTACCCAAATTTAAAAAACACTGTTTTGATGAGTGGGTTATCTATTTTAATGATAGATCTAAAGAAAAAGGTATCTGGTATAAGAGCATTCAGGCGATTCCTCCGCAGGTGGCATGGTTTGATGGCGTTCGATTAAGCAGACATTATGTAAAACTAGCCCTTAGAATCAGGTCTGGTCACTATCCATCAGCAAAATTTGCATATTTAATGAAAAAAACTGACTCGCCTAACTGTCTAGTATGTAATAAAGTAGAAGATGTGCAACATTTGCTGATGGAGTGTGACAGGAATAGAAATGAACGCGAGCTTTTACTTAAAGAACTGAAAGTAAATTCATTCGATGTGGGCTTAATACAAAGCATAATGAGTTGTCCATGTTCAGAAGCAGCTAAAAAATTATGTCACCTGATTACAATAGTTCAGCAAAGTAGCATGTAGTATTAACTATGTATTAAGGTACGATGGGGTTGGCATATCCATGTTGGATTAAAACCCCAAATTAAACAAAGATTAAAAAACTAAAAAAAAAGAGTTTCCTATTAGTAATTTATTCATTTTCTGAAAGGTGTTTCTGGCTATTTCAATTCTTGCCCGGATCTCTTTTTCTGATTCCCAATCTTCATTAAGCCAAGAACCCAGGTATTTATAACTATTAACTTTTTCAATTGTAATATTTTCTAAGGATATTGGTGTTTGCGGTTCTAAATTTGGTGTTTTACTAACAATCATATATTTAGTTTTATCAATATTTATTTTAAGTCCATAGTCTGTAAGTTGGTCATTTAATTTTTGTAGCATTATTTTGTAGCATTACAATCATACTAAACATATCGTATTCAAGGGTCAAAATAAAACGACCGAAATACATTCTTAACTTAATTTATCAAAGCGAGATAAGATTTTTATTGTCCGATATTTTCTGGCTTTAAGTTATAAAGCATCTCATTATAAGAATAATTACCGAATCAATCAGGTTTTAATACAATGGAGTAGGACCCAGAATTTCACGAGTCGATTATAGAAGCTTAATCGATTTCATCAACCTGAACAGAATTTATTGTCATGCGATTAATTATTTTCAGTTGCAGCGCTGTGGGGGTTCATAAGGTTTTTGACATTGATTTTAATGGTATGGACAATACAAATATTAATATATCAAACTAGGTATTATCATATCGATTAGATATAATATAAGACCGTTGCAAGCAAGAACTAAAACATTACACTGTTGACTGCCTCGTTGGTCGCGCGGTTGGCGTGTGCGACTGCTGTTCATGAGGTCTCGGGTTCGATTCCCGGGTCGGACCAAATGTTTGTATGATCTACAAATATTTGTTTCGGAGTATGGGTGTTTTCTATGTATAATACGTATGTATTTACAAAAAAAAAGTATATATGTATTTGTAGCAGTTGTCTAGTACCCATAACACAAGCTCTGCTTAGCTTGGGACTAGATGGCGTTGTGTGTTGGTTGTCCGAAAAATATTTAAAAATATTTATAACAAGATCTACTACTTCAGTATAGAGATCACGGGGTCATCTGTGATGGCAGTAAAACAAAAGAGAGTTTAAATTATTTGACATTAGGAAATGAATGTCAAATAATATAATATAAAGCTGTGATTTATTTAGGTATAAGTGTAATACCTTGGGAGAGCCACGCTTCGGCATTAATGGGCCGGCTCGACCGGAGTGATACCGAGGCTCACAGAAAACCGATGTGAAACAGCGCTGGCACTGTGTTTCACCGAGTGAGTGAGGATACCGGAGGCCCATAACCCAAACCCTCCCCCCATCCCCTAAAGGCCGGCAACGCACTTGTGACGCCTCTGGTATTTCGGGTGTCCATGGTCGGCGTTAATCGCTTACCATCAGGTGATACGTATGCGCATTTGCCCCCGATTACATTTAAAAAAAATGCATCTTCATATATATGAAGATGCATGACTCATCTGCCGTATCTTATAACAGTAGTTTTACCAGAAACCATATAAAGTTAAAAAGAAATTGATACCATTGTAGACACCGCTAACTACTTACTAAGGTCATGCGACTTTTTCTCAATCTAGTTGTATTAATAGTAAAACCTTTATTTCACTATTACTCATTCTTGACCTAAAAAATATAATTACTTTTGGAGTCAACATCACTTTGACCATTTACATGATGAAGAGTATATCATACAAGTAAAATTTTAACAAAATACTCACTTCAAGGTTCGACTCGATTTCTCTTGGATTCCATTATCAGATTTTAGTGTCTTTATCGTGGTACCACCGTTGGAATATCTCCTTTCTATTAAAAAAAGAATAATCAAAATCGGTTCATAAACGACGAAGTTATCCGCGAACACACATAAAAAAAACATATATACGGTCGAATTGAGAAACCTCCTCCTTTTAAGTCGGTTAAAATGACAATAGATTACATCTATGACTACCACTTGTACCCTTTCTTTCTACACTTTGTAAATCCACCACTCAGCAATCAGTTTTATTTCTCACTCTTTATTCTCTTTACTAATTCAAATACATAATGTATACTGAAACAACATTATATAGATATAGCTTCATATAAACGAATCTACAAGCAGCAATATTGTAATTAGTACCCGACGCACTCGAAGCATAAATCAACCGTATAATTAATCCAACTTTCCCAATAATCACAGGCATAGCTGCACGTCTACAATAATTTGCAATATGCTGTAGGTATTTGTATCCGCTTGCAACTGCACTTTGATATCGTTATAGTATCGTATCGTATCGTATGTGATATCGTATATAGTAATATACGTCTACATATATTCAATTATTCAAATTAGATGATTATATTATAATATTATCTGCTCAAACGGAGGAACAGGAAACTGCGATACTTTTGTAGAAACTACATCATCGGTGCATTCACATCACACTAATATATAAATGCGAAAGTTTGTGTGTATGTTTGTTACTTCTTCACGCAAAAACTACTGAACGGATTTTGATTAAACTTTGCAGTAATATAGCTTATACATCAGAATAACACATAAGCTACTATTTGCAGCGAAAACCGTATGTCGGTTTTCGCTGCAAACGCGAACGGAGCCGCGGGCAACAGCTAGTTGTTTAATATAGGTCCAAGTTTTGAAGAATACTTCGAATTCGCTTCCAAAAGTATTGTACGTCAATACACTTGGTGAATACTTTTCCACATCATGTAGGTATTTGTATAAGTAGGTATATTAATCAGGCAATTTACATCAACAAGCTAAAATGAAAATTTTAAAAAACCCCCTACGCAAGCACTTAATCGAGGAAATGCCTTACATCATTTTGGTAAAGAGTTGATACTCTTACACTGCTGGACCGATATTCACCAAACATAGCTAAGAACCACCGCAAGGAAACTGGCTTTTAAATGAAAAAAAACTGCATCGCAATCGGTCCATCCGTTTGAGAGCTACAATGCCATAGACAGACCGACACACACAGACAGAGACAGACAGACGCGTCGGGGGTTAAAAATTCAAACAAGTATCAAATTAAACCCCTTGTTATTTTATTACTATAATCAAATTTGGTCATAAATCAATTGAGCATTTAACTTCCGGCTACCATGGCGCAAAAACCTTTGTAGGCAATATCGGATTAACGGCTGGTCTCGACCCGGTAATATATCGTCGGTGTAATGTTCATTTTATAACGTTTATAATATATCACATTCTTAGTTAAGAATATTTATAATAGTTATAGTTTTTATAGCTATAGTAAGAACCCTCAATTATCATGAAGGTAACATTTACGGCATTTATTCTTTAGTGAAAGAGCCGACTTTAAGAACAAATGGTTTACAGAAAATCTTATAGAGGTTTTGAGATAGGTCTTGAATTGGTGTCCTCAGATCTCAAGAAAATTTATTTTTTTAATCCACTACAATACGGCTGTTTTTTTTTTTACCTGAAGCGACTGTCATCAGACCCCTGCAACCCAAATATTAAACGTCATCGAAGTTATATTGGATTGGATAAGGATCAATATGTAAGTAATACGCTAAAATCATTTCAACAAATACTTTAGAAATTTAGATAAATTCAAAAATGTTTAATATTTTCCTGGCACGTAATGTCATAACGTTTAGGTTTAGGAGAGCTCTTCCACGGGGAATCACGTATCGCGATTTGGAAATTCTTAATATTCTCATATAATCCCATATACATAGGCTAAACTCACACTTAACACGTTCTACAGACTAAGCTGCGGTAGTTAAAAGGTCGATTGCTGTGTGAGAGCGATCTGGGTCAAAGTCTGAAGAGTTCGAGAACTTTCGATAGGAAACTCTTTTAAATATATCTTGTTGTTTTTTTTTACTTTTTGAAAAAGGAATGTTTTAGTTCTTTTTGTTCAAAATGTCTGTATTATATGTAGTGTTTTATTAAGCATTTTGAGTAAAATTTGTACTCTTGCCGTATTTCTGGCTCGAGTTATAACATACTAGCTGTTGCCCGCGGCTCCGCCCGCGTGTATGTCGGTTATCACTGCAAATAGTTAGCTTATGAGTTATTCTGTAAGCTATATTACTGTAAAGTTTCATCCAAATTTGTTTAGTAGTTTTTGCGTGAAAGAGTAACAAACATCCATCCATCCATCCATACTTACAAACTTTCGCGTTTAAAAAATAAAGTCAAAATGTCTGTGTGGTGTGTATTAATAACATAGAGTGTCATTACCCTTATTCATCTCGTGGGTATCGTAAGAAACGACTAAAGGAGCAAACTAGGCAGGACAATAACAATGCAAAGAAAAGAAAAACTTGACACAAATCCTATACCAACACGTCTGGTCAGCGTGGTATACGAGACCAAACCCTCCTTTCTAAGAAGAGAGATTTGTCAGCAATGGACTGTATACAGCTAATGATGGGTAACAAATATAATAATAATTATGTTTACAGGAATTAATCCGTGAATTGGATGCGTGGATTCGACGACGGAGGGCGTGCACCGCTGAGCCAGTCAGCCTGTGACCACGGCCAGTGCAACCTGGTTGAAACGTCAGGCAAAACAAAGGTATGTAATACCTTTAAATAAGTGATCTCGTTAATTCCCGTAAAAATAATTATTATTATATCATGGAACGCGAAAGTTTGAACACATATATTTTCAATTAGAAATACTAAAGATTTTGATGAAGTTTTTTATGGTAGATAATCTGTTCAATGTATTTTGACTGAAAGGGAAGTTATTATATTGTATAATTGATGTAGAATGGCCTTAGCTCTAGGGTTGCATGGAAGAGAGAAAATATAAACTTACCAATATACTACTAATAGCAATGGAGTTGATAAAAAATCTAAAGCAAAGGAAACAAAAAATAAGTGATAAGCAACCATCATAATCTGGTCAAAACATCAATAATCAAGAGGTATATATTCGCTTAATAACTACTGTACAATTATATTAATATTGTTCACCAATTGATGTAGTAGTTGTCTCTATGATACATTGTCCTATGCTTTAAGTAAAACAAATAAATGTGGCATAATAAATACTTTCATAACCAAGAAGACATTTCCCGATCCAATCTTCCACTAAATCGCATGTCTGAGTGCATCTCTCTTGCTACCACATCGGTACAAATGCGACTACATATCAGCGACGAAATGGGAATTTTTGGAATATCATAAACGATTTTGTCTGGTGTATTTCAATTTGATCGAACGTTCAGAGATTTTATGTAAAAAAAAGATTTTTAGAATTGCCTTTTTTAAATGTATAGTCATGTTTATTGGGTAGTTTGGTATGGCTACTTGCGATATTTAAATGTAAACTTAAAATAAAAAAGAACTTTAGTTAAAACATGGTTATTTTACAAGCTTTTTATTAACTTGCAATGTATGATATGTTTGTATGTTCGGGTGGAATCTCAACTCAATTTTAAAGCAGATATCTTCAACCAATTTAGCAGAAATTTTGCAAGCATATGTATACAGCGTGACAATACAATATTATAATAACATGGAGCTGATCTGGTGCTGGAGCTGGAAGATGGCCATAGGAACTCTGTAAAGAAACGTATGTAGCAAAACCATCGAGTTCGGACTCGTTTGACTCGTCTCGACGAGTACTTTATGTTTTCATATTATCCAGGATCTGATGATAGAGCTAGCGCATTCCAATAAAAGATTGTTTTTTTAAAAAAAAAATATTCAACGTGATAACTCCGTTGTACAATTTAGGTTGAATAGTTGATATTAGTCTCGCTATTCTCCGCTAGATATCGCTATACATATCGACGTAACGTAACAGCTAAAAATGACGATCCGCATATATTTCATTAAAATCTCGGCATCATTTTGCATTATACTTTTTCTCCTTGGTATTCAAATATAAAAATCCCCGTTTCATTTTCTCTCAATGCTACGTACGCTGACATTGCATTGACCTATTTTATAGAATCGACTCTTTGACGAGCTACGTGATGAGTTTATAAATTATTTGAAGCCAAAAATATCCTAAGTCAATATTATAAATGCTAACATGAGTTTGTTTCATTGTTGGTTCATTACAATCAATCTCACGAACTACTCGATTAATAATATTCATAAAAATGCAGACAAGCACGCATTTTGCTATATGCACAGGAAAATTATATAAAAAGGAATTTATCAAGAAAGGAGTTACTTTCTGTAGGATAAAGTAATTAATAAGTAAATGGAACTACATTCAAAAGACAATAAAAAATAGTTTTTCCAACACATTCAACAACTTTCACAGTTATAATACTTAGTAGTATTGTTCCTCCGAGCCCTTTTCCTAATGTCGGCTCAAAGTCTACTACGATATTGCTGAACTTCGAGTTTTTTTAGTGACGATTTTGAAATTCTGTAGAGAGACGATTGTCGAACATTTTGGAACTTCAACTAAGTAAGGATTGCCAAAGATGTTCCTATAAAACCAGGACCGACGGCTTAACGTGGTCTCCAAGGCCTCTCAATATGTCATGAATGGTCCACCATCATAGACTGACCTAGCTGGGATTGGTTATCTCTGGGATGTCTTTACCATTCCCACTGAGCCATGACCCCCTTGATTTATAATACTCAGAGTGTGAAATATACGATTTTTGCTATTTATTACTAGTACACTTTCACATATCTTGAAAACTCGAACGAACTAAAGCTATTTTTTTATGTATGTCCCGCCAAAATGACTCTACTCTGCCTGATGGAAACATAAGCAGAATCCAAGAGTGGTGGCCACCATACTCATTGCGAATGCAGACAATGCAGCATGGCGACCCACACCATGGCGGCCTAGTGATGCCTTCTGCATCTTTTAGTCTAGTCAACAAGTATGGAACTTGTTGACTATGCATTGAATGCGTCATTGGGAGATTTCTATGTTCAGTTGATTACGTTATTGAACATAAAAAAAACTCTTTAAGCATTTTAATGAAAATATGAACGTGATTTCAATACACGTAAACTACTTTTCGCTTTAATATAAAACTTCATATATTTTTACACATTAGCGTACTTTTGTTTCTGATATAAAAAATATCATAACAATTTCACTTATTCATTTTGCATCTGTAAATTTTAAAAATGTATCTTTCAATTCATCGAATATGTTACACCAATTCATTTATCGGAAAATGAAATTGTGTTCTCGGACACGAATTACGCTTAATTCAGAGTCTGAAACAGAGCGGTCACGTCTGAAGTTAATTTATTTGTCATATAAAGTGAAATAAATATTATTTTCATGGAAAGCAATATTTGAAAAGGCTTTATTAATTGTTTTTCTTAAGTATTGCAACTCCAACGAAATATAATAGGGTATAAACACCTTACTTCTTATTACAGGTTTTTTCAAAACCTACCTAGAAGACAGCGCTCTAACCACTGATTGTATGCACTGAATAAATTTATTTTTGTATTATCTATTCTGTGTTATGTACTATAATTACCTTGCAAAAAAAAACATTGTACGTGACAATCAATCCAACAATCGGATGTCCAACGCAGGACATAAGCCTCGCTCAATAACTTCCAATGGTTGTTGTTATTAGTATAAAATGTCTTTCATATTTTTTTAACATAATTGTGATATTTATAAAATTATGTCCACCTTGTTGGACTGTGGTCTCGGCTCCAGATTTTTGCAAAGTACTTCATACTCTGCCCATTAGTGCCCATGGACTGCACGTTTGGCCTAGTGGTTTAACGGTCACCACGCCGTTTCCTACTTCGTAAAGTGTCGTGGGTTCAAATCCCACGTAGGACAACACTTTATGTGATCCACAAATTGTTGTTCTGAGTCTGGGTGTTCTTTGTGTCCGTTTCATGTTTGTTTGTAAAGTCCCCCATGACATAGGATTTATTCCTAGTGCGGGAGTTGTCTTTAAAAAAAAAAAAAAAAGAACAATTCTCGGCCAGGTGAGGAACCGTTTAAGTTTTAATCATAAACAGGTTTAATCTACTGCTAAATCCGTTGATATTTGTATATAAAGTTGGATATAGGCATGGTGAAAACCTCCTTTCTTAGAAAAAAGTTCACAAAGTAAATAAATAACTAATTACTAAACTACTAATACTAATAGCTAATTATCCTCAAATTATTTGTTCCTTAGAAATATTCCATTATATTTAAAAAACATAAGTGTAAAGTCTCTACAACTAAACTAATCATAAGAAGTATTTATGTAAGAATTCACATTGAATTTGTAGTAAATCTTCCATCCGCACAACCGTGAACTTTCCAACAGAAACAAACACAAATCCACTTCCACGTTGTCAAAATAATATTATTACATTGAACGAAAATTCTTGTTAAAGTTTGAAAAGAGTTGTTTGAATAGAACTCAGTTACTCCTAAAAATAATAACTCTTAATTCGCTTTGTTTTCCCGCTAACTCATCATTCTGATTTCTGTCCAGTTCAAATTTTTTCTGTAATTTATTGTGGAATCAAGTTACACGCATAGACTTGTTCAAATAGAATAATATCACGGCCATATACGAAAACCACGGTCAAGGAATCCCCTAGTTGTTTTTGAGTTGCGGCTTTCAAAAGATAGGAATACTCGTTTTCCATAATCAAGTGAACCTTGAATTTCCTGTAGATAAATTCAAGTTTACTGTAAAAAATCACCTTATTATGAAAGCCTACTATGCGATTAATGATTATCTAAACGACATACAGTCATGGGCTTAAGGTGTAATTATACATGTACACACAAACTTCTTTGTCTTGTAATGGGGGTGAATTATTAACAAACCATTGTTAGTTGAAAGTAATGCATGACAATTAGTATGGTAATTTGATTAGTAGTGATTTTTATCAGCATCTCGGTTATGGCTCGTCATGCTCACTAAAATGTCATTGCTTGCGGTGTCGTCGTGGGGCGGGTCATTTCTTTCCCTCTAATATGGCGAAGGAGATGATGGCTGGTCCATGTGTCATTCTCGTGAAAGGGTGCTGCTTAATGTGACTGGTCGGCCTAGTCAGCGATGCTTTAGCCTATACTATTATTTTTATTCGTCCAACTGCAACTCTAGCCTATTAATCCAGGCACGAATTATTTTTAACAATAGATTTAGCAACTGAATGTAAGTGGATGTGCACTTTGAAAGATTTTTATGTTTACTAAGCTCCTAAATAACCTTGAGTGATTTTTTTTGTTAGTACATAAGTTTTTTGAGCATAAAATGCAATTCAGGTGGCAACAGCTTGCATACTGTTTACCTTTCATGTAATATTAACACTATTGTACCTGAATATTTGACTTTTAAAAAGAGTGGCCATGAATTTCTTTGCCAGTATTCTTCTCAAAAGGCTCTACGAATTTTTGGAATTGGAAGTTATGGATCGACACAAGCAGACAGTAGTTTTTGATGTTTTCACCTAATTTACCTTGACAATCCAGTACATGCTGTGGCGTCTGTTTGTGACGATCTATGATTTTTAACTGTAGCTTCAATTTAACGTTCATAAATGTCACTTAGTGTCTGAATTGAATAAATTAATTTGAATTTGAACCCTGCTAGTTTGTTTGACTCTCCGGTAACGTTTTTCACATGATGAACAGCAATTACGAAAATATATAATATCGTTTTTCTGTTAGGCGTTGGTTGGTAGGTTTTCAACCTGATCTTACCGGCTTATAGGACCCGAAGGATATCTATCTAATTGTGGTTGAGTGGTGTTCTTGTTTTTTAAACTACATAGTAATCGTCATTAATCTCAAACTTAATACCTCTAAATATAGAGCACGAGAGCAATTTCAGATAATATATGTTTTGCTACTATTAACACAAGCAAATATAATTTGATTACACTTTTATTTCATAAAATTATAAACCATACAACATTTGAGACAATTTTTCAAATTTTCGATCCCAGAAATTTCAGCTCCCGAAAGCATCTATCAAATGTGAGTGGACACATCCCATATTAATCATTTTTATTGGACAAGAGGTCATTTTATTGATTGTCGTGATGATAAAAACACCATTAACTCAGTTCGTGTTTTTATTCCGCATCGTAATATTCCCGGTTCGATACGTTGAAAAATGTATTTGGTTTTTAGCGAGAAAAATTAATGATCGGTGTTTCGAAATTGTGATTTATTAATTAACGTTTATTTGGATATGGTGGCAATATTGGTTATTAAGGATGAACGAAAATGGAAGGTCTTAATTTAGCTTGTTTTATTTTGGTAGTGGTGTCAACCTGTGAGCAGTTTAGTTAAAACAAGCTGTAGCTATGTAAGAGCTGACTTTCAAGTCTTATTTATTCATGAATCATACTAATGCTATGTTGAATACTTAGATCCATCATCATCATCGTAAACAGTATTTAACAGTCCACTACTGGACATAGACTTTTTCGTAGGCAGAGGCGTATCTAGTCAGTGAAGTTCTATTGTTTAGTAAGTATCGCTAAAGTAGGAAAAAGTCTTAGGCTTACTATACCACGCTGGCTACACTAGTTTCCTTAGGTTTGCACCAAGTTTTTCTTCTCTTTGCAGTGAAATTGTACTTAGAAGCATCTTCGGCATGACCAGACTCTACCGGAGTCTGTCTTCACAAAAACCAAGTGGTAAGAAACTCTTCTGTTAATTTTTACGAGTGGGTGAGGTTACTGACAAAAAGTTGAAGAGGGGAAGGCAGAGATCAGTAATAAGTTTTGACAGCTTTAAACTTGCAATACTACTTTATGATTCAGGTATAAAAGATTGCTAATAAAAATTAACAAATGTAGCAGTGTAGTAAGTTCTAGAACCAGCAATTTTCTTATTAGTTTACTTGTTCTTTCTAGAACAATAATTTATACCTACTATTAAATATTACTGCAATTTTTTAAATTATCTGCCTGTCTAACGTGTGAGAATATATGTGTGAAAAAAGTATCTTTATGTAAGTAAAACCGCTTTATTTTCACTTCTATTTTGTAAAATATCCAAAGCCAATAAAATACAATTTTATATAACAATACCTCAGGTAAACGAATTGCTCTTATCTGAAATATCTCTTAGTTTTATAGGCCATAAATTACACCTATTTTCTATTCATTGTTTCGCGTAAGACATTTTAATTTATGTGTTCCTAAATAACATTATTCAAACCAGAAGAATATGTTACTGAGTAAAACGGAAAACTAAAAGTATTTAAGAATTTAGACCAACCGATAAGGGCGTAATTTAAAATCCATATAACGAAATCTTATCTGCAGGATGCTGGATAATTTCATACATTATCAGTATCACCACTATTTTGGAGACAAAAAAAGCTTTACATAAGCTTCTCACAATGACTTCCAAGAAGGTCAGTTGTAAGTGGCATCCAGCTTTGAGATTCAATTTTTGGTCATCTCGCCACTTTTTTGGTGTTGTTATCAACCGCATAATTTTACCACTAGTCGGCGTCTGGAATATTCCACATTAGGCCGATATTGCAGATAAGTGCTAGTTTAATTATTTTAAAAAGTAGAAGCGTCTTATTTTTCATTTGCTGCCTGACTGTCTCGTTGGTCTCGCGGTTGGCGTCTGCGACTGCTGATCATGAGGTCTCGGGTTCGATTCCCGGGTCAAACCAAATGTTTGTATGATCTATAAATATTTGTTTCGGAGTTTGGGTGTTTTATGTATAATATGTATGTATTTACAAAAAAAAGTATATATGTATTTGTATCAGTTGTCTAGTACCCATAACACAAGCTCTGCTTAGCTTGGGACTAGATGGCGTTGTGTGTTAGATGTCCGAAATATTTATTTATTTATGATTTTTTACTTAGTGAGTCTGACGTATTTTATATTCAAATAATAATAAACTTATTCTTAGGAAACAATTTAGCATAATAAATAAGAATTTTGACAAGTTCGAATCGCAACGGCACTTTTGTTCAATAATTTTAAAATTTTAAAAACCCACTATGCAGCATCAGGTCGAAATTATCAATTACATAATTATCATTTCACGATTATACTGGGACGTTTTGCAGACATTCGGTTATTCTTCCCCACTTTCACCCCCATAACTTTTAAACGACTCAACGAATTTTCATGAAATATGTCTAAGAACACTCGCACGTAACTCACCTTTCATACCACAGACAGACAGACAGACAGACACGTCAAACTTATAACACCCCTCTTCTTGCGTCTGGTGTTAATAAGATAATCATTCTTGTTATTCTTCTATTAATCATTCTTATTTAACAATATTTAAGTACTGGATAGGACAGTACGCTGCTGGATTGAAATATATGGAGATTTGAAGGATCATTAAAATTTGAGTTTACTTGCATTTGTGATTCGGTAATAAGTTTTAAGAGCTAAATTTTGGTCGTAAATAAATAGGTATGTTTTTTGGATTATTGCCTAAAAAGCTGATTACTTATTGTCGATAAAGTAAAATTCTTATAAAAATTTGTTCAGAGATAAAAGTGAAGGAGCCCTCTTGAAAGCGCTTCAATTTATGGAAAGGATCAAAGTTATTATTTATTGGGTTTCTCTCGAAATCTTTGGATTAAAGAGATTTTTTACGGTAACATTATTATTAGAAAAAAATATTTATCCTTTATGATGAAATATAAGTTTAAAATCTATATCTACCTGGATTAGTATATTTTAGCCAATTATTTGTAGAACCTTGGTTATGTTGGTGGTGTTTAAAAAACACTGACAAATCTGCAAGGAATTCCTTATTTGGAATAATGTATGTCGATCGAAAACTTTATCGCTTGCGCGATGCAGTATCAGTTGATATTGAATAGGTACTTTGCTGTAGACTCCGCTTGATAATGTTTGAGATAAAGTTTTTGTATAGCTGTATATTATGTATAACTAATAGATAAACTTTAACAATCTTACCATGACCTTAGATTCTGCTATAATTGATGTAGATCGCTTACCTGGAAAAAGAAATAATTATTAAGAAAATATATTCACAGAAGGTTATGCAAAAAAAAACTATGGCATTGTGAATACAGACTAACAATAAAAAAAAAGATCAAAAAAAGGTTAAACGTAATCCTAAGTCCTTTTGGAATTCCTGGCATTACTTATGCAGAAAATCAAGATTTCCCATTGAACAGAGCAAGAAAACTTAACAAATAAATAATTAAAATTTCCAAACCAATGAAGATCCATATCTAATAATCCACCCGAATTCCTGGAAAATGTTTATGAAAAACAAGTACACAGTCTAACAAGTACCTGTAGGACCAATAAATAATGATTATCTGAATGTTGTACGTTTTGCCCCTTATCTCCGACCGACCTCTCCCGGCACAACACAAGTGTCATTTTGGTCCCATTGAACTTGTGTATCACGAATATATAATATCCTATTGTATGCAATGGAATATTCGATGGAAAGGAAATATTCTGATCTTTACTGAATTGTGAGTTGTCAAGGGAGGTTTTTGAACGTACAAACATTCTATAAATAAATCTTTTCTTTTTGTATATATGTAAATTATGAGCCTTCTAAAAAGACTCTAATCTGCCTGATGGAAGGCAGAGTATAATCTAAGAGTAATATAGCTGTTTCGTTAATTCAGAATATAAATATTCCTATAACATTTCTTCAGAAACTAGATATTTGCAAACACAAAATGCGTTCGCTTCCCCTTCGTGACGGTGTGGTAGCGAAACGGCGAAGCCATATATTTTTACTGAGATGTAGAGTTGATGAAGTTAGGGTTGGTAGAGTTAGGGCGTGTAGATTCAGAACCTTGGCTCTACATGAGATCTGATATCTTTTTCACAGGGTAAGGTATATGCAGTCGTCTTGGCAACATTTTACATGAAAATGTTTTTGGTGGGATTACCTTTCTTTTTCAGTTACCCTCCGCGAATCGACTGATGGTCTATGAGGATTGAGGGAAAGTACTTTTAATTTTTAAAAATACTTAGATTTTTTCTACAATCGTCTTAAACTTACTACTAAAACCAACAATTTTTATTTTGCGAAATAACTATGTGGTCCCTCAGTTCACACGCTCATATAAATTCCTTATTCGAATACCCTGAAAAGAAAACTTATATTAATTCACCTTAAATCATTTTCTAACAGAGTGAATGACCAAGAATGGCCAAGTGAAGTTGACCCATTATTTGCTAAACAATCGCTTGAACACAATACAGGTCTGACAGGTCTTGTCATATTGGTATCTTTGATCATCAATCATTTTGTAAGGTTGTACGCTAGTCACGACGGGTGATGTACGGCTTAAAAGAAATAGTGCCTCTATAATCTGAATTAAGTTATAATAAACGGTGGCTTGCATACAAGATAAATGAAGGTAGATTGATGAATTTATTAAAGGATTATAGCTATTAAGGATATTACGCCGTAAGAGTTATTTTACTATAAATCTCTTGTTACAAAATTTAGTTACGAGGAATATTAAAAGTTTTATAAGGTATTCTCATCTCATCTATACTAAGAAGTAAAGTTTTAGATTTTAGAGGTAAAGTTTATGATTTTGTGATGTTCTAGGGGTTAATCTTTTTAAATATTTTTTAAATATTAATATTTCGGACACCTAAATAAATAGCACACAACGCCATCTAGTCGTATGCTAAGCAGAGCTTGTGTTATGGATATTAGACAACTGATACAAATACATAAATACTTTTTTTTTGTAAATACATTCATATTATACATAGAAAACGCCCAAACTCCGAAACAAATATTTATTTTATTTATTTGTTTATTAACTTTATGCACAAAATGTACAATGGCGGACTTAATGCCGCCTATTTAATATTTGTAGATCATACAAACATTTGGTCCGACCCGGGAATCGAACCCAAGACATCATGATTAGCAGTCGCACACGTCAACCGCTAGACCAATGAAGCAGTAAATCTTTGGATCTACTGAACCGTTTTTGAAAATTATTTAACCAATATAAAGCCACATTATTTGTGATGTTATGGTATGTTTATATAATAATCCGTAAAATTAATTTTCATCGCTTAAAGTTAGAAATATGAAAAAATAATCACGCTAGCGAAGCTGCGGGCAATAGCTAGTTATATTATATGGCCGTTTTTATGCGTGCTTGTAGCTTGATCTTCAAACAGGTACACTTTTCTTAACTTGATCTTTGATCTTGATTTAGGATTTAAAAAAAAACAAAAAAAAGCTGTAGTCTTTGATTCTGAAAATATTGAAATGGTTGACTGGAAGAGAGTGCCGTAAGGGATAAAACCGTCTATTGTAATACCAAACGTTTATTTTAGATTCGTAGATATGTAAGCATTTGTACCGAATAATAGGTCTTTACCTATGAAATTGCCGTTTTGTATGCAATAAGTGAAAGTACTTATTTTTTCAAACTTTTTTATTTCTGTTATTCGAAGTAATCACCCATGCAATAGACGCATCTTTGCTAACGCATTGGCAGTTTATTGATGCCCTTCTAGTAAAAATCAGCTGGACGGGAGGCAACAAACCCTTCAAAGGCATTTTGTACTGCCTCTCGGGAATTGAATTTTTTACCCACTAAAAAGTTGTCTAAATTTTGGAAAAAGTAATAGTCGGTAGGTACAAGGTCTGGTGAGTATGGCGGATGAGGGAGAGCTTCCAACCCCAGCTCTTGCAGCTTGGAGACTGTCTGTTGCGCAGTATGGGGTCGCGCGTTGTCGTGAAGGAGCAGTGGGGACGACCGATTGACCAAAGCTGGTTGCAGATGTGCAAGCTTCTCCATCACTCTGTCCAGTTCTTCACAGTACACACCTGCATTAATGCTCATGCCATTTTGTAAAAAGCTGTGGTGAATCACACTCGCACTAGACCACCAAATAGTGACCATCACCTTTTTAGGGGTCATTTTTGGTTTAGGGCATTGCTTTGGTGCTGAACCAGGGTCCAACCAACTTGCTGAGCGCTTTCGATTGTCGAACAGAATCCATTTTTCGTCGCACGTAACAATTCGTTTATAATTCCTTCATTTCTTTGCCTGTTGAGCAGCGCAAGGCAGGTCTCGACGCGTACGTTGCGCTGGCGATCGTTAAGGTCGTGGGGCACCCATCTATCAAGCTTTTTTACCTTGCCAATTTGTCGCAAATCGATCAATATTGTTTTGATGCTTACATTAAAAGCTGCTGCTAGCTCAGCTGTAGATTGAGTTTCGTCAGCTTCCACAATCGCCTTTAATTCATTATTGTTAACCAAAGTCTCCAGACGACCACGTGCTTCATCTTTCAAGTCAAAATTTCCAGAACGGAACCGGGAAAACCTATAACGGGTTGTGCGTTCGTTTGTACAGTTCTCTCCGCAAACGTTTTTGATGTTACGTGCCGTTTGTGTCGCGTTGGTGCCACGACGGAACTCATATTCCATAATTACACGAATTTTTAAAGTATCCATTATGACGAAAAATGTTCAAATGTAATGAAAATACAACGCTAATCAAAAAACAAAAGACTGAGTTTGTAAATAGAATGTCATGGTTTTAAAACAAAATTAATTTGAATTTAGAATACAGAGCCATTACAAACTTTTTTTATTTGAAATGACCAGTACTGAAGAAAGGCAATTTCATAGGTAAATACCTAATATATACTGCAGTAGTGGGCAATGAAGTTGTATAAATAAAATAAATAAATATGAAGGGTAAAAGATGCTTACTGATCCTGCATTGCAAAAATATACGCTGGGAGCCTGTGATCACCGTATTTTAAATGTGAAAAAGAATGCATTTTTCTATTAAATTGTTCGTTACATTTTCACACCTATCTGAACCGATATTAATTTTCCATGGGTACAATAAAAAGACATATTACTATGATAAAACTAAAAAAAAAAACAAAAACAAAAACCGACTTCAAGGTTCGACTCAATTTCTCTTGGATGCCATCATCAGATCTTGGTGTCCTTATCATGGTACCACCGTTGAGATATCTCCTTTCCATTAAAAAAGAATCATCAAAATCGTTTCATAAACGACGAAGTTATCCGCGAACACATTTAAAAAAAACATAAATACGGTCGAATTTTTCCTTTTTTGAAGTCGGTTAAAAAAATACGTTAACTGAAGCAATCCATCATATCATCATTTTAGCCTAACGCCATCATTTTAAACGACCACTGTTGGCCATATGAATCCTTTAAGGTTCGCCAAGACAATCGGTCCCATGTTTTATGCATACAAAAGCTTTCCACCAGATCTTCGGACTACCTAGTGGGGGACCTAACCAAGCTGCATTTTTATGACCCATCGGCCACAAAATAATTTATGACTGACTAGAGAATGTCCTGGGCATTAAGTCCGCCGATGTACAAAAGTGCATAAAGTTATAAATAAAAATAAACCTATATATATATATACAAGCGAAAGACCACTCACTTATTAATCACGAAATCTCAGAAACTATTACACCTACAAACTTGAAATTTGGCAGGTAGGTTCCTTATAGGGTGTAGACATCCGCTAAGAACGGATTTTACTAAACTCCACCCCTAAGGGGGTACATCAGGGGATGAAAGTCTGCATGAGCGAAGCTGCGTGCAAATGCTAGTAAATACATATAATGTCGTGATTAACTGTAAATTTACCCACTTACCTAAATGTGAATGACCTCACAAGCCGACCGTTATCCACAATACATCCAACGCGACCCATTAAAATCGCAAAGTAAGCCCACAATGTTGCCAGTAAATAAATAACACATACATGTATTACAAAAACAGGCTTAGTGCCAAGTGTGTCGATCGAAAAGAAACCAGTATATGTGAAATATGGACCGTTTGTGTTAAATATGTATAACCTCAGTGGCCCTCATAATTTCAGTGTTTAGATGGTTTTACATTTCAGTGGTTGTACGAAAATATTTTGGCATGAAGCAACAGGTATTCTCGAAAAAAATATTCATGGATTGAACCGACATTTCTACTTTAAAACATACAAGATGTTTTCTTTGTTCGACAGGTGGTATATGGAGATAAGAATATCCATCCAGATTTTTATGGAACACTCTTATCGAGAAGCAGAATTTGGGATTATATAATGGTAAACAAAAGATCACGTGGTCCCGTAAAGTTTACCATACACGGTAGAGTGTACCTAATAGTTTTAACCAAACTGTTACACCCGTCAGGTAAGTTGAACTGTACAGTCTGAGTACATACCAGCACAGTTGTTCTTCATACACGGCTCGCTTTGCCTGTAAAGTTGAAATGTACAGGCAAATCTGTCAGGTATATACTATCATGTATGACTAGCTTAAAAGTAAAAATTTATAAAATAACTAGACGTATTTTGTTACATGTAGCTTAAAAATATCTGTGAACTTCGAACTAAATCACGAACAAGTTTTTTTGAAGAAAGAATGTTGGTAAAAAATCCAGAAAATTGGAAGCTTGTTTAGAACGTGGTGGTTTATATTGGATATATTTATTGAAAAACTGACAAGTTCTGTCGGCTTGGCATGTTCAATGAATTGATATAAATAACAGCTTTTTTGAGAGCTTTCTTGATAAATATTACTCTAATTTCTGGGCACAATACAGTCTAATAAAAATATACGCTTAAACCTTGAACATTTTTAGTACGAATTAAGAATTAATGGATGAGTGGGATCGTGCTATTTATAGAATCCGAAATTTATAAATGGATCCACTCACCTATGAATTATGAGTATAAGTAATACTCGCATTTATATCGGAATAATTTATTAAAAGAATTTGTGAGTGGATTTTCCAGAAAGAGTTTTATTAGTTAAATGGTTTTTAATACATCAGTTTATGATTCTCGAATAACAATATAGCACATCAAAGATATAAAAATATTGTAAATCTAAATCATATACTTCTTTATTTTTAAAAGAGTAACTAATAGAATTTCTTGCCTTGTTTCGAAAGTGACTGAAAAGACCTATTTGTAATAAAAGCTTTTTGATTTCAAATGGATAACTTACTATCTCATTTTGACTACTATTTGGCTACGACAAGTTGTAATATATTTAAATGATAGATCTCACAATCTTCCGCGGTAGGCCTTGTCTTCCCAAATGCTATAATTTGGTGTATTTGTGTAAGTGATAGAAGTGGCGGGTAATAGATTTTAACGTTTTTTTGATACAAGATATCAACAATTGGCGGGCTACAATTGGTCTAATGATTAATGATACTAACATAGGTTGTGTGTTCGATTCCTACTTAGGAGAAATACTGTGGCACCACATAATTATTTGCATCTTTGATAGGGTTTCGCACGAACAACGATATGTTTTATTTATTAAACTTTATTGCACACCACTACAGTGAACATTTTTACAGAGATACGTAAACGGAGATCAACATCAGGTATTACAATAGGCGGTCTTATCGCTCACGGCAATCTCTTCCAGACAACCTTTGGAGTGATATGTTTATGAGAAGACTGGTTATCATAGTACAAGTTCTCAGTGTAGTGTGTTAGAAGTTTCAAGTTATACTTATTATTACATGTAAACATTGCGGAACTCACTTTACGGACTGTGCCAAGAAGAACTGTTTTCTGCATCAGACCTTTGATCCGACCATAGCTATCCCATCCACACCGTATCCGGTAATGGCGACTACCTTCTGTTCAGACTGGGTTCTCCCTCTGATGTTGCTAGCAAAACCGAAAATAGTTTTAAATTCCAGTTGCATTGCGCACAGAAGAGCTGGCCGTCCGAGTTGGAGGTACGAGATCTTAGGCTGGTTTTGCGCCTTTGACACTTCGCATCAAAACTCTTCGCATGGGCAGTCTCGAACCTCTCGACACCGTTCTGCACCGACAGGAATCTGTTGGTATGCCCCAGGCGCTTCGCCCCAGGTTTCGCTTGAGGACGCCTTTGTATCTGAGGTATTCCTTTTCTACGTTTTCTGCAAGTTAGCTCAGAGTAGAAGATTTGATAATGCTTTTGGCAATCTGTTTTCGCCCATGTGGTATACGTGGCCGATCCAATGAGCCTTTTGATCGATTCTCTTGACTATCAATCCATAAGTAGATACGACTATCGGAACAGCACCGAAATCACAATAGGTACCTATTGATAATCCCGTGAGATAAATCCATTTTTTTACTTATTAAGAAAATGGGAAAAGCCTGTACTTAGCCTGATGGAAAACATGAGGAAAATCCAAAAGTGGCAGTCACCTTACTTATTTATACAGATAATGCAGCATGGTGACTCACACTATGGTGGCCAGATACTTTTTCGGCCCTGCTTAATGAACCCGAGATCGTAGTGATTTCCTTTTTCTTTTTCAACTTATTGTTATTACTAGTTGTTGCCCGCGGCTCCGCCCGCGTGTATATCGGTTATCGCAACAAATAGTATCCTATGTGTTATTCTGGTGTATAAGCTAATTACTGTAAAGTTTCATCCAAATCCGTTCAGTAGTTTTTGTGTGAAAGAGTAAAAAACATTCATCCATAGTTACGAACTTTCGCGTTTATAATATTAGTGGGATCTAGGTATATCATTGCTTGAGAAAACTTTAGAAATATATTTTTAGAACGTATATCATATGTTACTAAGTTGAAAATATAAGTATGTCAAGTACATGTAAGATTTAAGAACTTAATTTGTTTTTAAATCAAGCAGCCGATGTAAGCAGGTCGGGCTCTACGTTAGAACCGTAATTGCTTAAACGAAAATTATCACGTAGTACGTGAATATTAATTAAAACTTCATTATATAAGGCACTTCTTCATTTTTCTTAATTTAAAATGGCTTGACTTTCTACACTCACTTTTAGGACTTGAGTCTTAAATTTCAAAGATTCAGAAGGAATGCACAAAAGACAAGCGGTAATTATAAAAATATTTGATGAATTTGTGATGAAATTCAAGATTTTGTGGCAGTGTCTTTGTCTTTTTCGTAGATTTTTCAAATGTTAAGATGTAATGTAAGTTTCTCATTTAATTTAAAATGAAAACAACAAGCTAAAATTCAAAACTTTCACCCCCGTAACTTTTAAACGACTTAACCGATTTTCATGAAACATGTCTAAGAACACTCGCACCTAACTCACCTTTCATACAAAGAAACTAAATTGAAATCGCTTCATCCGTTCGCGAGCTACGGTGCCACAGACAGACAGACAGACTCATCAAACTTATAACACCCCTCTTTTTGCGTCGGGGGTTAAAAATAAATAAAATTTGTTTGTTTATAAACATTTTGATTTTTTTAACTTTAGTATATTTTTATCTTTTACATAATAATGATGGTAATAATGGCTTTCAAGTTTTACTATATAACAGATCATTGTAAAATGTTGTATAAAATACTTAGACAAAAGGTGGAATTGCTCCTGCTAAAGCCATACACAATGAATTCTAAACTATTAATTGCGACTTTACGCTACATATTTCTTGAGAATTAAACAATCGATAAAGCAATCACAGTTTACAGAATTGAAACTATTTTCATCAACTGGTATCAAACCTCCAGTCGACCGATTGTATTGTGATAAACAGCTGAAGAATAGATAATACCTGAAGTGAGATGGATGAAGTGGCAGTTATAATGTGAAAAGCAATGTTAGAGGTTACTGCGAGTCAAGTAAGTCACATATTATAGCATTAACAGCTATTTTTGATTGATAGATATTGATTAATAGAGGCGTGTCTATCTGTTAACTCTTTACGCTAAACCGATGAAGATGAAATTCGGTATGGAGATAGTTTAAGTTATAGGGAAAGAATGTAAAATTAGTTTTTATCCCCAAATTCATCCCTGACTAATGAAAAATATAAAAAAGATATGATGTCTGTTATGTTTTCTTTGTTAAACTGCTGAACCGAATTTCACTATATATGTTTTAAAAAAGCGTTTATGTAAAGTGAATAATCAAATTTTATTATTTTTGCTATTGCTATTATTATATGACGGACTATTGTCGGATTGACGGATTATTGTCTCCGAAGTATGCCCGGTAACACATTAAACCATTTTACTCTAATACATTTATTGAATATCTATATAATTCCAAGTAAATTAAAAATAATTTAGTTTTAATATTTTTCTTCTAAATTCTTATGTAAGTATGTAAATTTAAACGTAAATTATATATGAAACCTATTTAGGGAATGGAATTAAAGTAAATTTATTATCAGGTAACATAGTTTTATATATCACTAGCTGACCCAAGCAACCTCGTTTGCGTCCAAACTACCATCCCCCGTTTTAAACCCAAAAGGGGTTGATTTGTAAAGATACATTATTAGTACACCTCCACACCGTCTATAGAGCATACATTTTAAGTTTCAAGTCTCTTACTTCAAAAATATAGGACTTTCATACAAACGTCCAACCCCCGTTTTACCCCCTTAGGGGTGGAGTTTCGTAAAATCCGTTCTTAGCGGATGTCTACACCCTATAAGGAACCTACCTGCTAAATTTCAAGTTTTTAGGTGTTATAGTTTCTGAGATTTCGTGATTATTAAGTGAGTGGTATTTCGCTTTTATATATTATATAGATTAAAATCTGTCATTCCTACTACTATCCTTTTAGCAATCCGGGTTAAACAAAAAATATCTAATAAGCGCAGACACAGAACAGATTATTCTTCAAGCTGATTATTGAAAACTTTCACCCATCACAACTTGCAATCCCAACACTGCTAATTCAAGATTAATTACAATACATAAACACCCCCGTAACACATGTGGGTCTACCCTTATTTATCACCGCGACGCATTACAACAATCTCCCATCGATTACAGGATGATACTAATTAAGGCTCGCTACACACCTGCGACTAAAGCTACAAGGTATAATATTTTGTTTTAGAAAGTTGTCATGTGGTTTGGCACAAAATAGTGATTAGGTAACATACACACATCAAAAGTGTCTAGGGACCAAGCATTTTTATGCGGATTTCTTGAGATTGAGATGTGGCTTTGGCCCTGGCCTGCTCAGTCGCCAGACTTGAACCCGATTGAGCATGCATGGGATATGCTACAGAGAAGAGCTCTGCCGAATATGGAGGGTATCCAGTCGCAAGAAGACCTTTTTTTGTTGTTGCCACGAACATGGGCGGCCATTCCACAGCGTGATTTGGATGAACTCATTTTGAGTATGCCAAACCGATTCTTGTGTTGTTAGTGTTCGCGGTAGAAACACGGATTATTAATTGTTTAAGTTACCTAATAAAATTTTAAAGAAAACTGTTATTTCAGTCTTTTTTTCGAACTTTAATGTTAGTGGTTCAAATGTCAAAAATCCCTTTATTAGGAAAATTGCAAATTTCTTTATTAATGCAAAGGTGACTTGGTTTATCGTTACTGTGACAAACGAAAACACTTTATTTGATGAATCCTTAAAGAAAATTTTAATTAATATCAATCAGGAGAAAAGTTATTGCAAAAATATATGTTGATCCCTAGACACATATGTTGATCCCTAGACACTTTTGATGTGTGTACTTTGTAATGTCATTATTTTGGACATATAACACACAACGACCTTTAGTCCCAAACTAAGCAAAGCTTGTATTATGGATACTAGACGACTGATATAAATGGATAATATATACTTTTTTTTGTAATTAGCTAATTGAATTGTTTTCTTTGACCGGTGAAACAGATCCTTAGTGTTTCTTTGTCGCAAGTTTCTTAGTCTTACCTTTCTGTAAAAACAATAAATAGTGAGATATCTTTTTATTACTATTTATAAAAAAGCAGGAAACGAGAAAAAATATTAGAAATCTTTTGTATCCTTTGAAAAATATGGTAATTTTGAAACCCAGTTTTTCTTCAAAGAAACTTGTAATTACTGACAAAGAACTTGAAGTTACAAGTACTTCAATTTCTTTGTCAGTAATTACAATGATGGTTCAAGTATCATCATGCTAATCTACTTAAACTGATAAGTTGCCGGGGACCGTCGGATGACAGGGGTTACCATGGGGATACACCACTTGACAGGAGATTGAAGCCGATTATTAATTAGGTCGCCTTTCATTGGATACCGGATGAAATTTTAGAATTACAAGCCTAATTAAACTATCACGACCTCTTATGAAAAGATAAAAATAAGTATCACACATCAAAAATACATTAGAAAAAAGAAAGAAAATTTAAAGTACAGTTTTAGGGTTGCCTATCGAATATTAGCGCGTTCAATCAAACTAACATATTTTTACAATAAGCGCTATAGTAGTAACAGTAGCTTTAGACTATTAAGTATATCTTTATGTTGTATTTTTATTAACCGACTTCAAAAAAAAGGAGGAGGTTTCACAATTCAACCGTATTTTTTTTTTATTTTTTTTTTTATGTATGGCCCGCCATAATTACTTTACTCTGCCTGATGGAAAGCATAAGCAGAGTTCAAGAGTGGTGGTCACCATACTCACTGCGAATGCAGACAATGCAGTATGGCGACCCACACCATGGCGGCCTAGTGATGCTGCTGCATCTTTTAGTCTAGTCAACAAGTATGGAACTTGTTGACTAGACTATTTGGGCCTCCGGTCTCGCACTCACCAACGAAACACGACAGCATGATCGCTGTCATTTTACGTTGATTTTCTGTGCGAGGGTAGTACCGCCCCGGTCGAGCCGGCCCATTCGTGCTGAAATCAGCGTGGCTCTACTACCTAATATTTTATGTGTGTTCGGGGATAACTTCGTCCTTTATGAACCGATTTTGATGATTCTTTTTATAATGGAAAGGTGATATCCCGACGGTGGTATCATGATAAGGGCACTAAGATCTGATGATGGCATCCAAGAGAAATCGAATCGAACCTTGAGGTCGGTTTTTATTTTGTTTATTTTTTTATGACTTGATTACCTCATTGACGAGTTGTTTGGAAATATCATTACTAACTTTACTTCTCATTCTTTGGGATGTTTTAACCGACTTCCAAAAAGGAGGAGGTTCCCAATTCAACCGTATTTTTTCATGTGTGTTCGCGGATAACTTTATCGATTATGAAACGATTTAGATTATTCTTTTTTAATGGAAAGGAGATACCCTAACGGTGGTTCCATGATAAGGACACTTAGATCTGATGATGGCATCCAAGAGAAATCGATCGATACGGTCGTTCTTAAAGTCGGTTTTTATTTTGATAAAATTTTATTAACTTTGATATTTGTAACCGAAATCAGTAAAAGTAGACCTAAATACAAAAAAAAACCGTAATGGTTTATACTGTTAACTGGTATTTACTGTAAAGCTAAAATTCCAGCTTATACATATGTTTATATATGTCTTAAAAATTCCACACCACACAACGCTACAAGTTTCACCGTAAATAACACAGTTGTCCCAGAAAGCCGGAACAGGGCCGAAACAAGCAGGGACTTGGAGGAAGAAATGGCTGAACTTCTTAACTCTTTTAAAGGAATTTATGGGTACAGTGTGTTAGATTTAAGGTCGATTCGGGACATACTCGTATTTAACTGTAATGGCACAGACAACGCCTCAGAAGACGCCGAGTGATGAACTTTTTATTATCTAAGATGGATTTTGAATTATTTTGTTCCTAATTTAAAGACTTTGTGTAATAATCTAACGATTAATTTGATTTTGATTTTATAAAACAGTACATTTACTTTGTAACTTTTCTGTGTAAAAGATGCCGTAGATGCCCTTTAATTACAAAATTTTTCGGTAGCCTAGATAATTCGCGTGTTTCGACAATTCATATTGGTGAATATTTGTCAAGGCTATGTATGGGACCTCCGGAGGGTGTCGAAAGACGACTAAGTAAGCACACTACGCAGGACCGTTACCACTGCAAAGGCAAAGCATGAAAGAAACCCTGTAATCAACCCGTCTGTCCAGTGTGGTATAAAGGCCAAAGTCTTTTTTCTAAGGCCTCTGTCTAGCAGTGAACTGTTACAGACTCTTGATGACGATAAAGGTAAACAAACGAATTGACAGACTTATATTTCTATTGGTTAGTGACCCTGTCTACCAAGGCTCAGGTTGTTGTTGTTTCAATACTGCTGCTACTGGAGCAACTAAAATTGCCATGTTTAGTACTTGTACTTGAACCAGCCACATATTTTGTCAACAACGGTAAAATCATATTTACATATTACACTCATGTAGAGCAATTCGGTAAGTAATAAGCCCTTTAATTTATTCAGCTGAGATTATGTCCATTCTGTCTAAGTCGGTAATCATTTTAACACAATTAAACGAAAATTAGAGAGGTCTTATAAGGCCATCGGCTGCAATACAATGGTAAGTACAAAACGCTAGTATATAATTACAAATTTTTACAAAAAAAAAAACGACTTCAATCTGGACCAAATTTAAATGGGACCATTCGGGAAGCACCAGCTTTCAAATAAAAAAAGAATCATCAAAATCGGTTCACCCAGTCCAAAGTTATGAGGTAACAAACATAAAAAAAAAAAAAAAATACAGTCGAATTGAGAACCTCCTCCTTTTTGAAGTCGGTTGAAAAAGGCCTTGACAGGTTCCTCATACCTTAGCTAATTTGGACTTTATGGAGCACGAATTATTGTACCTTTGTAAGGCTTGTTTTAATTTGTTTGTAAATATGGTGGTTTATGGTCCCAATGCAATAACCATCCAGGGAAAATAAGTGCATGGCAAACAACAATATTCGTTAAATTTCCGGATGTAATTTATCTAGGATAAATAAAATTGGAGTGTCTGTTTGTAATATTAAAATAACCACTTTTTACTAAATGCATATGTATGTATACACGATACATATACCAAAATAATATTTTTTTAAATTTTTGTCTGTCTGTCTGTCTGTTTGTTCCGGGTAATCTCTGGAACGGCCTGAGCGATTTTGACGGGACTTTAACTGATAGGTAGCTGATGATATAAGGAGTAACTTAGAATACTTTTATAAGACTAGCTTTACTCTGTGGCGTTACCCGCGGTACGACAATAACCGCTGGTAATATCGTGGGGTTCAGCTAGTCTGTAGTAATTATGGATGTTTTACAAATATAGCATGTATTTCAGCCCTCTAGTTACCATGCCACAAGAGTTTTTCTATCAACTTCTCGTCAAACCTATTTGGGATTCAGTCAACCTATCGGTATCCACTGCTGAAGAAAGATGTAATTTGAGATTTACCGATTTTTCGTCTGAGATTTCTTAAATAATTACCTAAAAAATTTAATAAAAAAAAAACGACTTCAATCTGGACCAAATTTAAATGGGACCGTTCGGGAAGCACCAGCTTTCAAATAGAAAGAATTATCAAAATCGGTTCACCCAGTCAAAAGTTATGAGGTAACAAACATAAAAAAAGTCGGTTAAAAAGAAAAACTTTTCTTGAACACAGATAAAAAAAATAGTAAAATATATGCTAATAGCTACCATTAGGAAGAGAAAGTTCATTACAACTGAATTGATACATTAACATCACAAACTTCTAAGCACACACATACTAACCCATACACACATATGTACACGAAAGATACACATAGCAACATTTAAATTAAACAGCACTTGAACAACATTAGCAAAGTTAAACAACAGAGGAACACAATTTACCGGTTCATCTAATTGATAAGTTGCCGCAAAGTAAATAACTTAGAACTTGCCTATGTTGTGAAGTAACATGTTTCCAGCTACCTGTGTCCTTGATACGTGACCTATTATATTGTCTGAGTGCATTAATATAAAATTAGAAACTTGTGTTTTTTGCAGAACTATTTTTTTTCTTATTTTAAAAAACTCGTTCCCTCGACTTGCCTCGTTAGTCTAGCGGGTAGCGTAAGCGACTGCCGATCAAGAGGTCTCGGGTTCAATTTCCGGGTCGGACTGCTGTTGGATTTTTCTTACAAGAAATTCTTAACAGCAGCCCGGAGTATGAAATATGGCGGTATTTCCCGCCCGTGCCTTGGAGAGCACGTTAAGCTGTTGGTCCCGGTTGTCATGAAAATCGTTAATGGGAAGTCAGTGCCCTCGAATTTACTGATAACTAGTTCGACCTTCGAATTCAGTTCACCCTCAGGGTTGCGGAAGTCCGATGCCAGTCGCTCCGTGGAAAAACTGATATTCAGGTAAAACCGGTTGAACTAGTAGCCGACCCCTAATCTTGGGACTAATAAAGACAAGAGAGTTTACAAACATACATAAAACAGACACAAAGAACACCCAGAAACAGGATAACAATTTATGAATCGCGTAAAGTGTTGCCCGGTATAGGATTTGAACCTACAACACCCAGCCCAGTATAAAATGAATGAAACCACTACACCATCTGTGCAGTCGATCGATTAAGTAGTTTTAATCTAATTCTGGTCCTAAATAGGGGTAGAAGAGAGCTGACTACCATCTATTTGTCATTAGAAGTGTGTAGAATAAAAAAAACCGACTGAGTTCCTGTTCATTACCTTAATAGGTTTTTTTTTCGTAACAACGACAATATTTTCATCTATTACACAGGTTTTAAAATTCATTGGTTTAAAACAACTTAGTTGTACCAAAGTGACTTACCTTGAGTGCAAGCAATTTATTATACCATTCAATTCTAGCTTTAAGGGTGTAGCCTATTATAAATTAATCATGATTCAGGAACATTCCTACATGCTTCAAAATAATGTTCTCCTAGCTGATTACGGCCACGGCGGCCAGTCTCAACGGAGACCAGCCAACTACGCAGGAGATATTATAGTGCACAAGTGTGTGCGCAAACACAGGTGCACTCTTTGTCCCCTCTCTCTCATAATCCAATGGGACGGTTAACCGCCATGACCGGGGAGAGATCAGGCCCAGGACCGACAGATTTACGTGCTCTCCGAGGCACGGGGGTTCAGACTCCAACTTCCAAACTCCGGGTTGTTATAAAGTATTTTTATAATAAGAAAAACTCAATAACATTTTGGCCCGACCCGGGATTCGAACCCGAGACCTCTTGATCCACATTCGCATACGTCAACCGCAAGACCAACGAGGCAGTTAAAAATAAACAGAGTGATGAGCTCCATATCCTCCAAAACTTAATCTCTTAATACCCAACACATGTTTTATACATTGTACATTCACAATACATGACAATTTCACACAATTTATCAACTACCACATACATTAATCAATATGATGTTTCTGTGTAATGCCGTAAATCCCTGAGAGCTCAGTTATTAAATAATTCGTCTACGCAGGTGTAAGACGTACAGACTGCGTAAGTAATGCGACATGCGACTTTATACTTTAATCTTCTGGATCCATGTAAGGAACACAGATTTTTGGATTTGAGTTGAAGAACAATCGTTAGATTTAATTTGGATGTGATAAAAGTGTGCCTCGGTGGCACAGTGATAATGTATGCGACTGCTGTTCTTGAAGTCTCGGGTTCGGATCCCGGGTCGGACCAAATGTTTGTATGATCTACAAATATTTGTTTCGGAGTTTGGGTGTTTTCGATGTATTATATGTATGTATTTACAAAAAAAGAAGTATTTGTGTATTTATATCAGTTGTCTAGTACTCATGATACAAGCTCTGATTAGTTTGGGACTAGATGGCGTTGTGCGTAAAAAAAATGTTTTGGTCTGGGATGGGGCAAAACTAGTCAAAAAAGTAGCTTACGTTACTTCTTATATCATCAGTTACCTACTACTGAAAGTTGCTTCAAAATTGGTCCAGCCGTTTTAGAGATTAGCTCGACCAAACAAACAGACAGAAAAAACTTAAGAATATGCTTTTTTGATATGAGTACCGTATATACCTACTTTAGTGAACAACTGTTAATTTGAAATTTTTATTTAGATATATATTGAAATTTATTTGTATAGATATACATCTTCCATTCCTCTTAAATACCTATAGCTTTAATGAACAGTAAACGACCCTCTAACATCTCACACGACGTAATATGTGGTACCCTCTACCCAATAACTTAAATACATAGAACAATGCTCTTCAATCTTATGCACTGACGGAGTTTCGTTCTCATTAAGCGCCTTGTACACCGTTACGCGAGAATTCATTACAGTGATGTAAAACGGGAGTAATTATGACTACACACTTACCGTGTCTATAAACTAACATACGATTTACACTTCCCTAACTGTACCAGCGTTCGTTTGAAGCTGTAACGTGATATTATTGTCGTTATCAGTTTTGATTAATTTTAAACTTCTAATCTGTGATAGATCAAGCACCTTCTGCCTCACGAATTTGACACAGTCAGTGTGGTCAGGTCTATAATAATATGAAGATAAAACAAAGTTTAGTATTTAGTGTTATATTTTAATTAAAAAATAACTGACAATACTAATATTTCGTGTGACAAAAGGCTGACAGAATGAATAAAACTCTAGAGATTTTTTACCAAGGATATAACCAACCAACTAAGTGTGGGATGTTAGGCTAAAACTACCTTACTAAGGAGACATATTTGTCCAGCAGTGGACTGTTAAAAGCTATGATGATGATTTCTGACGATATAAACAGTTTTAAGTTTTCCATATTGTGTGCCAAAGAATGTCTCTGACCACAGACTATTGTAACCTAAATTATATAGCCACTTTGATTACTTTTAGCTTTGGCTTGGATAGAGTTTTGGCATGTTACTGAAGCTTAAGCTTCAGTAACATGCCAAAACTCTCTCCAGCACAGATAAGAAATCATCAAATGGTTATCACTATTTACCTTGCAAAGAAACACTATAAATCTCCCCAATGCGTAATGCGAGTTACATGTTTCGGCCTCACCTGCCGTATATCTTCGAAGTAATATACATATATATGTGTATGTATGTATGTATACATAATGCTCTAACAAGTATAGGCCTCTAATTAATAGCCTTGTTGAGATCGGCCTGATGGTGTTTGAGTAATTACCGTAGATGTACACATACATGTTTGTAAAAGGGTGTGAAGTTATATCGGGTGTGTATTTTAAAGTGGGGTATTAAATTTCTATCAAAATGTGCCTAACTGAATGTACTAAGTAATATTTGGTTATTGAAAGTAGAAATGTATAGCCTTCCTTCATTTTCAACGTATTTTCTTTAAACTAACATGAGAACATTTACTAGGTAACGTAGAGACTCATACTATAAAGGCCCAGTGAGATATTTTTTTACGATTCGCTCAAAGGATCCGGAATCGTAGTGGCAGTGAAATGCGTGTGTTAGTAGTAAGTTCCAGGTTTTAATTGATTGGCACGGGATAAAAGTCGAATCGTTTAGTTCGAGAACGTGTGATGAGTTTCGACAGTTTATTTGGCGATCTACGACTTATTAATTCAATGTCCGAAACAGAAAACATGCCGTAAGTAGTCCTTTCATTGCTTTTTACCGAGTTATTGAGGTTACCAGAGTCAAAAAAAGATTTTTGGCTCCGGTAACCTCAATAACTCGGTAAAAAGTGCCTATCAGTGAAAAGCCCTTTCAGTGCTACCTGGTTCAGGAGGACGGGTCTCGAGTTCCAGATGACCATTTGCGACGGTCCTCACTGGTGCTCGGGTGACCCGTGAGTTCGTTTGTCACCCTATATCAAAAAGAAAAAAACTCAAAGAATTTATGACTGCCGACGGGAGTCCAAATTTAAAACTATAAAGAAATTCAAATTAATCGCTCGAACTTAAATTAAATTTTATCGACCTGTGTTGTGTGTGACTGTGAGCACACTGTTGAATATATAATTATATAGATAGCTATATGTTTCAGACGACTTACATGAATTCACTCCCCATTAGTCCCCATCCAAAATGAATTCACTCCCCATTAGTTCCCATCCAAACCTGTGTTTTGAAGTTCTCACTTAAAGAAAATTATTCCAAAAACATTAACATTTTATTTTGTAACCTTACTTTTAAGTTACAATACTTATCGTTATTGGAGTAAAGTTACAACATCATAACGGATGTTCATCCAAAATCAAACTATATATTTTCAGACGGGATGGGTGCTACACCCTTACATTAATAATTTTGCTTAAACGAATAACCCTCCAGTTTGATTTTACAGGAGTTGTGTTAATAAAAGGTAAAAGGGTGTTAGTGATGTGAAAAGGGTACCTAAGATATCCGAATCCAAAAATGCTTCTTCAATAAGGAAAGTGTGTTCGTATATAAATTGTAGACCGTATTTTTTACTGTAAATGGAATATTTTTATCATTATTTTTAAAATGTTACGGCGTGACCTTTTCAATTTTTGTAACGAAGAAAAAATGTTTCCTTTTTGACTTCAGATTTGTACGGTACAGATACGAGTAATGTATTTCACAAATAAGTTTGACTAGATAAATGTTCTGTAAATAGTCAGATTTGACATCTAGATATCAATGCATCCCAACTAAGTCAATAACCCTGTTTGATTAATTTCGTGCGTATTTGTGTTCACTTATGTTCTTAAATTAGATTTAGATTAGATAAGATTTAGGTTTAGAAATAGGAGGCAACGAATACATGAATTATCGTAAATTACTACTGCCGTCACTGGATATATCGAGAGAAACAAGTGCGTTCTTTTAACTACCCTGAAACTTATAGCAGTGCAAAGCATTACGTTGACCTCCAATAGAAATATAAAAGAAACTGGAAAGGGGAAATAATGGTGATTGTTCCTAATCCACTTAAAAATTGAATTTATAAAGTATAAACATAAGTGAAAAACAATGTATATTAGTGAGTATTTAATTATAAATATAAACCCGACTTGGAAGTAGATGACAGTCACTTAAAAATTATAATGTAAAATGAGTATACACACTCAAACGTGTCACATCCCTAATTCTAAGAGAGGTAATTTTTCCTCTTACGCTCTTTTCACGTCACTCATGATACATGTTACTTATGTTATTATTAAGTATTATTCAAATAAGCGGTGAAATATGTGTTTTGTCGACTGTACGTGACCGCGTAAGTACGCGTTACATTTCAACCCTAATAATTTTATTTTTTCCTTATCCCGATCACTTTAGCTTAATGTAGATTCATGTATACAACCGACTGGATAAAAAATATGTGTACTATTTGCGAAAGTAGGTATTATAATGTACTGAGGATTTTTCGAGCAAGATCGAAAAGTTAAATATTACTATAGTTTTTTCATCCCACCAGCTCGTAAAGAGTATTTTTGCCCTTCGATATCTAAGTGCAAAAGCCGTTTTTATTTGCTAGAGGATAAAGTAAAATTGAATTTAGACCATCATGTGCACTAAGCTTGTGAAGTCAAAAGATCATTGAACCTATTTACTTCTACCTGCATGGTATCGAATTTACCTTATTTTTTTTTATTTGTTATAAACTCAGACTCGGAACCTTCTTGGTGTACTTTTTTTTGATTTGCTTTGCCAGCGCCATTTTCTTTTCACGTCATTTAGTCATTTCCTCGCTGAGGTGGGATGAAAAGTTACGTGTTGCACTCGAGTGCAATTTCTTTTTACCTAGTGCTCTTTTGATTCCCTCGCTAACGCTCAGGATTCTAATTTTAGAATCCTTCGCTTGCTCGGTCATTAAAATTGAGCACGCGGTTAAAAAGCAACTTTGCACTCTTGTATAACAAATAACTATTGTTAGTCGTTTTTTTAGTGTTAATAATATTGTAACAACATGAGAAATCATAATGAAAAATATAGTATATATAAAATTAAAGGTAGTAGAGCCACGCTGATTTCAGTACGAACGGGCCGGCTCGACACTCGGTCACCATGCTGCATTGTTGCATTGACTGCATTGATTGCATTGTCATGAGTATGGTGACCACCACTCTGGGATTTTGCTTATGATTTCCATCAGGCAAAGTAGAGTTTTTTTTTTACAAAGAATCTGGTAGAGCTTTGACTCCAATAAAATTAAAATCTTCGTTTTTTTATGAATGTAATAAATGAGTAAACTAATATTTATGTATGTATGTTCTTTAACAAACAGAGAGTAAGTAGTAGGGTTTGTCTTGACTAACGCGTGAAAAACGATGTATTTTTTTTATTTGACTGCCTCTGTGGCGCAGTGGTAGCGTATGCGACTACTGTGCTTGAGGTCTCGGGTTCGATTCCTGGGTCGGACCAAGTTTTTGTATGATCTGCAAATGTTTGCTTCGGAGTTTGGGTGTTTTCTATATAATATGTATGTATTTACAAAAAAACGTAAATATGTAATTATATCTGTTGTCTGGTACCCATAACACAAGCTCTGCTTAGCTTGGGACTAGATGGTGTTGTGTGTTAGATGTCCAAAATATTTATTATTTATTTATTAAATGTTTATTTATGTATGGCCCTGCCAAAATGACTCTACGCTGCCTGATGGAAAGCATAAGCAGAATCCAAGAGTGGTGGTCACCATTCTCATTGCGAATACATACAATGCTGCATGGTGACCCACACCATGGCGGCCGAGTGATGCTTCTGCATCATTGTCATGTGAATGAAAGTGGTTTAAAAGTAGAGATAGATAGATAAACTAAGTTTATATGTACTTTTTATTGAGAATCTAATGACAAAGCTTGCAGGTAAATAGTGGAAATTTCATATAATAATATCTATAACTTTAAAAATAACTAATATTTATATTCGTCAGCGTATACATGTTACTAGACAAGACTCAGCGGACGTCGTAAGTGTGGTGTGTCGAAGTACCGACAGTCCGAAAGACAATCAAAATAAAGAAGACCAAGTGCGGGTAGTAGGTGAAACTCGCACTTCACGGAGGCAGCGCTAAGCTCTCACCAGTCTGCCCGTGACCACGATCGGTGTATTTCGATCGAAACGTCGGGCTACCAAAAAGGTACCTTGTAGATTAAATGCTACGAAATATATTTTGCTTTAATTCCACGAGACAAATATCCAGGTGTGAATTTCAAACGCTCGACGAGTCAACATCTCCTGAGGATGCCCCGTGGAGGGGCGAAACACGTGTCGAGTATAGGTTTGGTTGCATGGCATGCTAATTATTTCTCACTTGTTTTGTATGTGTGCATATGCATGATACTCATATGTGCATGTGAGTATGCATGACGGTGGGATTTGTGTCCTGCTTTCAGACCTGGATATTTGTTTCGCGGAATTAAAGCTAAATATATTTCATAGCATTTAATGTCATGGATTTCCGCAAAGTAACGCCTGATTTCATAACTTACCTTGTAGATATTATCGCGATTAAGTCCCAATTTACAGTCGAATTATATGTATAGTCGCCAAAAGAAACTGCACGTTTGGCCTAGTGGTTTAACGCTCACCACGCCGTTTCCTATTTCGCCAAGTGCCGTGGGCTCAAATCCCACGTAGGACAACACTTGGTGTGATCCACAAATTGTTGTTCTGAGTCTGGGCGTTCTTTGTGTCCGTTTCATGTATGTTTATAAAGAAAAAAAAAGTTTAAAAACAAATATTTATGAAACTATAATTACTACAAACTAAATACAGATTTGAATTCAAACCGAAGGCAGTTAACTGTCAAAATACAAAGAGAACAGATCATAAGGAAGAAATATGAGCTCATTGTGCGAAAGTTGCTTTCATCTTATTGTCAAATGATAACAAAATGTCTTGCTTTTGTTCTCTTATTGTTGTATTTGAAGGTCGCGGCTGTATCTTCAACCGGAGCTGTCAAAATAGCAGGTATTGTGAGAGCTATCAGTTATTGCGTAGCTATATAAATTATATAAAATTAACCCATTAGGACATCGTATTTCATTTACTTAGAGAAATATTTTGTGCTTGAACGCGCTAATCTCAGGAACTACTGGTCCGATTTGAAAAAATATTTCAAAGTTAGATATCCCGTATATCGAGGAAGGCTATAGGCTATATATCATCTGGCTAAGACCAGTAGGAGTAAAGCACCAATGAAGAATGTTACAAATAAATTTAATTAAAAAGCTTTTTAAGAACAAGCTTTTACTGGAATGCCTCGAGACGAATCAAACGAGTCCAAACTCGATGATTTTGCGACGTTTCTTTACCGACTTCTTATGGCCACCTTCCAGCTCCAGCATTAGATCAGCTCCATGTCATTATAATATTGTATTGTCACGCTGTATACATATGATTGCAAATTTTCAGCAAAATCGATTGAAGATATCTGCTTCAAAATTGAGTTGCAAGATTCCACCCGAACATACAAGCATACATACATACATTGCAAGTTAATAAAAAGCTTGTAAAATGGGAGATAATTATCACGCTACGGGAATTAGGAGACGTAAACGAGGTTGCGTGGGTCAGCTAGTTTTATATAAATATGTACATATTAATGCAAGAAGAAAAATCGTATTTCTTTCTTTGTGTTAAATCAAGTATAGAGTCAAACCATCTACCAGGTTTTGGGGGACAAAGATTGTAATTCTGTTTGTATTTTATGTTTATTTAATAAGTAAATAATAATAAATAAAAACAAAAAGTCCTGAATATTTGAACATGTGTTGTGAAGTTTACAATTATTTAAAAACTGATACATTATAATACAGCTGTCATAGTACAGAAGACTTTAGAATGACAGATCCTAGTTATAATATAACACATTGTTATAACGAAAATTAAGAAAATAAAACAAAGCATGTAGAACGCTTAAAATAATAAAACTTACATGAGGGATCTAACTTGGGGAAGACGACAGTCTTCAACCAGTGCGTCCTCCCTGTAATGACGTACGGTGCCGAGACGAGGACATTGACCCTAGGATTAATCCAGAAGCTCAAAGTTGCTCAGCGTGCCATGGAAAGAGCTATGCTTGGTGTCTCTCTGAAGGACAAAATCTGTAATGAAGTAATCCGTCAGAGAACCAAAGTTACCGACATAGCTCTGAAAGTTGGTAGGATGAAGTGGCAACGGGCTGGTCACATATGTCGACATACAGACAACCGCTGGGGTAAGCGTGTTTTAGAGTTGAGACCGCGTCTTGGCAAACGTAGTGTGGGACGCCCTCTGGCCAGATGGTGGGACGACTTACGTAAGAGGGCTGGCAGCGACTGGATGCTGAAAGCAACAGACCGGGCTCTGTGGTGTTCCTTGGGAGAGGCCTATGTCCAGCAGTGCACTGCAACGGGCTGATGATGATGATGAGGGATCTAACTTGACGTACTACATTATACATTCTATTATGCTTCACGTTAAGGAATACCTTTTGAATTAATTTTCACAATCATTATTCCTACATACTTTAATATAAAAAAATACCTTTTCCAAACTGTCCGGAACTTTAAGAAAATTAAAAAAAAAACTTTTTCAAAGTTTTTCTTTCCGAAGTTAAAAGTCTCTTCATTAAACTAATACACCGACAAAAATCTAAAATAATTTGATCAGATTATACAAGTTACTTCATAAGTGACTTAGTGTCGTTAAGAGTTTCGTTTTTCAAAAGAAAACCTACAGAATATTTCGTTTCCTCTCTTATTTATCGGCAACGTGTGGATATAATTATATATACAGTTGAAATTAAAGGGAAAGGGGCGTGAAAAAGAATCTCACCAGGCCGCCATAGTGTGGGTCACCATGCTGCATTGTCCTTATTCGCACAATGAGGATGGTGACCATCACTATTGGATTCTGCTCATGCTGTCCATCAGGCAGGGCAGAGTCATTTTGGCAGCTGACACATAAAAAAAGGAGAAATATCCATGACTTCCGCGAGTCATTAATTTGTTAAAAACTCGCATATTTCTTATTACAATTACAAATTTATTTTTAGTATATAATTGTGAAGGTGTTTTTTAACGTGTAAAAGTGAATTCTTTAAGACAACAAACTTGAGTTTATTTTACAAAAGAGATCTCGAGAATAAATTTTCATGATAGGAGACTGTCTACATAAAAAAAAACGTTTTTAAAATCATCAGAAATTAATGGCCATGGAAATACTGATTTTAACTATCCATATGCACATGGAGTCCGAGAGAGGAGCCTCCCGAATGACGAAAGAAAAATAAGAAAGTCCAGATCTCTGACGCATTCTGGATATCTAGCACTCCGTAACGCAGAGTTTAGGCGACAAATAACTTCACCGCGATGGATGGATACAACTCTATCCAACAGCTATACATCCATACAAGAGAGGCATTTTTAACCGACTTCAAAAAAAGGAGGAGGTTATCAATTCGACTGTATTTTTTTATGTTTCTTACCTCAGAACTTTTGACTGGGTGAACCGATTTTGACAATTCTTTTTTATTTGAAAGCTGATGCTTCCCGTGTGGTCCCATTTCAATTAGTTAGTGCAGTTCTTGAAGTCGTTTTTTTATTAAAATTTTGTATTACTGACGCCAATATTTTTCTCACTATGATTTTATTCAAACCAATTGTCTTCAACCGAGCATGAATCTAAATGTTTCTAAATCTATACCTTATAGACATATAGAAATAGATATATATATATATATCATCTTATAGACACTACCACGCTTTACTGTGGTACATTGTACGACTATACAATATTAACTATATGCATTAAAAATAAATCAAATTTAGCATGGAGCTTCTTTGCTGTGATAACCGATAAAAACGCGGGCGAAGCCGCGCGCAAATGCTAGTGTACATGTGTTCATAACTGCGCTGTTTAGTAAAGAGGCTAGGTTGTTGATTCAACGGCTAATGAAGCTAGTTGGCTGCGACATATATGTTGTTTTTTAAAGCCACATTACTTTCTTATTTAAAAATGTAAAATATATTCTTACCAAAACCCTTCCAAAATCTATTGGTATTACCTCTACGTGTAATTTCCGTGAATTTTCGAAGACAGGGGACTATTATACTTTAAACGATATTTCATTACCTTGGCTTGTCAGTAGAGAAATCGAGATTAATGTGGGTCCAAGGGACTATCATAATTGGTTTCTTTTCTGCCTACCCTCATAACGGTATTAGCCTTTTAGGGTTACTTGACACCACAACGCGTATTCCAATTAATATACATTTACATTTTAACCGATTTCGAAAACTAAGATAATTGTTTAGATTAAATATTTTTGTGTGTGTAATGTAATTTATATACTTACAATTTTATTTAAAGCTAACTGGTTCTATTTCGAATTGAAGTCGACAATCTTCTTTTAAACCCCGTATTTTTTAAGTCCTGGCGAATATTAACATATGAAATGTTTATAAAAATACTAGATCCCACCAAAAACATTTTCATGTAAAATGTTGCCAAGACGACTGCATATGGCTTACCCTGTGAAAAAGATATCAGATCTCATGTAGAGCCAAGGTTCTGTATCTACACGCCCTAACTCTATCAACCCTAACTTCATAAACTCTACATCTCAGTAAAAATGTATGGCTTCGCCGTTTCGCTACCATACCGTCACGAAGGGGAAACGAACGCCTTTTGTGTTTGCAAAAATCTACTTTCTGAAGTAATGTGAAAAACGAATATTTAGTTTCTGAAGTAACGAAACAGCCAAGCCATACATTTTTACTGAGATGTAGAGTTTAAGAAGTTAGGGTTGGTAGAGTTAGGTCGTGTAAATACAGAACCTTGGCTCTACATGAGAACTGATATCTTTTTCACAGGGTAAGCCATATGCAGTCGTCTTGGCAACATTTTACATGAAAATGTTTTTGGTGGGATTTCATTTCTTTTTGTAAGTTTCCTTTTTCTTTTTTTGGGCAGCATTTCTTGTACATCTTCTTTCGAAAAAGTCCGTGTACTAAAAATAAACGTCTAGCATAAACATTTGTGAAAGTCTCATACAAACTTTCACCCCCCAAATTTGGGGGATGGGGGGCAAAAGTAATAGGTTTATGAATTTTTTTGTTGTTTGTATACTAAACTTAGTTTACATACCAAATTTCATCTTTCTAGCACTTCAGGAAGTACCCTAACAGTTTTGATGATCATCAGTGTGTCAGTGACGAAATCGGTGTTTTTTTGGTATCAATAAAATCTAAACTATCAGAGCTATGCAATTGAAACTTTGTACGTTTCATTAGTCTATTGGTAACATCATATCCTGAAAATTTGAACGATCTGGTATATCGGAAACCAAAGTTATGGGGGTTCCAAAAAACGACGAAACGCTTCGAGAAAAGGTAGGTAGTGCCCTTGCGCTATATATATATACAGATACTTGCGATCTGGGGGCACGACCGTGCCCCCAGATCTAGTATATTTAAACTGGGATCCTCCGGGATTAACTGAGATCATGTATGTGTAAATATTTTTTAAATCTTTCTTTTACCTTTTCTTCCGCTAACTTATCAGATATATATTTGTATTTTTCAAAATGCTTGAAAATAATGGTCGTTTAAGTAACTTGATACATTAAAGTTATGGAACAATATACAATGCATTATTGGCACTGCTGGCAGTTCACCAAAAACCGTTAATTAAAGAAAACTCTTTTTAACAGGGTACAGGTATATTTAATTAAATATTTGGACCCCTAAAGGGAGTGTTACGCTCATTGAAATATATTCTAAGGTTAAGTAGTCCTTTGATGTAACTGGTGGACGTGTTAACTACCTTCTTACGTGCAGAACAAGAATTTTATAATTATTTCCCTGCTCAACATAGGTATTATTACACATAAGTTCTATAAATCATAGACCTGACGGTCTAGTGGTCAGTTCTACTAGTTACTAAGAAAAATATGTATAAAATTTAATAATATTATAGAAGAAACCCTTATTTCTCTTCGACAAATTTGAAGTCTATCTATATTTCTTACTTTTTATCGTCATATCTAAAACATAAAGCAAAACTACATATTTTTATATACATACCGCTACAACTACGCATAACTCAGTCGTCTGCTAACACACCCTCACTCCGACATATATATACATCAAGTATATATATGTCGGAGTGAGGGTATCCAAATAATAAAAGTGATACAAACATTTGCCACTATCGAACACTACGGAACACTCTATATAAAGCGGCGCGATCGGCAACAGGACACAGTTCTCTTCAGATCTCGCGACGACCATATCTATTATTTGATTTGCGATTTATTGTATCTCTGTGTTTTATATTGTGTGTATGAGGCGATATTTATCAGTGGGGGAATTACTAGCCTAGGTGGCGAATTCCACAGGGCATCGCGGAGGGGTGAGCGTTGCCCCAATCCCCTCATGGGGGGTTGCTGATGGTGTTTAAGTTAATTCGTATCCGTTTAGTAGTGATTAGTGTTTGGCTTTGGTCCAGATTGGCTGTATCTGTCATTCATGTTCTCGTTTATTCTTGTGTCTCCGACATATATATATATATATATCTGCTCAGTAAATCATATCATACTTGGCCTTAGTACAATGTCAAATAACCTAACATCAAAAAACTTTAAACAAAACTATTAGAGTCAAGCGGAACGCGTACTCGTTACCCCTTGACATAACGCATGAACAAAATTAAATTAAATTTCAACAAGATACATCTCAGTTCCCGGTACGCTCCCCTGGCGTGTCCCCTTCCCTGCCAAACGCCGGAGGTGAGCGTACGATTTATATTGTACCACCCTTAAATTTGAACCTTTTAAATTTATGTTGTGTTGCTCTTCCCCGCTTTTAGGGGTGTCGCCAATTTTATTGTTTTCATAAGGGTTTAATTTCTGATTGGGGAATTGAGTGTCGAGCCTGATACGTGTCGTTGGATCTAAAACATTGCTTATTTGTTCAGGCAAGGCTCCGTGTCACCTGTATTTTAAAGACCCTAATTTTGTAATCAAATTATTTAATATCATTTTTTTTCTATTACATCAAAATAGTTTTTGTAACTTTGTAAAAACGATTGTAAAAACTATTTTTGTGAATAGAATAATTATTAAAACATATATAAATAAAACAGCTTTAAATATTTTCGATGTTAGGATGACTTATAGGTCGGGGCAGATAATGGGCGGGACGGAACAGTGCTAATTGGTGAACCCCATGGCTTTCATTATAATTTTATTTATTACCTGATATAACAACCTACTTAAACCTACTTACACTGCATCGCTGTTTACCCTAACCGTAATTTAATTTATTGTGTAACTGGAAAAAAAAAAATTAAACAAAAGAAAATCATTTCTATTCTTTAACAGAAATATCAGTGATACTTTGTAATAGCCAGAATAAATTACATAATCGTACTAGAAAAACATGTAGACAAATTTTATTCATTTATAGAAATATACAAGCTTGTACCCGCAACTCCGCCTGCACATATCGTTTATCAAAGTAGAGAATATCCTATCTTTCTATATATATCTTTCTTCAGGGATCAAAATATCTCCATAGTAAAAATGATATTAAAATCATTTGACTGCTTGTGGTTTAAGCTTTCGCCACGCCGCTTTCTACTGCGCCAAGTATTGTGGGTTCAAATTCTACATGGGACCGCACTTTGTGTGATCCACAAATTGTTGTTCTGAGTCTGGATGTTTGTTGTTTCATATATGTTTGTAAAGTCCCCCGCGACACAGGATGCATTTTCCTAATTCGGGTGTTGTCTTTATAAAATCAAATCATTACAGAGATTTAACCGTGAAAGCATAACAGACAAATAGACCGAACTTATCATAATAGAAGACAAGCTTAACAAAATAGTATGGATTTAGGTAATAATTTTCAAGTGTATTTCTAAACTTTTCTACCTCTCAATTGCTGATTAACAATTCTCAAGTTAGAAGAACACTAATCTCTTATAGCTCATTCAACACACAGATTAGTGTAAGCACACATGTTCATTTCAGTACTTGAATCTAGACGACTTATAATGATTTATGTAAACCTCAGTACGTTTTCAATACGTATTCATTATAAACACGTATGTTTATTTATTATACATTTAGTTGGCAAACACTTGGAATGTTTGCGACTTACATCCCGCGTTAAACGCCTACTCCTTTAATTATGTCATTTAAACTCAGAGAAACTATTCAATTGTATAAGAAGCAGCTGTATACCACAGAACAACATGGTAGGGAATAGCCATCTGCAGACGTTCTCCTCTGTCAAAGTATAGGCTCAAACAGGAATTTTTTATATTTGGCCCTGCCAAAATGACTTTACTCTGCTTGATGGAAAGCATAAGCAGAAATCAAGAGAGGTGGTCGCCATATGGGTACAGTCGCCAAATATCGTCCCCTTTTTGTAAAGAAAAAAGTAGAAAATAAATGAATTCAAAAAGATAATAATAATGAATGTGAAAGTACTTATTTTTTCAAACTTTTTCATTTCTGTTATTCGAAGTAATCACCCATGCAATCGACGCATCTTTACCAATGCATTGGCAGTTTATTGATGCCCTTCTTGAAAAATCAGCTGGACGGGAGGCAACAAACTCTTCAAAGGCATTTTGTACTGCCTCTCGGGAATTGAAATTTTTACCCACTAAAAAGTTGTCTAAAATTTGGAAAAAGTAATAGTCGGTAGGTGCAAGGTCTGGTGAGTATGGCGGATGAGGGAGAGCTTCCAACCCCAGCTCTTGCAGCTTGGAGACTGTCTGTTGCGCAGTATGGGGTCGCGCGTTGTCGTGAAGCAGCTGCAAGAGCTGGGGTTGGAAGCTCTCCCTCATCCGCCATACTCACCAGACCTTGCACCTACCGACTATTACTTTTTCACGGCTTACAAAACGGCAATTTCATAGATAGAGACCTATTACAAATTCAACAAAATAAGAGAAATTCTAAAAATATATTTTAAGGCACTTAATTTCGTCCCGGGCACGATATTGAGATCACAATAATCAGTTGGTAAACATAAATTGTATTTTATAGTAATTTTATAGAAAATATGCTTATTAATTAAATTAAACTTAATTTCTAATTAATCTCTAATCAATAATAATTGGTTTGATAAGTTATTCTAATTCTCCAGACAAGTTGCACTAATAAATTTAGGTCCTGGGTTTTTAACGCAATGCTCATGCATCCATCCGAAACATTTTATGCATCTTATCCATTTTTCTCCCTTCCTTTTTCATTTGCCAGCCTTTTTCTTGATATGAGTATGCAATAATTTAATAGCTCTGTTTCAAATTCTACCGGCAAAACTGGTTCTTTTTTTAAACTTCCCATTTTCCCCGAAATGACATCATCTACAGTCTTTCCCGATTTTTCCACATAATCTTTCTATGTAGCTCTTGGGACATTATATAGGTATTTTTGTTGCTTTTTTATATCCCATATATTTTGTACGTGCTGCTTCTACTGCGTAAAATCAAAAACATCAAGGAATGGTTTCTTGTTCTTATTCCTAGCTTTTATTATTCCCAAGATTTGGGGTCGGCTACTAGTTCAACCGGTTTTACCTGAATATCAGTTTTTACACGGAGCGACTGGCATCGGACCTCCGCAACCTTGAGGGTATACTGAATTCGAAGGTTGAACTAGTTGTCAGTATATTTGAGGGCACTGACTTCCCAATAACGATTGCCATAGATGTTCATGACAACCGGGACCGACGGCTTAACGTGCTCTCCGGTTTACAAAAAGAAAAGTAGTAAAAGAGAAGTACCTAATACCGTCCCGGGGACGAAATTAGGACGACGTAGGGGGGCGGTATTGCGAATGTACTATTGTTGTGATGAACATCCATTCAACAAAAAACACGTGTTACAACGTAATTTTTTTCTATCGTATTAAATCATACGCAAACACAAATCTATTTTACAAAATAACAAAAACCAAAACCAACTTCAAGTTTTGACATGATTTCTCCTGGATGCCATCATCACATCTTAATGTCCTTATCATGGTACCATCGTTGGGACATCTCCTTTCCATTGAAAAAAGAATCATAAAAATCGTTTCATAAACGACGAAGTTATCCGCGAACACACATAAAAAAAACATATATACGGTCGAATTGAGAACCTCCTCCTTTTTTTGAAGTCGGTTAAAAAGCTTGTAAAAAGACGCTATCTATGCAGTTCTATTCCCACTTCTTGGATAGTAGGCACAATGACTTTGATACCTGTGACTAGCGGTTAGAGATCTCTACTCTCAAGTCAGAAGAACCCCTCTTCATCCCATGGGTGTCGTAACAGGCAACTTAGGGAGCAAACTACGCAGGGCTAACATCACTGCAAAGCGAAAAAAACTGAAAGCAAACCCTATACCGACTCGTCTAATCAACGCGGTATCGAAGGCCAAAACCACGGTATAAAAATACAGGTATGGCATTCCGAGATGTATAGAGGACGAGATGACGTCACCATCACCAATGGTCACTGAAAATGTTTCCATCATTTCATGTTATGTTGCTATAAAGTGGTAACTGGATAGTGACGTCACCTTGGGTAGCTTTCGGAATGTCATACCTGTATTGTTATACCATGGCCAGAACCTTATTTCTAAGGTCTTTTTAGAAAGAAATATGTCCAGCAGTGGACTATTAAAGGCTGTTGATGATGAACACGATCATTTGTTCTGTGTCTAGGTATAATATTTATCGGTATGTCCAGAAATATTTATTTATATATAGTACAGGCTGTACTAATTTAGGGATCGGATGAGTTTTTGTAAAATGTGTGTAATTGTTTAGGTTATTATTAACTGTCTCGGTGGCATAGTGGTAGCGTATGCGACTGCTGTGAGGTGAGGTATCGGGTTCGATTCCCGGGTCGGACCGAATGTTTGTATGATCTGCAAATATTTGTTTAGGAGTTTGGATGTTTTCTGTGTATAATATATATATATATATATATATATATACATAAAAAAGGATGTATGTATTTTTATCAGTTATCTAATACCCATAACACAAGCTCTGCTTAGCTTGGGACTGGGCTTTGAGTATTGGATGTACGAAATATTTGTATTTTTTATTTGTATTATTATTACTAGTGGTCGCAAAGAGGTCGAAATTCGATCATTTCTTTTTTGGTTTCATTTCAGCTTTTTGCATTTTCCCTTAATATAAAATTTAAGTGTGCCAAAACTCAGACTCCTCCGTTCGCTTAATTTTCGTAAAAGGGGTACAAAGTTTTCGCTTTACGTATCTATTTATTATGTAGATGTAGATAATTTATAAACAATGAAAATATCACATAACATATATTATACGAAAACTCAAGCCAAGTTGGTCTGAACAAAAGTTCACAAATCGAGAATTGAGACAGCCTTGATTACATAACCTCTATTTCTCGATAAAATGTGCCAAGGAAGATGAAAGATACTTACAATTGGCAATTAAATTACATATTTTAACAGGTAATAAGTGGCAGCGACCTTTTGCGAGCGTTGTCCCATTTGAAATTAAGATTAGTCGTACATAATTTCTTGAGAGCGCCAGCTACTGTATATTCTATTAACGCCCACATTGTTATTAAGTTTTAGGGCTTAAGAGATCTTCAACTGTAAAGCAACATTTGTTAACGTCTCTATTTATACCTGGGAACATTCTTGGTTAAATCAAAGTTTACATCAATATATTCAAAATTGGTAATATTCTGAAGAAGGACGGTGTGAAAAGCACCACGAATCGGCGAGCATGCATGCACCGGTTGATGAAAGTAGTCGAAGCAAAAGAGGTATGTCAACGTAGAGAATGAGAACGTAGTAAGTAGAGATGAATTTTCTCTGCCTACCCCTCTGGGTAATAGGCGTGACGTTTTGTATATATATCGAAAAACAATTTATAAACAAAAAAGGTGAAACAATCCAAAATTTATAACTATAAAACTACAATAGGGAAGGAACTAAAAGCCATTGGCGTTAATAAAACTTTTGTATTTTTCAATCGAATACGTCACAGGGGCTTTGTTTAAATCGATGCTAAACTCGAATTCAATTTACGAATCGATGGGACATTGTCCGGTTTGAAATGACTCGTGGGAGAGATGAATGCATAAAACTAGTTTCGATACATCGAATTGTTGTTCTGGGAACCGTTATAACATTTCAAGGGTTGTTTTGTACAGCTGATCTGTATGACAATTTAAATAACGATATAATATTATATATAGGATGAAACAAACAGTTGTGGTTATATTTTGATCGTTTTGAAAGTGTATTCAAGTTTTCATGAATTATTTATATGGAAATAAATAATAACAATTTTAAAAATGAATTAATAAATTAATTTAAAATATATAATTATGTTTTATATGATAAAATCTTATTATGAATAGAAATATTGATAAACAGCAAGAATTATATTAAATTTCAATTTGTTTTCTAAAAGTATCTGCATGAAATGGGAAACTCAATCATTAAAATTAACCAAAGCATTAATATAATTAATGATGCAGAAATAGATCATAATCATGATGAACACGTGAACATTTTAAATTATCCACTGCTGGACATAGGCTTCTCCTTAAAAATCGGCCAAGTGCGAGTCGGACTCGCCCATGAAGGGTTCCGCAGCAGCAAGTAACATAATATAATTTTTATTTTATTTTTATATTTGTGTTGATTGAATGAAAGATAAATTGCAGTTTACGATTTATGACGTATTAAAAAAAACTACTTACTAGATTTCGTTCAAACCAATTTTCGGTGGAAGTTTACATTGTAATGTACATCATATATTTTTTTTAGTTTTATCATTCTCTTATTTTAGAAGTTACAGGGGGGGACACACATTTTACCACTTTGAAAGTGTCTCTCGCGCAAACTATTCAGTTTAGAAAAAAATGATATTAGAAACCTCAATATCATTTTTGAAGACCTATCCATAGATACTCCACACGTACGGGTTTGATGAACTTTTTTTTATTGAATTTCAGTTCTAAGTATGGGGACCCCCAAAATTTATTGTTTTTTTTTATTTTTGTGTGAAAATCTTAATACGGTTCACATAATACATGTACTTACCAAGTTTCAACAGTATAGTTTTTATAGTTTCGGAATAAAGTGGCTGTGACATACGGACGGACAGACAGACAGACAGACGGACGGAGAGACAGACAGACATGACGAATCTATAAGGGTTCCGTTTTTTTCCTTTGGCACGGAACCCTAAAAAGGAGGTCTTGGGTCTTGGCCAATTGGAAATGAGTATCTACACTAACAAGCTAAAATAAAAAAAATGAAAATACCACATACGCAAGCATTTAGCTTGCATATGTGGTATTTTCAATTACGTTGAGTGCGAAACGAGGCTTGAATCACTTCGTCCGTGTCTCGTCTTTATAGCGGTAAGGAAAAACTTAAACTTCTCTGTCGTGCGAGAGGCATAACTTCCGTCTGGGTCAGTCAAGGAAAGAGATAACTAAATATCTGAGACGTGCTATTGATGCAGAGTTTTTTGGTATACCTACCTTAATACCGAATTTTTTAGGCCTCGTACCGCACTGAATAAATAAAAGTTTATACAGTGCGTTACGAGGTTGCGAACACCTCGTACCCCCGCACTAGCTTCACGCGGTTAGTGTTGTGCAAAACGTTGAACGCTGCGCCCGCCACGATATAATAAGATGTCGAAACGTTGCCGAAGAAAGTTAATGATTAATATTATTGATGATGAAGAGGAATTGGGTGGTAAATCTAATTCAAAATTACCGATATTTGAAAAACAGATAAGTCTCCAATCAATATTTACATTTTATACTCAGTCTAAGTGAAATAATAATGTAGGAATATAATAAATAAATTTCAGTTATGTATATTTAAAATATGGTGTATATATAATATAATACAATATATTTAATATAAAAAATTATACACTGTAATGTATTGTATGTATGTATAGTTAGGGATTACAATATAATAACGCTTTTTATCCTTGTGCCTTGTGTTAAGTATTTTGATATTATTAATTTATTGTGTATACTGCTGTGCCTGAGGTCTCGGGTTCGCTTCCCAGGTCAGGAAAAGTGTTATTGGGTTTTTCTGTTAGGAAATTCCTAGTAGCAACACGGAGACTGGTAAATACGTGCCCAGTAAACGGCAATAGGCTCGCCACCTCTGACGTGGGACTTAAACATAGTTGGCAAAATGAGGGTGTGTCTATAATGCACCTCTGCCTACCCCTTCGGGGATACAGGCGTGAGATTATTTTATGTTATGTAACATAATTGATATGTTTATAAGGTAATTGTCACTAGGCTAGCCGAGTACGTGTTTGTCAATCGAAATTAAAGAAGAGAAGATGTGTAGGATGCTACGAAAAACTTTGCACCTTCTTATCAAGTCGTGAGGCTGACAAAAAAGTAAAGAAAATTCTCACAGAATGTATCGGTTGCAAAAAATATTATTTTTTGACCTGTTTTATTAAAAAGCATCCATAAACCTACAATTAAATAAAATTGATATTTTTATTTCCCATCGATAAACAATATGAAAAACTGCCCTTTTTCAGTGCGGTATGAGGTACATAAGACCCCACATTTTATTTAAGCTATAGAATCTAAACTAAATAATCTGCCCACAGGCGGCGGCAGATTTAGGTTTATCAACTCATTGATAATAATAATCGCGACAGGCGCCAAAAAAAGGATTTTTGTCTCCTGTGGGCGGTGGGGATGATTAAGCCTCGTGCCGCTACAACCTCTGGTTCAGAACGAGGTTTTAAAGGTCTCGTAACGCAGTAATGGAAAATACAGATAAATCAATGGCGCTGCGAACGTGTTAATCGAGTAACCATAGGCCGAAAATGACTTACATCATTTTGGGAAAGAGCTGATACTCTTACGCTGCTGGACTGATATTAACCGAACATAACTAAGAACCACCGCAAGGAAACTGTCTTTCAAATGAAAAAAACCGCATCGATATCGGTCTATCCGTTGAGAGCTACGATGCTACAGACAGATACACATACACACAGACAGACATCGACGACAAACTTATTTTTGCATCGGGAGTTAAAAAAATATATTTATTCCGTGAGATACACGGTTGATTGACGATGAGATAAATGATTGCTCATCTAGTGATGACTGGTTTGAATTTGGCATTGTTTTAAAATTCAAATAAAACTACATTAACCATTTATCTACATATCGCTTTGATTTGAACAGATTTGACCAGACCTTTTTCTAACACTTATATAAAACTAGTTTTGCTCGCGACTCCACCCGCGTGTATGTCGGTTATCACTGCAAATAGTAGTCTATGTGTTATTCTGATGTATAAGCTATATTACTATAAAGTTTCATCCAAATCCGTTCAGTAGTTTTTGCGTGAAAGTGTAACAAACATCGATCCATCCATCCATACTGACAAACTTTCGTGTTTATAATATTAGTAGGATAGGATGTATATATAAGTATAGATACAGGATAATTGAATTGATTTAATAAAAGGAAGGCTACTGTAGAATACCCTATCAAATAATCAGGCTTCTATTGTTGGGAGGCCTTGAACTGAGAAAAACTGGTATCCCAACTTCACAACTGGCGATGGATCTTAGGTATAAATTAGATTTTGAGTCACTAATTATTATTGTTAAGTTTTTAATATCTGCTATATTTTTACCCGACTACGGCAAAGCCAAAGGAGGGTTATGATTTTGACCGGCTATGTATGTATGTATGTTCATTTGTTCCCTCATAGCTCCTCAACTACTTATTAGAACTGGACAAAAGATATCGTTAGAAGCGTCTTGATCGTCTGCTGGTTATAGGTTATATGACGTGTCGCTGAATCTAATGTGGCGCCCTCTAGCCGACATAAAGTAATGAATTAAAAATTTAATTTGAGATAAATATGCCGTGTTTTGTATCATTGGAAAGGGCGTTACTTGTACATTTCAAATATATATATATAATATATATTAATAATGGCACCAAAGCATTTTAAATAAAAAAAAGTAAAAACTAAAACCCAACTACGACAAAAAACGACGCTGCAAAAGTATGAAACAAGTTTCAAAAGTCGTAGTCACACGTTACATAGAAACGCACCATAACACTTTAACAACGTGTGACTGTCGTTTTTTGTCGTAGTTTGGTTTTAGTTTTTACTTTTTTTTATTCTCTATCGTAGTTTGCACATAGCAAGGAAATGTCGACACCAAACTAGTTTGGGAGAAAACCTCGGAGAAAGAAGTTTTGATAAGTGGTAAGTCTCCTACCACCCATGAACACCTGTAATTTGAGAGTGACGAGTGCATTGGCCGGCCTTCCGTTCCGGACTTTTTAATCTATGAAAAGTAACTAGAAACTTGCTCAACAACAATTTTGTGAGACTGTAATCACAGTCTGGTCAAAAGAGGGTGAAAAAGACCGACTTGTGCCAAATCATAACTCTCTCCACGACTGTCTAAAAAGCATGAGTAAGTTTACTGAATGTAAAGACCAGACACGGACTCAGAGTGACTTTAATTTCTTTTAATATATCGATTATATTGACCTGTTTAAAATGGGATGAAGATAACTCTACTGTATGATATTCCTCGTAATCTTCATTACAAGAAGAACAGTTTATTACAAGTTGAGTATAGTGTAGTATTAACTACACTTTGAGTACAGAGTCAAAGTGTAGCCAATATTACACGGTAACTAAGGAACGATAACTATCCAGGGAGAACTCGCTGTCTTCGTAGCTATCAAATATTTATACAGTAATTTAGTTTGCAAATCATCTTAAGAGCCAGTTAAGCTCTTAGCTTAAGTTCTCAAGTTCCCTGTAGCAACAAGAATATTACAAGTTCGATGGAATGATAACCTTGGCTTGCATTTATCGACTTAAATGTCGCGATAAATGTGCATTTGACTACCACGCAGGTAGAAGGTTCTATTTCTGACCAGTGAAAATATTGGTTTTTACGAGGATGTACATTTACGATTCTTTTAAAAAATGGATATAAGATATTTGTGTAAAAATCTTGCTTCTAAATTGACTTATGGTAAAGCATCAAAGCATCTACTCTCTAAGCTACTGCTTACTAACTTGAAATATCGAAATTAAATTGAAACTATCGGCTCTTTTAAAGATCCTTAGAGGAAGCTTATACCCAGGAGTGGATGTGTGTGTATGTGTGCGTGTGTGTGTGCGTGTGTGTATTAATAGTAAATATTTATTTTTCAATTATATTGTAACTCCTATCAGGACAAATTCTGTATCTGGCTGGATGTTTATCAGCAGTCAAGTTACCATAGTAAAGGCTCTACCAAGTTTGGTATCAGACTATCGAGTTTGAGATGAGTTAAGTAATTATTATGTATGACCATCAAAGTAAGTCATTAGGCAGATGTACAACAAACACCTAACTATAATCATATAGCTTTAGTAACTATCACAACTATTTAACACACTTTTTATTATCGTGCTAGGTAAATATCATGGCTGACCGTCCGTCGTGTGGTATTTAATTAATATATATGTATAAGGATTGAGCCGGGCTCGTTAAACTAGACCGTGCGATTATGACCCGGGTTGGGCGGTAATATTAACTGGTACTGGTTCACTGTGGGGTAATGGTTTCTCGATAAACATTACTATCTTGTTCATCTTAACAAACAAACAAAACAAAAAATATAAAATTTGATAGATGTATATATGTAAAGTAAAATTATTGTTATGTATGCTCACCTAAATGGGTTACCATCTCAGCATATTACTGTTTGTCTAAAATCTGTATCTATGCTTATGTTATAAAGCTTCGATAGAGAGAGAAAGAGTGTATTTGTTTGGCAGGCGTTAATTTCAAGAAATAATAATTAGAATTGAATTTTTTTTTGGTGTTCGATAGCCCGTTTATCGAGGAAGGTTACATCTTATCAATGAAAAAGCATCAAACCTTCAACTCGTCGAAAAAAACGTTTCAGTCACGGATAGACTACGAAACTGCAAATGGAAGGTTTTTTAAGAGCAGACAACTGTCTCTGCATTCTAGAATTAAACTCACTTTTATGGCATTATAAAAGGTACCTTCAAACTTCGACGGTTACCTTTGAAAATGCCATTAGGCTAAACCCTTCAGGATTGAAGTAAATTTAAATAGTAGAATAAGTACAAGTGAGTTTAATTCTAGAATCCAAATTCACAAGTTCCATCAAGTCCCATGCCCCTCCCCATTTTTCAAAGGTCGGCAACGCACTTGGTGTTGTGGGTGTCCATGGGTAGCGGTAATCGCTTACCATCAGGCGATACGTCAGCTCGTTTGCCTCGCTATTCTATAAAAAAAAGTACCGACAATCGAGAGTTTAAATTACAAATATGTCTCTCTAACTTAAGTAAAAAAACTACTATAACTGGAAATAAAAGTTTTTATATTCGTTGTAAAGTTCAAGAAATTTGCGAAACATTATAGCACTCTACTTGTTTTAGCCAAGACATTTATTGCAAGTAAGAATTATTACTATGTTCTTTAATTCAAATGAAGCAAGGAATGAATGCAGTACCTAACACTACTTAGTTTTATTACAGAGTGTTTAATGCAGAAACTGAAGGACGTAAGCGGTAATTATATTTAAAAATGTAACATAGTATTCCGATAAAAAAATATATACTTTCTTACAAAAAAAATGACAGGTTTTTATAAGGTGACTAGCTGACCCACGCAACGTCGTTTACGTCTACTAATGCCCGCAGCGTAATAATTTACCCCCGTTTTGTAAAATTCTTTATTTATGCGCCGCTTCTATTGGTCTTAGCGTGATGATATATATAAGTCTATAGCCTTCCTTGATAAATGGACTATCTAACACTGAAAGAAAAACGTAATAATGAACTAAAAAAAACCTTTAAAGAGGGATTTAATATTTCTAAGATGGTTTTTTTTTAATGATTAATTTTTATTAATTTTTGGTCATTTATAATATTATTATATGAAGTTAAAATTGATTTGAAACGTTGTAAAAAGGCTTTCTTTATTTATTATGAGAGGGAGACAAATGACTTCAAGACACTTTTGTCTCTGGAGTTTTATAGTTTTAGGACTCCAGGGTAAAGCAGCGATAGTCACTTACCATCAGCTGACCACCACCACCAGCGTACCATAAAAAACAAAAATAAAAAGCACTAAACTGATGTAAATACACTTTTATACATTAGTAGTTCTCATGTACTTGTACCAACAGTGCGGACACCTTTAATTGCACAGTATATTTATGCATAATTTAATGACGAAAAATCCCCAACTAAAACTAAGAGTGCAGAATTTACGCTGCCGAGTATTCCCTGCGGACATCGAGGAAATTACAGCTAATGGATTTGAACCCCAGCAATATTGGTGCATAATTACATCAAGCGTCACTAGCGCATCAAATTTTAACGTAATTTTAATGTAAAATTTGGCCAGTAATACGGCCCTGTGTTTACTCATGCAAATGTTGCACTTTCAAACGTATTGAGTTCTAATCAGTCCAGTTCCAGTCAGTCAGTCGGTAGACGCTGTTGTAGCCACGCGCGTTCACCTTAGTTGCTACTCGTTAAGCTTACTGCGGTTCTCAAACTTTTCGCTAGTATGTTCACTTGCAAACATTGTGAGGTCGAAGCTAGGGACGGCGTCACTTGCTCTGTGTGCGCAGGTCGGTTCGACTTCCCTTGTGCGGGAATAACAGAAGGCGGATGGAGAAAACTAGGGGACCGTAAAAATACCTGGAAGTGCGCTAGTTGCAAATCTACAGCAGCAGCCAGTCCAAGAATTACTAAGATGACAGACTCTGAAACAATCCTCGCAGAGCTAAAGCGACTATCGTCCCAAATGGAAGCTATGCCAGCATTGATCGACAGCGTGAGGGCTATGCAGGCGGAGTTAGTAACATTAAAAACCCTTAGAGACGACTTCTCCGATTTAAAAGCTTCAATTGAATTTGTACACAACACGATTGAGACATTGACGGATAAGGTATTAATTTTAGAACAGGACGTCACAGCCATGAAGAAGACAGAGGAAAATGTGTTAAGCCTTCAGGAGCGGGTCCGTAAACTGGAAGGACTACAGCGTGAAAGTGAACAAAGATCTCGTATGAACAATATTGAGATTAAAGGAGTGCCTATGTCCAGTTCTGAAAATTTGTTTGATATTCTGGATAAGATAGGTGACAAAATAAATTGTAGAATTCCGAGGGATCAGGTTAACTACATAGCCAGGGTGCCGATGCGTAATGATAAGCAAAATAAGAATATAATATGTTCTGTCCACAACGGTTACCTGAGACATGATTTTGTAGCTGCAGCAAAAAAACATAAGGCCCTTAAATCTACGGACATAGGACTACGTGGTGATAACAAGATCTACGTAAATGATCACCTGACTCTAGAGAACAAGATACTATTGAATAAAACAAAAGCGCGAGCAAAGGAACGTGGAGTTGAATTTGTGTGGGTTAAGGAATGCAAAATTTTTATAAGAAAAAACTCTTCTTCACCCAAACACCAGATCAATACGGAACAAGACCTGAAGAAAAATTTACCATAAATATATCTACGCAACATTCCGCCATGCATTATTGTTGCATTGGCCATCTAAGATTGAGAACCACAGGTGCATATTTTAGCTATTCATTCCGACACCACCGGCCTTTTGTATTCTTATCTCTCAATACTAACGAGCCCGTATTAATAGTTATATATGATACTGTATCTTATTTGTTTGCTGACAGAAACGCATTTTGCTCATTTAAGCTAATACACGAGCTATTTAATAATTCTACATATTATTTCTGTAACATTTACATTTGCGATAGTAGTCCTAATTCATACAGTAGTAAAATTCTTTATTGCATTTCATTACTACAGAGAATTTCTTCGCTTTGTTTTGAATGTACCTTACATTTTTGCTATTATTATGTTGGGTTTTATATCTTTTACAATGGCATCTCTTAACATTTTTTATCAGAATGTACGAGGACTTCGAACGAAATCGAGTGTGTTTTACAGAAACGTGCGTTTAAATGACTTCGATATAATTTGTCTTACGGAAACGTGGCTCATTGAAGGTATTTTCAACTCTGAATTATTTGATGATCGATATATTGTATGGAGAAGGGATCGTAATTATACTGTCACTGGTCAAGGAAGGGGAGGCGGTGTCTTAATAGCTGTTAAAAGGGAAATAATCGCTAATGATTGTACCGAATGGTGCTCATCTGCTGAGGACTTGTGGGTTACGCTAACGCTGAATCATAGGAAGCCTAAAATTTCCTACAAGATACATATTTGTGTTGTTTACATTTGTAATGAAAATCTAGGTAATACATTAGCAGTTCAGTTAAGTAATTTCTCTAATAGTTTAGTTGATATAATCCTTAAATACCCGAGTGATTCGTTTATAATCTTAGGCGATTTTAATCAACCTAATATATTATGGTGCCTATCAAGCGACAATTCCTCCCTTATCCCTAGTAACTTTCAGGGTGAAGTACAAACTAATTTTATAGACAACTTTAATATCTGTAATCTGTCGCAATACAATTGCTTTAAAAATATTAACGATAGGATACTAGACCTGGTACTATGTAATAATGATGTTTCTGTTACTTGTTGTGATTATCCTCTAGTACGTGAAGATCCCCAACACAAAGCACTTTGTGTTTCGGTCGAATTTGTTCAATTGCATAGCCTGCCCGTTCGTCCTCATATAAAATACTTATATAATAACGCCGACTACGGTTCGATAAATCAAAAGTTAGACTCTAAGAACTGGAATCATGAATTTAGCTGTAAATCCATGGAAGAAGCTGTATCCTATTTTTATGCGGTTATCAATGATCTACAGAATTCTTATATTCCAACGAAAATTGTTGCCTCACACACTAAGTATCCGGTTTGGTATAACAGCTCTTTAATAAAGATTATAAAAGAAAAATCAAAATTTCACTCTAAGTATAAAAAATATAACAATCTCTCTGATTACCACTCGTTTGTTCTCTTAAGACAGCGGGTTAGGGATTATGAAAAGGAGTTGTTCGAAAATTACATTACAAAGATAGAATCCAACATTAATCGTAACCCACGTGCGTTTTGGACCTATGTCAAATCAAAAAAACAGTCTAATTGTTACCCCCCCGTTTTTCAACATGGCAACCGTTTGTCTGGTGACGGAGACGTTATATGCGAGATGTTCAACGACTTTTTCCATTCTAACTTTATAAATCAAAGCAGCAACAGTCCACAGCTAACTAAAGTTCACGGAAAGGATGGTGAAGCCAACACGGATATTGGATCCGTGGAAATAAATATAGATGAAGTTAATAGACTATTGAAGCAAGTAGATCTATACAAAACCGCGGGACCAGATAATATTTCACCGATTTTTATATTTAACTGCGCCGATAGTCTCACCATACCACTGTCAATTCTATTCCAATTCTCATTAAATACAGGTGTTGTGCCCGCTATCTGGAAATCCGCATATGTAACACCTATCTTAAAAAAGGGATCTAGGTCTATTATCGAAAACTACAGGCCTATTTCTAAGCTATGTGTGTTCGCTAAGATTTTGGAGAAAATAGTGTACAGACAGGTATATGGCGCACTTAAACTCAGTTTTGGCGAGCACCAGCACGGTTTCCTAAAGGGTCGTTCGACTACAACTAATCTTGTTCTGTGTAGTGATTTTTTGTCGGAATCTATGTCACAGAGGTCCCAGGTAGATGTTATATATACGGATTATAGTAAGTGTTTTGATAAGATTGATCATAACGTACTTATGAATAAATTATCAAACATGGGTATACGGGGTAATCTCTTTAGATGGTTCAGGTCTTACGTGGAGAATAGATGCCAGACAGTGGTGTTAAATGGCTACTCATCGAGAGCTGTGAGTATTCCTTCGGGTGTTCCCCAGGGATCGCTGCTAGCACCTCTGCTATTCAACATTTTCATCAATGACATAACTCACTGTTTCCAACACTCGAAAATATTGCTTTACGCTGATGATATGAAAATTATGAAGCAGATTAACACCGTCGCAGATGCTATTTCTCTACAGGAGGACCTGGACCGTTTTCAAAATTATTGTTCGTTGAACAGGCTCGACTTAAACGTCAATAAGTGCTATACTTGTACTTTTACTCGCAAGACACACGCCATCAACTACATCTATAAGCTGCATGATACCCCGTTGACCAAAGTTAATTCTGTTAGGGACCTAGGAGTTACCTTTGACTCGAAGCTTCTCTTTGACGTACATATAGACACTATAATCAACAAGGCGACAAAAGCCTTGGGTTTCATCTTAAGACTCTCGTCTGATTTCAAAAACATAAAAACTATAAAAATCTTATATTGCTCTTTCGTTCGAAGTCACCTCGAATATGCGTCACAAGTGTGGAACCCCATGTATAATACTTATATTGATCGGCTTGAAGGCATTCAACGTAAATTCTTGAGGTACATTCAATTCCGTTCCAATTGTTATCTGCCTGATTACAACACTCGTTGTAAAAAATTTCACATTCTTCCACTTAAAGAGCGACGAAAAATTGCGGATTTAGCGTTTTTATGGAAAATCCTCAACGGATCAGTAGAAGTACCGGAATTGCTTACCAAAATAGGCCTATGTGTGTCCACAGTATTTCTACGCAAGCCAAATTTATTATACGTTCCTGTGGTTGGAACTGCGTACAGACAAAATTCATATAGAATACGGGCTTGTCGTGCTTACAGTGCTGCATGTCGGGAAGTTGATGTGGATCTGTTTTGCACCAATCTATCACAAGTTAAAACAATATTGTGTAACCATTACTTTCGCGAATAACCGCATACTCACGCACACGACATCGCTGACTACCTTGGGATGGTATTTTTTCTTTTAATGTATAGGGAATGATATTTGTGGAAACTTTTAATTGGCTATCACCATGTTATTCCTTTTATTCGAGTTGTATTTCTAGCTGTAAGTTTCCTTAAAATTGTAAAATAAAATAAAATAAAAATAAAATAAAATAATTTCGATGGAATTACGAGCGAGTTTTGTTTGAATTAGGATTGTAATTATGACCTTTTGGATGTTTATATTTGATGCTATTAAATTCACGGTTATCAGTAAATGTACAGTTTGTAAATAAGAGTGACTAATATTTCCATGTAAACAAATTTCAAAAGCGAACCGACGTTATTGATTTATATTCATTTGTATTTTGTATCGTATTACATTGTATTTGAAAATTAATCGATCCGGAGTGATTGATACCATTGCCTCATGGAAAACCACTGTCAAGCAATTTTATTTATTTGCAACTTCATACACTAACGTACATCGGTGGACAAAATGCCCAGGGAATTCTCTTCCAGCCTACCTTTGGAGGTGTAGATATCTAGTAAGGTAGGTGCATCGAGGTTATAGTTGTCCAGAACGAGATTTTTTGGAAGCATTTCGTCGAGAAACTTTACAAGCCCAAATCCTCTCATTGCATTGACGCTCTTTGAGTGAGTATTTTTGTAAGTATGAGGGGTTTTGAACCTAATGTAATCTAGCTCCTTCGGCGAAAAGTAGCGAAAGAATTGTATATCTATGTTTTTCTGTGAGGCCGCGGTGTTGAGCCAGTACTATTAAATATTTTGGACGTCTAACACACAACGCCATCTAGTTCCAAACTAAGCAGAGCTTGTGTTAAAGGTACTAGACAACAGATATAAACACATATTTTTTTGTAAATACCTACATATAATAGAAAGTTAACACCCAAACTCCGAAACAAATATTTGCAGGTCATACAAACATTTGGTTCAACCCGGGCATCGAACCCGAGACCTCAAGCTCAGCAGTCACACACGCTACCACTGTGACACCGCGGCAGTTATTGTGGCGAAGCATGGTTCCATGGTAACAATTTTTTGGACAAATATAAACAGAAAAAATTCCTATGGTAATGAAACATGAAAAAATACTTAAAAAGCTACAAAATATAACCTCAAAAGATTTCAACACATCCGAAGTATCTTTTATAAAAGGTATAACTTGGGTAATTTAAAAAAATAATTTAACATTATTGCCAAAAGAGAATCTAATTCCAACATTCCGAGACAAAAACATTCACATTCGAAAACAACACACGGCTGTTCCTATTCCATTAAAACACGAGAACAGTTCATAATAAGTTAGGAACTTCAATGAAAATTTCATCAGAACTTAACATTCCCTGGCAATTTTATCTCAAAACAAAGAAAAGTAGAAGCTTGCTATGCATGAAGAGACAAATTAAAAGGGTTAACATCGCCCACATAAAATAAAATAACGGTTGGTCCTTATAAACTAACAACGTTAGCGTAAGAGCAGTAAAGAAAATCATTCCGGTTAATACAATCATACACACAAACAGACGTGGAGTAACAGTGAAATAAACGCATTAAAACTTTCGCCCGCCTCCAAAGTAATTGCGGTCTTGTTTCTCGGTACGACGCCATTTTAATTACACATCTCAACAGTAATTCTGTTCACGAGCGACTCGACAAAAAGTCGCAAAAGTTTAAACGATCTTAATTATGTTTTATTGAGGAACTGCTGAATGTGAGATTTTAATTTTTATTAATGAAAAGCAATCATTCACGCAAGATGGACTAGGGTGAGGAAATTATTGATATAAAGATGGTGTTAAATTAACATATTAAGATACATCAGCACCAATTTGCTATATCAGAAATGCATGTAATTATTTTACACTTTTCATTGAAATTAATTCATTTCATGAGAAAACTTTATATAACAGTTTTACGAACCTTGAATCTTTTTTAAATGTCACTCATACATACTCCAAGAACATATTTACCTGAAAAGAAAAAGTTGCTTTATTATTTCATGTAGTTTTAAATTAAGAAAGACTATGTTTTATTTAACAAATCTGTGTTCAAAATATTCTTGAGCTGTTGAGTCAAGTACTAAAAAATATAATGTATATTTATTACAAGGTTTAAAAAATACAGAAAAGATTTTTTTTACATACCTGCTGTAAAGGTGGGTTCACACCGTTAACTTCTCCATTTAAAAACAATTTGCCTATATATGATAACTGGACCTAACTGCTTATATCCTGCATCGAGGCTTAACTTACAGAATAAAAATTAAAGTCCTATGTAATAAAATAATACAAAACCTTTACAATAAAAAACGATTTTCAAACTGGACCAAATTGAAATGCAACCACGCGGGAAGCACCAGCTTTCAAATATAATAAAAAAAGAATCATCAAATTTGGTTCACCCAGTCGAAAGTTCTGAGGTAACAAACATAAAAAATACAGTCTAATTGAAAACCGCCTCCCTTTTTGAAGTCGGTTAAAAATGCCAACACCAAATACCAAGCGATCGAAAATAAAACCAAAAATATCAATCAGAACAACTTTGATACATATTGATTTAATTTCCTAACTCTGATCACAATAAAACCTATTCGAGCTATATTCATTTACATAAACCCCATATGTGTATGTAAACGCGGTTCTGAAGGTACCTTTAAAGATCCAACTCCAAAAGTTTAGGAATCGGCAGAAATACATTAGCATAATAAATTATTCCATATCAAAGTGATCGGACCATGAATAGGCTGCTTTATGAACCCTTATAAAGTTATACAGAGTTGCGATGTTCTCGTGACGCATAACGCGGATCCTGTGTGTAGCTCGAAGGATTTTGAGACTTTAAATGTCAGAAAATACTTCTGTCAAAAGTGGTGACCTCTGGACAAACATATCACGAATTCATACTATATTAAATCGTTTTTGTTTTGATCCTGAGCCTAGGGGGAGGGGGTGGCTAAACTAGCATGATACGGGTCTTTCTCAGAGCAGGACGCTTGAGATCAGCTATTAGGGTGATTTTTAGTGGAATTAGTGGAAAAAACACATTCTCCAGGCTTCTGAGTTCCGAAGGAGCCGATGACCCAAAGGTCCACCCTGTCAACAAAAAAGAGATCATAGTCTGTGCCCTGGTAATAAACTGTTGATAAACATACTTAAATATTTGATAGACCCGTTTTTGCCCAAGCATGAATCGGCTCTAACGATTAAACCGAAAATCTATATCTATACTTATAATAAAAATGTAACAGGTCCAATTCTGTACATTAAAGATATTTTGAAAAAATTTTTTGGAGGGCTCTCTATAACCGATACTGAACCCAAAACTGTAATTTTTTTCATTTTTGTCTGTCTGTCTGTCTGTCTGTATCTTGGCCGCGCATCACGTCGAAACTACTGAACGGATTAAAATGAAACTTGGCATGATTTGAGTTCATACTACGAGGTAGGACATAGGATACTTTTTATCCCGAAATTCATCACGGTATCCTGGAGACGGGGGATGAAAGTCAAAATATGTACTTTGTTGTAATTCAATAACACATAGTCCGATTTCATTCATTCTTTTTTTGCTAGAAAGAAAACAAATAAAAGATAACGGGAAAAGTGTTTTTTTTTTGTCTGCGACTGTACACTGCCTGTGGGAAGCTGAGACAGATATGTAAATATGGCGGTACGAAGTTCGCCGGGTCAGCTAGTACTTATAATAAAAATGTAACAGGTCTAATTCTGTACATTAAAGATATTTTGAAAATTTTGTTTGGAGGTCTCTCTATAATCGATACTAAAGCCGAAACTGTAATTTTTTTCATTTTTGTCTGTCTGTCTGTCCGTCTGTCTGTCTGTCTGTATCTTGGACGCGCATCACGCCGAAACTACTGAACGGATTCAAATGAAACTTGGCATGATATGAGTTCATACTACGAGGTAGGACATAGGATACTTTTTATCCCGAAATTCAGCACGATTTCCTGGAGATAGGGGATGAAAGTCAAAATATGTACTTAGTTGTAATTCAATAACACATAGTCCGATTTCATTCATTCTTTTTTTTTAAAAAGAAAAAATAAAAGAAAACGGGAAAAGTGTATTTTTTTGTCCGCGACTGTACACTGCCTGTGGGAAGCTGAGACAGATATATAAAATATGGCGGTACGAAGTTCGCCGGGTCAGCTAGTCTTGTAATAAATGTAATAAAAATTAATGTTTATAAATTATAGAGTGATATTCTATCTTGCCTTTGACCGTAGCAGTTTGGACTTAAAATAAAAATAGACCTCGAGGTAGGACCCAATCAGGTGACCCAACCCTTAGCTAATAGAAGCGTTATCCTTGATATTTTGTTTGATTAAATTCGTCTGTCGGGGCAGGAAAATATTTTTCTCGTCTTTGGTAAAAAATACAGCCAAGATTTCATTTAAAACGGGTGGCTATCAAATAAATTATTTTTGTTTTATATAGAAAATTGATTGCTTGAAATAAATTTGCGTTAAACGCCCACAGATTTTTTTCTATATTATCATAGGACTTGATGAATTTTAGGTTTAATTTGATTTTTAACTGATTGTAAAAAATAAAGGTTATAAAACGTTCGCTTGTGTTTATTTTCATGTTAGTTAACTCAGAACTGCGTCTTAATAAAAACTCTTGTTTGTTTAAAAATTACACTTTCCATTTGGTCACTATTCGGTGCTGTATTATGGAACAAAAAAAAACAGTTCACTTTCAATTACTTTCTCAAAAAAGAGTCATTTATTTGTGAGTAAGTAATATGGACTACTAGCAACTTGCCCCGGCGGGCAAGTTGCTAGTAGTCGCACGGGCTCTTTATGGAAAATATAATATAGCCTACCCCAAGAAGATGGCTTCAACAAATATCGTTATATTTTAGCCAATATACTAAAAAAATTAACAAGTTATATACCAAACCCTTCCTCAAGAATCACTCAATCTATTGATAAAAACCGCATAAAAATCCATCTTTTGTGTTTATCGCGAACAGACTGACAGATGCGGCGGAGGACTTTGTTTTATAATAGATAATGATTGTCTTCTAAACCAATCTTAAATATACCACTCTCCAGAACTTAACAGTTTCCGAATTAAATTTCGAAAGACAGCCAACCCTTTATCCACATGTACACTAAGTTCCAAATTATATACAACGTTATCTATTCACATAGATATTGTTGCCGAACTTACAACCCCTGCTAGAAGACGATCTGCTGCTAATGCCCAGACACAACTACTCGGCCGTGCCATCACTCAAAACACCACAACTTAACTCCTCCAAGTTCAGTAAGCACCCACAATAAATACAGAAGTTTGTTACCAAGAAACAATAAGTTAAGTTGTATTTAACAGGGGCAAACCACAGGCATCGGCCGACAATCCCCCGAACATTTCCGACAAGATTTACTCGCGAACTCGCTGGCAACTGCTAGGGTACGTGTTTACTAAGGCAACTCCTTAACAACAATTACCGATTGTAATACATTTTTTCTGTCTATTAACAACTGATATTAGATAAGATTATGAGACGGGGGGAACAGAGAGTGCATCAGTGTTTGCGCACAAACTTGTGCACTATAATACCTCCTGAGATTGGCCGCCGTGGCCGTAATCGGCTAGGAAAACATCAACATCATTAGATAAGATCATAAGAAGAAAATCAAGTTCCTGAGGTGATACAAAGTTCACCGCAACCTAACAATTATTTATCCTGAGTGGTAATAAAACCTAAGACCTCCTATTTAGCAGTAAGAGTCAGAGCTACTACGCCAATATGTTAAATGCGCTTCAGATGGACGCTATAGACAACAAGGTATTTTTTGAAAAAAATTATTCATGTTCCATCAATACGTAAAGAATTCAAGAAAAAACCAGATGTAAACTATAACCCGACTATGTAAAAACGTTTGTTAAAATGTATATAGCCTTTGTCATCCGGGCTATTATCATCTAAAAAAAAAGCCTGCCAAATATATTACCGTTCCTATAAGCTTCACCATAGTTGGGTAAAAATCAGGTTGCGTATACTACCCTCGCAATGTACCAGCATCCTTTGACTGTTGTCCTTGACAGCCATTCAAGTTTTTCAAATTAGCTCTGTTTGCGTATCTGCTCGTAAACGGAATTAAAATTTTCGGTGGGAAAACTTGTTTTCGTAAGGGTTGTGTTTTTATTTTCTACCCCGGGAAGGGTTGAAGATAATTTTCTGAACTTTTTTGTGCATAAATAACTACGCGTATGTTTTGGCTTCAATGGGCTATTACTTGTGAACTACTAAATTAACTTGTGTAAAAATTTTAAATTTGGATCTTACATTCACATTTATAATATGACTAACTTTTACCCGTGGCTTCGCTTAAATTTAATAAAAAGTATCTTATCTTACTTCTAATACCTCCAAGAATATGTGTGCAGAGTTTCATGATGATCGGTTAAGTAGTTTTCCTGTGAAAGCGGAACCAACATACTTTCACCTTTAAAACATTATAAGTGTTATATTTTAATATGATGATGAAGTGCAATACATTATAAATATAAAATTCACACTTAAAATGTACGTGTAAGTTTTAAAATTACAATAGTGACAACTGTCATAAAAATCATCATGTTTTAAGGACTATTAAAAAGATTCCCATTCCCTAAAATTAAAAATTTATTTTGACCTTTTGCACATTCGTTACGAATATAACTAATACTGTATGACCTACAACAGTTTGAAGGCAGAAAGGACAATCTAATAAAATAATTTATAACTCAATATTTAAATTTTACAATTAATATCAAAGTTAAATACTTCGAACAAAAATACTGCAGAAAAAACTATTGAAGGGACTGAAATTATTAATGGACTTTGTGGCTTCATATGTTGACTACGAAAAAGTAATTTCAACTTTATATGAGAAATGTATGTAACTCACCCACGCATCTACAATTTTATTTAATCACGTTATAAATATAATATTAGGTATAGCTAGGCTTTTAATAAATAAGTATTCTCTTATGAAATAAACCCTTACTAACTAAATACATTTTTTTTTTTTTTTTTTTTATGTATGGCCCGCCATAATGACTCTACTCTGCCTGATGGAAAGCATAAGCAGAACCCAAGAGTGGTGGCCACCATACTCACTGCGAATGCAGACAAGGCAGCATGGCGACCCACACCATGGCGGCCTAGTGATGCTTCTGCATCTTTTAGTCTAGTCAACAAGTATGGAACTTGTTGACTAGACTATTTGGGCCTCCGGTCTCGCACTCACCAATGAAACACGACAGCACGAACGCTGTCATTTTACGTTGATATTCTGTGCAAGGGTAGTGCCGCCCCGGTCGAGCCGGCCCATCCGTGCTGAAATCAGCGTGGCTCTACTACCTAGCTACCTACTACTCATATTTTGATGACAGGTACAGTGATTAAAGAGGTTGCCACGCCGCATTCTACTGCACTGAGTGTTGTTGGTTCGAATCCTAAATGAGACAACACTTTGGGTTATAGGCAAAATGCTGTTCTGAGTCTGAGTGGTCTTTGTGTATATGTCGGGTATATATGTGGAGGAACGGGTGTCATGTCCCTCCAACACAAAGGGAGGATCCTCCGACCAGGCGAGGTGATCATGCCTGGCGGGCCAACTGCCCAACGGTTGATGTTGGGATGTTGTATATGGGCCCAGATGAGGTATCTGGGCCTGATACTCGACGGTAGGTGGCTCTTCGACGAGCACTTCCGACAGCTTGGTCCGAAGCTTGTCGGCGCTGCCTCCGCCCTTGGGCGACTTTTGCCCAACTTGGGTGGAGCCAGCGTCGCAACGCGACTCCTGTACACGGGGGTTGTCCGGTCGATGGCGCTGTATGGTGCACCGGTGTGGGTGGCGGCTCTGACTGCCCTAAATAAGGCCCGCCTCTGGCGGCCTCAGAGGGTATTGGCAGTCAGAGCCATACGCGGATACCGCACGGTGTCGACCGAGGCGCCATGCGCCCTGGCCGGTACACCCCCGTGGGATTTGGAGGCGGAAGTGCTCGCCGAAGTTTATCGACGGGTGGCTGAATATCGGGCGGAGTATGGCTACCGCCCTCCGCCCGAAGAGGTACGCGAGTGGCGTGAAGCCGCCCATCGAGCCACTATGGCTAGATGGTCGTTCCGGCTGGAGACTCCACGCGCTGGCTTTGCCGCCGTGGAGGCCCTCCAGCCGGTCATCCTCGAGTGGGCAGGGCGGCAGCACGGGACCCTTTCCTTCCGACTGACGCAGGTCCTTTCCGGGCACGGTTGCTTCGGGAAGTACCTGCACTCGGTCGCTAGGAGGGAATTGAGTCCCGCCTGCCACCATTGCGACTGCAGTGAGGACTCGGCCCAGCATACGCTGGCGATTTGCCCCGCTTGGGCGTCGCAGCGCCGGGCCCTCACTGCAGTCATCGGAGGAGATCTCTCGCTACCGGCCGTCATACGCTCCATGGCCGGTAGCGATAGCAGTTTTACCGCGGTCGCAACCTTCTGCGAAGATGTCATCTCGCAGAAGGAGGCGGCGGAGAAGGCCCGGGAGAATGATATCCACTCGGACCCAATCCGCCACCGGCGAACCGGGCGGCGAAGGCGCGCCTATCAGCGCCTCATGTCGCCCTGAGTGTGGCCGCGGATGGTCGGGACGGGCTTTCCCCTCCATCCGCTCTAGTGGCCACCCGCGAGGGGGCGACGTACGCGTGTGCCGTGCGTCGCCTAAATAGAGAGTTTTTACCAGCAGATGGTGCCCGCTTCTCTGCGGGCAAGCGCTGGGAGGGGTGCGGAGGGAAGCGGATGTGTTAATAACTGCAGTTCCCGGACTCCTCCCTTCACAGGCGCAGAGTGGCACACCGTGTGGTTTTAGTCGGTTCGAGTCCGACACACCGCCCCGCCGCAAGCCCCGGTGGGGTGACGGTCCGAGAGGATTTCCACACGTAAAAAAAAATAAAAAAAATGGGATGTTGTATATATGATTATCGTCGCGAGAATTTTCACTGCGCTATTCAGGATTGGTAGTTTCTTAGTTTTCTTCGTTACTCCGTAACTTCGGTAGATGGCGCTGTAGTATATTTCTGTTGCGTTGTATGTGGAAGTCGCCACATATAAACCATCATATAAAATCTTCATCTCATATCATCAATGGCAACTACCAGCGCCTGAAACTTAAGACTCACAGGTACATAGCAGAATATTGAGCCCCTTAAAATAACGGAGAATGGGAGGGGTATAGCGAACTTTATTGTATGAAGAATAACACAGCGATGTACGTAGTATATTTATTAGGCAGGTACTGCGGACCCTGTATACTCAATTGTTACATGGTGGCGTATGGTTGGTTATACTAACTTACCACTGTATTTTATATTAAATCCAATACCTATACTCGTGTCTTTATCTCGATGAGATAAAGACTGTCTGAATATACGTGATTTATAATATATGCTGCTATCTGCTGGTCATGCTTATCTATGTTTAATTTCTATTAATTTAACAATATACTTATGACGCAGTCATAAGGGGCAATGCTTACTGCATTATCATCTGACTGTGATTGTTCACCCCTAAACACAGTTCTCTCCTTAAATAGAAGGTTTTGACCTGCTATCCCACTTGGCCATCAGTTTTCCTTCTCGTTGCAGTGAAATGAAATTGTGAATGATTTTGTTGTTTTTGTCCAACCTTTTAGATATTGTTGTAACCTTTTGAGTTGTTATTTTTCTTTCTTCTTTCACCTGTTTTTGTTTGATTTATATCTTGGTTATGTATCAGTGTCAATCAGGGGAATCCTCCGGTTGACTTTCCCTCAGTCGCCTTTTACGACACCCACGGGATGAAAGGGGGTGGGGCTATTCGCTGCCGGCACCACACGGCCAAATCATTTATATTTACTACAAGTAGGATACATGAACACTTTTGCAAGTTAAACAATTTTGAGCAGATGAGTTCAGTCTTTCCTAACTGGATTAGCTCTGAGAAGAAAGGACGAAACAAACCCAGGGATCATCGTCTCTTTTTAAGTCCAGACAATCTACTTTAAATGCAAGGGAAATTCTATCAGTAAATAAAAGTGATAGTTATTTATAACTAGCTACTACTTCATACACGTGACATTTAGATATCCAAGTTATTTTAAATTTTTCAACGTTTAAACCTTCCCTGGACTACGACAAACATTTCAAAATCAAAAACAGCTAAATTGGCCAGCCCTTCCCGAGTTTTAGCGAGACAAACGAACAACAATTGATTTTTATATACAAGATTATAATTTTAGTCATCATTTTATAATTTTTTATTAGACATTTTTTTTTATGACTGCCTCGATGGCGCAGTGGTAGCTTATGCGACTGCTGTGCTTGAGGGCTCTGGTACGATTCCCGGGTCAGATCAAATGTTTGTATAATCTGCAAATATTTGTTTCGGAGTTTGGGTGTTTTCTATGTATAATATGTATGTATTTACAAAAAGCATATATATATTTATATCAGTTTTATATATTATGTAATAAACAATTGTTTAATATAATTTTATATCAGTTGTCTAGTACCCATAACACTAGCTCAGCTTAGCTTGGGACTAGATAGCGTTGTGTGTTAAATGTACGAACGTGTAAAAAATCTGCTGGACGGGAGGCAACAAACTCTTCAAAGGCATTTTGTACTGCCTCTCGGGCTTGGAGCGGGCTGTTGCGCAGTATGGGGTCGCGCGTTGTCGTGAAGCAGCTGCAAGAGCTGGGGTTGGAAGCTCTCCCTCATCCGCCATACTCACCAGACCTTGCACCTACCGACTATTACTTTTTCCAAAATTTAGACAACTTTTTAATGGGTAAAAATTTCAATTCCCGAGAGGCAGTACAAAATACCTTTGAAGAGTTTGTTGCCTCCCGTCCAGCTGATTTTTACAAGAAGGGCATCAATAAACTGCCAATGCGTTGGCAAAGATGCGTCGATTGCATGGGTGATTACTTCGAATAACAGAAATAAAAAAGTTTGAAAAAATAAGTACTTTCCCTTATTGCATACAAAACGGCAATTTCATAGGTAAAGACCTATTATTTATTATGTCCGAAAATATTTATTTATTATTCGTATTTTTTTTTTTTAATTTAAAATAGGGAGATGAAAATTACATAAATTACAGATCTCTTAAAATCTTTTAAGAAGAACCAAACCACTAAGACCAAATAAATAAAACTGAACCAAAAATTAATCACTCAACATTGTGATATTCTACAAGCAAGCTTTGTCAAGACCGTAACGAAGCAAACAAAAATGTCGTCTTAATCTCCGATAATACGGTATTATAAAAATATTTTTTAGCGTCGCAATCATTTATATTTTTAAACCGCATATCCCTCTGGGCGTCTTTGGGTAAAAATCTAAGTCTTCCATTATAAGATTGGTGTCGTTTTGCCTCGTCACAATCACTTCAAGGATTTCAAATTACTCCCACAGCTGGGCGAAAAGGGACTTCAAAGACTTTTGTTTGTTTTTTAAATAACTGATAAGTAAAAATTCAGTTGGTTTTTTTTCAGATGGTAACATTTTGTATAATCTTTGCGTTTAAATATAGGTCTTGTGTACAATGTACAGTTGTATAATATGGTTCTATTATAAGAGTGATTTTTATTCGAGTAACTAATAAATTAAGAAATTGAGAAATTAGTGCAAAAATATTTTGTCACTGAAAGTATTTTTTTCATTATTGAGCTTTTAATTGAGCTAAAATAACAAAAACAACAGAAGTGTGTATAACACTTCTGTTGTTTTTGTTATTTTTTTTAAATTAACAAAAGAGAGTGAGAGATTTAAACGATTCTCGTCTGGTACGAGAATCGTTTAAATCACTTCTCTGATTTTTTTGCCAAAAATTCCACAAAGATTATTCCACAAAGATGTCTTTGTAATATATTATGTTAAGTTTTCATTAAATATTATCCGATTTAAAAACAAGAATATATAAATTGTAAATCATATCATGGTACTGGACTTTAATAGAAGTATTCAGATTTACTTAATTGTTTTTTGAATACATTATTTGCTAGGTATAAGGTGTTTTCGTGTTCGTTTTACGGATATTTGTAAAGTCCCCTGTGATATAAGAATCTTATACATGCGCGAGTTGTATTTCTAATAAATAAGTAACCGAAAAAGGAAAGAAATTGAAATTTTGTACAGTTTCATAATATTTTCGTTGACCCGATTGACACTCGCAGTAAACCGGTGTTAATTAATTATTTCCCACTTTTACACTGAGTGAGAGGTTACCGAAGGCCGGTTCTATGATTCTAAGCTAGCAGCTCTAGAGACGGCAACGCACTTGTGTCTCTCAAATCATAGATGTCCATAAACGGCGATAAGCACTTACCACCACGTGACGCGTCGGCCAGTCGGTCTTTTCGCTTAGTTGATTTATAAATAGATTCTACTGTGCTGTAGTGATTGATTACATTTCTGATTGATTATTTAACATACAGCACATTTTTTGTTAAATGTTAAAACTTCTACATTCCTGTTTTATTCAAAGTTTCCTCATTGTTGCGACTGCACGTTTGGCCTAGTGGTTTAACGGTCAGCACGCCGTTTCCTACTTCGCCAAGTGTCGTGGGTTCAAATCCCACGTAGGACAACACTTCGTGTGATCCACTAATTGTTGTTCTGAGTCTGGGTGTTCTTTGTGTCCGTTTCACGAATGTTTGTAAAGTCCCCCGCGACACAGGATTTATTCCTAGTGCGGGAGTTGTCTTTTTTAAAAACAAAAAAAAAACAAAACAATTGTTTCTGCGTAGAAGGTTTACGATATACATATCCCTCCCACTTAATATAAAAAAAGCAAAGCTGTTACTTGCACATACATAATATAATCAAAAGTAAACAATATTATTTATCAAATTCGAGAAGAAATTTTGTACAAGCAGAACTGAATAACGTTTCAAAATATTATATAATAATAATAATTTTCCCGTTACTCGATTCTCAATACTTTATGATATATTTTCCGCATATTACGCTTGAATTCCATTATCTCAACCCACGTATTAAATATTTATACCATAAAAATCAATTTAAACTGGGTCTTTGACGCAGTGGTAGAGTACGATCTCGGAATCGATTCCCGATCGTTTTTTTATTTTTTATATTTATTGAGGTAAATAAACAATGACATAATACATAATTTTCAAATAGTTGACACAATGAATATGGCAATTGTGACACAACTCATTTTTGTAGTTGGGTCCTACGAGAAACAGTGAGTGAAAATAATTAAGTAAGTAACAATCGGTCATCTCACTTTACATTCACTTGACTTCCCGTTACATACATACATATTAACAAATGAGCAAAAAACATCAAACATGCAGGAAAAACTTAAATCTATAGATTAGACATTAGAGCAATGCTAGCTTCTCCAACAACAATCTCTTTAATGCGCCTGGACGTGTTGCCATTATATCTACGCAATTAAAATAAGTGTTATAGGATTCAACCAATCGATACATTGGGGAGCGCTTACCGGCTTGGTTCCGCATCAAATATTAATTACCATTCAAACTGTTGCTGTAAAATTAAATTTTAGGAATATACATTCAAGTAAAATTCGCTTATCGAATAGTGAATAAACAAATCTTACTGCCTGTAGTGTATGCGACTGCTATGCTTGAGATTTCGTATTCAAATTCTGAGTTCTACGTATGTATTTCCAAAAAAGTGTATAAGTTTTCTTTTAATCTAGCTTTCATGGTACATGCTCTGCTTAGTTTGAAGCTATATGGCGTTGTGGGTCAAATGTCCGAAATATTTATTTATTTGTTAAACGAACTCACTGAAAGGGAAGATAAAGTCTATACCTGTGAAGCGTCGCTATTTGCTCAGTGGGTGACAAACTCCAGACTATCCAGAGTTATCTCAAAGGAATTATATAAGCTTGTTTATAAAAGCTTATTGTGTAAGACAGTGTCTGGTCTATTTCCACGGTAAATAAGTTCTCTGTGTCTCCACGGAGCCTTCTGTGTTTGACAGGAACGTTGTACAATCGTATATATAATTTAAGTTTTTAGTTAAAAGAAGGTTGGATTACGTAGCAAAGTTATTTATAAATGCAATTTAAATACATAAAGAAATGTGGATATCTATACTAATATTATTATTTTGAAAGTAACTATGTATGCATGTTTCACGCCCGTGTGTTACTTTGATTTTGATAAAGGACGTAGGCTACTGTTTACCGCGAAAAGCTGTATGTAAATACGCGGGTATGTCGCTTTTCGCGATATGTATATGAAATGTATATGATATGATATGTATTTATATCAGTTGTCTAGTACCCATTTTTTTTTTTATTTCTTTTTTTACGTGTGGAAATCCCCTCGGACCGTCACCCCATCGGGGCTTGCGGCGGGGCGGTGTGTCGGACTCGAACCGACTAAAACCACACGGTGTGCCACTCTGCGCATGTGAAGGGAGGAATCCGGGAACTGCAGTTATTAACACGTCCGGACCCCTCCCAGCGCTTGCCCGCACAGTAGCGGGCACCGTCAGCTGTTAAAATCTCAATTTAGGCGACGTACGGCACACGCGTAACGTCGCCTCCTCGCGGGAAGCCACTAGAGCGGATGGAAGGGAAAGCCCGTCCCGACCATCCGCGGCCACACTCAGGGCGGCATGAGGCGCTGATAGGCGCGCCTCCGCCGCCCGGTTCGCCGGCGGCGGATAGGGTCCGAGTGGATATCATCCTCCCGGGCCTTCTCCGCCACCTCCTTCTGCGAGATTACGTCTTCGCAGAAGGTTGCGACCGCGGTAAAACTGCTGTCGCTACCGGCCATGGAGCGTATGACGGCCGGTAGCGAGAGATCTCCTCCGATGACTGCAGTGAGGGCCCGGCGCAGCGACGCCCAAGCGGGGCAAATCGCCAGCGTATGCTGGGCCGAGTCCTCACTGCAGTCGCAGTGGTGGCAGGCGGGACTCAATTCCCTCCTAGCGACCGAGTGCAGGTACTTCCCGAAGCAACCATGCCCGGAAAGGACCTGCGTCAGTCGGAAGGAAAGGGTCCCGTGCTGCCGCCCTGCCCACTCGAGGATGACCGGCTGGAGAGCCTCCACGGCGGCAAAGCCAGCGCGTGGAGTCTCCAGCCGGAACGACCATCTAGCCATCGTGGCTCGACGGGCGGCTTCACGCCAGTCGCGTACCTCTTCGGGCGGAGGGCGATAGCCATACTCCGCCCGATATTCAGCCACCCGTCGATAAACTTCGGCGAGCACTTCCGCCTCCAAATCCCACGGGGGTGTTCCGGCCAGGGCGCACGCTGCCTCGGTCGACACCGTGCGGTATTCGCGTATGGCTCTGACTGCCAGTACCCTCTGAGGCCGCCAGAGGCGAGCCTTATTTAGGGCAGTCAGAGCCGCCACCCACACCGGTGCACCGTACAGCGCCATCGACCGGACCACCCCCGTGTAGAGGTGTCGCGTTGCGACGCTGGCTCCACCCAGATTGGGCAAAAGTCGCCCAAGGGCGGAGGCAGCATCGACCAGCTTGGGACCAAGCTGTCGGAAGTGCTCGTCGAAGAGCCACCTACCGTCGAGGATCAGGCCCAGATACCTCATCTGGGCCCGAACCGGTACGAGGACCGAGTTGACCTCTATTGAGGCGCCGGCGGGTGGACCACGACGGGGCCCATGGAACAATAGGGCCTCCGTCTTGTCCAGGGCCACCCGTAATCCCAGTGCCTCGATGCGCCCAACCACCAGAGAAACTCCCCTGGTGGCCAGGCACGCCGCCTCTTGGAAGTTCGCTCCCCGGGCTGTGACCAATGTGTCATCGGCGTAACAAATTACGCCCAGCCCGGGGGGGAGACGACCTCGCAGGACCCAGTCGTACCCCACGTTTTATAGGAGTGGTCCAAGGACAGACCCCTGCGGAACGCCGCACGACATGGGTCGCCGTCTCAAGACGCCCTCTCGGTCCTCGTACACGACGGTACGCTCCTCTAGATAGTCTGCCACTAGCCGCCTCAGGTACTCTGGCACTCCGTGGTAGTGGAGTGCTTCCCTGATGCAGCTAAATGGCAGACTATTGAAGGCGTTGGCGATGTCCAAGGACACCGCCAACACCACGCCGCCACAGCTCACTGCCTCTTCGGTCACGGCCCTAAGGCGCATCACGGCATCGACCGTCGAACGCCCCTCCCGGAATCCGAATTGGGCGTCCGACAGGTCGGGCCCCACCTCGCAGAGGTGCCGGACGATGCGGGCAGAGAGTATCCTCTCAAAAAGTTTACCCGCCTCGTCCAGCAACACGATGGGCCTATAGGCCGCGACCGAATCGGCAGGCCGTCCCGGCTTCCTCAATAGGACCAGCTTCCCGCTTTTCCAGCACTCAGGGAAGCGTCCGGACGCCAGGCTAGCATCCAACACTTCCCTGAGGCGGTCTGACATATGGTCGAGGGCTCGGGCCATCACTCGGGCTGGTACCCCGTCCGGCCCGGGGGCGGTGTTCTTGGAACGAATCCGCAGAACAGCCGCCCCAACCTCCGATTCCCTAACGGGCGGCACATCGTCCTCTCTACCCCCGTCATCTCCGACCTCGTAGGCCATCGACGGGGGTGTGTGCTCCGCCCGCTGCGGGAAGAGGCCCCCGACCACTTCCTGCAGGAAGCTGGGCTGGAGAGTCTCGGTAAGGGGGGGGCCCAACGTGCGGAGCTTCTGACGCACCGCACGGTATGGGCGACCCCAGGGGTCACGATCGAGACTCTCCAGCATCTCCTTTCTCTAGTTGTCTAGTACCCATAACACAAGCTCTGCTTAGGTTGGGACTAGATGGCGTTGTGTGTTAGATATCCGAGATATTATTACCTATTATTTAAAATCACAAGGTTGGTTTATGTATTTTTCAAAAACTCAAAAAGTTATGCACCGATTGAGTTTAAATTTTGAATCGAAATGGAAACCGCTTCTAATATTTTTTCTTATATCTTAAATGTCATTTTTGTTCTTATTGTTTATCCACAACCATAATGAGCCACAGTGAATAATGAAAAGGTACAGCTGTTTCTTAGTAAATAGCCATCACAATACGTTTCTACAACTTAACTTAGTTTCATGTTCGAGTAGTAAAATAAGTTATTCAACGTCGTCACAGTTTAATAAGCAACCTGTTTGTTATTCTCTTCGAAATACAGAAAGATGCTTTCAAAATGTAATCCTATAATTAAATAATACAGTACTCGTAAGGACTTGGCAAGGTAAATTATTAGGCAATTTGAATAAATCGATTTTGTTAGACGATACCTTATGTTTTATTAAACACTATTACGTCAAGCATAGTTTTAATATCATTTTATTTCAAAGTGTTTCAGCTGCTTTTTATTCTCCTTGGATCCGATAATAATTATGCAGATGTTTGATAAAATTCAGGTTTGGAAAACGAATAAGATGAAGTATACGTGTGGTCATGTTTTTATTTTGATGGTTTTATTTAAAATGTTTAAATTTATTTTGATGTGACGATAATTTGTAGTTTGAAACAAATTCATCTTAAATAATTGCTATTGTTGAATTTTTTTTAAATTATTATCTTTACTGATTATTATAATTGTGACTCAAATTGTATTTATCGTTTTTTAATTGAAATAATGTCTTTTGCATTTGAGAATATTGTCTGGACTTTAAAAGAGACGGTGATCTCTGAGTTTGTTTCGTCCTTTCTTCTCAGGGCTAGTCCAGTTAGGATTTGCTCAAAATTCATTTAACTTGCATAAGTGTTCATGTAACCTAATTGCAGAATAAATGATTTCATTTCATGGAATAAGTGTACTAAGTGTCATCACACCAACTTATCCCGTGGGTCTCGTAAGAGTCAAGTAAACTATACAGGACAATAGTACTGCAAACAGAAAGAAAACTTGCCAAATCACAATTCTAAACTTGGCCAGTGGGGTACAGTTACGGGTAGGAGTTCTCCGTCCACGGCACGAGTTTGAGTTTTCTCCATCTTCCACGGTACTCGTGGGAAGAGTACGAAGCTTCTCCGGTACGAAGGCTAGCAGACTACGTATTGTCACCGACGAAGGGCCAGCTCCCTTAGCCTCAGGAAGCCGAGCCGCAGGGAGCGCCGGCGGCTACCACAGGCACGTTTTCTAACCGTACGCGGAACCAATTTTTTGTGAACTCTGAGACGAAATATTCCTCGACCCTGATATTACTAAGCTACTGGAGCTCATTTTAGTAATAAATAAATACAGAAACATTATTACCATCTTTTATTTATGTATATCACATGTAAAAGGTTACACAGGGTGTGACCAATTTGGCATGTCTAGCCTTGGTATTGTGGCATGTTGATGATGAAATGACGGTGACGAAAGATGGATGAGCACGGTTAATTCCGTGTCTGGGTTTAATTTATCTATAATACATATGTATGTGTTTAGATTTATTATTTACATACTATGTCTATCAGCAGACTAGTTATCACGGTGCAGGCTTTGCCTAGTTACGTATTACACGGTCATGTGTGAGGTTTGTTAGAATGTGTGAGGGTATAATTTCGTCGAAAATCGCTCTATGACTTTAAGAGCTACAGAGCCACTTACAGACTCAAATACACACAGGAGAGTTCTAATATCCCTAATTTCGCTTAGAAGTTAAAACATAAACTAACTCTAAAGTTAAGTTTTAGCCATTTCTCTAATCCAAACATAGTGCCAAACTTATGTTATATATCATGGCTGAGAGATGTCATCTCAAAATAGGTAAGTTAAATAATTTAATTTATCAAAGCGGTAGTAAACTCATCAGGTTAGAAAACTACGAATGCCTTAAGCCTCATTCATTAAAATAGAAGCTTCTATCTCTTTAGTATACAAATCGTAATTATGAAATAATTTAATATCGCACTTGACACTACCAATTTACACGTTTTTTTAATTGGTTTATGGTAATAGTTGTAATAACTTATTCTTAAAATACAAAACTCTATAGATTCAGTATTGCAACAGAGACACTACTTTTTAACCGACTTCAAAAAAAGGAGGAAGTTCTCAATTCGACTGTATTTTTTTTTATTTATTTTTTATGTTTGCTACCTCATAACTTTTGACTGAGTAAACCGATTTTGATAATTCTTTTCTTATTTGGACGCTGGTGCTTCCCGAATGGTCCTATTTAAATTTGGTCCAGATTGAAGTCGTTTTTTTTTGTTAAATTTTGTAGGTAATTATCTAAAGCGCTTTTATTGGTTTCACCTCTATGTTTGCTAATTTGCTTGTTTATTTATTTATTACTTGCTGTTGCCCGCGGCTCCGCCCGCGTGTATGTCGGTTATCGCGGCAAATAGTAGCCTATGTGTTATTCTGATGTATAAGCTACATAACTGTAAAGTTTCATCCAAATCCGTTCAGTAGTTTTTGCGTGTAGAAGTAACAAACATACATACTCACAAACTTTCGCCTTTATGACAAGCTTTTTATTAACTTGCAATGTATGTTTGCTTGTATGTTCGGGTGGAATCTTGCAACTCAATTTTGAAGTAGATTTCTTCAACCGAATTTGCTAAAATTTTGCAAGCATATGTATACAGCGTGACAATAGAATAATATAATGACATGGAGCGGATTTGATGCTGGAGCTGAAAGGTGGCCATAGGAACTCTGTAAAGAAACGTCGCAACATCATCGAGTTTGGACTCGTTTGATTCGTCTCGAGGCATTCCAGTAGAAGCTTGTTTTTAAAAACTTTTTAATTTAATTAATTTTATCTACATTTACTTTATTATGGCATAGCGTAATACCCGAGTAGGTACCGAGGAGTAAGTAATACATAGGAAACACCCAAACTCCGAGACAAATAATTGCAGATCACACAAACTTAAGGTCCGACCCGGGAAGCGAACCCGAGACCTCAAGCACAGCAGTCGCATACGCTGCCACTACGCCACCGAGACAGTCAAACAATCATCATCATAGAGGTAGTAGAGGTATAGTATATGTATTGCGTTTCTGAATATCGAAGTAAAAGTTCTTACTGCATAGTGAACTGAAACTTTTTAACCGCTGCAGTATAACTGCTAGGTGCATACAACTTAAGTATTTGAACACAGGTACTTGTGTGTTGTTCAACGAAAGTTAGTTCAGGAAGTAGAGTGTATTTACAGATAGATATATTATAAGACAATATGTATAGATATTTAATAACGGGTTTGAGAGGTGAAACAAAGATCGAATTTAAACTTTTTTACATAAATGTAGGTTCTTAACTCCATCATTATCTCCTTTGATAGAAGATTTTAACTTACTGTGTTTTGAACTGTACTATGTACTGTTTGTAATAAATAAATACTTTATATAATATTTTAAAACCCTCCCAAAAACGTCACACGTCACTGTCACCAATTTCTGACAAGAGCGATGCGTAGGTAACATATAGTTACAAATTTATGATTCCAACTGTACCTAAGCGATAAATTGATCATTAGTTTTGAGACATAAAACTAATCGACACTAAAAATTTTAATCAAACAACTTTACGAGCAATAAATAGCAACGAATAGCAACAGCAATAAACACTGTCAAGCAATAAACATATCTCGAGCAATCGAAAACTAGGAAGGTACAGTCGTCGCCAATTACACTTCACCTGTCTAATTTGTAAGCGAGTACATTCACCTTCTAAATTATGTTCTTATTGTGTTAGCTATACAGCAGTGGGTCTTATGTTACATATGTGGTGTGTGTTACAAGAAATTGCTTCTGATTAGATACGAGTTCGTTTCTATAGCTACTCGTAAAGGAGTACTTTTATAGAACCAAATTGACGTATATTCAGTTTGTTGACTCTTAATACTAAGTTATAAGGTTCAAATTCATCCATAAACAATTTGTCTTCACTGATTACTCTCATCTGCTTATGTATGTTCATTTTTAAATTTGGAACTGTTTGATGGAATTTACTTTACCCTATCACTTAACAATCTATCCAAGTTCAGTAGTTGAAAGTAGACAAAAAATATATGTAGCTGTTGGCACTAAATGCGTCACTTATTCGTAACCGTTGTTTAGTGGATTGACATTAATGTATCTATTCAAGTAATGATTTGTATTTTGAATTTCATTGCATCCAAATTTTCAAACGTTTTCTGTTAAATGGTTTTAATGGTTCAATGACATTCAAAATATCAGTTACACATTCGTATCTTATTATGATCACAAATTATATGATACTAGTTGTTGCCCGCGGCTTCGCCCGCATGTATGTCGGTTATCGCATCAAATAGTAGCCTATGTGTTATTCTGATGTATAAGCCATATTTCTGTAAAGTTTCATCCAAATCCGTTCAGTAGTTTTTGCGTGAAATAGTAACAAACATCCATCCATCCATCCATACTTACAAACTTTCGCATTTATAATATTGACGAACCTTGAGAGACACGGAAAGGTTAAAATTTTCTGTCGAGAAACTTACTTTTAGCAGTCGATGTCTTTCGGCAAGATGGCTTGAAGAAGCTGGATACGAGAAACCCAAAATCGATTAGAATGACATGCAATGGGAGAGGCCTATGTACAGCTATGGACTGCAATAGGACAAAGATGACGTATGTGTAGACATGACAATGGTAACAAGCTAAAATTCAAAATTTAAAAAACCCCCTGCTCAGGCACTCACTTTCACCCCAATAACTTTTAAACGGCTCAACCGATTTTCATGAAACATGTCTAAGAACACTCGCGCGTAACTTACCTTTCATAAAAAAAAAACTAAATTGAAATCACTTCATCCGTTCACGCGCTAAGGTGCCACAGACGGACAGACAAACAGACAAGTCAAACTTATAACACCCCTCTTTTTGCGTCGGGGGTTAAAAAAATCATAGAGCTAGACAAACCTTTAACAAGAAACAAGTATTTATCACTTAAATAAGTTACAGCGCGTGTCTAATTTGTAAGCGAGAAGCGAGTATTTACTGAACATTCCAACTGTGTGTTAACTATGTGCTATCTGTTTCTTACAGTATTCCTTGTAACGTGTTATCTGGGTTTTTTGTGGTTTAAGTTACAACCTCAAGCGATTATCGTTTACTGAATAAATAAGTTAGAACTAGAAATTTGGAAGGTTAACTCTAATTTCTTAGCCATAAGGTCAGCAAAAAAAATCACTTGACATGAGCTCCTCTGTATAAATTGCAACAGAAATTCCTAAATAATCAAAAGTTGAAAAAACTATGTAGGCAACATAATGAACGTTTTCATAGATAAGTACAAAGATTAATAAAACTCCACAGACATGAGAATTCACAGGTCTGAGTTTAGCTACGGTCTTGAATCTACAATGTCCGCTACAGTCTTTCTCTTATACCACGTTTCAACATTAGGCCGTGTTTCAAGATCTCTCGTCACGCTCGCAACTTGTTTGCGTCACGTCATGACACGTCGCCGAGCGTGACGCGGGACGAGGCCCACCCATTATTTTATTAAGAGCTTATGTTCTATAGTTTATGTCTTATTGGCTAGGGTTATCTCATTGTCCTAATTTGAGCTAATTTATTATTAATGGCAATTTTCGATGTCTATTATTTTAAAATTAATTTATTATCATATTTTACCACTAAATGTATAGGCATTGTGTAATCTGTTAAAAATCAGTCAATCATTTTTTTTTTATGTATGGCCCGACAAAATGAGTCTGCGTGATGGAAATTATAGGCAGAATCTAAGAGTGGTGGTCTCCATACTCATTGCGAATGCAGACAATGCAGCATGGCGACCCACACCATGGCGGCCTAGTGATGCTGCTGCATCTTTTAGTCTAGTCAACAAGTATGGAACTTGTTGACTAGACTAATTGGGCCTCCGGTCTCACACTCTAGAGATAGTATCTCAATTGAGTCATTTTGAAATTTATCATATTTCACACATGTTCAAAACATTACGTACATTGACGGTAGGTTGACAAATAATAATAGCTACATTTAATAATCTGAAAGTAACCGATTGCATCATCTGACCACGGCCTCACAAAAATCCGGTGTGAAATAGTGCTTGCGCTGTGATTCACCGAGTGAGTGAGGATACCGGAGGCCCATACCCCAACCCCTCCCCTATCTCCTCCCCCCCCCCTATCTCTCCCCATTCACCCAAAGGCCGGTAACGCACTTGTGACACCTCTGGTGTTGCGGATGTCCATGGGCGGCGGTAATCGCTTACCATCAGGCGATACGTCTGCTCGTTTGCCCGCCTATTCCATAAAACAAAATCTGAACTAAATCCGTCTATCCAATACGTAAACATTATATATATACACGAAACGAAGACAAAGACTAACCAGACTCAGAACAAAAATTTGTGAATTACACAAAGTGTTGTCTCGTGTGGGATTAGAACTCATGACACTCGGAGCACTTGGAAGCGATCAGGTGACCGTTTAAACCACTGCGCTATCATGCAATAAAAAGATAACATTTAATCTAAAAAAAATATGTACATTTTTAGAGGAAAATATGATATTAAAAATGTAATACAAGTATGTTGCAGTCTAATGTACTGCCTGATAATCACATCACAATAAATCAATTCAAAATATATAATTTATATTTTCGATTGTCGGCATTTGATGGAACTTGTTGAAATACATCCAATCCACTTTATGATGGATTAAAGTCAATAAATAGTGCATTAAATTTAAGTGAGTTATATTCTAGAATGGGTTTAGGCCTCCCCCAACCTCCTCCATTTTTTTCTATCCTTTCCCTGGTCGAGCCAATCTCTCCCCACTATCAGATGGGCAGACGACATCGTGCAGATGCACGATGTCGTCTGCCCATCGCTGCTTAGGTCTACCGGCTTTTCTTTTTCCTGATGGTCCCTTCCACTTCGTAGTCTCTTTTGGGGGAGGCCTATACCCAAGAAGGGGTCCATACCCTAAAATAGATTTAAGTACTATAACTCTAAACTAACACTAGCTAGTAAGTATATCTATATAAAAAAAATAGATCACTAACATCATTTGAAATGTAAATCGGGTTATGGAATAAATGGCTTTATTATTATTATTATATTCTAGAATGTTATTCAAAAAAACTTATTCGAGAACTAAACAATACATACAAAACGATAACCTAAAAGTATTTGCGTCAAAACGTCAATTGACGTCAACATGTAAAAAAACCATTTCAAAAGACCCATCCATAACATTTATCACGCTGTGTGACAGCCCTATCAGCCAACTTGGATACAAAATGGATCATGTACAAGCACGTCATGTTACGAATTGCCTTAATAAATATAAAAGTGATATATTCAATTTAAATTTCGTTCCAAACATGACGCAGTTGTTGATTGGACGCGTTAAGTTACATGTTAGAATGTGCACTCTTGGGTGTGTTACATATTGAAAAGTCGTTTCAGCAGTCCATTACAGCGGTGAAGGTTTAAGTGAACAATTTCTAGTGACAGAGTCTTAATTTACATTAAGCTCTCACGTCCAAATAAAGTTAAACATTTCTGAGATCGTCCTGACTCAATTTGGTTCAAAATATTAAGTTAACTTTCATATCACACTTTCTAAGTGAAACTAAGTGACTACCGCTGTCTTTGGACATCTTCATCTTAAAAGTCCAAGTCCCTTGCCAGTCTTTAAATTTCACCTTAATATATATATGTTAACTACTTTTTGCCTGCGTCTCCACCCGCATATATATTGGTTTTACTAGCCTATGTCCTTCTCCAACGACAAATCCATCTCTATATTGAAAACCATCCACATTGCTTCAGCGGTTTACATGTTTTAAAGATTTTCACGGTTAACATACAGGCAGAGTTACTTTCCAATTTATAATATTAGTATGGACTAGCTGACCCGGCGAACTTCGTACCGCCATATTTACATATCTGTCTCAGCTTCCCACGGGCAGTGTACAGTCGCGAACAAAAAAAAATGACTTTTACCGTTATCTTTGATTTTTTTTCTTTTTTAGCAAAAAAGGAATGAATGAAATCGGACTATATGTTATTGAATTACAACTAAGTACATATTTTGACTTTCATCCCCTCTCTCCAAGAAACCGTCCTGAATTTTGGGGATAAAAAGCATCCCATGTCCTATCTCGTAGTGTGAACTCAAATCATGCCAAGTTTTATTTGAATCCATTCAGTAGTTTCGGCGTGATGCGCGGCCAAGATACAGACAGACAGACAGATTGACGGACAGACAGACAAAAATAAAAAAAAATACAGTTTTGGCTTCAGTATCGACTAAAGAGCCGTCCAAAAATTTTTTTTCAAAATATCTTTAAATGTACAGAATTGGACCTGTTACATTTTTTTTATAAGTATAGATATATAGACAAGATATCTTACATTTTAAATAAGTTGGGAAAATCACAAACATTTCAGATGAATAAACATGTGTTAAAATTATGTGCACAAATGGCGTGGTCGCCGCTTCCTCTTGTCCTTGATGTTGAAGGTTCGATCCCCCACACGGGAAAACACTATGAGCGAGAAATGTCTTTTCAAAAAAAAGTTTTAGAGTAAAAACATACCTATCACATACATTAAATACATCGCCTTACATATGACCGCTTGTAATAAAGGGTTACAAGTTAAAATATTTTCTTCGCCAACTTCAATTTTATTCCAATTTCGTTACTAATGAACATTAATAAAATTAACCTTTCCCAATGGCATGGAAAGAATTACTATATTTTACAAACAAACTTTAAAATGAAACTAAAAGCCCTTTTACACATGTTAATCTTAGTAAGAGCCACTATTAGTTATTCTCTGCTAATAGATGTTTGATGTTCGTTTTAATTTTGTTAGTAAAGAGCTTTCTATCAATCTAGTAAAAATTGCAAATAAACGATAACTTTATTGAATTACTTTTATGAAAATAAAATACTTTCGTAATTATTTTATGTTCGTTAAACAAATATTGTAAAAAAAAATCGTGAAAATTGATGGATTAAAGGACAGATAAATATTATTTTTTTCGGACATCTAACACACAACGCCATCTAGTCCCAAGCTAAGCAGAGCTTGTGTTATGGGTACTAGACAACAGCTTTTTTTGTATATACATACATGTTATACATAGAAAATACCCAAACTCCGAAAGAAATATTTGCAGATCATACAAACATTTGGTCCGACCCGGGAATTAAACCCGAGACCTCAAGCACAGCAGTCGCATACGCTACCACTGTGCTACAGAGGCAGTCAAAATGGTAACTTGTCTACGTTAAACAAAAGTATTAAAATGAAAATTGGCAAATGGATTGCATGGAATACCCTTTGTCATTTTAGAAGAGGCTCTCGCAAGCTATGTCGTAGGCTATATAGCATTTATAGGTATGTATTATTGATTTCAATCCCAATAAGAGTTCGAATATTCAAACTAATAATACAATGTGTGGTATATAAAAGAGTAAGGTGACTGACAGACTGACTGACATACCCAGAGATCAACGCACAGCCCAAACCGCTGAAGCTAGAATCCTGAAATTTTGCATGTAGGTTCTTTATATAACGTAAATGAGCACTAAGAAAGGAATTTTGGAAATTCTACCCCTAAGAGGGTAAATCAGGGGTTGAAAGTCTGCGTGAGCGAAGCCGCGTGTAAAAGCTAGTAAATTATATTCTTAAAACCTTTATGAACAACCCATAATGTCCCACTGTTCGTTCTTCTCTCGGCAGAGGGTTAAGGCCATACATATTTAAAACCTACAATAATATAATGCAAAACCTATTATATAAACCTTTTTTCTAAGGAGAGCCTATGTACAGCAGTGGCCTAGAATGGCTGTTGATGATAATATAATATAATACCTATTTAGTATTAATTAGCTGAGCTCTTCGGTGTTACCCAGGGGTAGCGCCAGGAGCAAACCAGTCTAAAAGGCTAAGTTACTGCTTATATTAACATCAGCTAAATGCACGTGAAAGTTCTGTCAAAATCGGCCTAGCCGTTCCAGAGAATAGACAGAACAAACAGACAGGAATACAAAAAATTAAAAAAAAACTTTTTTGATGGAAATTCAGTGTATGCTTTCTTATGCATTTAGTAAAACGCTATTCATTTGAAATTACAAACAGATGCCTCAATTTTATTTATTAGTATAGATAATGCACCAATCAAAAACAATTTTGTTTCATAGAAGAGATTACACTCATCTAAGAAAACTCGGATCAGAATAACAATTGATATTTCTTTGTATACTTATTTAAAAATCACTGTACATTGGGAGAAAATTACGTTTTTATCTAAATAAAACATTACGAATCTATAAGTGATCCGTTTTTATAGATTCGTCATGTCTGTCTGTCTGTCTGTCCGTCCGTATGTCACAGCTACTTTTTTCCGAAACTATAAGAACTATACTGTATAAACTTAGTAACTAGATGTAGTCTATGAACCGCGTTAAGATTTTCACACAAAAATAAAAAAATAAAATAAAAGTATACTTGAACTGAAACATGGACAGGTCTTCGAAAATGATATTGAGGTTTCTAATAATTTTTTTTTCTAAACTGGATAGTTAGCGCGAGAGACACTTCCAAAGTGGTAAAATGTGTGTCCCACCCCCTCTAACTTCTAAAATAAGAGAATGATAAAACTAAAAAAAAAATATAATGCACATTACCATGCAAACTTCCACCGAAAATTTATATGAACGAGGTCTAGTAAGTAGTTTTTTTTTAATACGTCATAAATCTCAAACCGCAAAAAAGTACACTATTATTAAAACATCGATCAAAGTTACAACGAACTACAAGAACTTTTATATTATGTTACTTGCTGCTTCGGAACTCTTCATGGGCGAGTCCGACTCGCACTTGGCTGCTTTTTTTGCCTTTGGCACGGAACCCTAAAAAAAGAACTCCGTTTTTACCCAACTACGGCAAAAACAAAAGGAAGAGTAATAGCTTTGGCAGTCTATGTATGTTTTCTATATTGCACCGTAGCGCCTAAACTACTGAACCTTAGTGAATCAGATCGCAATAGATTCGTAGCAATAGCCCGGAAACAAAGGCTATATAATTTTATCAAAAGAATTACGTTTACAAATTTTTCAAACTTTTTCTTGTTGTATAATGAGATAATGTTATTAAGAGATTTTTTTTTTTTAAATATTAACTACTCATAGTGAAAAGATATTCCAGGAAAAACTACTTAATAAACATTTATTTCATTAAAAAGCTCCTATCCAGTAATATTCATTATTTATTTCCACGAAACGAGATTTGCTCATTTAAGTTTATCATATTAACTGAAGTCAATTCATCTTTCGCAGCTTATAAATTATAATGTTACTAGCTTTTACACGCAGCCTTGCTCACGCAGACTTTCATCCCCTGATTTACCCCCTTAGGGTTTTAGGGAATTTAGAAAATTCCTTTCTTAGTGCTCACTTATCTATACTATCTATACTAATATTATAAAGCTGCAGAGTTTGTTTGTTTGTTTGTTTGTTTGTTTGTTTGAACGCGCTAATCTCAGGATCTACTGATCCGATTTGAAAAATTCTTTCAGTGTTGGATAGTCCATTTATCGAGGAAGGCTATAGGCTATATTTTATTTTCAAAAAAATTAGGGATCCGTAAGAAAATTGCTATTTTCTAACCCAAGGTGTGAAATCGAAAACCTATTTTTGCGTGCGCTGCAAAGACTATTGACAATAGAACAAAATAATGTATTACGGGTTTGTAGGGCCCATTAAGATCTACAAAAAAGTCCGCGAGAGCATATATCTAACTATCATGGTTTAGTCACAATAACCGCTTTTGTGTTCGAAAAAATTATTAAATCGTCTGAAGAAAGAAACTACGTTAAATGTGTATCGTAATATTAATCCTTATCCAAATTAAGCTTTATGTTATCAAGGGTATTTATGTAGAAGTAAAATACTTTTTGTTTCATCCCAATCCGACATTTCGTTTAGAAGTTATCACGAGTATAAGACGCTGAGAGTTGGTATGTAATAATGAGTTATTTGCCAAAGAGTTTTTATCAACATTATGCGTAATATTAATCTTTATCTAAATAATTGTGTTGTTAATTATGAGTAGTAGATCTTAGAAGAGTATAATAAATACATCTATACAAATATATAAAGCTGAAGAGTTTGTTTATTGTTTGAACGCGCTAATCTCAGGAACTACTGGTCCAATTTGAAAACTTATTTCAGTGTTAGATAGCCCATTTATCGAGGAAGGCTAGCCATAAAGGCTTCCATAAAATAATAAGATAATTATTAAATCTATACTAATATTATAAAGCTGCAGAGTTTGTTTGTTTGTTTGTTTGTACGCGCTAATCTCAGGAACTACTGGTCCGATTTGAAAAATTCTTTCAGTGTTGGATAGTCCATGTATCGAGGAAGGCTATAGGCTATATTTTATTTTCAAAAAAATTAGGGATCCGTAAGAAAATTGCTATTTTCTAACCCAAGGTGTGAAATCGAAAACCTATTTTTGCGTGCGCTGCAAAGACTATTGACAATAGAACAAAATAATGTAGTACGGGTTTGTAGGGCCCATTAAGATCTACAAAAAAGTCCGTGAGAGCATATATCTAACTATCATGGTTTAGTCACAATAACCGCTTTTGTGTTCGAAAAAATTATTAAATCGTCTGAAGAAAGAAACTACGTTAAATGTGTATCGTAATATTAATCCTTATCCAAATTAAGCTTTATGTTATCAAGGGTATTTATGTAGAATTAAAATACTTTTTGTTTCATCCCAATCCGACATTTCGTTTAGAAGTTATCACGAGTATAAGACGCTGAGAGTTGGTATGTAATAATGAGTTATTTGCCAAAGAGTTTTTATCAACATTATGCGTAATATTAATCTTTATCTAAATAATTGTGTTGTTAATTATGAGTAGTAGATCTTAGAAGAGTATAATAAATACATCTATACAAATATATAAAGCTGAAGAGTTTGTTTATTTGTTTGAACGCGCTAATCTCAGGAACTACTGGTCCAATTTGAAAACTTATTTCAGTGTTAGATAGCCCATTTATCGAGGAAGGCTAGCCATAAAGGCTTCCATAAAATAATAAGATAATTATTAAATTTATAATGAAATAAATAAAATTTTAAGATCAAGGTAAAATAGCAATAGGGGATGAAAGTTTGTATGGAAATATGCAAGGTTTGTGAAGGAAAGGCAAGGCAAGGCCTATGTCCAGCTGTGGACTGCGATAGGCTGATGATGATGATGCAAGGTTTGCGAAAATGCTTCATGAGTTTGGGACAGGAGACAAAATATTAGAGCTATTCAGATGTAACATTTACTGAGTTATCACAATATGCTTAAGTGTGCTTACCCGAACGGGCAGACATGTGAGGGCAGACGACTGTGCCGCATGCGGATGTTGAATTTTGCTACTACAAATTCGTTATTATTCACTAGGATTCGATTTGTTTACATGATTTTTTGTTTATTCAAATAATTTTCTTCGTGAAAAAATCCGAAGGAAAAGTATCCGGCGGGATTGAAACACAAAAAAAAGCAAAAGGGGTACGCCGCAAGATGAAATAAATGCCTGTATGAAACATATGTATTATGGGTACATGTTAAAAAGTTTTGTCTTACTACAATTATGCGAGTACAATTTCACAGTGATTTATGAGCAGTGTCTATTCTAAAAATAGGAGATGATTGTATGCCAAATGACAGTAACGACATGATTACACTGAGACGTGAGTTCTGGTATATGATAGCACACATGATCTAAAAATAATATCTATTCTGATCCGCCGACTAATGAGACAGTTATCAAATAAACGAACGGATCATGTCAGACGTGGATGAAGATGTTAACGAATACCTCTCAGGAAACAATGCAAGGGAAACTGAACCAGTCATATCATAGCTTATGCATAAAGTTTTTTAAATCTTTAGAATCATCAGGAGCGCATTCCCATAAGTTAAGACTGAAAGTTAATGTTCCAGTCCTATTAATAGGAAATATTCAGCGACAAAGATATGTAATGGTACACGGCTACAAAATACACATCTGGGGTACAACATTGTAAAAGAAAATGTTTCAATTCCCCGTATTCCAATAATTCAAACTTATTTGCAATTTCAATTTAAAAGAATGCAGTTTCCGCTGAAAACAACATTTGCACTACCAATTATCAAAGCCCAAAGACAGACGGTTAAAGTTAAAGTAAATGAAGTGCCATTTAAAAAAAACATGTTTTTCAAATGGGCACCACAATCGCGTGTATCAAATCAGCTAAATCACTATATTTTGACAAAGGATGGCAAATCAAAAACGTAGTATTTTAAAATTGAAAAAATTGAGAATTTGCTCAGACTGAGGGAAAACTCAAGCAGAATCCAACAGTGGAGGCAACCATACTCGCTGTGAAAGCAGACAATGCAGAACCAAACCGTTTGGTTCGAGAGCGTATTTCTAAGGCTGAGGCGGTGACTTCCAAGACCAGCACGTGTTGTTCTGTAGAGGAAGGGAGAAGTTGGGATCAGTTGGAAGAACGCTTCAGAACACTCTCCATGGTAAAGCGGTAGAGGACTGCCATAGAGGCGATATCTCTCCGCAACTGCAGAGGCTCAAAGGAATCGGTTGTATTGGGACTGTTGATAATGCGGACTGATTGCCGCTGCAAAAGATCGAGAAAATCAATGCCTAGATCCATCACAAAGATGAGAACAGTACGGACGAGCGTACCTGGGTCTTATAAAGGAGTCACAAATGCTCGGGCGCGAAAAACCGTCTCACCCTGTTCAGGCTGCCTTAGTGGTGCCCTCGATGTACTCCCGTGGGTTGAGGTCTCGGCAAATATCCATGCCCAGGACACCGAGCTTATCCCGTAATGGCAGTTGAGTTCTCTGAAGAGGGGGGACGGGAAGAAACGGAGACTTTTTGGTAGAGAACGGGCACACCTGTGTTTTCTTAACGTTGAACTGGACCAGATTCTCATCACCCCATTGTTAAATGCGGTTCAAAACCCGGTCAAGCTCAGCGACAAGCTCTTATCCATTTTCCTCAATGTCTACTATCTTGGCTGCAGGGTATCCATAATATCGCCCATGCACTGTGCTATCGTCTGCATAGCAATGTATATTGCCAAGGGCTAATATGTCATTGACATGCAGAAGAAACATCTTGGGCGACAGGACCGAATTCTGAGGTACGCTAGCGTTTACCTCCAGAAAAACAGAGGCCGCGCCGTCCGTCGCAAGGAACCCGAATGCGAAGGCGCTGATGAAGAAAAGAGTCAATCTAGAGACGACTCTAGGAGGCAGACCGAATGCTTAGAGGTCGGAGAGAAGCGAACGGTGCAAGAACAGGTTGAAAGCCTTGGCCATGTCGAATGTCGAAATAAGCTCATACAAAATACTTTTTATTTTATGTACTTATATAAATACTTAAATATGTTTTTAACAGTGAAAAGTGTCTTATTTTTAAAATAATATTAGCCTTAATAATTAAAACTGCTACCCAAAGTCACTGTTCCACGCGGACGAAGTCGCGGGCGCAGCTAGTGTTATATAAAGAACCTATATGCAAAATTTCAGGATTCTAGGTTCAGCGGTTTGGGCTATGCGTTGATCTCTGGGTATGTCAGTCAGTCAGTCAGTCAGTCACCTTCTTGTTTTATATATATAGATAGATAAAGAACCTACATGCAAAATTTTAGGATTCTAGGTTCAGCGGTTTGTGCTGTGCGTTGATCTCTGGGTATGTCAGTCAGTCAGTCAGTCACCTTCCTGTTTTATATATGTAGATAATTATATATGGGGAAAATGGAAATCATATCCTCAATGCTTTAGCCTTTATTATTCCCGATACTGTTTTAATCTAGCCACTATTTCAATCAGTTTTACTTGAATATCAGTTTTTTCACGGAGCGACTGGCATCGGACCTCCGCAACCCTGAGGCTGAATTCAAAGGTTGAACAAGTTGTCAGCATATTTGAAGGCACTGACTTAGCAATAACGATTGTCATAGGTGTTCATGACAACCAGGATTAGTAATATTAACTAGAAGGATATTTCTTCCTTTCTGGACGTAAACCTAAATTTCTTGTGTACATCGATAATGAAATACATATATTATACTAGCTGATCCGGCAAACGTTGTTTTGCCATAAAAAATGGGGTATAAAAAATTGATGTTGGTCGATTCTCAGACCTACCCGATATGCATACCAAATTTTATAAAAATCGGTCCAGCCGTTTCAGAGGAGTATGGTAACTTACATTGTGACACGAGAATTTTATATTTAAGATAATAAAATTCCTTGCCACGACTCAAATACAACTAACTAAACTAAAAAATGTACTTTAATATATAAAAAAATATTGCAGTTTTGTCAATAGATAAGATGTTCATCTAATTACCATAACATGAAGTACAGTACTCTGTAACTACGATAATTCCGTCAAACTAAAGTCCATACCGGACTTTACAAAAAAAATAGAAGAAATACATTTATTAATATTATTTTCATAAGTGCATTATAGAAGCTTTCAAACCTTTTATTCTTGTACCGAAATTGGTTTAAGCTTCATAAAAGCTTGAAGCAAAACCTAACAACTGAGGAATCTTGATTGATCGGCTACTTTGTCATGATTGAAGGGTAAAAAGTGATCAGCTCCACTGAAAATATGCCTTACAGAGTGGAGAGATGCATCATAGCTGATAGTTTGTGTGTGATTAGTTTATAGCGTTTCTGGGTTTTGTGCTAAGCTCTTGCAATAACTGATAATACGTGTAGTGTCGTCTAACAATACTTAAGTATGAGCATACATGTTTATCTGGTGCCTGCAACTTTTCTATTTGTGACAGGGTGGAAAATAACTTTAGATCTTCGATTCCCGATTTACCCTGTCTTGTCGACCAGCTACAAATGAAGTAGTCCAGAGAGGATCTGGACCATGTTATTTTAAAGTCTTCTAATGTCTGCGACTAAGCTGCAGAGAAACAGGGCTAAGAATGTGGTAGCTGTAGATACTGGATCACCTGCCCATATTCAAATCCCGTGGTTAGAAAGAACATAAAGTTGGCTGGATAATTACAATGTATCGACTACGTAGCGTGCTAATGAAAGTTGGATGGGTAACTACAAAGTAAGCTTTGCTCAATAGTTTTTTTTCCCAAAAATAATACCGAGCAAGGCTCTGGAATCATAGTTACCCGGGACCCACTGCTAGCTGACTTTTCTTTAAGTACATTTATACCAATATTATCAATTCAAAATTAACTCTGTCCGTCGGTCTATAAGTCTGACTGTGTGCTACGTTTTCACAGCTAAACCACTAATTTAATTTGGATGAATTTGGGTATAAAGATTGATTGTACCTTGGAGTAGGACATAGGCTACTTTTTGTCATGATAACCGACATACACGTGGCAGGAGCCACGGGCAAAAGCTTGTAAACATATATTATGTATAAGAAAAGAGCGTACTCCTTCTTAAAAGGCTGGCAATGCACTTGTGACGCCTCTGGTGTTGCGGGTGTCCATGGCCTACGGTAATCGCTTACCATCAGGCGATACGTCTGTTCACTTACCCCTTATCCCATAAAAAATGTATGAATATATCTGGCCTAAGATCTGAAACACATGATTAATTCATTGTTATTTCTTTAACATTATTCGCTCTCATGACTCAGTACGTGACCTAATACTGTGTGTAGGTATTTTGAAGATTAATTCTAATTTTAATCAACATAAATTTATTTTGGAAGTAACAGTTTTACAATAACTGATTAGCTATGACTGCCTCGGTGGCGCAGTGGTAGCGTATGTGACTGATGTGCTTACGGTCTCTGGTTCGATTTCCAAATATAAAATCTTATTATTTTTATCATTCACAAATGTTTTGTTTCGGAGTTTGGATGTTTTCTACGTATAATTTATCATAAGTATTCTATCAGTCAATATTAACGTCTAACAGCTACATTAGAACTAAGCAAAGCTTATACTATGACAATAGTACAAGCTCTGCTTAGTTCAAAGCTAGATGGCATTGTGTGTCAGATGTCCGAAATATTTATGAAGAAGAAGCTAAGACACTGTTCGTTAGCCAAGATATATTGTCACGTCACAAATATTGTCAAGAATAGGCAGAGATGATCGAACACCATTTCCCACGGTTCTGACGTATAAGGGTTAGGGGATCTAAACGAGGCGCTTCTTTAGTTATGTCTTTCGGGCCTGTCGAGCCAACGAGCCGTATGTACTAGTCCAATAGTTAGACGATAGTTGAAAAAAAAGCAATAAAAGAAATACCGGTTTTCGGTATAGCTGTTTTGTGACTCCGGTCTAACATTCATAACAAAGGTCTTCCACGGACCAAAAGATAGTGAGCCCCGTTGATTTTAGCACGAACAGGCTGTCTTGACCAGAGCGGTACTACTCTCTCACAGAATATCAAGTGAGAGAATGATACAGAAGCACCTCAATAGGCTGCCGTGGTGTGGAACACCATGCTGTATTGTTGCATTGCTTGCATTCGTGACAACTACTTTTGGATTCTGCTCATGTCTTCCATCAGGCAGAGTTAAATCACATTGGCATTCTCTTTGGCTTACATAAAAGAAAATCTTGCAGAATAAGATGATGTCTTTAAATTTGTTTCACAAATACCATGCAAATATTATGAACAGCCGTTCAACTGAGTATCCCAAAACGACTTTAAAGATCCTTATAAAACTTTGCATTCATTCTGACGTTCCTAAGGGAGTGTGCAGTACAAACTTGTTTACTGCCCCGGAAGAAAAAAGTGACGCACTTAGGCTGTCTGAATTATGAATGAGGTGGCCCTTGATTTTATATTCCGTTACCTCCTCGGGGATTGTTATTGAATAATGTTTCTGTAAAACGGTTTGAGACGCTCAGTAAAATAAAGGACTTTAAACGTAGGTGTGATTTTGCTTAAATACTTTGATAATAGTGTAGTTTTATGTGTACAGGTGACAGTATGTGTTTTAACTCTAGCTTTTGTCTCGGTTCCACACGCGTATAATTATGTCGGTTAAAACGATGATTCTTTCACCAGATATAATATTTATATTTGGCAACCGATTGAAATAAAACTAACATTAAATAATAAGCAAACTTTACCACTATACATAAGAGAAAACCAAATCCAAATCGATTTAGTCACTCCTGAAATTAGCGCGCAGAGAGAAACAGACAAAAATTCTAAAACTGTTGTTTTAAGTTCTGTTACTGTCAAAATCTTTAACGTACGGATATCCACGTCTTATAATTTTATGATGTGTATAGATATACTTGCGACTTTAGTTTCTGATAGGTAACGGTTATTACTGAATATCAGTTGGCCCGTTTCTTCTTGATTACCCTCTATATAATTCAAAACTAACGTTTATTTTTCTGTATATGTGTGTATGAGGAAGGGTTTATGAGTTTATGAGGTCGTAGGAGATAAGCTCTGGGACTACTGAACCTAATTTGATAACTCTTTTACCACTAGAAAGCCACATTATTTGTTAGTGTCATAGGCTATAGACTAACGCAAAAAAATACCCAAATAATAAACTGGAGTAGTTAATAAATGTAGTATCTTTATGTGCGTTCGTTTTGATCGATAAGTTCCTACATTTTAAGCTACTCTGCATTATCTCATGTTAAACAGAGACAGAAACTCTAAATTAACTTGTTACATAACAGTAATGCTAATAATGAACAGTCGAGGAAGTGACGTCAGTCACTCGTGTCAAACGTCTCCGGGCAAAACGATAACTATTACAGTAAGTGCTTTCCAATGTTTTGGGAGAAATCCTCAATTCGTTTTAGTTTTGGATACACCTACTTCTCTTAATCTTATTTCGTATAGCGTATTGTTGTTACCGACTTAAAAAACTAATAATAATAGTTTTTATAAGCATATCATAAGTAAGTAATTAACTAATAACCTGGACGACCGATTTGTTCGATTTTTTTGGTAAATTTTCTAAAAAATGAATCCTAACTAACTCAAACTCAAAAATATTTTATTCATATAGGCACTTATTTTACAGGCACTTATGAATAGTCAATATTTAATATTAAAAAATCGAGTGATTCTAGTCGCCAGTTCCAAGTGCAGCCTACCCTTCATGGAGAAGAATCTGGCAAGAAACTCCATTGTTGCTCCTTTTAAAAAAAAATAATACGGTTTACAATATTTTTTTCACTAAGAGACTTGAATGAGAACGAAGTCGACCAAAGAAAACAAAATAAAAGGTTTGGAGTCATTGCTGCACAGCCATGAGCTAACCAATCATGCGCCGTTCTTACTGATAGCTGCAAGATTTTTACATTGTTATATTGTGACATTGTATTGTTATATTGTGATAAAACGATTTATGGCCCTCGAAACCCTCTGCATACTACATTTCAGGAAAATCGTTTGAGCCTTTTCGGAGATTTAGATTATGTGTAGATATGTATACTAGCTGACCCGGCAAACGTTGTTTTGCCATAAAAATAAAATTTAGGGGTGGGTCACCCTTATCATTTAGGGTTATAAAAAATGGATACTGACCGATTCTCAGACCTACCCGATATGCACACAAAATTGAATAAAAATCGGTCCAGCCGTTTCGGTGGAGTTCAGTAACAAACACCGCGACACGAGAATTTTATATATTAGAAGATTTATATATTTAAATATACAAAAAAATATCGTTTTGAGTTATTAGAAGATAGATATTAATACGTGAATTAAAACTTAATAGGTATTAAGTTACCCCTTTTTAACGAATGTTGTACGAACGGAATAATAACTACTACTAATTACTTGACGGAGGGCATAAAGCTAAGAAAAAAAAATAAGTTCGCATTTCGACCACTGAGCGACAGCTACTATATTTAAATACAAACATTTTATATACAAATGTTGGTATTTGAGAACGCAACCTTTTATTGGTTAAGTTGTCCAACCGTATTTGACGTGTTAGGTTGGCAATACCTGTTTTCTTCCCTTCCGCCATTACTGCGTTGCAGAACGTTTGTTATAATTTCACTCAATATACGATCTAATATTTCAGTATTCTATACTAGTTTTACTGTTGATCCACGATAATATATCAACAACAAATTTACACTGACTACAATTCTCAACTAGACGAAGCCTTTGGTACTAACCACACTGTTGGTAAACATAGTTATATACTTCTTAATACATAGATAGTTAGAAACATGTCATTACATGGCCTCTTGAAATTAATAATAATATTTTAAATTCGAATTTCACCGTGTCTGTCTATCATGCTTTCACATCCAAGCCACTGAACAGATTTGGGTGAAATTTACAATGGAGATCCTTTGATTCTTGTGGAGGGACATAGGCTACTGTCTATCGCGAAAACGGGCATACACACGGGTATAGGCATACATACGACACGCGTCACCTGCGCGCCGTAACGACTCTTTACACTATTCTTAACTCTCCTAACTCGCCTACATACCTAACTTCCTCTTTCCAGTTCCTGGGATCCAATCATGACAGAACCCTACGTTCCACAAAAAGCCTCCTTTTGTCGTGCCCCTCTCACACTTCCGCATGCGTTCATTCTTCCTTCCTCATTCAATCTGTCTTTCTCTGGAATGCCCTTCTCAAGGAAATCAGAACGGCACTCAGTCGTAACTCATTCAGGGTCAAGGTACGGGCTCTTCTAGCGGGAAGCATAGCGGAATCATAACAAAGTTGATATTTAATATAATATTGATATGTATGTTTATGTATGTATTTTATATTTATCTGTTTATGTGTATGTTTATATGACAATCTGTATGGATATTTAGATTTGCCATTTCTTTTTTCTCATTTGTTTCTTAATTATTATTTTTATTGTCTATTTATAATTTTAGAATCCCTTACTAATGTGTAGTGCACCTTTTAATTCATTTCCACACCACCCAACGGTAGACTGGTAGAGAATGCCTGTGGCATTAAGTCCATTGTACGTTGTGCATAAAGTTGTTAAAAAAATATATATATATAGGCGCGAGCAAAAATTAGTACATTTATAAATGGTTAATTACACATTGGTAACCGTGGGAGAGCCAAACTTCGGCTGAATGGGCCATGTCCATGGGCGACGGTAATCGCTTAACATCAGTCGATACGTCTGCTTGTTACCCTCAATTCCATAAAAAAAGTTAATGTTTTTCATCTTTTAATCATTATTTTCTGTTACATGAAACTTGAAAAACAAGAATATGTTTCGGTTGGTGCTAAGAGATTATTAGCGCTTACAAACATTCACAACAATAGCCGTTATGCTTTCACATTGAGAGCCGTACTCAACGGACCTTTTACGCCCCTATTTACCATTTTAAAATTGTATAATAATATGGTACTAGTGCTTATAAAACACAAGTTTAATGGTATGAACGTCTTAACTTCACATTTATCTGTACATATAAAACTGCTTGTCCTGACTGACTGTTTCATCAACGCAGAGCCAAAACCACTGTAGATATAGACTTGCAATTTCGACTGAGCTGAGTGGTGTACCTAGGAAGAGGCCTATGTCCAACAGTGGACTGCAACGGACTGATGATGATGATGTTGTAAGCACTCATTAAAAAACGATTTTTTAAAAAAAAAACTCCCCAAGAGTGGTAAATTAGGGAATGAATGATCCTTATTGAAGTTCGTTACTTTTAAAGTTAGATACATCAAATATCAAAAAAAGCGACTTCAAATAGCATCAAACGTGAACTCCTTGCATAGAAAGACTAAAAGCATAAAAATAGGCTGGTTTCAATTTGACTGGCTAAAATTCAATGTGTCCTTTCTTGTCTATACCTAATTATATTAATAAAGTAGTATTTTAATGTGTGCTTTTAATTATAATGTGTGTGCTAACTGTGTGGGCACCTTAAATCTGTTTCACAACCTTTTTCGTTGGAAAGGTCCAACAAAAAAGGAATCATCAAAATCGGCTCATAAACGACTAAGTTATCCGCGAACACACAAAAAAAATTGAAGTCGGTTAGTACGAGTTAACCATGCGAGTGGAGCCGCAGCCAATAGCTAGTTTAAACAAATACGTAGAGTAATCGTACTTTTTGGCAACAGTCGAACTCTTACTAAGAATATTAAGATATAGGCTAGAGGTTTTATAACACTACAACCACAGCCAATAGGTGCCGAGCATCAATGTTAAAATGGTACAAAAATTAAGAAAATATTCCTTTTGATTGACGAAGGTGAAGTTGTGTGGTTCATATAGTCTGTAATAAAATATAAAAGGGGGTTAAATATCCTAAATACGGTCACAGTATTAATAAACGAAGAGTTAATTAAAAGTTAATTACCCCGAGAATAACCACGTAAATCACTCTGTCGAGAAATGATACAGCCTTCAGGAATTAATAGAAAAACACACAAGTACATTTTTAGCTTATCATATTAATAGTAGAGAAATTTGACCGATTTAGTTTAAAACTACAACAGGTACTAACACGTGCTAACTACAAACATTAAGAGAAGTCCGAAGAGCGTGTTATCACGTGCTAGTGCCGTGTTAGTCAATTGACCTTCAGTGTTTGCGTTGAATAAATACGTGGACACAATATAACCAGTGGTTATTAGCTGTGTGGTCTATGATTAACTTACGGAACATAGTAGATGAAATATAAAGTAAAATACAATACTAGCGTAAGCGTTACATATCGGTATATATTGTTGTTAATTTAATGACGTACGTGTGGGTTCTCCAAGTGGTGACGGATTAATAATACAGTATATCACCATCCATAATCATTTTATGGGTGTCGTAAAACGCGATTAAGGCAGCAAATTACGTAGACCTCGTCTCGATGGCAAACCCTACCGAACTACGCCCTACTACTGACCTGGTGCTGGCTGACGGGCGCTCCTAGGGGTCCCCATCCCCCGGAGCTCGACCTCGCTAAGCACAGGTAGTAACACATTGCAAGACCCGTGCGTAACTAGCAAGTTGGTCACGACCTCGTTACATACGCCCCCAACCGGAATTACACCCCGGAACTACCAATAGGCCCAACTAGGTCCAACCCAATGACCCATCTGCTGTTGCAAGCGGCGCAGAAAACCACTGTGACAGGCCGTAGACCTGGAGAAGCAACCATGGACAGCTGCAACACAATAGTCACAGAGTGCGTTGTTGCCGTTAAGCGCCCTCTCTCCCCCAAAACAAAAAAGACAGTGAAATTCAATTATATGTAATCTGACAATTCCATATCAAAATGCTTCTATCAAAATATAATTTATAGTTATTTATTACCCAAATTTCCAAATCATGGGAGATTTTCTCTCAACTTCCATAAGTTCTTTACGTCAATATTAGCGATTATAACAAGAACGACTACTTGATTAAACTCAACAAACGCAGAACAAATTTTTGACCAAATATTTGATAACAGTATTACCAACATCGCCAACACGCTACCCAGTTCCACCTTCGGGGTTAATAATTCTATCCGTTATACAATAAGCCCCTCAGTTTATCTTCAGTGGAATTCATTACTATTGGAACTAAATTCTCGGCCCATAGTTTCACACAATCCGCTCATAATATACTTGATTTATTTGTTTCAGGGACGTTTTTATGACCCTCCTGTGAACTAAGCACAGGTAACTTTTAGCGAATGCATAAAACGTTTTATTTTGTATAGTTTTTAGTTGGATTTTGTAGTTTTTTTTTGTTTTTGGTGAATAATTTATTATTATGTGAAAAACCTATGATTAGCAGTGGACTGCTAACAGTTGTTGATGATGATTGTTTGTGTAATGTGTGGGTATAGGCCTCCAGTATCCTCGTTCACTCGGTGAAACACAGGGCAGGCGCTGTTTCACACCGGTTTTCTGTGAGGCCGTATCACTCCGGTCGAGCCAGCCCATGCATGCTGAAGCGTGGCTCTCCCACGGTTAATAATTTAATTTAGGTAGTTCAAATATTGATGGTCCCTAATGATAATGTAGGATCTGCAAAAATACATTTTTTGAGTAGAAGTAGTTCGACTTAAAACAGTGAAACTTTGTTTTGTTTATCGTTAAAACAACGTTTGAACTATTAATAGGGACCACAGAATTTATAATTTGTATTTATAGTATCATAGCCAACCTAACAAACCCTTTTGATCATATTGTTAATTAAATGAAAACTACGGAAAACTGATATTTGAAATAATATTTTCATTGTGATATTATTTACCATTCAAACTGTTACAGTAAAACTTAATTTCAATAATAGACATTAGAGATATTGTACCTTTACATTCTCAACCGCGATGATACCGCGGGGCTAAGAATATCTAAAAAAATCTGTAAAGTTTGTTTACGGACGATAGTATAACGTGACAACGTCATAACGAAACATTGAGAGATAGATGCTTCTCGTCAGGCAAAACAGAGGTATGTAGTACCTTGAAATAGTGATCGCGTTAATTCCCGTAAAAATAATAATAATGATAGATGCTTCTATCTCTCGCTTGCACTTGAAGCCTTAAATGGAACGCCTCAGAGCGAGGATGCCGCATGACGTCAGGTGACGCCGCATGAGTCATGTTTTTTCGTGCGTGCAGCCGGCTTCATCGAATTATAAGATAAAAAAATAGCCGTGACTCCTTGTACTTATATTCTTTCTTTTTGCTTTATAGTTAAGTCCAGTCGTTCCAGAGGTTAGCCGGAACAAACAAACAGACAGACAAAAATTTCAAAAAATGTTTTTTTACCTAAGTACTGTTTATACTTTCAAACGCATTTAGTGAAAAACTGTTTATTTGAAATTACAACTAGACACTTAAATTTTATTTATTGGTATGGATGGCATGATGTGACAATTCAGGATTTAATTTCTCATCATTTGATTTTTTTATTCATATATAATTAATCCATATAATAATGTTGCTATTATATATATCAAGAAGTACACCTTTCATCAACATTAAATTTATACAACACATAATTGAAAATAACACAAGAAGATATTAAGTCAAGGTGTATCTTCTACGTTATAATCGTGCAAGTCTGTCTGTCTACTCTGTACTAACGTACGTCATCATCATCATCAACAACCCATAACGTCCCACTGCTGGGCTCAGGTATCCTCTCAGGAGAGGGTTAAGGCCACACGTCCCCACGCTGGCCAAGTGCAGGTTGGGGACTGGCAAGACAACGTTGTGTTGTGGCTACGTTATCTTGTCGTTGAATGTTTTTAAGCCGCCCAAAGGCCTCCAACTAAGCTTCAACAACTAAGCATCATATGATAACACCGACTGCTTAACGTCACCTCCGAATCACGGAGACGCTCATGGTAACATGCCACTAACCGTGGGAGAGCCACGCCTCGGCATAAATGGGCCGGCTCGACCGGAGTGATACCACGGCCTCACAGAAAACCGGTGTGAAATAGTGCTTGCGCTGTGTTTCACCGAGTGAGTGAGGATACCGGAGGCCCTTATCCCAACCCCCTCCCCCTATCTCCCCTTTCCCATCCCCCAAAGGCCGGCAACGCACTTGTGACGCTTCCGGAGTTGCAGGTGTCCATGGGCGGCAGTAATCACTTACCATCAGGCGATACGTCTGCTCGTTTGCCCGCCTATTCCATAAAAAAAAAAAAAACGGTAACCCATCCAGGTACTGACCGCGCCGTCGTTGCTTACCCTCGGTGATTGTTGCTAATCACCGAGTGCAACTGGCCTATGAGCGCTTTGACAAAAGTAACAACTCTTAAATATGTATACAAAATACTACCTTAAAGTAAACAGTGCAAGGATGTCTTTAGTAAATAAATAGCATTCAATCTTCTGATACTATAAATTCTCTAAGACGCATTGACTTATACTTATTTGTGTATGTGAATGTCGTATCTGCTAATGACTGTGCTCCTCTCTGATGATTTTAAACAGACTATAGTTGCTTAAAACATATTATTTATGAGTTTGTTATCTTTAAATCTACAAAATAAATATTTTGGACATGTTGGAAATTTCACACACAACGCCATCTAGCTTCAAAACTAAGCAGAGATCGCATTATGATAGCTAGATTGACTGATAAAATACTTATATTTATACTGTTTTTCTAAATACATGCATATTATACATAGGAAACACCCAAACTCCTAGGCAAATATTTGCAGATCATACAAACATTTGGGAATCGAACCCGAGACCTCATGCAAAGCAATCGCATACGCTACCACTGCTCCACCGAGGCATCAAATATATAAATGATAAAAATGCTTAGTAGTCTCTCTACATAAAAACAAATAGCCTTTATTTCAAGTAAGCCTTTTCAGGTACTTTTAAAATGTTACATTTAAGACTCTAGTTGCTCAGTTTCAATATGTCAAGGAGACGGTCCATGACTGACGGAGTAATCGTTTTTACATACACGTTTTTACATTACATACTTTTAAACAAAAAATACACCCCAAATACATAACCTTCTCTTTTTTGAAGTTGGTTAAGAACTACTTGCCTTATCTGATTGACTGATTCAGGCTATTCAAAAAGATTCACGGTCTATTTAAAAAGTTAATGATAAAGATCGTGGTGGGCTATATTGAATTTATTTGCCAGATAACGATAGATTTTGTTTGTCTCAGATAGAGACAAATATGTCAATGTGTTTATTAATACGTGAAGCAAAAACTTTGTACCTCATTTTACGAAAATTATGCGAACCGAGGAGTACGTAATTCGGCACTGTTGAAGTTTAAATGAAGGAGGAACAGAGAAGGCTAAAAAATAACTTAAAAATAAAACTTTAAATGAATTATGGACGAGTTTCGACTACTGGGCGGCCAGTAGTCACCATAAATATATCGACAACTTTCATCCGGTAAATAGTGTTATATGTCAGATATCTAACTGAAACTAGACCTAAGATAAATAATAATAAATATTTCGGACATCTAACACACAACGCCATCTAGTCCAAAGCTAAGCAGAGCTTGTGTTATGGGTACTAGATAACTGATATAAATACATATATATACTTTTTGTTTTTGGAAATACATACATATTATAAATAGGAAATACCAAACTCCGAATCAAATATTTGCAGATCCTACAAACATTTGGTCCGAGCCGGGAATCGAATCCGAGATCTCAAGCACAGCAGTCGCATACACTACCACTAAGCCACCGAGGCAGTTTATATGTCAGATATCTAACTGAAACTGGACCTAAGATACATAGAGCCTAAACCCTTTGGAGCCAAAAACTTGATATTCTGACACCTTGAAATTAAAGCTTGATGTTTTTCTATTGTAAGCACCCACCGAGAAAAGTTGAATAGAAATATTACTAAGGGAGTAAAATAATTGATGAGTGTACATCATTTTCAAAGTCGAAGACATAGGAAATAATTATGTGAGCGAAGTCAAGGGTAATAACTAGTTACACATAAACTTTTTTTGAATCAAATATCATGTTACGTTATGATATTGCTTACTCACATAATTCTATAGTGTATTTTATAGTAGTTTCGAATTCCAAATATTAAGCCCAATCAACTCGAAGTACACACATGAAGTAATGGAATTTTGATGGAATTTTAAATATCAGTTCTGTGTTCACATATAGGCTTATATACTTTACATACACAAAAAATCTTGCTAATATCGTTTATTGGACTATATTCATACTTCCATACTTCATACTAATATTATAACTCTGCCTGTCTATCACAACTTATCGGACATTTCGGACATCTAACACACAACGCTATCGGACTAGATAGCGTTGTGTGTTAGATGTCCGAAATGTAAATAAATAAAAAATAAATATTTGGAACATCTAACACACAACTTCATCTAGTCCCAAGCTAAGCAGAGGTTGTGTTATAGGTACTAGACAACTGATATAAATACATATATACGTTTTTTTTTGTAAATACATACATGTCACACATAGAAAACACCCAAACTCCGAAACAAAATTTTTAAGATCATACAAACATTTAGTCCGACCCGGGATCGAACGCGAGACCGACAACTGCCCCACAGAGGCAGTCGAACACTGCACAGATATCAATCAAATTTGGCATGAAAATACTTTAAATCTTGAGGAAGCAGACAAGATACTCTTTATCGCGATATTAAAAGCTAGTTCAATAAAAATAAATGTAAAGATGGTTTGTGTATACTTAAAAAATACAAAACTGCACGGTTGGCCTAGTGTCACTTTAAGTGGTCGCCACATCGCTTTCTACTGCGCCAAGTGCTGTGGGCTCAAATCCTACTTTATATTATCCACAAAATTTTGTTCTAATTCTTACCCAGACTTCTGGGTGGGACTTTCTTTGTGTCCGTTTCATATACGTTTGTAAAGTACCCTGCGACACAAGATGTATATTCCTGATGCGGGTGTTGTCTTTTAAGGAATGAGGCCACGTTCAGATGATGAGCGCTCAACGCGCGTTTAAAACAACATGTAATTTCATTCTAGAAACGCGCGTTAGCATGTGTACTCCTAGAATGAAATTAGGTACTTGTAGTTGTAAACGCGCGTTGAGCGCTCATCATCTGAACATGGCTTTAAACGCTCTGCAGTGAATAACCTTACATTGAACACAATGTTCAATCTGCTTCAAGATTGTTTCTGTCTCAATCTGTTTTATCTATTTTCGCGTTGAAATTGTGCCTTTTTCCATATTAGCACAATACCATTTAGTCACCAACTAAGCAGTGCTTATACTATTGGTACCAGAGAGCTGGTATGATATTTTTTTGTAATACATGCATATTACACTTAGAAAATACCCAAACTTCGAAACAAATAATCATACGAACATTTCGTTTAACCTGGGAATCGAACCTGAGCCCTCAACCACGGCAATCGCATACGCTGCCACTACGCCACCGAAGCAGCTAAAATTTTACATAAACGTTCATTATTTATAGAAAAAGTGATTTAAAGTGAACTTTAAAATATTTTCAGCAATCTACACAAAATAATCTCATCTAACATAAACGTTTTTGTTGAAAACAAATAGACCGTCAATTTACCTCTGATGGCCAGTAGGTATACCCTAGATACCTGACAAACGTCCTAAAAGGAAAGTTGTTCAATTCGAAAAACTGATTTAAAACAATAGAGCAAGTTGTCCACGAGTTTCATCGCCCGCTATCCAAAGTCGTAAGAAAGGTCATTGAAAAGTTATTGGAAGCAACTTTGCTCATGGCTTCCGTCGCATGAACGTAGGTTTTCACTCGAGTATTCCCAGGAAGGAGTATATTTTTCAAGGTGATTCATACTTCACTTGTCTTTTACTGTATCTCTAAGAATATGTGTGTAAAATTTCATGTAGCTAAATCATTTGAGTAGTTCAGACATAAGAGTGTAGCCAACAAATAACATAATTTTGTTTATTTATAGTATCCAGTGTAGTATCCATACAGTGGATGTGATCGTTCACGAGATAAAATCCTGGATTCTTTGCGACTAATGAAAATAGCTTAGCACAAAAGAGTTGAGAGTCCGATTTGATTCCGATGCCCAGATGGAGCAAATAATACACTTCTTGGGAATCAAATTACTTAATGAAAGCTACGTGGGAATATAAAGTAATTATATTTTTTGAAAATTTAAATCAAGCACTTTGCTCCTTGCTACTAATAATTTAAAAGTTGAATTTAGTGTTCAGTTATTCCGAGTTTAGTGGTTTTTATTTCACTTCAACATAATAATATATTAACTGATTTTATTTTATAAAAATGTTACTTTAGTTTGTGTATGCTCGCGAAACTCAAAAAACTTCTCCATTGATTGAACTCAAATTTTGATACAATTTACAGCTCACTTAAAGGATTGTTTTTAACTATTTTTGCGCAGCTTTGAACTTCATTTCTCATCACTTCAACGACAATGTGCCATAGCAAATCGCAGCAGAGTACATTTAGTAAAGCATAAATATTATTTCAACGTTTAAAACAGTTTGGATTGTATACGTGATAAATGGCTCTATGAGATGTCTTAGGTTATTGTTATTCAAATTTACCTCACTCTAATTTTAATTTTAATGTTATACAACAATTATCACAACCTATTAAGTTCTAAGCCCGTTAGTATGTTAAAAGAAAAAATAGATTACGTATAGATCTATATTATTCCATCATACCAAAAGGGCTTTATAAATCTGTATGCCCATTTGGAACAGAGATAAATTATGTTCTGGAAGAACACATATGCAGGCTCTTATATCTAAAAAAAAAGATAAATAAATAAAATTTAAAAGCTAGTTTAAAGAATAAATACAACTCCCATCCAGTAGGGATTTCGCGACATAACGTTCCAAAGACACCATAATATATTTGTAGAATTACTGCAGTAACACTTAAAATTCCGTTTAATATTACAATAACACCCTAAAATATAACAATACAAAATACATTCAATGAAAACTTTGGTTTCAAATGAAGGATTTAAGCCTCACCGCAGTCTACCATAGCGTTGAAAATCTACCTCTCTCGTTTCACAGTGTCATTGCACTGTTATTTATGTGATTTATTTGATTTGTTTTCATATAAATTGATTTCAAAGAAATCACAGGCTTGCTTGTTTATAATACACTGGCTGTTGCCCGTGGCTCCGCCCGCGTGTATGTAGGTTATCGCTGAAAATAGTAGCCTATGTATTATTCTGATGTATAAGCTATATTACTGTAAAGTTTCGTGAAAATCCGTTCAGTAGTTTTTGCATAAAAGATTAACAAACATCCATCCATCCATAGTTACAAACTTCCGCGTTTATACTCGTAATATTAAGTAGGATGTGTAAAATACGTACATACATACGGCGATGTCTTTATCTCCCCAAAGGTAGATAGAGGTGAATGAAACGTCTTTTTTTCTTAATGACTGTAATTTAAATCCCACTACCAACCGTCCCACGATCTTTAGTCCTACAACACGTAAAAGGAGCCTAAAGGAAGGGTAACATTTTAAACAGCCTATGAATGTTTATATTTTCCACCGTAGCGTCTAAACTACTGAACCAATTTTATTGAACGAGGTTTCAATAGATTCGGAATAATAGCCCGAGTGACATAGCCTATATAAATGTTATCAAAAGTTTTAACGTAGTTCAGTTATAGTTATTTAAACTTTTTCTTATTTACATCCTACTATTATTATAAACGCGAAAGTTTGTAAGTATGGATGAATTTGTTACTCTTTCACGCAAATCTACCGAACGCATTTGAATGAAACTTTACAGTAATATAGCGTATACATCAGAATAACACATAGGCTACTATTTGCAGCGTTAACCGACATACACGCGGGCGGAGCCGCGGGCAACAACTAGTCTTACATATGACCGATCATAAACAAATTATAAACAACACGTTACGACGTTATAAACAAATTTTTATTTCCCCATAAAATAAATGTGCTCAAAAATATCAAAATAAATAGTTTCAATCATATAGATATAAAAAATAATTCTATCATTCATATTAATACCCGCTTCAGATACTCGTATTAAGTAGGTGAGTCAGGAAAGAGTTATATTACATTTTTTAAGGCTGACACTCAGAGTAACATAACGAGTAGGGACTTAATCAATGTAATATTTATAAGTCACTTTTCTTTTCAAATGTTTATAATGAGTGACAAGATAATGAGAGCATTTATCATCAACTCATCTGTTTCAACTGCATTAATCATTACTCTTCTTTTAAGAACTGTTAGCGTAACGCACACAACATTCCTCAATAAATATTCCACATAAAATGAAAGTACTGTTTCATATTTGATTGGTAGGTTAAGAGACTGTGTAGCTTAAACAAACAAATATACATATAAAATGCATCTTTTCCTAAACTAAAAATGTTATCAAGATATAGTGTGTAAGATGTGTGAGTGTGTGTGTGTGTGTCATAAACTAGTGATGAAACATGATGGCCTTGTATAATTTTTAGGTCGTTAAAATAGTATTTCATTGTACAGGAATAGAAATTCAGAAAAAGTCAAGTTAGTATAAGATTGTTGAATATTAGGTAAGGGGAAAAAAGAGAAGTAATCAAAATATAAAAACCATACACAAGGTACAAGGGTTTAAAAATAGATCCAGGGAGGAATTTAAAGTAAATAATACCCAAATAACGCTACAATTAGATTAAAGATGGAGGTTTTGTATGTATTGGTAACCACTTAACATTTGTTACCCCATGTTTGTTCGTCTATTTCGATACGGTTAAAATTAAATATTTAAGTGAAAAAAAGAAAACATATTTATGTCCCATTCTAATATCAATACAAATGTATATAAAGCCCCATTCCGTATAACTTTGGTTCATTCAACAAAAATCTCAGTGAAAAAATAAATATGTTAAAAGAAAAAAAACCGCGAACATTCGTAAAACGTTCTACATAATACTTTTAATAAGAAATTCATATATACCATTACGAAATCTACTCTGCCTCATACAGAAATAGTATATACGAACAATTTTCCTTATATTGTCATTGTAAATATCTCTTATTTACCTCAATAGAAGATTTTATCCTCACACACACAGCACTAGTTCACAAATCACATCACTATGTACGCATCAATCTGTTACATACACACAATTATACACACAATAGTATTACAAATATAACACTTATTACACCCGTAGGTATTACAACGGTACACGAGCTACGGGACCGCTTTGTAGCGTGCAGCATCGGCTACGCGCGGGCTGAGACTGGCGTAGACCCCACCCCGCGCCACCGCTACGTCCCGTAGGCGCTACGAGGATCGCTCTGGGATTATTTTGATATTTTTTGTTTCCAATTGTTATGATCATAGAAATATGTATTTATTTCTGCTCATGGATATGTGGTTTTTGTTCAATGCCATTATATTTAATTGATAAGTTTATTTTGTTCTTATAATGATATAAAGTAATGTTTTTGACCTGGTTATAATAACTTGCGATTATGCATTTTAAATTTTATTGACCTAAATTTGCCCAACTGAACATAAATAATAAGCCTTACCAACTTCAAACAGGAGGTTCGCGATATGTAGTGAACGTAATATTTTTGCTAATTTTAAATACATGTGTTCATTTATTTAAAGCAAATATTCCACCCCACACTCCGGATTAAATTGCATAGCTTTGATTAATTAATAAAGTAACTGCTCTTAGTTGGAATCAAACCCACAACATCTGTTGTGGGGGTAAAATGCAAGACCAATGCATCATATTCATCGTTAACAGAGGTTTGAAATGAGAGGTCATTGACTCGATATTTACATCTCAAGTAAAATTCAGCGCTAGTCTGTTCCAACGTGCCCGCATGCTAAGTTTCGCAGTTGTTTATCTAACTAGATGTACATATATTATGTCAACAACTCTTATTTTCTTAATTGTTTATTATAACGTCTGTTTTTTAAAGCATTCTCTAAATGCAGACGAATCTTTTTATAGAGGACAAAGTATATTTTTTGCAATTGTTGGGCAGTTTTTTTTTATGTATGTCTCTGCCAAAATGACTCTACTATGCTTGATGGAAAGCATAAGCAGAATCCAAGAGTGATGGTCACCATACTCATTGCGAATGCAGACAATGCAACAATGCAGCATGGTGACGCACACTATCAATAATTGATTATTTATGTCTGTTATATACCACTTCATACTTAATATTATAAATGCGAAAGTTTGTGAGGATGTTTGGATGTTTGTTACTCTTTCACGTAAAAAATAACTAGACCGAATTAGATGAAACTTTCCAGTAATGTAGCTTATACATCAGAATCACACATAGGCTGCATTTTATTAAGATTTTTTGTCATTTGGCCATGATATAATTAAAAGTATCAAGTAAGTCGGAAAAAATACTGCCATTTGAGCACTATCTTGACGTACGCTGCTTAAACCGTTAGAGTTATTTGATAATAATATATTCGACATAAGCGCGGGCGGAGAAAGATTAACATTGTGGGGGACAGGTGTGTCATGTCCCACCAACACAAAGGGAGGATCCTCCGACCAGGCGAGGTGATCATGCCTGGCGGGCCAACTGCCCAACGGTTGATGTTGGGATGTTGTATGTATCTTAATTGGCGCGCGAACTTTCACTGCGCGATTCAGGATTGGTAATTGGTAGTTTCTTAGTTTCCTTCGTTACTCCGTAGTTCGATGTATCTTCGGTAGATGGCGCTGTAGTATGTTATGTTGTTGTTGCGCTGTATGTGGAGGTCGCCACATCACTCCCCTCCAAGACCGGAGGTCGATACGTTGTTGAGTCAGCTGTCTGTGCTCTGTTGTGGAGCTTGCCAGTGCCAGGAGTGAGCAGTTCCAGTGAGTCGGAACTGAGTGCCGCAAGTTCCAGTGAGTCGGAACTGAATGCCGCTAGTCCCAGTGAGTCGGGGCTGAAGTCCGCTGATCCCAGTGAGTCGGGATGGCGTGCGGTGCGCGGTGCTGCGGTGAGGTCCCCAGTGAGTCGGGGCGGTTGCTGCGTAGTGGCTGGCTGCTGCGTAGACGGGAGAGATATGCTCTGCTTACATGGACCGTAGGTGCAGTGTGCTGTGCCTAGACGCTGATGAGGCCGTAGGGGTAACCAGGCTGAAGCGGTCGCTTCCTGCGTGTGGTGTATCCCTGTTGAGGCCGAGGTTGCTGGCTGGCTGTGAGACTTGCTGTGGGAGTGAACATGATGGTGGCGTGCTGATGCGGCATCGAAGGCTGCTTCCAATCACGTCGGGGTCACCACTGTGGGGGACAGGTGTGTCATGTCCCACCAACACAAAGGGAGGATCCTCCGACCAGGCGAGGTGATCATGCCTGGCAGGCCAACTGCCCAACGGTTGATGTTGGGATGTTGTATGTATCTTAATTGGCGCGCGAACTTTCACTGCGCGATTCAGGATTGGTAATTGGTAGTTTCTTAGTTTCCTTCGTTACTCCGTAGTTCGATGTATCTTCGGTAGATGGCGCTGTAGTATGTTATGTTGTTGTTGCGCTGTATGTGGAGGTCGCCACAACATTAAAAATGTTTGTGAAATAAATTTCTGTTTTATCAATGTTTTGAGACTAAAATACATAGGTAGGTATATTTACAAAATTGTTTACACGTACAGAGAATGACAATAATCCTTTTGTTTGCTTCAGACGTTATAAATGACCGTGGGAACTTCGATTGTAGGACCTAGTTTTCTATCTTTGTTTACATGTAAACTGACACAAATTCATAGACATTTTGACGATCACGGGTCAGCAGATGCTATAAATATTAGTAATCTTATATATAAAATTCTCGTGTCACAATGTTAGTTACCATACTCCTCTGAAACGGCTGGACCGATTTTTATGAAATTTGGTGTGCATATCGGGTAGGTCTGAGAATCGACCAACATCAATTTTTTTTACCCCAATTTTGTTTATGGCACAACAACGTTTGCCGGATCAACTAGTATTGTCATAAAAAAAGAAGGTGAAGAAATAACAAGGATTGAAATTTGCATGCTTCTATGATTTGGCTTCTTAGAGAGAATGAAAGAAAGGAATTGTGAAAGGAGCGAATGTGTAAGGAAGTGTCGGAAGAGATCGTCCACGGCGAACTTTTACCGATCAAGATGGCGATGTTCTCAAAAAGAGTAAAAATGGCAATGTGAAAAGCACCAGGAAATGACAAGCATGCATGCAGCGATTGATGAATATGGATGAAGCAAAAGAGGTGTGTCAGGACCGTAGTGAGTGGGGATCAATATCTCTGCTTACCCTTCTAGGAAACATGCATGACTGAAGTATGTATATTATTTGTGCTAGTGTCCAAACATCCGCCGTATACAAAACTTTTTTGGAAACTCTCCCGAGCTGTCACTCCACTGGGATGTCACGTGTCACACACGCTGATCAAGAGGTCTCGGGTTCCCAGGTCGGATAGCTCTTACAAGAAATTCTTAATAGCAACCCGGAGTATGGAAGATGGCGATATTTTAAGCCCCTACCTCGGAGAGCACGTTAAGCTATCGGTCCAATCTTTGAATTCAGTTCACCCTCAGGATCGCGGAGGTCCAATGCCAATCGCTCCGTGGAAAACTGATATTCGGGTAAAACTGGTTGAACTAGTAGCCGACCACAGATAATCTTGGGAATAATAAAGGCTAGGAAGATGGTGAAGATGATGATTAACCTATCGCAATCCACTGTCCAACCTTAAAGTACGCCTCTGCTTAGAAAAAAGGTATCAGTCTATTATACCACGGGAACCAGTCGTTTGGTATAGGGATTGCTTTAAGTTTTCATTATCTTTGTTGCTTTGTTATATTTCATATTTTGCTTCTTTACGATTCTTACTCTTGTTTTGATTACTTCGAAACGTTAGCCATTAAATAACTTAATGCACCTTCTCATTCCAAAATTCAAGGGGATTAAATTACTCAGGTACTTGAACAATCATTGCCGTGATCATAAAGGAACTGCTAGTGCAATACTTAAACTCGAGTATAAACTTAAAATATGAATCTCAACACAATGAAAATTAAACTTAATCTCAGTGCAGTTAGATTGACTTTAGAGTAGCAGTAATTTTAGTATGGGAAATTTGATCAGAAAACATACTCGTAGAAATAACGAGTTTACGTACGCTGTTCAAAACGTGTTTGCTTCTAATATAATGCGCTATAGACTATAATGGAAGACTTTCCAAGTTTACTGTTTACCCACAACAGGAGAATGTTTTGATCGTAAATTGACAGCGTATGTTTTATCCTCGGGTAAAAATACGAGAACCTATCTGTTACAGATCGGAGGAATCCCGACCACGGAATAACATTTGAGGTAGAAAACTTTTTTTAAGAAGTGAAATACGGGAGGAACCACGGGCCGGCTCGACCGGGGCGGTACTACCCTCGCACAGAAAATCAACGTAAAATGACAGCGTTCGTGCCGTCGTGTTATGTTGGTGAGTGCGAGACCGGAGACCCGATGATACAGAAGCATCACAAGGCCGCCATGGTGTGGGTCACCATGCTGCGTGTTGCATTGTCTGCATTCGCATTGAGTATGGTGACTACCACTCTTGGATTCTGCTTATGCTTTCCATCAGGCAGAGTAGAGTCCTTTTGGCAGGGTCATACATAAAAAAAAGAAGTCTGACAACAAAACGTTACGTTCTCCAAGAACTGATACGTTGCGTCATGACAGTGGAAGAACGAGTGTCATGGCCCACCAACAGAAAGGGAGAATCATCCATGAATATCATGACTGTCATGTTCGATTTATGACATAAACTAGTTTTAAGTGGAACAAATTGTATTTTCTTTTCGTGCAATAAATGTTAATATTATTATTATTATCCGACCAGGCGAGATGGTCATACCTGGCGGGCCGCTGCCTAATATTTGATTTTGGCAAGTTGTATATTTGTTTACAGACGCGAAAACTTCTATATTGCGATACAAGTTTAGTTACTCTGTAGTTCAGTGTGTATTTAGTAGATGGCGTTGTAGTACGATTTTTGTTCTGATATATTATGTTGAATTCGCCACACTATAAATCATCAGTGAGTAATATTAATGTATATACTAGCTTCGGTGGCATAGTGGTAGTGTATGCGACTGCTGTGTTTGAGGTCTCGGTTTCGATTCCCGGGTTGGACCAAATGTTTGTATGATCTGCAAATATTTGTGTCAGAGTTCGGGTGTTTTCCATGTATAAAATGTAAGTATTTTCAAAAAAAGTATTTATATGTATTTATATCAGTTATCTAGTACCCATAATATAAGCTCTGCTTAGCTTGGGACTAGATGGCGTTGTGTGTTTGATGTCCGAAACATTTATTTACTAGTTTTTGCCCGCGGCACCGCCCGCGTGTATGTCGGTTATCACAGCCAAATAGCCTATGCGTTATTCTGATGTTTAAGCTATATTACTGTAAAGTTTCATCCAAATCCGTTCAGTAGTTTTTGCGTGAAAAAGTAATAAACATCCATCCATCCATACTTACAAACTTTCGAGCTTATAATATTAGTAGAATATTTATGTACATATTTATACCTGATCTTAAAACAATTTTTTTTTTTTTTTTATGTATGGCCCGCCAAAATGACTCTACTCTGCCTGATGGAAAGCATAAGCAGAATCCAAGAGTGGCGGTCACCATACTCACTGCGAATGCAGACAATGCAGTATGGCGACCCACACCATGGCGGCCTAGTGATGCTACTGCATCTTTTAGTCTAGTCAACAAGTACGGAACTTGTTGACTAGACTATTTGGGCCTCCGGTCTCGCACTCACCAACGAAACACGACAGCATGAACGCTGTCATTTTACGTTGATTTTCTGTGCGAGGGTAGTACCGCCCCGGTCGAGCCGGTCCATTCATGCTGAAATCAGCGTGGCTCTACTACCTATAATATAATATTTCTATTCTTTCTCATTTTATTTCTGAGCACTGAACAAATATTTTTTTAATCATCGGCTACTATTAAATTATTTGATCAACAAACAGACGGGTATAATAATAATTATTTTTACGGGAATTAACGCGATCACTTATTTCGAGGTATTACATACCTCTGTTTTGCCTGACGTTTTGACCAGGTTGCACTGGCCGTGGTCACAGGCTGGCTGATACCTCTGTTTTGCCTGACGTTTCGACCAGGTTGCACTGGCCGTGGTCACAGGCTGCCCTCACAGTCAGCCTGTACCCACGGCCAGTAGGTCAGCCTGTAACCACGGCCAGTGCAACCTGGCCAAAAGGTCAGGCAAAACAGAGGTATGTAATACCTCGAAATAAGTGATCGCGTTAATTCCCGTAAAAATAATTATTATTATATCATGGAACGCGAAAGTTTAAAAGTTAGTAAATAGACGGGTCTTTACTATCATCTTGACTGCCTCATTGGTCTCGCGGTTGTCGTGTCAGACTGCTGATCATGAGGTCTCGGGTTCGATTCCCGGGTCGGACCAAATGTTTGTATGATTTACAAATATTTGTTTCGGAGTTTGGGTGTTTTCTATGTATAATATGTATGTATTTACAAAAACAAAGTATATATGTATTTGTATCAGTTGTCTAATACCCATAACACAAGCTCTGCTTAGCTTGGGACTAGATGGCGTTGTGTTTTAAATGTCCGAAATATTTATTATTATTATCTTGGAGTTTCTTAACACACTGTGAATATTTTATTTCGTAATGTTCTCTAGTGATACTGCTTCTTGGTATTTCTAATACATTCTTTTCTTTAGTATTAATTTTTAATTCCTAGTGTTGTTTCTACGAGTATTGTATGAAGTTTGCTTGTGTAGAATGTTCCATGTATGATATACACATGAATATATCTTTAGTACCTACTGCTAGAACTTTCCTAAGAATCTGAGTTGACAGTGTTCAAAGTTTCAGACAAACATTCTTGTTAAATAACAGTGTTTGTTATTAGTAGTTTTAACTTTAAAATCTACATACATAACATATTCTACTGCTTTGAATATTTTATTTTAAACTTTTAAGTTCTTACTAGTAATTTCTTACATAAAATATAGGTAAACTGAAGAATTTTTCTTTTCAATTCCTGCCCTAGGAATATCCCTGTGTCGTATACAGTCTCCCTTTATAAACATACACAAAGAACACCCAGACACAGAACAACAATTTGTAGATCACCAAACGTGTTGTTGTCCTGATTGTCGGAACCCAACACTCAGCGCAGTAGAAATGACCGCTTAGACCACTAAGTCTTCTGTGCTGTTTCAAGTCACGTCCAATAGCTTATTAGTTTGGATATGCTGAGAAAAAAGCAAATTTCTTCGATTGTAATAACGACTGGACGTTTGGCCTAGTGGTTTAACGGTCACCACGCCGTTTCCTAGTTTAGGTGTTCTTTGTGTCCGTTTCATGTATTTTTGTAAAGTCCCCCGCGACACAGGATTTATTCCTAGTGCGGTAGTTGTATTTTATAAGAAACAGAAAAAAAAATACTCCGGGATCCCCGGAACAAATTTTACAAGTTATTACTATCAAGCTAATTTTTGGTGAGTGGTTTCATTTTAATGAGGGGCCCACCTTTTACTCTACAAGATTTTTCGATTGGGGTAGCTAACAGGGCTAGTAGGGAAATAAGTCTGGGTCACCTTATACATTGTTTGCATTGTCTGTATTCTCAATGAGTATGGTGACTAATACGATTGGATTCTGCTCATGTTTTCCATCAGACAGAGTAGATTCACTTTGGAAGGCCCATATATATAATTATATATATATATATCAATCAATCAAACTATGCTATATTGAGATACTTGTGATGTTACTTCAATTTTAAATCAACATATAATCAGTACAACATTTTTATGTTCCTTACTTTATCAAGTCTGCCTTGTCGTATTAAATTAAATTTTGTGTTCCGTGTTAATACCTAATCGAATTCCGAAAACACCTGATCTTCGGAACCGGGATGTGATTGTTTTTGACACGAACATTAAATAACAACGAAGTAACATTCGACATCAATCAAGTTACGTGAAGTCAAATAATAATCCAATAAAATCAATCAAAACCACAGACCCAAAGTCGTATGAAATAAAAATTCTTATAATACGTTCTAGAATTAAACTTACTTGTACTTATTCCACTATTTTAATCCACTTGAATCCTGACTGGTTTCATCCTATGGAGTTATTAAAAGTTGTCATTTTCTTATGACTTTTTATATACTTTAGAGTGGACGACATGCTGCAGTATATTTAAATTGCTAGATCGGGGTGACAGAATAGTAGAATCTGGTTTCATAAAGTTCTCTGACAGATGCCATTATACAGTGCCATCTAGCGAATATGCACCGAACTACGGAAAAACTACCAATCGTGCATCACGCAATGAAAGTTCTCACGTGCATTACGTAATAGACAACAGACATACATACAGACATGTACAGTTCAAACCTCTTCGAAGGGTGTTTTATATCTATTTTTCGAGTCAGATTTGTTCCTCAGTTCTCGTCAATGTAAATACAGAGTGTCATAGCGAAGCATTAAAGTACAGCTAACATTATATAAATAATATATACTTGTTTCTGCCCTTTTTTACTGTGGTAAGAATCAAAATAACTCCGTGCGAAATTTTATTCAAATTGGTGACGCTGTTTAACTATGAGAGCATATCGGACAGACAGACAAAACATATAATATGTTAGAACTACCAACATATTAGTATAGACAAAATAAGGAATAACAAAAGAGCTCTTCCAAGGACACGTGAATTGATAGACTAACTCTATATGAGCGTAAACGCAGCTCTCAGTGAAGCCAGTGTTAAATAAAGGTGTAATTTTGTACATTTCATGGATATAACCGTATTCATTACTTCCAACATATACCCTCTACATGTAGCGTACTAATGCACAACAATTACAATAACTACAAATATTACTATCTCTTTTCTACACAAAGTTCACACGGTTCTGCCACCCCTTGGTTGGCCCATGTTATAAGAGACAGCGACTTGTATACATATTTTTTAGGGTTCCGTGCCAAAGGCAAAAAACGGAACCCTTATAGATTTGTCATGTCTGTCTGTTTGTCTGTCCGCATTACCATGCAAACTTCCACCGAAAATTGGTTTGAACGAGTTTTTTTTAATACGTCATAAATGGTAAACCGCAAAAAATACACTATTATTAAAACACCGATCGAAGTTACAACAAACTACAAGAACTTTTATATTATGTTACTTGCTGCTTCGGAACCCTTCATGGGCGAGTCCGACTCGCACTTGGCTGCTTTTTTTAAAACTTAACTTCACTTTTAAAAAGACAACTCCTACAATATATCTTAGACTTTATAAACATACACAAAATGAACACAAAGAACCTCCAGATTTAGAACATTAATTTGTGCATATCTATTTTATGATATTTATCTCATTATTACATAATATAGAAGCCTATGTACATAACAATAATTAAAAAAATAAACGTGTGGCACTCGGGGACTGCCGGGGTAAAGCTATTGCACATCATTTTTTATGATCGCTCATTTTAATATCAAAAATTTAGGTTATTTTTATAGCAGTATTATATATTAATTAAAAAAAAATACTGCATTTGTGATAATAATAAAATCTATGTACCTTTATAGAGTACTCACTCATTTTCTTTCACTATTTTTTCATCACTTTCTTCATTAATAAATGCACTTTGTTTATTTATATTTAAAACACTTTATACACAAATTTTACGCGTACAGCTATTCACCAGCAACTGTTATTCACTGTTGTACATAGGTACACTACACCTATGTATACATATATACCTACATGTATACTTACGGAGCGCACATGCGGTAAGTGTGGCATTATAAAGATATGATAGATACCTATACACCTATATACTTTCTCACAAACAGCTGCTTACGTATTCGTCCGGAGCAGCTAGTCTTGATCCGTGCGAGCTTCGTACAGTCGTACCTTATACATACACGTCAAGCGAACGCTTGGCCGAGCTACATGGTAGGTGGAGTGGGGGGTGTTAGGTTTTATTTTCGTTACGGAATTTCTTGATTCGGTAGCCGCGCTCAAAGCCCGCGATAAAAGCTATGCAATAGCTTAAAAACCATAACAATATTTACGTACAAGCATCAAAAAACGCCTCCACATCTTCGCCTACTGGTAGCGTTCCCAAAAGACAGGCAGCATTACCACGTTGAACGGCAACGCTGATTCTCTGTGCTAGAAAAAGGCCACCCTTCTTGTCGCGAGAAGCATCACTCAGTTGCACAGCTAGTTGTTTAAACATACCGCGAGCACTCGGACCCCATGTACTTAGCGTCTCGACCCCAAACGATTCAAAAATATAATTACCTATTATATTTTGGTAGGTACATTATGCCGTTTGAAGCTTTCTGCAGAAGCAGCAGCAGCGATGGAATAGCCAGCTGTATTTGGAAGATGAGATGGCGCGATGGTGTCGACGCAAGTTCCCTCCCACACCAAAGGTTTACCCATCTTCCATGGCAGTAACGACATACTGGTCTCTGGCCATCGTCCCGTATCAGACCATTTGGTTCACGTAAAGCTGGAACGCGGTAACAAGAGCACGACGGATAATATCGTTAATATTGGCATGTCGAGATATTCGGCCATCGATTCTACTACAAGAAAGGACATGATGTCCGTGACTGTCAACAGCTTCTCCTCAGTGACAAAAATGCGGAAAAACACAAGGCGCTCCTAAACGGAGGCAAGTGGCAAAGCAAAAAGTAGTATCGTCCAACAATGTACCTATGTTGGGCGATGGAAGTGCCTGAATCCATAAACCTGATTCCCACTCTCCCACAGCTAACAAACGAGCCCGCTCAGCAAGACTGGTGGCAAAACAATTTGTGCATTACACAAATTGTTTTTCTGAACCCATTTCCAACCGGTTGAACTATTAGCCGACCTCAAATAATCTTTGAAATAATAAAGACTAGGAAGATTATAAAATGTAGTCCGATTTGAGTTTCGAACCCACAATTTTTTAGTAGATATTACTGTTACATTACCGAGTATACTACACTCACAGAAATATAAATTTTATTGTAGAAGTGTGGGTGGATGAAGAAAATTTTATCTCACGGACCCGATGACGGGAACTGACATGAATAAATGAAAATGAACTTATCTGATACTGCAAGTTTTCTCAGAGCTCCGAGCCACTGCAGCTAGTGCGGGTTGCGGGCGCATTCGGATTTCACTTTAGTAGTAACAGATACAAACAGATAATTTTTTTTTGATTTTAAAGCCTTTATTGCAATAATAATAATAATAATAATAATAAGCCCCCTAAATTCCAACCATACGTCCGAGTCGAACACCTGACTCACGTGGGGGGCGGACACGCGATATTTTAATTACTGGCGCGGCAAACATGGCACTGGTAACCCATAAAATATGGAGACCCGTTCAAAAAAGAAACTGAGAGGACCGCTTCCCGGGGGCAATCGCCGGGGCACACCTGGAGCTGACGCTGGGTGTTTCAGCATGCGAACCGTCAGCGGTGAGGAGTTGAGCAGGCGGGCTCCCACCGGATCTTCCGAATCTATTACAGCCGACCAATATGACGAAACCGACAGACTTACAGACAGGACAATTAGCCCAATAGAACCATTCAGCCCAAGTACAATCTCTTATACGCCATCAACTGCAACATCACCTTCTGTCCATAGCAATAGAGATGAACACGATAATAATAGAATAATAACCCTAGCCGAGGATGTTTCGCAGGAGACACTTGTCACTCAATCTGCGACCACCAAAGCTGGCAAACCTAGAGTGCGTATGCAATGGAGCAAAGAAATAAATACTTTTATCATGCGCACATATTTGTATATCACTAAACTTGAGACTGATAGGACTATGTACTGTAAAAAACTACACGATCAATTTATTCTAAAATTTCCACACTTAAATGTATCAGCACAAAGAGTAGCCGACCAAAGAAGAGTCATTGTCAGAAATAAATTGTTACCTGATGATGTAATAAATATGATGAAACAAGAAATAGCAGAGCAACTAAGCAGAGAAGACATAGAAAATACATTACCACACACAGCGGCTATTTCAACACCAATCACACAAACACAAGAAAATATTTCATCATCAATCGAATCCCACGTCCAAACATCACCCGCCACGTCAAATACACAGCAAACTTTACTAACACATTCACACACTTCTACTCAGACTAACACTTACAATAATAACGACTCTATTACACAAATAATAGAAGATGCACAACTGTCCCACTTGCCACAAATCGATATGTCTACACAAGATTTAATTAATCAGTTAGAAACCGCTTTAATATTTTACACAGGTACCGATCCAACAACACGCCCTAAACTACCAAAACTAAGAGAAAGTAAAAAACTATACGGATATGTAGACACTTTCAACAAACAAATACTATGCTATTTTTTCTCTTCTGTATCCGATTTAAATACATTACACACTCTCATATATTGTAGCGCACTTGTTATATGTCAGAACTTAGGATATAAAATCAAATCTCATAATACTAACATTCGACCACATACACATAAACCACAAAAACCACCATGGCAAATAAGGATTGAAACAGACATTAAAAATTTAAGAGCCGATATAGGTAGATTAACACAATATATAAATAACAATAGGTCTAGGAAAGTAGTAGCAGCGGCTGAGATCATTTTCAGAAAAACAAAAGTACATACAATTCATGAGCGAAATAACGTTAGACCTGAAGAATATTTAGACACACTAAAACAAAAATTAACACTAAAATCGCAACGCTTATCAAGATACTTAAAAGCATTACAGAGAAAAGAAGACAATAAGTTATTTACCAATAATGAAAAGAGTTTCTACAGATCATTCAATAGCCACAATACACAACAAAACACATGTTACGATATACCTCAATCTAGCGAACTTACAAACTACTGGACTAACTTATGGAAAAAACAAAGGGATCACAACAACAGTGCGAAATGGATAGCAGAAGAAGAAGATAAAATGGTAAATACTGAGATAATGGAATTAAATGATATTACTCTAGAAGACATAGAGATAGCTACAAGAAAAATGAAAAACTGGAAATCGGCTGGTATAGATAGTGTACACAATTTCTGGTACAAAAAGTTTTTTACTCTCCATCATAAGTTAGCAAATAATATAAATGAAATTATTAAAGGCGAACAAGAACTACCCAAATTTGTAACAAAAGGTATCACTTACATGTTACCCAAGAGCAGCGATACAAGCAATCCCTCACAGTACCGCCCTATCACATGTCTTCCCACAATTTACAAACTCATAACATCTATAATCACAAAGAAAATTAGTAAACATTTAGAAAAATATAATATTTTATCCGAAGAGCAGAAAGGGTGTAGGCAAAACCATAAAGGATGTAAAGAACAACTAGTTATAGACTCTACAATTTTAAAACACTCAAATAAACACAAAAAGAATCTAAATATCTCCTATATTGATTACAAAAAAGCCTTTGATAGTGTTCCTCATTCTTGGTTAGTTCGTGTTCTTCATATTTATAAAATTAATCCTATCCTTATTAACTTCCTGAAAAATGCCATGTCTGATTGGCGTACTACATTACATTTATCCAATGGAATAGATTCAATCGTCTCAGAAGAGATACCCATCGAAAATGGCATTTTTCAGGGAGATTCGCTCAGTCCATTATGGTTCTGCCTTGCGTTAAATCCTCTATCCACTCTTCTCAATAGAACTACCACTAACGGATATAAATTAGACACTAACACAAATATTACACACCTAATGTATATGGATGATATTATGCTGTTTGCTAGAAATAGTAAGTGTCTTGATCATTTATTGACAATAACAACACAGTATAGCCAGGATATAAATATGTCATTTGGACTTGACAAATGTCGAACTTTACATATACGCAACGGGAAAATAGCAACTAATACTGACAACACACTAGAATCTAATCAATTTTTAAGTATGGAACCAGCAGACACGTATGAATATCTAGGAATTCAACAATCTCACAACATCAATCACATCGAAATTAAAAAACAACTCTCATCCGAATACGCTAGACGATTAAATCAAATATGCAAGAAACAACTTCATTCCAAAAATTTATTTAAAGCCATTAACACATTTGCCATACCCATATTGACGTATTCATTTGGTATAGTGAAATGGACACGAACTGACATAAATCGTTTAGAAATTAAGACTAGAACCACACTAACAAAACACAAATATTTACATCAAAAATCGGCAATAGAAAGAATCGCACTTCAAAGACAAAAGGGTGGAAGAGGACTCATAGATCTGACAACGTTATGGAAAGGACAATTAAAAATTTTGAGAGATTTCTTTTATAGTAAAGCAACAAAAAGTAATATACATGCAGCCATTATTGAAATTGATGTTAACTTTACTCCATTAAATTTATGCAATAGAGACGTAACCTATAAAAACCCAGAATCACTAAGAAAAGAAAAAGTAGATAGATGGCGTTCGAAAGAACTACATGGCAGACATTTACATGACCTAGAACAGATACACATAGATTTAGAGTCTTCGAATAAATGGCTTCAGTTAGGTTCCCTTTTCCCTGAAACTGAGGGATTTATGATTGCAATACAAGACCAGGTTATTAACACTAAAAACTATAGTAAATTTATTTTGAAAGACCCGAATATCCAAAATGATAAATGTAGAAAATGTCACCGATCCGCAGAAACCATTCAACACATCACAAGTGCATGTCCAACCCTAGCTCAAAACGACTATACCCATAGGCACAATCAAATCGCTCATATCGTCCACCAGAAATTAGCTATTAAACATAATTTGATACGACCTAAAATAGTACCATACTACCAATATTCTCCAAAACCGGTATTGGAGAACCAAACTCACTAGATTTACTTCGATAGAGCCATATTAACTGATAAAACTATCCACAATAACAGACCAGACATAACTCTTATAGATAAACATAATAAACACACATACTTAATAGATATTGCAGTTCCTAACACACACAATTTACAAAAAACAATTACTGACAAAATACACAAGTATACAGAATTAAAAGAAGAAATAGTTCGAATTTGGAAAATGACTAAAGTGTACATTGTGCCGTTGGTACTCTCCAGCACCGGAGTTATACCAAAACATCTTCATCACTTCCTAGGACAGATTGAACTCCCCACTAACACATACATTACTATGCAAAAAGCCGCTATATTAAACACTTGCCGTATTGTTCGAAAGTTTTTACAGGAAGACACAACATCACACATTACAGCCTCAGTCCCAAATCACTCAAATGAACTCCACTTGGCCTAGGCCCGTGGTTTTCATTATAATACCGAAATTTAAATTTCGAGAACAACAAATGCACAAATAATAATAATAATAATAATTTTATTTTGCACTCAAAATTTTACAATTACTCTTAATCACATAATTTTATACAACCGAAAAATGATAAATATTAGGAAAAAGAGGTTGTCGTTGACTGCTATTCTAGTGTTAACTGTGTTACAGCAGCCAGCGTCTTCCACCCTGTATGACACTCATTACATCATTTTAATGGCGATATCGTTAAACAAGTTCAATTATTAAGTTTTTTTTTTTTTATTTTTTTTTTTTTTATATTTAAGAAAAATATAAGGTGTGTGAATGTGCGTATAGAGTGCAGTAAATGTGTTATTGGTGAGAAGTTTATTTAATTTATTTACGCGTGTGTGTGCGTGGGTGTGTGTGTTCGTGTGTGTGTATGTGTGTGCGTGTGAATGTGTGTGTGTGTGTGGCAATTTCTGCTTGAAGGTCATCACATGGAACCGGTAAGTATTGTTTCAGTATTTACGTAGTTCAAGGTTTTAAGCCAATTGTGTATTGTCAACCTGCATTTGTGTAAGGGAAGGGAGTAAATATTATTGATGCGGTTAGCAAGATTATAAAGTCTGCTACCAATGACGTAATACTGGCAGTGTGCTAGTGTAGTTCTATGAGTTACCAAATGATGTATTTTAGTTCTTTGACGCGTCGTAATTGGTTTGAATTCTGTATTTTTATGCTTGCGCAGTATGACCGATTTAATGAAGAGCTGCCTAACGGTTAAAGCAGGACATTCACTGTATAGGACATCAGTGCTATATCTGCGTGGCTTGCCCATCATAACCTTTAAAATTGCTCTTTGCGCGCGTTCCAATGGGAGCATAATTGAGCTGCCGATGCCACCCTATGTCACGATGCAGTATTGTATTAGGCTTTGAGCAAGGGCATAATAAACACACATTAAGGTCTCGTAATCTGCTGATGGTCTAATTTTTCTGAAGATCGGAATTAATTTACGAATACGGTTGACAACATTGTTTATGTGTGCAGACCAATTTAGTGAGCTGTCCATTGTTATACCCAGGTATTTTATGTTGGAAGTACGAACCAACTTAGGGCACGAACAATTAATTCCCTGACAGCAGCCATGAACCACAATGTGAAAATCAGTGGGCGGTTGGGTATTAGCGCGATGGGTAAAAGCGATGAATTTTGTTTTGTTAATATTCAATGTCAGGAGATTATCATTCAACCATCTTAACACATCTCTGAGTGCATTTTCTGTGTGCTGCTTAGCATCATCCCAGTTTTCCCCATGCACAATTAGTGCTGTGTCATCAGCGTAGGTGATAATGTTGCAATTTGGTAGGATCTTGGTACATAAAGAATTGATGTACACAAGAAAAAGAGTGGGACCGAGGACACTACCTTGTGGAACTCCATAGGAAATAGAGGCTTGGGAACTAGTATGTATGCCTACTTTTACGGACTGGGTTCGGTTAGAGAGATAAGAATGAAAAATATCAAGTGCTACCCCACGAACACCAACTGACTCTAACTTACAAATAAGTAGCGGAATCGAAACAGTATCGAAAGCCTTAGACAAATCCAAGAAGACGCCTATCACTTTTAAAGAGTTATCAAGATTTTTTGTGATACATTCGGTAAGTTGAAGTGTTGCATCCTCTGTAGATTTGCCCTTTATGAACCCAAATTGGTTAGATGCAATGACACTGTTAAGTTGCAAGAAATTTGTTAGTCGAATATTTAATATTTTTTCCAGGATCTTAGAGAGCACAGATAGTACAGATATTGGTCTATAACTCTCTACACTGTATTTGTTACCAGACTTATAGATAGGATGTATTAATGCCCTCTTTAGTATATCCGGAAAAATTCCCGTCGTTAGACACAGATTACACATGTATGTGATGGGAGGAATCAAACTATCTTTGGCTCTTTTGATAACAAGTGCTGGAATGTTGTCAATGCCTTTCGCAGAATCGTTTTTTAAATTTGAAATAATGGAATCTATCTCTGCAAAATCCGCTGCAAGCAGTGCCATTGAGTCTTTAGGAGACTGGGATGTGCAGGAGCTGGTCAAGTAGTTGTGGTTATGGTTGGCGCTATCACTCAATATTTTATTTGCCAGCGTTGATCCCACACCTACAAAATACTCATTTACCACGTTCAGTGACACAACGGGATCTCGATTAAAGGTAAGCAATTCACTAGCTGATGCTCGCTGTGGTTTATAATTTGTAATTTTGCTAACCGTGCTCCACATACCTCCAGGGTTGCATTTGTTTCTTTCAAATTCACTTTTCTCATAAGTGATTTTTAACCTTTTAAGGAGATTATTACAAAAATTGCGATACCTCGTATAGGAAATACGAAGTATCGCGTTCTGCGGCTCGTTTTTAGTTTTTATATGCATTTTGTCTCTGTGTCTGATGCATCGTACCAAACCAGGCGTGAGCCATGGTTTAATGATTCGTTTGCGGTGTGGGACCAACACTACATTGGAGCAATCAGCAACGGCACCGGCAACAATCTCAGTGATTTCGCCAGCCACCTTATTGGGATCCACAGCAGTATAAATCGAGCTGAAGTTTTCATTCGACAGTTTACAAAGCAGTGATGGGTAGTCGATTTTAACATATTTTGACACCGAAGTGTATCTTCTTATTTTGCAGTTTAAACAAAACACAATCGGAGAATGGTCAGTGATAAGCGCGTCCAATATGTATGTTTCAGCGAGTCTGCTAGATCTCAGCATAACATGGTCAATACAACTTTCTTGACGAGTTGGGAGTAAATGAGCAGTTGACAGACCATGGCACGCCAGTAAGTTCAAATAATTGTTGCAGTTGCTATCATTTGTACTGGGTAAAATATTTATATTAATATCGCCGATTAAAACTAGTGTGTTAACTGATTTTAACGATGTGAGGCAAAAGTCAAGACTATCACAGAAATTGTCCATGTTTCTGTTTGAAGGTGATCTATATATAGCTATGACAGCAAAATCGTTCTTATATCTTATAATAAGACTGTTTGCATCGGAGATCGTGATGTTTTCAATCATGCATTTAATCCCAGTTTTAACAAAAACCAGGACCCCATCGTTTTGATTATGAAAATCAGATGCATAACAAATATAACCAGGTATTACGGGTAAAATGGGCGATTTACTGAGCCAACACTCGCTTAACACTATTAAGTCACATTGAATGCACATTCTTTCGAGAAGAACCGTCAACGAATCAAAATTTCGTGACACACTACGAATATTGGTATGAAATATAGTCAAAGAAGTTTGGGATAGGTTTATGTTATTTTTTAAATCTTCTGGAGAAGAGATTAGTGACCGCGACACTTTGAATGAATCGATGTCATCGGATATATCACCTAAATCTAACATTGTAGCTTGAAGGATCCATATGACCATATGAAACAATTGCAACAGAAGTCGTATTTAAATTTGTTATTTCTGAACCATACGTGACGACCAATGTTAGTGTGTAGCATTTGTGAGTATTTGTGTGAAAATTGTATGTGATATTGAATAAAATGTGATGTGAATAAAGTGTATTTGTGTGAGATATTGTATTAAAATTAAATAACGAAAATGGCTTCAAATAATAATAGAAGCAAATCAAGAAGCAAACCAGTGAAAACAATAAGATTACGCTAAACACACAGCAGGGAACCTCCGAGACAAATTCCAGTCACATATCATTTTGCGAGTGTAGTTTATTCAAATCAGCCTCAGTCTCAATCCGCACCAATGGGGCCCCTTCTTTCTTACGTATGAAGACTTTTCCATGTGCCGTCCAACAGTATTCATAGGTGTTTTTCCTGCTGAATTCCCGAGCTAGGTAAAACAATTTTCTGGCTTTTTGTGTAAGGGATTCCGAAACGAATATTGGCTTAGGTGTTCCATCAAGTTGGAGGTGCGAAGTATTTAACTTGTTATCCTTATTGACGCGATTGTAAGTCTTGATTGAGGACAAAAACTTATCCTTCAATGGAACCGTAGTAAGATCGACTATAAGAGTTTTATTGCCGTTTTTGTCAGCGTTTAGGCGAAATATATCTCGAACTTGTGACTCCACAATACAGGTGCTGGTTGCAGAACCAATCTTTTTTATGTAGTTCAATAAAAGTTCCTTTGTTTCATTCTTCTGCACAGGTATGTTTCTAATTTCGAGAGTAGTTTGTTTTTGCGATCTCTCCAGGCTTTCAACTTTCAATTCTAATGTTTGTATATGCGCCAGGTGATTGCGTTTTTCATTTTCAATTTTAACCATATTTTGTTTCATATCCTCGTATTGTTTTGACAAAAAATCCATGGTTAGAATAATGTCGCTATTCTGCTTCTGAATACCCTCTATGGTCACCTGTATGGAGTTAAGTTGCTTCTTAAATGAGTCGAAGGACTGTTTCATTTCCAATACAAAGTCGTCATCGTGCTGACGTTTGCGTGCTCGAGGTCGGGTAGTAACACTGACAGTAGTGGTATCATTATCTGTGTCCGTTACCGGAGCCGAACTAGCATTTGTATCAGGTACAATGTTCTCCTTGGGTATAGACGGAGAAGTTCTTTTAAGTGGCATATTATAAATTATGCGATAAAACTATGTTTTATTTATAAATATCTTACAATATTAATTTATTGATAAATATGTATATTGTTATCTCAAGAGTATTTAATCAATTTACAAATATCCAAATACAATACAAATATTAAATGTCAAAAAGTGCCGCGCAGCGAGGACTCGAAACCCCAGACTCGTTACAAGGAGTGGGCCTATCCACTAAGCCACAACGATTGTTAGGCAATACTACGAAATTATTGTTCCCTTGTTGCAAAGTAGATTAATAAAAAGCTCATTGACCGAGGGCAGGTTTATAAGTTCAGTATAATAAAATTAATTGTTAAACACTGCACGGTAGACACAACACTTTTTAAGTTCGGTTGAAATAATCCAATGTGTATTACTTTAGTTTAATCACTATATTGCTCGACTTTAGCGATAGTTTATATCAATTTTGTTTGACTATCAAAACAGTTCACGGAATAGCACAATATTTTCACTTGTTATTGACTTTGTACTAGGTAATTTATTTTATAAAGAAAGAGCAAACATAAATACGTCTTTTCGATATCGCGATAGGGGGGGGAGGGAAACAACAGTGTTACAAGGTATTTCACACTTTATACATTTTTTTTTCTTATTTCTAATACATATTAATACATTTTAGTCAAACTACTTTTTAATGATTTTCTTCTGTTTGCTTGTCTCTTGACATAGGCCTCCTCCAGATTTTTCTTTCCCTTTGCCTTTGTTGAAGTAGTTTTTAATTTCTAATATATCTTCTACATCTCTTTTGGTTTACAAATTCCAATAATATTCCATTTGATCTTTTCGATTGCTTGTTTCTAATTCTATTATTCGTTCTGTTTTTTTTAGTGTACTAACATGAAATGTGGCAACATTTTGTTTTATTTTATCTTTATTGTCTTTATATTACCATAATATTATCTGGAGGGTATTTGTCGTAATCCCCACGGTGACAAACCGGATTGGGGAATGTTTTTGTAGGTGTTTTGCTTATATTCGTATGTTCTTTGTTTATCCAGCTGTCCAGTTCCTATGTTTGTTTGGGTGTGGGCCGAGAGAGATAAGAGAGGTGAGGGAGTTACTTCTTTCTCGCATCATGTCAAAGGCATTTAACCTGCTTGTTTTTGTTGTTTTCGCAGGTTGCAGATTGGTCTTTTGGGCGTACTGGTGTGGTGAAGTTGAAACAGAACGCTCGCGTTTGCGTTTTTCTTTTGTTTCTATTTTATCACGAATGATGAGTTTATCGTATTTTAGTACTGCATACTTTCCCTTTTGCCTTTCTTCTATCAACTGCTGTTGGAGTTCCTTCCTCTTCATTAGTACATCTTTTGGATAGTCTTCTGCTAGATAGATATCGGACAGTTTCTTCTTATTTCTTATGATTTCTTCTTTTTTCCAAGCATGTGTTAGACAGATGAGAACTGGTCTTGGTTTTTCATTTTCTGCACCCTTTTTTCCTATGCGATATATGTCGTTAATGTCATTGTAGCTGATATCCATATTTATTTTTGATTGAATTTTTTCAGTGACTATTTCTATCAGATTTCGTTTTGTAATCTCTTCCTCTTTAACTCCAAAGGCTATAATATTATTTTTACGGTTTTCGCGCTCTAAATTATAAATTTTTTCGCGTAGGTTCTTATTTTCGAATTTCAAGTTTGTTATTTCTTCTACAAGAGGATTCAGTTTCTCCTCCATATTCTGCATAATTAAATTTGTTTGTTTTTGCATTTCTATCTTCATGTCATCAAAAAGTGTTATAAGATGTTGTTCCATTTTTACCGGAACGTCGGATAGTCGCCGGTACCTTATACTTTTCGACGCAACGTTGAAGGTAGTTAATAATAATGTCAAACGTCAGTGAAATATGATGTCGGCACTGATAACCTCCAAAGTACTACGAGTTAAACACAAGATTTTAGTGGTTTAATACATCACTTCACACAATGTTTTATATTTAGATGAAATGACACTAGCACTTTTGCCCTGTTTTGTGTTCGTACACTATGTTTTTCAAAGTTTTTCCATATTTTTGTTAAATCTCAGTCTGGAGCGACTACTATTGCGTGTGCTTACTTTGACAGCCGGAATTATACAAACAGATAATACGGAGAGTCGAAGACTGACACATTGAAAATATGTATCGAGGAATGGGTAAGCCTGCGGTTGTACCTTTTTTATAGAATAGGGGGCAAACGCGCAGTCGCATCACCTGATGGTAAGCGATTACCGCCGCCCATGGACACCCGCAACACCAGAGGCGTTGCAAGAGCGTTGCCGGCCTTTGGGGGATGGTCCTACGCTGGTACTTTGGCACTCATATTAGTTTTTCTATCAAATGAAATAAAACGTTCTTGCGATATAGGCAAGAGAGCCTACTCTCATTATTGTTACTTGGCACGGAGCATAAACGGTGCTAAAACTTAGGCTCAATCTCGCTTAAGCCCCACAAAAACTGAGTTTGTACTGCAAATTAAAGATAACATAAAATAGTTTTTCTCTTTGAACACTAGCCAAAAAAGCTTTTGTACCGCATATATCTTTATGAAACATTCATTTATTAGTGTGTGGTCACTCAAAAATAAATTAAATTAAGTAATAAACGCTACCCATTCCTTACTTAAACCAAAGGCTCCCATTGCTGCGTAACGCAAGCGCAGTAACCCTCGCTCGAGACCCTGCTAAAAACTCTATGACTTGCGTATTCACTGTTTTATAGTTAATTACAAATAAAAACTTCAATTGCAATAACGTTTACACTCACGTTTCGACTTCAATTACAAATTTGACCAAAGTTACTACCTATCGTATCGCTGAGGAAATTCATTACTGTTTATAACGGTATTTAAGTAGGCCTAAAGAGCCAATGACCGTGAAAACGAACCCGAATTTACGAACCGCAAAAAGTTTTACAATAGACTGTCGTGTAAGTAAATTTATATCATCTAAAAGGAAAAATGTTCTGTTCAATGCGAAAAACAATTTCAATTTTTAACCAGAAAGTTCCATTCGAATCACATTCGTATCAATCACCTGTGACAAGACAATTTGTCTATCTTTTCAATTATATATTAATAAACCCCAACGCAATGAAAATGTTATAACTTTAATGTTGATCTGAGTGACCGTCTAATGGACTGATGTTGCTTTTTTTTTAAAAGTAACAGGAGCATGTGTTCATATCTTATAGGTAGTAGAGCCACGCTGATTTCAGCATGAACGGGCCGGCTCGACCGGGGCGGTACTACCCCCGCACAGAAAATCTACGTAAAATGACAGCGTTCATGCTGTCGTGTTTCGTTGGTGAGTGCGAGACCGGAGGCCCAAATAGTCTAGTCGCCAAGTTCCATACTTGTTGACTAGACTAAAAGATGCAGCAGCATCACTAGGCCGCCATGGTGTGGGTCGCCATACTGCATTGTCTGCATTCGCAGTGAGTATGGTGACCGCCACTCTTGGATTCTGCTTATGCTTTCCATCAGGCAGAGTAGAGTCATTTTGGCGAGCCATACATAAAAAAAAAAAAAAAAAACTCTATGTTCAGAAAATCTGCAATTTGACTGCCTCAGTGGCGTAGTGGTAGTGAATGCGACTGCTATGCTTGAGGTCTCGGGTTCAAGTCCTGGGTCGGACCAAATGTTGTACAAATATATGTTTCGGATTTTGGGTGTTTTCTATGTACAATATGTGTCTACGGTAGTTCTAGTAGGGTCCTATTACTTAGGTAAATGTAAATAAAATAGAGTGAACTGTATAAATAAGACTTGTATTTAGTATAAATAAATACATATGTAAGGCAAGCGTCGCTGTCTAATGCGTTGCGCGGAGTGACGTAGAACCGAAGGCTCCCTCCTCGCGCCGTTGTCCTCCTGTCCCCCGCCGCTGCTCGGTGCCCGTGCGCCGACATACTGCCCGGGTTGAAGTACCTCATACTTCAATTAAAAGGTAAGGGGCAGATGGAGTTGAACCCTCGTGTGATGCTGCCCGTCTTCGTTCGGATCTCGGCCACCCTTGTGATTCGGTCGCTGCCAGGAAATACCTTAGTGACTCGGCCAAGTGACCACAATAGAGGTGGCTGCGTCCTGTCTCTGATCAGCACCATCATGTCCGGCTTCAAAGTTCCCGTAGAAGCGCTCCATTTTGACCTTTGCTGCAGTGTAGAAACATATTCATTAGCAAAACGTTGCCAAAAGTGAAGTTTAATGTTTTCCACTCGCTGGAAGCGCTCTAGATGCGTGATGGTCTCGTTCGATGTGACCTGTGGGTGCGGAACAGACGTTAGTGGTCGTCCAATCAGAAAATGGGCAGGTGTTAATGCGGAAAAATCTAAAGGATCAGAGGAAGCAACGGTGAGAGGACGAGAATTAAGAATGGCCTCAATTTGGACCAAACATGTCGCCATTTCCTCATACGTGAGGTGAGTAGAGCCTAAGACTCTTTTGAGGTGGCTTTTGGAGGACTTGACGGCTGCTTCGGCGATGCCATTAAAGTGAGGAGAATATGGAGGAGCAAAATGAAATTCTATACCCTCTTGGGCTATGTCCGAAGCAACGTCCGGACCTGAAAGGAGGCTACACAACTCGTTACAAACTCCAACGAAGTTTGTCCCATTGTCGGACCAGATGCTGCGGGGTTTGCCTCGACGTGACATGAACCGTCTAAGAGCAGCCATGTATGCTTCTTTTGTCAATGCTGTGACAAGCTCGAGGTGAACAGCCTTTACTGCAAGGCACACAAAAATGCATAAATACGACTTAATCAGTCTACACCCTCGGCCCTTCCGATCAGCGATCAAAATTGGCCCTGCATAGTCCACACTACAATTAAGAAAGGGATATTGAAGGTCAGTGCGAGACGGAGGTAATTGACCCATAATAGGTTGTACATTTTGTGCCCTATATCTAAAACATTTAATGCAATTTCTAACAATGGCTTTAGATAAGTTTCTACCCCCTAGAGGCCAGTATTGCTGACGTACCTTTGTCAATAAAAGTTGTGGTCCAGCATGAAAAAGCTTTAAGTGTTCGCATTGGAATATTAACTTTGTTATAGGATGCTTACAACAAATTAAAATTGGATGCTTTACATTAAAATCGTAGGGAGAATTGTCAAGCCTACCGCCAACACGTAGAATGCTATTAGAGTCTATAAAAGGAGATAAAGACATGAGACGATTGTTACGCGGTAGGGACTTCCCTGAGTGCAAAATGGTATACTCTTCGGGAAACATTTGAAGTTGAGCATTGTATATAACACAATTTAATGATATTTGCAGTTCTTGTGTTGACAGAAAACTTGTACGTTTATGACGTGAATTTTTAAAATTGTAAATAGCTCTAAATACATAAGCAACTACTCTTTGTAAATAATTGAAATTAGAATATTTAAGAATTAAATCACTAATTATTATAGAACTAAGTTGCGTTTTATTAGTAATGAGCTGATTATCAACGCCACTAACTACATTACAAACTACGTCTGGTAGATCTTGTTTTACATTACTGTTGGGCTTTTCTGGCCAATCATTTTCTGATTTTAATAAAAATGTTGGACCAGACCACCACAGGGAACTGTTGCTGATTGCATCAGCCCTCAGCCCTCGGGAAACTAGATCTGCTGGGTTGTCCTTCGACGGAACGTAGCCCCAGGTACAACCAACAGTACCTTCTTGGATTTCGTTGACTCTGTTACGTACAAATGGTTTGAGGTGATTAGGTGACGTGCATAGCCAGGCAAGAACAATTGTGGAATCGGACCAAAGATAAATTTTATCTATTTGCATCGTAAGAGAGTCACGCACCTTCGTACACAGTCTTGTAGCTACCAAAGCACCGCATAGTTCGAGTCTCGGTATTGTAGTAGGATTAATAGGAGCTACTCGATTTTTAGACACTAACAATTGTACGCGGACGGAGCCTGAGTCATTAATAGAACGAATATAAAGACACGCTCCATATGCTTTTTCCGAAGCATCGGCAAAGACGTGAATTTCGTTTCTTATTGGGTTACTGCACGATACGAATCTAGGTATTTTTAGTTGATAAGGACACGATAAAGTACACGCAAATGAGGACCAAAGATCATTTATGTTTGTGGAAACTATGTCGTCCCAGTCATATTTCTTGATCCAAAGTTGTTGCATAATGATCTTAGCTTCGACAACGCACGGTCCCACTAGGCCCAGTGGGTCGAAAATCTGACTGATTACAGACAGTATGTGACGTTTTGTAATTTTTTCGTTAGTTTGGTTGATATTAATGGAGAAAGAAAGTGAGTCTGAATCACATAACCAGTGTAAACCTAACGTTTTAGAAGCTACATTAATGTTACTATTATTAAATTCTAAGACATTATTAGAAGAAGGAATTTTATCTGTATTGTTATTTATTTGTTTTAAAATGCTAGGTTCATTTGTTTGAAATTTACGTAAATTAAATTGTGCCGATGAAAGAGTGTTTATGACGCCCCGACATAGCAGTACCGCGCCTGAGATAGAGTCACTCCCACTCAAAAAATCATCAACGTAAAAATCGTGCTGGATGGCGCGCTTAACTCGCTCATTGTCGGCCACTGCGGCTAGACTAGTAAGACATTTAGTAGCTAAGTATGGCGCTGAAGCAGTACCATATGTTACCGTGTTTAAGGTATAGACTTTAAGCGGCTCCTTCACATCAGATCGAAAAACTATACGCTGAAGTGATCTCTGAGAGGGATTTATGTCTATGGCTCTGTACATCTTCTCGATGTCGCCCGATATAACATATCTATGCTGACGGAAGCGCAACAATATAGAGAGAAGATCATTTTGTACCACGGGGCCAACCAGTTGGATGTCGTTGAATGAAAGACCGGTGGTAGTGGCTGCAGAGGCATCAAACACTGTACGTAATTTAGTTGTTGTACTAGACTCGCGTATGACTCCGTGATGAGGTAAAAAATAATTTATTTCTTTACCATGAACCGCAGAAAAGCTACGAACAGTAGTGGTAAATGTCATATGTCCTAACTGTTCGTATTCACGCATGAACTTTACGTACCGTTCTTTAAATACGGAGTCACGTTGAAAACGTCGCTCAAGAGACAAAAATCGCTTTATAGCCAATTGTAAAGAATCACCTAGAAGGTTTGGGTCTTTTTTAAGAGGAATCGTGACTACAAAGCCCCCTTTGCTATTGCGATAAGTACTATCAGCAAAAATATGTTCGCATGAGTTTTCCTCTGCAGTTAATAAATGCTTAACCGGTACCGAGTCTAGTTCCCAGAAACGACTTATATTGACTTCGTCTTTTATAGCATTACAAAAATGAGACGAAGCTTGTGACGTAGGGCAATTGGTATTTGAATAGGATATATGCCCCGAAATGATCCAACCTAACTTCGTTTCATGAAGCTTAGGTTTATTTTTGCCTAAATTAACAGAATTGCGCCCTAAGACGTTCCAAAATATTTCAGCCCCGACCAGGATGTCTATTGCCGAAGGTATATTGAATGAAGGATCAGCTAGACGCATCCCTGAGGGAAGAGGGACCTTATTGACGTTAATGAAACGCGATGGCAGCAATTTTGTTATCTCGGGTAAAACAATACAATCTAATTTGACCGAATAGTCACCGCAATAAGACTCGAGCGTGAGATTACAAGACTGTGTACTATAAGAGGTCTGATTGTTAATACCTGTGACTGTTGAACCAGTGCCGTGTTGTGACAAACCCAGCTTGCTACATAAAGCTTGTGAAATAAAATTAGCAGTACTTCCGTTATCCAGCAAAAGTCGGGCGGTGTGCTTAGTGCCATCGACACCATGCACCCTCGCCAAGGCTGTGGAGAGGAAGACAAATGAAGATGAGTCATCGTGCTCAAAATTAGTTGAAAGGGCAACATTATCATTGTTTGGCATTAGATTAAGAGAGCTGCGTTCAGGTTCTTTATGCAAAAGAGTGTTATGCCGTGTTTTGCAATATTTGCAGTGTGACAACCTGCACGTACTGCTTGTGTGGCCCGCACGCAGGCAATTCATGCAAACTTTAAACTGTTTTGCCTTTTCAATGCGCACTTCTACTGGCAAGCTCCTGAATGATTCACAACTGTAAAGTAAATGGTTTTCAGTACATAATAGACATTTATTTGTAGATTTAATTGTATTGTTTTTAGATGCTATAACAAAACTTTTAGGTTTGTTTAAATTATTGTTGTTTTCTACTAATTTAATAGATTTAAGGTTGATTTTACTATTCTCTTCTAATTTTTCTAATAAGTTAATCTGATTTTCTATAAATTTAATAAATTGATCTAAAGTTGGAGGCTTTAATAATGTATTACGATGCTCTTCCCAGTAACGGCTTGTGCTGTTATCTAGTTTTTGAGACATCATGAAGATAACGAGCGTGTCCCAATGTTCCGTAGGTTGTTTTAACGTTTTTAATGCTCGAATATTCTTATTAGTAACGTCTATCAAGTAACGTAAGCCTTTACTAGATTCTTTAGAACACGGCTGAACACTGAACAACGCTTGTACATGATTATGTATAAGTAAGTTATTATTGTCATATCGCTGACACAGCAGATCCCAAGCATTTACATAGTTGTCGCTCGTAAAATCTAAATTTTCTATAACTAAAAGTGCACTACCGCGTAAACATGATCGCAAATAATGAAACTTCATTATGTAATCATTGCAGCTATTGTTATGAATTAGGGAAATGTACGTGTTTTTGAACTCAAGCCAACTTTGAACGCTGCCATCGAAATGTGGCAAGTCAATTTTCGGTAGACGGACATTTTTGTGTGCTTTACCTGACCCATCAGAGCTAGGATGAGTAGAAAGCAAGCTCCGAGCTAGGGCAGCAGCGGTGTGGTACTGTTCTTCGAAATCACACCGGCTTTTAAATTCCTCTGCGGGCGTGTCTAACAGCACCTCAATCTCCGTCTGTAACGCGTCAAAGTCACTATATAAGTTTTGGAGTCGTTCATAACGTCCTTCCAGCTCAAGACGCTGCAAATCGGACATGCTAGAAGTACTACTAAGCGGATAAATATAGTTTTTAAAAATGGTTAACTTGGCTTTAAGTGCACCTCGACGTTTCTTTAATGTTTCAATAGTCTCAGTCATTGTGAATAAAATTAAGCGGATAACTAGTTAAAGTCTATACAAATGAGTGAGAACCGGTTTTGTAAGCAACAGTATGCGAGCCTTGACCTTGAAACGGCTAGATATAAGACGCGTTAGTTACCGTTAAAATAAAAAGATGCACAGCTGTTAAGCAAATTATAATAAATGACAATTAAGAATGCGCTTTTATGAAGATTAAAAATACAAATATGAAAATTAGCAATTAAAATAATATCAATAAGTAGGTAGGTAACCGTACCTATCTCAAAAAATAATTAAATCTCAGCGCTTAAGCCACATAAATGCAAATAAGCGCAATAAGATGTGATGACAAGCAAGACTGAGCGTTAAATTAAATGTTACGTTGATAAAAAAATGTTAATATGAAAATTAGGTAGGTACCTATTACTAAAAAATAATTAAATCTCAGCGCTTAAGCCACATACATGCAAATAAGATGTGCCAGCAAGCAAGACCGAGTGTTACATTAAATGCTTAATCCAAATTGAGGCGAAAAAGGTATGAAAAAAAATTACGAAAAAATCGTAAATTGGAAGTATAGATGAAGAAATAGGAAATCTGATTGGAACGAACTCACTTATTTATCCGAACCGTCCCACCAAGTCAGATGTCTTCAGCTCCGCAGTCTAGCAGCAACGTAGTAGCGGGCGATCCAAAGTCCGTATCGGGTTTAAAGTTCGCCAACGCCGCTTTGTAGGTAACTCGCTGGTTTTTTCCGGAATCGGTTTTATTCAAAAAAACTTAAGGACCAATGTCTACGGTAGTTCTAGTAGGGTCCTATTACTTAGGTAAATGTAAATAAAATAGAGTGAACTGTATAAATAAGACTTGTATTTAGTATAAATAAATACATATGTAAGGCAAGCGTCGCTGTCTAATGCGTTGCGCGGAGTGACGTAGAACCGAAGGCTCCCTCCTGGCGCCGTTGTCCTCCTGTCCCCCGCCGCTGCTCGGTGCCCGTGCGCCGACAATATGTTTATGTTTACAAAAAAACTATGTAAGTATTTATATCAAGTAGTCTAGTATCCACAGCACAAGTTTTGGTTACTTTGGGACTAGATGGCGTTGTGTGTTAGATGTCTGAAATATTAATTTCCAGAATTGCTTTTTTAACCCACGACGCAAAAAGAGGGGTGTTATAAGTTTGACGTGTCTGTCTGTCTGTCTGTCTGTGGCACCGTAGCTCGCGAACGGATGAAGCGATTTCAATTTAGTTTTTTATGTATGAAAGGTGAGTTACGTAGACATATTAGTTAGTAGACATATTTCATGAAAATCAGCTGAGTGGTTTAAAAGTTATGGGGATGAAAGTTGTGAAGAATAACCGAATGTCTGCAAAACGTGCCAGAATAATCGTTAAATGACAATTATGTAATTGAAAACTTCGACCTGATGCTGCATAGGGGTTTTTTTAAATTTATCTAACCTCTGAACGGATTTTAATAATTAAACAGAACATCAAGCTAGTTAACTACAATAGTCATGTATGTATCTATGAATATATACAGATATCTTATGTGTTATATGTATATCTATTCTATACTAATATTATTGTGGCGACTTCCACATACAGCGCAACAAGAAAATATATGACGGCGCCATCTACCGAAGATACGTTGAACTACGGAGTAACGAAGGAAACTAAGAAACTACCAATCGTGAATCGCGCAGTGAAAGTTCTCGTGCCAGTTAACATCCCAACATCAACTGTTGGGCAGTGGGCCCGCCAGGCATGATCACCTCGCCTGGTCGGAGGATCCTCCCTTTGTGTTGGAGGGACATCACACCCGTTCCTCCACATTATAAACGCGAAAGGTTGTAATTATGCCATGATCTCTTGTCAACCGATTTCAAAAAAGGAGGAGGTTCTCAATTCGACAGTTTTTTTTTTTATGTTTGTTACCTCATAACTTTCGACTGGGTAAACCGATTTTGATGTTTCTTTTTTATTTGAAAGCTGGTGTTCCCGTGTGGTCCCATTTTTGGGTCCAAATTGAAGTCGTTTTTTTTTGTTCAAATTTTGTATTATTTTTATATTTTTAACCAATTATCTGTTTATTACAAAGTATATATCAATTTAGTCTGAAGGTAACGGTCCATTAATAGTCCATTAATGTTGGGAAGTTATATAAATATGTGTAAATACTAACATGTGCAAGAATTTACTTAGCGCGACACAGGCTTAATAGTTTACTCCGTAGTTCAAGGTTAATTTGTTAGATGGCGCTGAAGTAAGTGTTTAATTTGATGTACGTAAAAGTCGCAGTAAGTACATTCAAAAGTTGTCTGTAAAAATTTGCCAAAGTGGTTTTTAAAAATATTCGTCAACAACCCATAATGTCCCACTGCTGGGCTGGAGTCTCCTCTTAGGAGAAAATATATTGGAATGTAGGTCTTTTATACACGTATTTCATAAAACAACAGATTACTTACTTAAAAAATAATTACTTCCAAGTTATCTAAATAACTTGGAAGTAATTATTTTTTGGCGTTGCACTAATAAAACCCCCACTTGGATTTAAAAATAGTTTTTTATTTCCAAAATACACACATCAAAAGTGTCTAGGGATCAACATATATTTTTGCAATAACTTTTCTCCTGATTGATATTAATTAAAATTTTCTTTAAGGATTCATCAAATAAAGTGTTTTCGTTTGTCACAGTAACGATAAACCAAGTCACCTTTGCATTAATAAAGAAATTTGCCATTTTCCTAATAAAGGGATTTTTGACATTTGAACCACTAACATTAAAGTTCGAAAAAAAGACTGAAATAACAGTTTTCTTTAAAATTTTATTAGGTAACTTAAACAATTAATAATCCGTGTTTCTACTGCGAACACTAACAACACAAGAACATCGGTTTGGCATACTCAAAATGAGTTCATCCAAATCACGCTGTGGAATGGCCGCCCATGTTCGTTGCAACAACAAAAAAAGGTCTTCTTGCGACTGGATACCCTCCATATTCGGCAGAGCTCTTCTCTGTAGCATATCCCATGCATGCTCAATCGGGTTCAAGTCTGGCGACTGAGCAGGCCAGGGCAGGACATTGATGTTAGCTGCGGCGAGAGTCTGTCTTACAACTCTTGCGGTGTGCGGTCGTGCATTATCATGCATTAACTGAAATAAGGGACCGATTTGCACTTGTAGAGGAACAATGACGTCTGATACAATCGTCTCAGCATAAATTTGAGCGTTGAGGTTGCCTCTGATCCAAATCAACTCAGTTCTTCCGCCGATCCAAATACCCGCCCATACCATGATGGTTCCACCACTATAAGGATGGACTTCCTGGCAGGATTTTAATCGCTGTTGGCGTCCAGGGGTTCTCCAGTGTCGTATACGTCTTGTATCCGGTCTCATACCAAAACGAGACTCATCAGAAAAGCACACGAAACGCCATTGTTCTTCTGCCCAATTTCTGTGTTCAAGAGCCCATTGATATCGAATCCTACGATTGTGCATTGCTATAGGTGGCACCCGTAGCGGTCTTCGGGAATGAAGGTTCACTTCATGCAAGCGGTTTCTGACTGTTTGGTCGCTAATTAAGTTCCCTGAAGAGTGATGAAGCCTCACGGCTAACATCATGGCGGTTATTGTTGGAGCTCTTCGAGTTAAGATTTGAATGTATCGGTCTTGTCTCCGTGTGGTGCAGCGATACCGTCCTCCATGGCGCTCAGCCACGGTACCAGTGCTTCGGTAACGTGTCCAAAGTCGACTGATAACACTCTGACTTGTATTCAGAGCTAAAGCCACAGTACGTTGCCGGGAACCAGCTTCTATCATTCCCACGGCTCTGAGCATTTCTTCCCTGCTTAAATGACGTCGCCGCTCCATAATAACGTTGGTTTTAATCAGTAGTAGGGAAACAGTAGCACTAATAATGTCTTCAATGCGTTGTATGTTTTTATAGGGAAAATATTGACAGCTGATTTTCATCTTTTACTCGAATTTGATTGACAGTTCCTGATTCAAATTATGAAATGCACCAAAAAGGATCCATATAAATTTATAAAATCATAAATTTATTACAAAGCCACATCTCAATCTCAAGAAATCCGCATAAAAATGCTTGATCCCTAGACACTTTTGATGTGTGTACTTAATATACAGTACGTAATAAAGTATCACAAAGCCTAACGTTATATATCACACACAAGACTTCGTTCAAATAAATCTTTACACTAGAAAGTTTCAAAGCTTCTAGCTTTAACCAGTTTTAGAAAATCACCTCATCCCCAAAGAACTTTTCAAATTCCTCGAGCATAAAACAAACTAAAATCTTTAAAACTAAACTTTACCGCTAACCATTATGCCCGAAGCAAATTAACCTTAATTTAAACTAAAAAAAAAACAAAACATAAACACATAAAAAACTTATTAACCTGAAAAATTTAACAAAAAAGCGATTTATCAAATTAAACTAGATTTGTTTGACAAACTTCAAAAGACACAATGAGCGGACGGAGAGAAAAAAGTTAGAAAAAAAAGAAAAAAAACCTCGACGGAATTTATGCGCGGTAGTTTCTTTTTCAATTTGCGTGGAGGGGCGTTCGTTAAAAATTCAGAGGACAAGCGGGAGGTATAGATTGGTCGACGCCGCGAACCTTTTTTTTACTTCGGAGGCTTTGTCTGTTGAGTGTTTTGATTTACATTTCGGCTTGAATTAGACGAGGAAGTTTATTAGTTGTTTTACTACAACTAAATTTAGAACCAAGTCTCTCTTTCTTAGTATCTTTACTATTTAAGCTGTTGAAAAATAATGTGAATTAATCCTATAAGAGAGATTTACTCATTAATTCGTGTAGACTCTGGGCCCGTGTCGAAAATTGATGGGTCATTTGAACCACCAGGAGACCTTTTTAGAAAGATACATGGCATAAAACAATAACATTCAGCACTATGCCGTCACTTGTAAGCTGTCCGACTGAGTACAGGTGAAGGGGAGGTGGTAGCAACCCGATTTATCTCCCTTGTCACATGATTTTTGTGCGGAGTTGCGGTATAATGTATTAAAAGAGGTATTGAAATTGTATGGAACCGATGCCGTGCCTTTTAAAAAAGGTCTCCTAGTGGTTCACATGACCCATCAATTTTCGACATGGGCTGATAGTCTAGTGTTCCTTTCCTTCGCTTTGGATAAATAATAGCTTAATTATATTATATTTTTAACCTATGTTCATTTGCATTGTACAATTTATCAGGTATCAGTATTCATATAGGTAACAATGTCACGTTTAATTTCGTTCTTTTTCATTTAGTAAAAGATAATTTTAAACAATAGTTCATAGAGTCGAATATTTATCACGTTTTAATAAGAAGTTCACAAAATAACACTTTTGGTTCTTTATCAAATAATATAATTAGGTAAATTACGAGTATTTAATCTATACTATAATATTATAAAGCTGAAGAGTTTGTTTGTTTGTTTGTTTGAACCCGCTAATCTCAGGAACCGCTGGTCCGATTTATAAAATTCTTTCAGAGTTGGATAGCCCATTTATCGAGGAAGACTATAGGATATATATCATCTGGCTAAGACCAATAGGAGCGGAGCACCAATGAAGAATGTTTCAAAAACGGGGAAATTTATCACGCTACTGGCAAAAGGAGACGCAAACGAGGTTGCGTGGGTCAGCTAGTATTTTTCAACCGACTTCAAAAAGGAGGAGGTTCTCAATTCGACAATTATTTTTTATTTTTTTTTATTTTATGTATGTTGCCTCATAAATTTGGACTGGGTGAATCGATTTTGATGATTCTTTTTTTATTTGAATGCTGGTGCTTTCCGAATGGTCCCATTTAAATTTGGTCCAGATTGAAGTCGGTTTTTTTTTGTTAAAACTTGTAATTATTTGTCTTATAGAAATATAACACAAAAAATATACAGTGACTGTAAAGGTAGCTTTTAAACATAGTAAAGTGACAGAAAAAAAATTTCGAGATTCGATTTAAGCCACAATCATAGCAGTAAAAAATATTATGCAAAATCTGTCTAAAGTCCGAATGGCTTTTAAACCAAGTCCTAGCTAGACATCCAATAGTTCTTTGTTCAATAATCCGAGCCAAAGTACGTTTACTACATCAAAGGAGTCCCTCAAAAACAGAATGTAACTGATAGTTCGGAAACTACATCGACTATCTCGTCCGGAATTATTCTAATCTGAAAGTTATAGTTGAACAGTTTAGTAGCTTTGACTTTCATTCGTCCGTAACTAAATAACTTTTACCAATAGCTCCGTCGATAATGTCCTTGATGAGACTGAACTGGATATCTTTTATTTTACGTAATGAATATTTGAGTGGGACAACTAGTTCTCATTAATAAAAGAATGACTAACGTTTTGGAAGGGTCAACGTAGCATTTCAAAGGTATCTGAAAAAAATAAAATGTCTGAGTTCTATCGAGAACTACAAGAACTACAGTTGTAATATTTATCTACAATCGTTACCTACAATCATTATCGAAAAAGGAAGAGGATTAGATGTACGGAAAAGCATCTATGAACTTATTTGATATTTTGTTAAGTCTCCATCGTCCATTAATGCTAAAGGAGTGAAAATTCGGATTTAATCTTAGTAATCTATATATATATAACCCTCCTTTGGCTTTGCCGTAGTCGGGTAAAAAGAGTAATGTGACCGACTGACTGACATACCCAGAGATCAACGCACAGCCCAAACCGCTGAAGCTAGAATCCTGAAATTTTGCATGTAGTTTCTTTATATAACGTAAGTGAACACTAAGAAAGTAATTTTTGAAATTCCACCCCTAAGAGGGTAAATCAGGGGATGAAAGTCTGCGTCAGCGAAGCCGCGTATAAAAGCTAGTAATAGATACAAACGGACATTATAGTAAGTGAAAGACTGACATAGTTTGACTGAACGGTTGGCCTAGTGGTTTAAGCGGTCGCCCCCGGGCCGGACGGGATACCAGCCCGAGTGATGGCCCGAGCCCTCGACCATATGTCGGACCGCCTCAGGGAGGTGTTGGACGCTAGCCTGGCGTCCGGACGCTTTCCTGAGTGCTGGAAATGCGGGAAGCTGATCCTATTGAGGAAGCCGGGACGGCCTGCCGATTCGGTCGTGGCCTATAGGCCCATCGTGTTGCTGGACGAGGCGGGTAAACTTTTTGAGAGGATACTCTCTGCCCGCATCGTCCGGCACCTCTGCGAGGTGGGGCCCGACCTGTCGGACGCCCAATTCGGATTCCGAGAGGGGCGTTCGACGGTCGATGCCGTGATGCGCCTTAGGGCCGTGACCGAAGAGGCAGTGAGCTGTGGAGACGTGGTGTTGGCGGTGTCCTTCGACATCGCCAACGCCTTCAATAGTCTGCCATTTAGCTGCATCAGGGAAGCACTCCACTACCACGGGGTGCCAGAGTACCTGAGGCGGCTTGTGGCAGACTATTTAGAGGAGCGTACCGTCGTGTACGAGGACCGAGAGGCCGTCTTGAGACGGCGACCCATGTCGTGCGGCGTCCACAGGGGGGGTACGACTGGGTCCTTCGGAGTCGTCTGCCACCCGGGCTGGGCGTAATTTGTTACGCCGATGACACGTTGGTCACGGCCCGGGGAGCGAACTTCCAAGAGGCGGCGTGCCTGGCCACCAGGGGAGTTTCTCTTGTGGTTGGGCGCATCGAGGCGCTGGGCTTGCGGGTGGCCCTGGACAAGACGGAGGCCCTGTTATTTCATGGGCCCCGTCGTGGTCCGCCCCCCGGCGCCTCCATAGAGGTCAACTCGGTCCTCGTGCCGGTTCGGGCCCAGATAAGGTATCTGGGCCTGATCCTCGACGGTAGGTGGCTCTTCGACGAGCACTTCCGACAGCTTGATCCGAAGCTGGTCGACGCTGCCTCTGCCCTTGGGCGACTTTTGCCCTATTTGGGTGGAGCCAGCGTCGCAACGCGACTCCTTTACACGGGGGTGGTCCGGTCGATGGCGCTATATGGCGCACCGGTGTGGGTGGCGGCTCTGACTGCCCTTAATAAGGCGCGCCTCTGGCGGCCTCAGAGGGTATTGGCAGTCAGAGCCATACGCGGATACCGCACGGTGTCAACCGAGGTGGCGTGCGCCCTGGCCGGAACACCCCCGTGGGATTTGGAGGCGGAAGTGCTCGCCGAAGTTTATCGACGGGTGGCTGAATATCGGGCGGAGTATGGCTATCGCCCTCCGCCCGAAGAGGTACGTGAGTGGCGTGAAGCCGCCCGTCGAGCCACTATGGCTAGATGGTCGTTCCGGCTGGAGACACCACGTGCTGGCTTTGCCGCCGTGGAGGCTCGCCAGCTGGTCATCCTCGAGTGGGCAGAGCAGCAGCACGGGACCCTTTCCTTCCGACTGACGCAGGTCCTTTCCGGGCACGGTTGCTTCGGGAAGTACCTGCACTCGGTCGCCAGGAGGGAATTGAGTCCCGCCTGCCACCACTGCGACTGCAGTGAGGACTCAACCCAGCATATGCTGGCGGTTTGCCCCACTTGGACACCGCAGCATCGGGCCCTCACTGCAGTCATCGGAGGAGATCTCTCGCTACCGGCCGTCATACGCTCCATGGCCGGTAGCGACAGCAGTTTTACCGCGGTCGCAACCTTCTGCGAAGATGTAATCTCGCAGAAGGAGGTGGCGGAGAAGGCCCGGGAGGATGATATCCACTCGGACCCAATCCGCCACCGGCGAACCGGGCGGCGGAGGCACGCCTATCAGCGCCTCATGCCGCCCTGAGTGTGGCCGCGGATGGTCGGGACGGGCTTTCCCCTCCATCCGCTCTAGTGGCCATCCGCGAGGGGGTGACGTACGTGTGTGCCGTACGTCGCCTAATTTGAGAGTCCAACAGGTGACGGTGCCCGCTTCAGTGTGGGCAAGCGCTGGGAGGGGTCCGGACGTGTTAATAACTGCAGTTCCCGGATTCCTCCCTTCACAGGCGCAGAGTGGTACATCGTGTGGTTTTAGTCGGTTCGAGTCCGACACACCGCTCCGCCGCAAGCCCCGGTGGGGTGACGGTCCGAGGGGATTTCCACACGTTAAAAAAAAAAAAAAAGTGGTTTAAGCGGTCACAACGTTGTTTCCTACTGAGTCTTGTGAGTTCAAACCTAACATCGGCAACACTTTGTGTGATACACAAATCGTTGTTCTGAGTCTGGGTGTTCTTTGAGTCTGTTTGTTGTATGTATAGATAATTGTAAAGTCCCCCGAACACTGGATAAATTCCTAATACTAATTGCTACTTAGAATAGCCATGTCTGGTGACGTGATGGCAAGAGACTGTTGCAGCCAATGGACACATGCAACATAAGAATCGCGATTGCGTTGCTACTCTTGGACTGGATCTCTTGCCTCTTAAATTAGTAAGAAAGGTTAAGGCTCAGGTCACTTCAGTCACTCTGTGAACAGCTACGTAACAATTGCCTGCCACTCCGGGATTCTGTCAGGCCGTGGCGTCACCACGATCTGACAGAACCAAGGTATAGCTACCAAAGTGTAGCTCTCCAACATGTCCTATACGACCACTTCACATTTATTATTATAACTTTTTACCAAATGATGATAATAGCTTTTTTATTTACTGCTATCAGTATACATTCTACAATGTCCTTTGCAGTTTAAGAAGATTGTCTGGACTTGATAAAAAAACGATGATCCCTGAGTTTATTGTGTCCTTTCTTCTCAGGGCTAGTCCAGTTATGAAAGACCGAACTCATCTGCTCAAAAAGTGTTCCCTGTAACCTAATTGCAGAATAAAAGATTTAATTTCATTTCACTACTTTGACATCAAAACATCCCTACAAAAAGTTCAAGGTAGCAGAGCCACGCTGATTTCAGCACGGTAGGGCCGGCTCGGCCGGGGCGGTACTATCCTCGCACAGAAAATCAACGTAAAATAACAGCGTTCGTGCTGTCGTGTTTCGTTGGTGAGTGCGAGGCCAGAGGCCCAATGATGCAGAAGCATCACTAGGCCGCCACGGTGTGGGTCACCATGCTGCGTTGTTGTATTGTCTGCATTCGCAATGAGTATGGTTACGTCCACTCTTGGATTCTACATATGCTTCCCATCAAGCAGAGTAGAGTCATATTAGCAGGGCCATACATAAAAAATCTATCATTATCAGCCTATTGTAGTCCACTGCTGGACATAGGCCATCGCACCACTCTGATCGATTTCGGGGTACTCGCATTTAGAACAAGTGGTTTTTTTTAAAAAATTAAGAAAATAAAAACCGACTTAAAGGTTCGACTCGATTTCTCTTCGATCCCATGATCAGATCTTAGTGTCCTTGTAATGGTACCGTTAGAATATCTCCTTTCCGTTAAAAAAAGAATCATTAAAATCAGTTCATAAACGACGAAGTTATCCTCGAAGACACATAAAAAACATATATACGGTCGAATTGAGAACCTCCTCCTTTTTCGAAGTTGGTTAAAAAACTATAGTATCTCAAAACATTTAATCAACAATCTGACATAAAATAAATTATATGTATCATATTTCTTGTACAAATATATTCATCTAATAGTAGATTTATCTAAAAAATATCGTAGCTGTATTCTGTGTTTATTTACGAGGGGTCCTGTATCAAATGATAAGACAAAAATGAAAATGGCGAACTGTTAGGTTTGATAAGACTAGACAAGTATCTTTTGGCCTTGAAAGATAAATTGATAACCTTGTAGCATAAAATGTTTTCATTGGTATATTTTGGCGTAAAATTAAACACAAACAACATCTAGAAGAATCTACCTTCAGATAACTCTTTATTGTATCAGAAAAAAAATGACAATTTTTTTTTTTTAATAAACATATGGGTATGCACGTACAAAACCTAAAACACACTGCATAAGTTGATAAAAAATGCTATACAATAGCTTTGCCGCGGCAGTCCCCGAGTGCCACACGTCTTTTTTTTATTTCCATTTCTACACTACCTACTACTACTAATGTGTTTCATCAAACATACCTAAGAACACTTCCGACTAATGCACTCTAAGCTTTGGACAGTTACAAATAAAGACAGAATAAAACTTATCATATTAGAAAAGCTGTACAAATGACGACCTTATCGAGATATGTGATCTCTTTGAGGCAAACGATGGATGGAATAAGTGAATTAAGAGATTAGGTATAAAATTAGTAAGTTGCGAATTACGGTACGAATCATCTAAGGCCTAAGACGAATTGCTATTTACAAACTTATAAAAGGTAAAAAAAATAACAACAGCACAGTAAACATAGAGATACATACATATGCACTATACGGTGGACATCAACGTGATCATCCCTGAACAATTGAACCAACGACATACGACAGCACGAATGTTGTCATTCGACCAACCGACTGTGAGAGAGTAATACAGAACTTTAACTTTATTACACACTCACTTTTTAACCGACTTCAAAAAAGGAGGAGGTTCTCAATTCGACTGTATGTATGTTTTTTTCATGTATGTTCGCGGATAACTTCGTCCTTTAGGAACCGATTTTGATGATTCGTTTTATAATGGAAAGAAGATATGATAAGGACACTGAGATCTGATGACGGCATCCAAGAGAAATCGATCGATTTGGTCATTCTTAAAGTCGGTTTTTTATTTTGTTGAAATTTTACTTGTTTCTTCAATTATAATTAGTAGAAAACTATACTAGAATAAAACAGTAAACAACTTTATTGTCTACTAGTACGCGTGAACATAGTGACGTGACGAAATGTTAGGCGTGCATTACAACTTTTATAACTTTTGCTTCAGTGCTAATTCAGTTATGAACTACAAACATTGCCGTGACTGTTAGCGTGACGGAGATCATTAGAACTGGTGCCACTTGACAGCTTTATAAAGAACTAGCTTTTGACCACGGCTCCACCCCTGTGTATGTCGCATATCGCAGTTATCATTTTTCGAGTTAATACACAGTTACAAATAATAAAGCTTTCTATTGGTAAAATATTTTTCAAAATCGGTTCAATAGATCCAGAGATTAGCCCCTACAAACTTACAAACTTTACCTCTTTCTAATATGACTATAGATAAAAATTATATTAATAGAAAATGTTGAACATCCGCCCGTTTCTAAAACGATCTGACAAACTCAAAACTGCCGACTGAGTAAAACTCGATAGCTATCAAATTAAAAGCTATCCATCAACCGGACGGGTGGATCCGGCTCAATCGGCCCGTGACAGGCCAGTCCGCCAGATCCAAAGATAAGCCTTGCTAAACGGTGACAACTCATACTTTTGACGTTTCCATCTGGGAGGAAACTTCTTCAGAATTGGGTTAGTGAGCCGTTCTTGGCATTTTTTTTGCTGCCTTGAAAGACTTTAAAAGAAAAAATGTTGTTAGGTATACATATTCTAATCCTTAACTTGGGTAAAATAATTGTTGTAACTATTGGGATCGCGGATTTATATTATTGTACCAGCTGACACGGTACACGATGTTTTGCCATAAAAATTAGGGCTGGGTCACCCTAATTATTTAGGGGTATGAGAAATAGATGTTTGCCGATTCTCAGACCTACCGGCACACAAAATTTCATAAAAATCGGTCCAGCCGTTTCGGAGAAAAAAAAACTTTATATACTAGATTTAATTATGTATAAATATGTAAATTAATGCGGTTACATTATACGTATTCTAAAAGCACGAATTGCTTGTCGCTTTGATAAAATTGCACTGACCGTCGTTAATTACACTAATATTATAAATTCAAAAATTACTGTGTCTGTTTATCTGATAATTATTTAGATGAATTTCGGTATAGAGATAGATAGAGTGGAACTTGGAAAAGGAAATATGTCACTTTTTGTTTTGATAAACGACATATACGTAGGTGAAACTGCGGGCAATGCTTATCATAGATTAATTAATAATCTTACTAATATTATAAACGCGAAAGTTTGTAAGTATGGATGGATGGATGTTTGTTATTCTTTCACGCAAAAACTACTGGACGGATTTGGATGAAACTTTACAGTAATATAGCTTATACATCAGAATAACTCATAGGCTACTATGTGCCGCGATAACCGATATATACGCGGGCGGAGCCGCCGGCAACTACTAGTAATAAATAAATCAAGTAATAAAGTAGTAGGAACGATCTTATAGAAAAGCTATAAGAGTGTCGTCAGCAATCAGATGTAACAAGAAGAAAAACCGATATAAATCAATTAGCTCTATTTATAAATTTTAAGCATTATTATCGCGCTGGATAGAAAAAAATGAATGACGGTTACGCGTCTGTGGAAACATGATCATGGTCAATAAAGTAGTGAAAGGTGTGAAAACCTCACAAAGAAATTCATATTAATTAGCGTAGTAGGTATTTTACAAAGATATAAAAAATCCCTATACTCCTTGATAAATTAATTCAGTTTTTAACCATTGAAGTATCTCCGAAATATACAGTCGTAATATAACATACAGTCTGTAAAATACTTTGGCAAGTCGTAGCTCTTACGTGGGCTAGTGCGGACAGGCGTCCAGATTAATCTTTTACATTACTCCTCAAAAGTAGTACTACATATCATTTAGTCCCTACCTAAAGAACTGATAACTGAAACAAAAACATGAGCTTGGCACCACCTCATTTTTTCATATATTTTTTTTTGTAAATATGATCTCGTGAAAATAAATACTAATAGTATGATATATTTACATGTGTCTGAACTTTAGAAACTAAATCAGTGAAACCCTATTTAAATAAATTACTTTATAAAACTTTATAACTTCTGATTCGACAAACTGAACTTGATCTGAAACCCGCATATGGAATAAGCATCTTGTTCGAAACCGAATGTAGTAAACGTAGTTTGTAGTGGCCACACTAGGGTTCGACATAAGTGACACTTTAGGTTAGGTCAAAACGTCATTCGCTAAGTTGATCGAACGCTCTGGAAGCACTTTCGTGCTTCTTTCGGAGTTGGAAAAATGTAGTCCACGCGGGTGGATATTTTCGTGCCTGTCCGGGGGCCATAATGGATAAATTCTCCGCTTTGGGAGTGTCTGGGTAGATTGTTGCCTGCCGGAGGCCTAATAATAAGAGCCGAGTATTTGTTCGTCGCATTTGATTCGGATCGTAGAATGGTATTCGGATCGTAGTACTAGAACAATTGTGATTTGAAGCTTCCAGTGTGATAACGTTGTGGCCACTGTGTCTGTTGGATAAACTCAATTTATAAAGGAGTGTATTGTAACCGCGGCGTAATTGTATTTCGCGATCCTCTAAGTGATTAACCGGGCGTTTTGATACGGACTCGGGAGTCTGCCCCCGGCTTTCGAATATGTTTCAATTGTGAATTATAAATTATAAATTTATAAATTGATGTTGTTAAAAGGGGTAAGCGTCCTAAGTTGAAATCCTTTTACCAGTAGATTAATCTGCGATTGTCTGGCTATACTATGGGCCCAATAGACTAGTACAAGCTTCCTAGGGGAACGCTAGCACTGGCGAAAGGACTAAACTCATAATGAAGCGGCTAACATTTATTGTCAGAATGGAAAAAAAACACGTTGGCGATCTATTTGTTTTTTCACTAAACTTCACTAAATCTAGAAATAATGCACGCTAAATTGATTTTTAAAACTAGTTCGACAAAATCCGAGTATAACGGTTGGTCGTCAATCCAGCTAATCGAGATGGATGCCCATCAACGAGACTGCTGATTGATCGACGGATCAAAAACATCATTGATAGTAGTGTCTGTCCTATGAAATGACGTAGGCGCTCTTTTGTGTGATTTTATAAGCCTTTGATGATGAATGGGTTGGATACGAATATGATATGTACATTATTTTATTGACTGGCTGTGAGGTCAGGGGTTAGTGGTCCTGACAGTTAGGCCAGAAGTTGTGATTGCAATTATTGACATTCAGGATTATATCGTGCGATGACGCACATTCTGTGTGCATGTAGTTCATTTGTCATATGTATGTATTTAGAAATATATATGTATATTTATTACTAGCTGAACCCCGCGGTGTTACCCGCGGTCATTGTCGTACCGCGGGTAACGCCGCGGGGCGAAGCTAGTCTAAAAAAAGTAGCCTAACTCCTTACATCCTCAGCTACCTATCAGTGAAAGTCCTGTCAAAATCAGTCCAGCTTTTCCAGAGATTAGCCAGAACAAACAGACAGACAGACAGACCGATAGATAGAGACAGAAATTATAAAAAAATGTTACATATTTTTGTATTTGTACCGTGTATACATACATTTTCATTTAGTAAAAAACGGTTATTTTAATGTTACAAACAGACACTGCAATTTTATTTATTTGTATAGATTGGTCATGTATCTAGACGAAATCATGATCGATGGAGACGAAATGTGCTAGAATTGAGACCGCGATTAGGTAAACGTAATGTAGGGCACGATGAACCGACGCGATTTGAAGTAAGTGGCTAGTAGCGGATGGATGCGAACTGCCCAAGACCGGAATAGTTGGTGCTCCTTTAAAAATACATTCGTACAGCAGTCTGCAGCGATAGGTTGATTAATTTGTATGTTTATCAATAGTCTCATTATCATTACCATAGTGCAGGCTCAGACGGCTTGTCTAAGACGTGACAAGCCATTTTTACTAAAGCAGTATATTATCGCTTATTAAAAATCAAATCAACAAACTTATAAGAAAACTTCACAAAGACTTTGTTTATCTGTCTATTTGCCGGTCACGATTATTTTTCTGGACTGTTCTGTGGATAAGTCTTCACCCCAAATACTCATATCTGAAGTTTTAAGCAATACAAAAATTAGTAAATATGATATTAATTATTATTATTGACTAATAAAGATATGAAATTGGTTCTTAATTCTTAATTTTGGATCGATTATGCTCAAATTTTAGAACCAAATATACATAACCCACTTTGATTTCTATTCCTCATCAATGCATTAACAATGTGCAGCGAAGTATTATAAAGTATAGTTGGAATATATAAAATAATAATATAATTAATGTATTATTGAATGCGAAAACTTAAAGTTAGTAACTCCCAATCGTATATGTAATAATTTAGCAACATCTTGATTCTTCATTAACACACTGAGACATAACCAGATCATATAACCGGAGTCCCTATGTTCCTCACGCCTCCTTAATTGCTGTAGTGACAGACAGCACGCCTGAGGGACTACTCGTTGTCTATAGTATGGTGACGTCATTTGTACGTGCAGGATAATGTCGTTGGGATGCGTTACGTCACATTTGTGTCATGGAAAGATACGGCTGTATTCTTGTTAAGTTTTCTTGTAAGTGAACTCGGGGGAATGTGCGGAGAAACATGAGTGGTTGAATAATTCAAATTAACTGATGTTGACTGTAGAAGTTTGAGATAGATAGAAGCTGATTTCGCTGTTGGGTTATGGGTTTGGGTCTCAAGTGATTCTATTGATGACAGTAATTTCTAATTTCTTTCTATTCTATTTGACTGCCTCTGTGGCGCAGTGGTAGCGTATGCGACTGTTGTGCTTGAGGTCTCGGGTTCGATTCCCGGGTCGGACCAAATGTATGTATGATCTGCAAATATTTGTGTCGGAGTTTGGGTGTTTTCTATGTATAATATGTATGTATTTACAAAAAAAAAAGTATATAAGTATTTATATCAGTTGTCTAGTACCCATAACACAAGCTCTGCTTAGCTTGGGACTAGATGGCGTTGTGTGTTAGATGTCCAAAATATTTATTTATTTATTTATTTATTATCTTTGTTTTTTTTATAAAATTACAAGTTTGATGAAAAATGTTAACTAATGCAATTATTTTTTACAATTTATGAGGTCTCTTGTCTTTAAAATATTCACGTTCAACGATAAATAAACGTTAGGTTATTTAAAGACACGTACTACCTATTAGTACGTGATTACATCAACGCAATACAGGCACCTAATTCTTTAATACTTTTTGAGGTTCATTATCATCAACAACCCAATGTTTGAGTTTTGTGACATGAAACAGCAAAAGCACGAATTTAAAACGCAATTATAACAATATTTGGTACATTATCAAAGACAATAACGTAGTACTAAACATTGCTGACATTATAAAAAAAAATGGCAGCAATGTTTGGTTCTCCGTTATTGTCTTTATAAGATTATTATAAGCATTGCGTATCAAAACCACGAACAATGTTCATTAGTGATATATCCTGTGTAGCTTGTGAGGACTTTACAAACACATGAAATAAACACCTACATTCAGAACAACAATTTGTGGATCACACAAAGAGTGGTCTCATGTGGGATTTGAACCCACAACACTTGGCGCAGTAGTGGTGTGGCCACGACCGCAAAAACTCAGTTGATATCACATATAATATGTTCTGCTATTAATACAGTAAGCTCGGTCTATTCCCATGGGTGAGCTGCCTGTTACTGCAGCTATTAGTGCAACGTGAGTGTACAACTTTGAAAATGATGCATTTAACTCTTCTGATAGTTTATAAAATAATTTATTAAAGAATAAGAAAAAGTTTAAATAAGTAAAACCCGACTACGTTAATTGTTCAAAAAAAATATATAGCTAATATCACCCGGGCTTATCACGAATCCATTAATACCTCGTTTATTAAAACTTGGTTCAGTAGTTTAAGACACTACGGTGGAACATAAGAACATACAACTATTACGGTTTGCTGTAGTCGAATAAAAAAGGTGGATATAAGATAAATTCATCATAATGTTCACGTCAAAACATGGAACTCACTACCAGCTCACGTGTTTTCCTCCCACTATGATCCCGGGATCTTTAAGCGGGGCGTGGAAAAGCATCGAACTAGGCTAGGCTGCCATAGTGTGTGTCATCATGTTCGCATTGAAGATGGTAACCACCACTCCTTGATTCTGCTCATGCTTTCCATCAGTCAGAGCAGAGTTATTTCGGCAGCTAAAACATAAAAAATATATAAGTATCTTAAGTACTCTCCCCCCTCGAAACTGGGGAAGAAAGTGTTCTACGACAATTAACACTTAGCGGGTATAGCTTTAGTAGAGTCGGTACGAATATGCCGAAAAAATGAAGACCGTACGACGAAGCCCCTACGGAAACCATACAGATTTATATCAACCAAATAATCGCCGTCTACTGCTCAACGAAGATCTCCTCCAAGGAGCGCCAATTATCCTGGTATATTATACGGATAAATTATTAATATTAATCATCAAAATTTAAGACACGTAGGCATAACAAATAACCGTACGTTTACATTTATAACATTAGTTAATAATATGTCTCCTGAGTAAGCTTATCCCTTTCAATCTGTACGTTACGGGATCTCTCCGGTTAAGTGTCAAGTTCTATCAAGTAAGAGAGATTCTGCCTCATGGGGGAGCTGTCTGTCGCTCCACCAATTAGTTGCGTGAGCTTATAACTGTTGTAACTACGTGGACATGACGTTATTTTCATCCTGCAGCCTTAACCTGGGAAAGTTTAAAGGTATTTCAATTTTTTTGAGATGTATAAAAATAGATTTTTGGGTTCCGTACCCAAAGAGTAAAATGGGATATTTATTTTATTCTTTTTTTTTTAGTATTCGTTGTTATAGTGACAACAGAAATACGGACGGACGGAGTAACCTATTACTAATACTTCACTGTCTGTCTGTCCATCCGTCTGTCACAAGTCAGACAGTTGAAATTTTCAGAGATGATGTATTTCTGTTGCCACTATAACAACGAATACTAAAAAAAAAGAATAAAATAAATATCTAAGGGGGCTTCCATATAACAAACGTGATTTTTTGTCGATATTGATAACGGCAACAGGTAGACATTTGGAATGTATAGATAATGGTACGGAACCCTTCCTGAGCGAGTCCGACTCGCACATGGCCGATTTTTTTTAATTTTGTGATCCGCTTACTAAACATCTATTAAAACTTTGAGTGTGTGTATCAGATATACTCGTATAATTAGTCAAATAGCCTAAGAGCCCACGACGGCCAGTCGTATGTCTGTCTGGCCGTCGTGTCTTGGTCTCTGATGAAAGTAAAATGTCTAGTAAAAAAATAAATATTATTAGACTGTAATACCTATTTATGGATGAGCCTGCCAACGTGACTGTAGTCTACCGGATGGAAAGGATGAGCAGAATTCAAGAGTAGTGGTCACCATTCTCATTGCGAATGCAGACAATGCAGCATGGTGACTCACACTATGGGTCTATTTAGATGTTTGTGCATCATTGAGCCTACGGTTTCGCACACACCAACGATACATGACAACACGAATCCTGATGTTTTAGGTTGATCTTCTTGATAGGTCAGTACCGTACCGGTCAACCCATTACGTTCTTTTTTTTATTGAATATGGGGCAAACGAGCAGACGTATCGCGTAATGGTAAGCGGTTATAGACACCCGCAGCACCAGAGGCGTCACAAGCGCGTTGCCCGCCTTTGGGGTATTGGCTTCCGGTATTCTTACTCACTCGGTGAAATACAGCGCAAGCGCTGTTTTACATCGGTTTTCTGTGAGGCCGTGGTATCATTCCTGTCGATCCGGCCCATTCATGCCGAAGCCTAGCTCTCCCACGGATTTGTGCTGAACTCAGCGTGGTTTAACTACCTTACAAACTTACTTAACTCTTTTAACTTATAACAAGTAAATACATCAAATCGTAGTAAAAGTAGTATACTACAGAGGGATTTGATGTAATTGATTGTCATATTAATATACTGTAGTGAACTTTATACATCACGTTTTTAATGAAAAAGAATATCTTTGAAACAGCTTTGATCTTTGCTCTACAGTACTGCGACAGAAAGTCCGCCCTCATCTAAAATAATACACACATATAGGTACCATACAAACATCACAATACATTTCTCGTTGTAACATTTGAGGCTACGGTTCGCTAGATTTCCTGAGCTTCAAATGCAGTATAAAATATTTATTGGAAATGTCTTAAGCAGGCAACACACCCCACTACGGTAGTTCTCTCCTATCGCCTAGGTAGTAATTTTTGCCTGTGTTCGTATACTGTGAAACGTAATAAGGCAACTGACAAATTTGTGTTTTAATTTGAAGTAATATTTATATATTTGATACTACCTACACCGTTTTATTAGATTAACAATGATAATTAATTAACCGGCGTACACACATAATTTGTATATAATTTAAGTATGTGTTAAAAATTATGTCATATGCTATCTTAAACAGTCTCTGAGAGTAATTTTGAGAAAAACCATTGCAGTGGCACTAGATTAATTATTTATTTATTTAGAAACGTTTACAAGAGGCCGTCAGGTAATCAAATTTCAAATGTAAATACTATGGGGCTCACTCCTTTTCGTTTGTGGGAAACTCTTAGCCATTCTTCATTAATAAATCGATTAAAATAAAATAAAAAGATTTTATTGTACTCAAGGTTGGTCCTATCAAAAATTTATAGATTAAAATCCACCTCCAAGTGTCAAAAGTTAGAAAATAAAACATGATAACTATACTTGCCTGAAAATCTGTATTTTTAACCGACTTCGAAAAAAGGAGGAGGTTCTCAATTCAACTGAATTTTTTAAATGTTTGTTACCTCACAACTTTGGACTGGGTGAACCGATTTTGATAATTATTTTTTTATTTGAAAGCTGGTGCTGGTGGTCCAGATTAAAGTCGGTTTTTTTTTGTTAAAATTTGTAGGTAATTATTTATTAATTCTCTTATAAAAGATCGATAATCTATACATTCCTTTAACCTAAACTATATTTAACTATTGTATAATAATTTAAATATATAATGTCCTATATTTAGTTTTAACATTTGTACAACACACACACACACACAACCACGGTTATTTTGACAGGTTTAAATACACCACTCATTACATTACACATCAAACGTATTTTAAATCTTCGTGTTTATATAAGAAGAAAATAACGTGTATATAATAATATATACGAGTGTTTTACATGGTCTAAATGTAATATCAACTACCACGTCCCTACATGTTTATTAATAAGAAAGACTTAAGACCAAATGCACGCTACCACGAAAAATTTAAATCCCCGTAGCCATGCATATCATGCGCGCATACATAAACCTGTGTTACCATTTCAAGTATTTCTGTGTTTGTTTCGTTCGTGTACTCTTTTATGCATTGTCAGCAAAAAAATGCCATTTGCTCATTCCCATCGTTGACGAATCACACAAAATGTACCCGCGTGAACAAAGCAGTTTGTTAGTGCAGTACTTTTGCCTTACATCGCGCCGCCTCTCAAAACGTCGAGTGCTTTTTCATTTCCGGCGGCCAGAGGGCGCGGCCGTCGCCTCTGTTTATTTTATTTTCGCTAATGCCTCCCAACCGGCGTTATGCAATTAAATTGTTTTTTGGAGCTATTATTTTTTGTCAGGTACCGGGTTTTGAAACGAGAGACTGGTAATTGATTGTATTTTGGTTTTTAGTTAATGTAAAGAAAATAATTTTAATGTTTATAGTGAAGAACTGATTATTGACTGCACTGTTGGCCTAGTGGTTTAAGAGATCGCCACGAAGCTTTCCACTAGGCTGAGTGTTGTGGGTTCAAATCTCACATGGAACTACACTTTGTGTGATCCACAAATTGTTGTTCTGAGTCTGTTTGTTACATGTTTGTAAAGTCCCCTGAGACACAGGATTGTTCCTAATGCGGGAGTCGTATTTTTAAAAGAAAAGAAAGAAAATAACTATTTAAACATGCTTGGTAGAACTTTTTTTAGAAGAAGCTCTTTCTACTGGTCCTACCTTATTCCTTCCTCTACATAGCAACACGTGCTAGCCTTGGAAGGCTTCGGCTTTTTCTTCCTATGTCGAACAGCCAAAACCTGGAACTCACTACCAGGGCAGGTCTTTCCCTTCTGACGTTCTCGGAAAGTATAAAACATATCACTTGGCCACCATAGTATGAGTTAACCGTGTGGCATTTTTCAAATATAACAAGAATAAATTAAATTAAAAAGCTTTTTAAAAACAAGCTTTTACTGGAATGCCTCGAGACGAATCAACGAGTCCAAACTCGATGATGTTGCGACGTTTCTTTACAGAGTTCCTATGGCCACCTTCCAGCTCCAGCATCAGATCAGCTCCATGTCATTATTATATTGTATTGTCACGCTGTATACATATGCTCGCCAAATTTCAGCAAAATCGATTGAAGATATCTGCTTCAAAATTGAGTTACAAAATTCCACCCGAACATACAAGCGTACATACATATATTGCAAGTTAATAAAAATATTGTAATATGATAAGAAAATGCAGACATTACTTTATTTAAGCGGTGATATCAACTTTCTTACATAAAGTTATACTATCATTTATATAATGACAATAAAATTGAACATAGTGAGTCGAAAATGAGAAAATATATCCCATCGGATCCCTTTGTCGTTGGAGGTCATGTGGACATCTGCGCTGTGTCGTGGTAATTTGACAACGAACTTGTGATATCGGTACAATGGAAATGGCACTGTATTTTTCGCACACCTTACACATGGCGACCTGATTTCAAATTAGGCAGAACCTATACCTTGATAATTAGACTGCCAATAAACATATTATTATTAAGCCTTTATTGCTGAAACTAAGCATACATACAATAATCTAACTTGTGTTGTGTCACAGGACACGCTGATTACTAAACCGGAGTAGCAGATGTTAGATTAATAAACATATTACACATTTCCAAATACAGCCCAACGATGGAGAAGCATCACAAGGCCGCCATAGTGTGGGTCACCATGCTGAATTGTTGCATTGTCTGCATTCACAATGAGTATGATGACCACCACTCTTGGATTCTGCTTTTGCTTTCCAGCAGACAGAGTACAGTCATTTTGGCAGGCCCTTACTGAAAAAAAAAGTACGTGCCATAGATAATCCACACCCAGACACAGAACAAATTATCATGCTCATAACATAATCATTTGCTCTAAGTAAGATATGAACCCACGACCTCCGGCCAATCAGTCAGAGTCACCAACCACAAGCTAGATTAAAAGCCCATCATACATACATCAACAGACACACGACTGCCTCGGTGGCGTAGTGGTAGCATATGCGACTGCTGTGCTTGAGGTCCCGGTTTCGATTCCCGGGTCGGACCAAATGTTTGTATGATCTACAAATATTTATTTCGGAGTTTGGGTGTTTTCTATGTATAATATGTATGTATTTACAAAAAAAAGTATATGATATGTATTAATATCAGTTGTCTAGTACCCATAACACAAGCTCTGCTTAGCTTGGGACTAGATGAAGTTGTGTGTTAGATGTTCCAAATATTTATTTTTTATTTATTTATTTTTTTAGTTTACTGCACAGTTGGCCTAGTAGTTTAAGCGGTCGCAACGCCGGTGGGTGTCGTTGGATTAAACCCCCATTTGACACCACTTTGTGTGATCCAGAAATGGAGATATGTATTAATGTAATTAAAAGTTTTTGAAAAAAAAAAGACAGTCAATTTAGTGTCACAAAAGTATACAATATTATATTAACGCCAATGCAAATGCTGACACAATTTATTGTAAAGGTAATTACACACTACCACATCCAGCATGGTCTAGTCGACATCTGCGAAACCAGTTCACAACGTCTATTATTTCCCACGCTGATAGTAACGACATCAATTTTCAATGAGACTATAGGCAAAGGCCTCTACATTGTTTGAAAATTATAATTACAATTGATTTCGATTGTTGTTTTAGGCTTCGCAATATTACAATTAAACCCTTAGCTGTTGTTATTTTATGTTATAATAATTAAGTTGTACGAAATTAAGTAAATAAAAGAGTTTATGGGAGGTTGTACACTAATGAAAAAGTGCATACTAGATTTATTTTACGCTTTAAGAATTTAATTAACTGAATTGTAGATTTTTATATGTATATAACCGTATATGTCGGTTATCGCGGCAAATAGTAGCCTATGTGTTATTCTGATGTATAAGCTATATTACTGTAAAGTTTCATCCAAATCCGTTCAGTAGTTTTTGCGTGAAAGAGTAATAAACATCCATCCATCCATCCATTCATCCATCCATCCATACTTACAAACTTACCCGTTTATAATATTAGTACGAGTATAGATTTTATTTATGTTTAAAAGACAACGCCCACGCTAAGAATATTCCTGTATCACGGGGATTTTACTGACATGAAACGGATACAAAAACTGCCCCGACTTAGAACAATTTGTGGATCGCACTAAATATTGTCCCATATAGGAATCGAACCCAAAACAGTCAGCACAGTAGGAAGCGGCAAGGTGATTAGTTAAACCACTACTCTATCCGTGCAGTCATCTCATCAATAATGTACATACATACGCCAACATATCACGGTCTAATATGGTTGTAGAGTACATAACATATACACTTAAATTATTTTAATAAGTTGACACACAGATCAAATAATGGTGATATACATAGTGACTACGCCCCATACAACCCCCCTTCCTGACACACTTGTACCGCATCATTGATTGACTAATACCATGTATATATTTACAAAAAAAGTATATATGTTTTTATTTTGTTTGTTCTAGTAGCCATAACACAAGCTCTGCTTAGCTTGGTACTAGATGGCGTTGGGTGTAAGGCGTCCGAAAATATTTAAATATTTATTGTCCGAAATATATTTACTAATCTGTTCTATTTCATCCATAGGGATGTGGTATAGACCATAAAAATTACCCTAGTAATAAACTTTTACTGGTAACAATAAGACTAGTGGTCGCCATGTAATCTAAATTCGGCTTAGGATTTTTTTAAGCTTTCTGTATTCACCTCGACAGAAACTTTGACTGTGCCAAATATCATATTTCTCCGCTCGCATATTTTTCGTAAAAACAGGACGTTTTTGTTTCACGTACTAATCTAAACTAAATATACTGAATACCCTTTATATTACAGATAAACTATTTTTACTCTATTCGAAAATTAATTTGTAAATAATCGGGATATTCCTATTATGTATAACAACATTATTTATTGGATGATTTGTTTGTAAATTTTCAAGTACATTTAATTCGGCATAATGTCAATCGGGGGACTAATTTACAGGAAGTTTACATGGATAATTTGAGTAGATGCGAATGTCAAACACGACCTTTTTGACAGTAATGAGAATTAGAATAAAAACTTTTGTAGGTCGTTTTTATAATAATTAATGATACCATTTTTTACAAACTTTTTATTAACTTGCAATGTATGTATGCTTGTATCACTTTTATTTATAAAAATGACATCTCTCGCATTAGGATTATACATCCTGTGTTGCGGGAACTTTACAAACATACTTGAAATAGACACAAAGAACACCCAGACCAAGAACAACAAATTGTGAATCACACAAAGTGTTGCCCCTTATGGAGTTTGAATCGTATGGTAAGCGATTACTGCCGCCCATGGACACAAGTGCGTTGCCGGCCTTTCGGAAATGGGGGGGGAGGTAAAGGTAAGGGATTGGGGTATGGGTCTCCGGTATCCTCACTCACTCGGTGAAACACAGCGCAAGCACTATTTCACACCGGTTTTCTGTGAGGCCGTGGTATCACTCCGGTCGAGCCGGCCCATTCATGCCGAAGCGTGGCTCTCCCACGGTAAACTACTAGGCCAATCGTGTAGTCAATATTTGATGTATATGTTTCAACAATGATTGACTAGTTTCGCTAATGAAAAGGGGCTCCTACTGAGTCAGATATTAGTACGACATCCCCGAGACATAAGCATGTATAAACTCTTAAATAACTAATCCCAACAAAAACCATTTTCATGTAAAACTTTGCCAACATGTAGCTCACACAATCAAGAAGTTTTCAAATCTAGTGTAGAACGAAGCTTCTAACTCTAAAAGCCAGTGGCGAACCCAGGGGGGGGGGATATGGGGGATATAGCCCCCCCGAAATATTTATGTTCAATAAAAAAATTAACTTCACGATTGTTGACGAGCGACGACGCGAATTGGTGCCACGATTCCTGTAACAACTGCAACATGTAAGCGTTCGTTTTCAACTCTAAGAGGAGTGAAATCTTACTTGAAAAGCACCACAGGACACCGAGATGTTCCTCTAAACCCAAAAGACATCCTTAACAAGCTAGCGCACAATAAATAAACGCGGCTTGATTTTTTTTTAATCATTTGTAAGAGTACAAAAATTCCATGAAAATTTCTTCATATTGAATTTACCACGAATAATTTTATAAAGTTATACTTTTTTTCCTTCAAATAAAAACATGTGATTTTCGGTTGTTCTCTGTGTTTACTTATTCGTTAACCTTTCTTCTTTACAATACCCTCCGTGGGGGGACACATGAACGCCGTGTGTGGGACTCCCGACGAATTGGTCTACCCACTAAACCCCGCGGCGGACTACCTCGGCTGTCGGGGGAGCTCCAGGAATGCATCAGTGGCTTCTGGAGTTCCCCCTGCCGTACCTCCCCGTACCACCCCCGGGGCAGGTCGCTATCGCGCCTCTCACCGCTCTACACAGTAAGAGTCGGGACACCGACCCGCCTTAGACGACACCCCGGTGTCACAGGTCTCGAGTCGTTTGCAGCGGCCCCATTTCCCCTAAATGTGGCCACAACGACCCTTAAGCGACGATTGGGGAGTTAACGGTCTCTATCGCGTCCCCTTCGTTGCCTCCTGCGAGCCGGATCTACCTTTTCTCGATCCCGCTCTGCGGACTCCTTCTGCAGCATAACATCTCTTCACAGAAGGAGACCGCGGCCTCCCATCCCACACTACTCGCCAGCATTGCCGCGATCAATGCTGGTGGTAACAGGTTTTGTCCGATCTGTCTGACCAGGACTCAAGGCTCGGACTCCCACGCAGGGCAGCCCTCCAGCGTGTGCTGGGTGGACCCGCAGTGGTGGCATTGTGCCGGAGCCTCACGTCCGATTCTGTTCAGATACTCACATAAGCAACCGTGCCCGATAAGTATCTGAGTAAATCAGTAGGTGACACAGTCGGTTTTCTCTATCCGAGCTTCGAAGCTCGGCAGAACGGCTCCGATAGCGTGTTGGCTGGCACAGCCCTGGATTTCGAGCCGTACCCGACAAGCCCGTAGGGCTTGCGTATGTGCGTTCCGCCGAAGCATTCCGGGCTCATGATCCGGCGCTGTCTCGGGTGGCGGCGGCGGGTGGGGCTCGCGCCAGTATCGTCGCCGCCTCGTACGACTTATTCGTTTACCTGAGCAACGTTTCTTTCTATCTCTCTCTACATATATTTATATTTTACTGGCAATCTGTATAATCTGATATTCGACACAATGCCTAGGCAATACACAATACAATACATAATACGTAACATTTACACTAAAATTGTTTATGCATTTCTAAGGTTTACAAAAGATGGTATCCCCCCCGAAATAAATTCCTAGGTTCGCCACTGCTAAAAGCCCTAACTTTACAAACTCTATACCTTAGCTAAAATATAATACGACTTGGCCGTTCTCCTACATAAGTAAATACCAACACATAGGATTTTTTTTTGCTGCCCGCAATATGTTTTTATTGCTACAGTCTGTTGCGTAAGATGCAAAATGTAGTATTTATTAGTAAATAACTCTTATATTGATGAATCATTAGTATTGCAGCTTTATTTTAAGGCACTTTCGAATCCTAGCATTACCTACAGACTCTAGTTGCACTGTTCCAAATTGTAATTCCTTCGCAAAATAATCGAGAATAAACTCCTTTATAATTACGTACGAAGCTTTTAAATTATTCTACTTGAGACCACGTTTTGTTCATCGACCATAGTAACAATGAGCGACGTCCCTACTTATTCAAGGACTCGGCAATATATAATAACTCAATAACACTTTCAAAGAGGAATTATGATTGTTGATGCAGTTTTAGCACATACGTTTATTTAATCAATTATACACAAATCAGACCACGGTCAGTTTTGACGTAGAATCACTCTTTACAAATGTACCAGTTGCAGATTGTCTAGAAGTGGTTAAGGTGAAGTTACAAGCTAATAACATCCCGATTGAATATGTCACACTGCTACATCATTGTTTGTCAACTAACTTCTTCATATACCGGGGCCAATACTATCTTCAAATAGATGGAGTAGCTATGGGCAGTCCCGTAGCTCCAGTGGTTGCAAACATTTGGATGGAGTTTTTTGAAGAAAGGGCACTCGCCACGGCACCCACTGAGATAAAATTGTGGAAAAGGTATGTTGACGACGTATTCTGTGTGTTGTGAGGAAACAGGCATGATGTGGAGTCCCATCTGACAAATTTAAATAGCATCCATCCGAAAGTTAACTTCACTTACGAGATAGAGGAAGACAGAAGCCTGGCGTTTTTGGACGTAAAAATCGGTGTGCGGAGCGACGGTTCACTGAGCCACTCTGTCTTCAGAAAGTCAACTCATACTGACCGCTTTCTCAATGCAAGCTCTCATCATCACCCAAGGCACATTGATTCCGTGGTTACATCATTGACAAATCGTGCCTATGATTTGTGTGACGACCAACACCTAAACCAGGAGCTCGAGCATGTTCGGTGCGTCCTACGGAACAATGGACATAGGGTGAAGTTCCTGCTTAGACACAAAGTAAGCCACCAAAGAAGGGACAGGGTAGATAGACAACCAGCATTTCTGCCCTATATAAAAGGAGTGACAGACAAGATCTCAAACGAACTTAATAAGTTTTCACTCAATACTGTCTTCACTCCATTCAGAAAAGTGGCACAATGTCTCCGATCCCCAAAAGACAATTTCCCCTTGGAAAAGCCTGGTGTCTACAAGATCGACTGCAGTTGTGGGAGTTCATATATCGGCCAAACTAAGCGTACCATCGCGTGCCGCATGAACGAACACATAAAAGCGGTAAAAAACAACGACTAAAAGAAATCGGCAATCGCGAAGCATTTGATTGACTCGGGCCCAAATCACTGGATTGAGTTTCATAACCCACAAATAATTACGACAGAACGCCACTACATACCTAGATTGGTCAGGGAAGCGATTGAAATTAATAAACACAAAAATTTCAATCGTGAGGATGGGTTCAAATTGTCAAATGTCTGGAATCCCGTGATTCGAATGTGCAAAAACCGGCGTAATCAACAAAATACAGTTTCGCGATCAGATACTGTTAGTGTTGTGTGTCGAGAACAATTACGAGTGAATAGTGAGTTAGTGAACAGTGGTACCGGAGGCGATCGTAGTAAAAGACTGCGAAAGAGGGTAGACCGATATGTCTGCCAATAACATCCCACCCGCAAGATCTTCAGTTACTCCGTGATCATGGCGCTTGCAACAGCGCCGAAATATCGGATACTCACAAACACAAAGGTACATGGTAGCAATCCCTTCCAACTTCCAAAAGGAGGAGGTTCTCAATTTCATCGGTTTTTTGTTTTATGTATGTACATCGATTACTCCGTCAATTGTGGACCGATTTTGAAAATTCTTTTAATATACACAAATCGATAGACAGAACTATCAAAAATAAAAAAGATAGCAAAAAGGCGAAACAAGACACCACAAATCGTAACAACCAAATCAAATCTGTATATAACCCGGTTTCACACGTCACTTACATATATAATTGAAACAGATTGTCCAGACGTCCCAATGGGTGTGTAGTACACCATTTGCAGTACACCTCAAGCTCCTAGCAGGCTAATGCTGGAGGTGCTCTTCGGCATAATATTACAGAGGTCACTGCTTACGTGGAGGCACGAAATATCAGAGATGTTCTAAGTTAATTTAATACTTATCACTATAATAGAAATATCCTATCCTATTAATTCTTTTTCTACTATGCAATACAGATGCGCATATGAGTTTGTTTGTTTATTTTTAACTACCGATCCGGTCCCACTTCGCACGGAGAATTTCAAATTCACGGATTTTGCTCTCTTAAATCATTCTGTCTATTGTTGAAAACTGCATTAAAATCCGTTGAGTAAAAAGAGAAGATGTTAAGACGATTAATTACGCATCTGATCATGTATAAATATTACTGAAGAGCAATATTATACCTAACTAACGAGCCAGTTTGTTTAGTTAAACGCGGTAAACTCCCAAACTACCTCCTGATTCCGATCAATTAATGATTTTATTGTTGGATAGTCCACACTACACGTTACATCACGCATTATTTTAGTTTAAATTGCTTTTAATATTTTATGATTTGGAAATTTGGCACATCAAGGCTGAATGAAGCATAAGTTATATTTATAACCGTTTCGTCCCTTTATAATGGTTTTTTAAATATTCCATGGTCTTTTTTATGTTTAAATAGGAATCTACCTAAGATAATTAATTCCATGGCACGAATTTTCTTAAGAATTTTTGACATTTCCTCTCGACAACAAAAGTCTCAGCAGTGGTTTTGTGAGTTCTTGTAGTTACGAATTATTCTTATTGCTGATGTGGTGGACGGGTGTGATGTCCCTCCAACACAAAGGGAGGATCCTTCGACCAGGCGAGGTGATCTTGTCTGGCGGGCCAACTGCCCAACGGTTGATGTTGGGATGTTGTATATATGTTATTTGGCGCGACAACTTTCATTGCGCGATTCAGGATTGGTAGTTTCTTTGTTTCCTTCGTTACTCCGTAGTTCGACGTATCTTCAGTAGATGGCGCTGTATGTGGAAATCGCCACAGCAGATAAATCTATCCATAAATCCGTAAAGGCCTGTGCAAATTGTACGTTCAAGATAAAGAAAACCAACAATACGTAATGTCTCCATCTTCGTATAGCACTGAATTTCTTAGCTCCTTAGTCGTGATGCAATATGTATAGTCTTGGAGAACAACTACGAACCTTTGTTAAAAATGGAATATTCTGAGGTTCGCGACTTTGGTAATTCTATCAAGAACAGACTGACTGTTTTAAAATTGCATCGTTGATTTCGTTTCACTCAGTATTTCTATTATTTATTTAGATACTGTCCTTGTTAGGGAACTTATAAACATGTTAATATGTCTCTTTTACATTCTTCATTGTATTAACACTAGCTTTAGTCCGCGGCTGCGTCCGTGTGTTTGTCTGTTATCGTGGTAATTTTTTTTTTTTTTTTTTTTTATAGTCCGGCCTGTGTTCTTCCTCATATAATCAAAGTATCTATATGCCAAAAGTTATTTATATCTGTGCAGCGGTTTAACCGTGAAAAGGCCGCGTACACGAACTCAGCGGGAGCGGGAGCGGAGCGGGCAACGGCGCGTTCAAATGTATAGACTTATATGGGAGTGTTCACGACAAAGCGTGGAGCGGGCGGGGAACAGGCGACGAGCAGCGTACGAGTGGTGCGCACCACTGTAGCGGTGTCAGTATAGGAATGGATTAAAATAGCAATCACCTGTGATTAATGATTTTTAATTTGTTACCAACGCTGACTGTGATGACATACAAGATCAGCCTCCCTAGCCAAGTTGACATTCTACAAACGTTACTGTTATTAGAAAACTAAAATGTATTATTTGTATGGGTCTGCCAAAGTAGTTCTACTCTGCCTGATGGAAATGCAATGGACAATGCAACAATGCAGCATGGTGACCCACACCATGGCGGCCTAGTGATGCTTATGCATCATTGGTTCTCCGGTCTCGCACTCATTAACGAAACACGACAGCGCGAATATTGTCATTCTAAGTTGATCTTTTGTGTAAGTTTAGTACCGCCCCGGTCGAGCCGGCCCCTTCGTGCTGAAATCAGCGTGGCTCTACTACCTTGAGTTTGAGTATGAGAATGACGTCATCTCAACGCTAAGTCACGTGTCAAAACAAAATATTAGCGATTGTAGAAAGAGCATCAACGCGAAACACGTGTATGTTGCCGAAGGGTCTGTGTACTAGAATAACGAAATAATTATTCAAATAGCTTATTCAAAATTTGCTATTCTGAATAAATCTCTTACATCTCGAATATAGGAGTGAGTTCATACTGGTTAATGTTTTATGAAAATACGTATTTAAATTTGTAAGCTATGTAAGAGTTAATAAGATGTATTATAAAATAATTTCCCAAACAAATTGATTATGTCTGTGAAGTTGCGTTATAAGATTTCATTTAGAATTAAATTTTGCCTGCCTCCTTTGTTCCATACAAACATGTTAATTAATTCGTAGATTAGGTTAAATTAGATTCTTAGGAATTAATATGTGTAAGCCATATTGGCAAAATTTCGGAGTAACGGATTTATTGAGAGTTATTTGTAATAAGTTACATGTTACAATATCTTAATATATATAAATCTCGTGTCACAATGTTTGTCCTCAATGGACTCCTAAACCACTTAACCGATTATAATAAAATTTGCACACCATGTGCAGTTCGATCCAAATTGAGAGAAAGGATAGTTTAAATCTCTAATTATAGTCGCAATTTTAATATATTGCTAATTATTGTATATAAATATGGCGGTACGAAGTTCGCCGGGTCAGCTAGTTAAATATATTTAATGATTTACTTTGTTGCTAATTGTATGAGTTTTAAAGGTTAGACCGATATATCGATCCATTTTAATAATTATATATTTTGTGCTAATGCATCGTGACTTTAAAATGAAAATTTTCAATACTTGTTCAATTTTTTCTTTAAATCTTGGCCATTTCAATTGTTCTTTTTATATACCCGTGGGAGAGCCGGCTCGACCGGAGTGATATCACAGCCTCACAGAAAACCGGTGTGAAACAGCGCTTGCGCTGAGTTGTCACCGAGTGAGTGAGGATACCGGAGGCCTATATCCCAACCCCTCCCTCCTCCTACCCATACCCCTCCCCATCCCCCAAAGGCCGGCAACGCACTTGTGACGCCTCTGGTGTTGCGGGTGTCCATGGGTGGCGGTAATCGCTTACCATCAGGCGATACGTCTGCTCGTTTGCCACCTATTTTATAATATATATATGTATATAGGACGAGCTTTTACTAAAGTTGATTAAGTCCTTCCTCAAGAATCAAAGTAGCTTCAAGCTAAATCGGTGCAGCAGTTTAGCCGTGAAAGCGCAACAGTCATTAAGAGACACAGATAGACGGCACTACTTTCAAATCTTCTATATATATAAAAACTAGCTGACTCGTGCCCACTTCGTTGGGCGGTTAACATTTATTTCCCCGACTTTGCAAATCCTGTCTATCACAGGCTATCCAGGCTAACACGAATTGGCTTTCCACTTTTCGGGTTATTATATATCCTATGTCACTCACAAATAACGTAGCCTTTTATTGGTAAAATAATTTTCAAAATCCGTTCAGTAGATCCAGAGGTTACCCCCTACAACGTCACAAACTCACAAACGCACAAACTTTACCTCTTTATATAATAGTATAGATGAATCGCCGAAATGTACGTACGCGCATAACTTCCGATCGGCTGCACCAAATTAAATAATTCCTTTTTATGTGTTCGTTATTGTTACAATAAGTTTCTGTGGGAAGCTGAGACAGATATGTAAATATGGCGGTACGAAGTTCGCCGGGTCAGCTAATTTATATTAGTAGTATGGATACTGTATTTGTTGAGAAACGTTAAGTAACATCACCCTGCATCATTTAGGAGTAGAGTTATGACTATCTTAAGCGCAATTAAACTCCGCAAATGGCTATCGTGAACGATGAATTTAGAACCGTCTGTAACAATTATACCAATGTATATATATTCTTCTATAAAGACGAAGAGTTTGTTTGTTTTGGTTGAACACGCTCATGTCAATAACTACTGAAGTCGAAGTGCCAAGGCCATAGAAACAGCCAAGATAGTTGCAGTTGGTAAGCTATATTACTGTAAAGTTTCATCCAAATCCTTTCACTAGTTTTGCGTGAAAGAGTAACAAACATCTATCCATCCATCCATACTTACAAACTTTCGCGTTTATAATATTAGTATAGTTAAAATTCTACCTCAACGCCTTTCAATTAACTCTCCCCGATCAAAGCAACCTAGTAAGGTGGGGAAAAGCTACAGAAAAGGCTTGTACGATGGGCAATGCGGCAATAGGTACAGCCAGGCACTTACTGACAGGTTGTAAGGCGCTATTAGACCGGGGTCATTATTCACGTCGCCATGATAGGGTATTACTCATCATACGCGAAGCTATGAGTTTATCACTGGCGAGAGCGAAAAAAGGAATAACAACAAACATAAAAACTAACATCGCGTTTGTAAAGGAAGGCTCAACAAAAAAGACTTCACTCACACAAAAGCCGTACTCAATTATAAATACTTTTGACTGGACATTATTAGTGGACACGTATGAAAATCACTACAGAATACCGGAGGATATCTGTGCCTCGGCGTCCAGACCGGACATATTTCTTTATGCAATGTCAATTAAGCGTGTAGTACTAGTAGAACTCACGGTGCCGTGGGAAACGAACATCCCTAAAGACCACGCTTTAAATAGAAACAAGTACTTTGACTTAACCAACGAAATAACTAAAAATGGTTATGTCGTTGCGCTGTATGCCGTGGAAGTGGGTGCCAGGGGTATACCAGCTAAATCCCTCTATAACCTGCTTAAAGACCTTGGATTGCCAAGAGCTTCAGTAAGCTCTTTTCTTGAACGAATATCCAAAGCGGCATTGCTAGGCTCACTTCAAATATGGTTAGGTAGAGGGGGTAACACGGCGGACAGTGGAGGTGAGCGTTGACGCGTCGTAAGGAGTGCTCCTTAATCCTAAACCTGGGTCGCAATTCCCAGGCACTGTCAAAGTCGCATGTGTTGCCCCCATCTATCACGCGATGGACCCGGCATCCGCACGGTGAATCCATGGAACGCTAAGAAATAGGTCTTATTTCACATGATTTGCAAAGGCGGATTTAATGCCATGAGGCATTCTCTCTCAGTTGACTTTCAGTTGAAGTAGAAATAAGATGCAGTAGGTCCAAAGATGTTGAGTTTTCCTTGATACATAATTATTTTGCAAATAAGAGATAACCTACATCAAATATAAATTTACAATTACATACATAATGACACCAGCCAACAACACAGAAAATATTATAGGGCACAAGTGTGTGCGCAAACACAGGTGCACTCTCTGTTCCTTCACTCTCACAATCCGATGGGACGGCCTTTCGACACATTCATATAAGTAAACTACTATGCTTAAATATTGTAACTCGGAAACAAATTGTTACTAATTTTACAATTCCACACTCTGAAATAGAAGAAAGCATACTCAAAGGAAGTTAACTGTCAGGTCGCCATTTTTGCAACACTGTGGAGTCAATAATTGTAGTTCGAACCGCAATCTTGGAGCCAATCTATTGCAGCACGTGATCTTTAGATGCACATGGCAACACAGCTTCACAGTGGTTCCATATAGAAATTATTTTTCAAGAAATCCTAACCTGTTTTGCTTCATACGTTGGTTTCAATTTCTGTGAGATTCAATCTTGCGGATTTTATCAATGACCTCTGGTATAGTCTTCCCGTTTAAAACATTCTTTATGTTCGTATAATATGTTATTTCCTTTAATATTTAAGAGACTTCAATAAAAAGAGTGGTTCTTCATTTAATTGAATTTTTCTGCTTGGAACTCCGTAATTTATAAACCGATTTTCAAAGTTTTTTTTTTTTGGGAAGGCTGCGCTTTTCTTCTGGTTCCATTCAAATTTAAAAAAACACATTTTAGGTGTAGAATTAAAATACAGCTTAATACGAGTACATGATGAATACGATGATGTAGGCGTGTTAAAGGTCAGTAATATTCGTTTTTAGTGATGCAAAAGTGAGCAAATAGCCTACCTTGATAGTTGGTAGTTATTTTTTTTTTCGGACATCTAACACACAACGCCATCTAGTCCCAAGCTAAGCAGAGCTTGTGTTATGGGTACTAGACAACTGATACAAATACATATATACTTTTTTTTTGTAAATACATACTTATTATACATAGAAAACAACCAAACTCCGAAACAAATATTTGTAGATCATACAAACATTTGGTCCGACCCGGGAATCGAACCCGAGACCTCATGATCACCAATCGCACACGCCAACCGCGAGACCAACGAGGCAGTCTTATGTTATGTTATATATATACTTATGTTATTCTATCTTTACACGTCTCTTGAAGGCAAATTTAACACAAACCCTTTGTTTGTTTGTTTTTCCGGACTGTTTCCGCACGTAGCCTCTTGATTAGGCTGTTGTACGTGGTTTTGTCATTTTCTTACTCCAACCATCCCAAATCATCCCAGAAGCACAGCAGTCTTTTCAGGATGTCGATTGGAGGATGTCTGCCCAATCTGCCTCACTTCTACATTCTATGAGAACGTGCTGCGGCGTTTCTTCTGCCCCCATGCATCCCCTGCACAGAGGGCTGTCTGTTGCGCCTATAGTAAATAGGTGCTTGTTTAGGGGACAATGCCCTGTCAGGATACCTATGACCTTCCTGAGATCATCCCTTTTCAGTCTAATCAGGATGCGAGCTAGTCTTTGTCAACTCGTCTGACCAGTGTGGTATAGTTGGCTGTAACTTTATGTCTAAAGAGAGGCAAATGTCCTACAGTGAATGCTTCCTCAAGTATTTTTTTTATTTTTTTTGGAATAGGTAGGCAAACGAGCAGACGTATCGCCTGGTGGTAAGCGATTACCGCCGCCCATGGACACCTGCAACACCAGAAGCGTCACAAGTGTGTTGCTGGCCTTTTGGGGATGGAGAGGGGAGGTAGGGGTAGGGGATTGGGGAATGGGCCTCCGGTATCCTCACTCACTCGGTGAAACACAGCGCAAGCTATTTCACACCGGTTTTCTGTGAGGCCGTGGTATCACTCCGGTCGAGCCGGCCCATTCATGCCGAAGCGTGGTTCTCCCACGGTGATATACTGAAAAAAAATTACTAATAAATATATTCTCAATTTATTTTCTCAAAAAACCTTTTGTATATATATTCACTATGGATTATGTGTATTCAAATCAAATTTGAAGTTATGTTCTGTTGAGATGTACGAAGTGCCGTGAGCTAGTTATAGCCTATATCTATGATGCATGTATACCTAGTTCACTTTGACATTAGTAGTCGCAACCCAACACGTTCGTTGTAAAGTACATTGTTGTACCTTATGTGTGTTATATAATAAATAGTGCTAAATACCGATATCTTTTTATATGCCCTAACAGGTTATGGACCTAGTGAACTATATACAATTGATTCTATAAGATTTAAACAGTAAATATAGTGAAATACTGTGGTGAACAATAATTGTGATAATGGACTCGCCCGTATAGTGAAGCCCGGCGGTAAATGGACTCGCCCTAGTTGTTTACAACTTATTCACCGTATATTTTGTGATCTGCCTGTTATTGATATTTTGTGGAAAATAAAATATTAAGTATTATGGCTGCTACAATTAAGATTGACCCGTTATCTGCAGAGAATTATGATACGTGGAAGATTCATATGAGGGCCATTTTGAAGAAAAATGACTTGTGGGATTACGTATCGGGTACTATACCTAAACCGGCTCGTACCGATCCCAAATATGCAGAATGGATTAAAATGGATGGGAAAGCAGAATCGGACATACTATTGGCTATTAGTCCGAGTGAACTCGCAGCATTAGATGGTTTAGAAACCTCGAGACAGGTATGGGAAAAATTGAAATCAATGTATCAATCCAGTGGACCCGCGCGTAAAGCTTCATTGTTAAAGAAACTTGTACTGACGCGTATGCAGGAAAGTGACGACCTGCGTAAGCATATTTCAGATTTTTTTGATGCTGTAAAGAAGCTTAAAGAAATCGGATTAGTGGTGATCGATGAATTATTAGCTATTTTACTGTTATATAGCCTACCAGATTCATTTTCTATGTTTAGAACTGCGATGGAATCGCGAGATGATTTACCACCTACAGAAATGTTGAAAGTAAAAATTGTTGAAGATTATGAAGGTCGGAAGGCTACAGTAATAGACCAAGGAGCAATGTTCGTCAAACGCACTCAAAAAGCGTACCATAAAAATATTACACAGGACCACAATTTTCACAACAATAAAAACAAAGTTGAATGTTATCGTTGTGGTCGTAGAGGGCATATCGCTAAAAATTGTAGAACTAAATTTGTAAATAAGACTAAACAGAGTGTACAACAAGCAGAAGGCTGTAATATTGAACGGCAAGATTATACAACGATGTTGAGTACAACCGAAGAGGTTAACAAGGGTGAACAAATAAATCCTATATGGTGTATCGACAGTGGATGCACGGGACACATGTGTAACGACAAGCACATGATACAAGGATTTACGCGACTGGATAATGAATTGAATTTGGCTAATCATGAGAGTACACAGATAAAAGGTATGGGCAAGGTTGTCATTTCGGTTGATACAGGACGTGAAGAACGTCAAGTAGACATTCAAAAAGTGTTCTACGTGCCAGATTTACGAACTAGCCTTTTATCAGTAGCAAAAATGACTGATTATGGATTTGAAGTTCATTTTAGAAAGAATGATGCTATTGTAGTTGATAAAGACCAAAAAGTTCATATAAGAGCAGACCGTGTAGGTAATTTATACCAAGTAAGAATGGGTCAGCAGAAATCTTTTAACATAGATTTGGTGAAGAAACCGATTAATATGTGGCATGAGCGTTTAGGACACATTAATGAACGCGACTTAAAAGTTATGGCCAAGAATGATTTAGTATATGGTTTGACATTTGATAACATTGAAAAAATGACAGAATGTGAGATATGTATTAGTCAAAAACAAGCATGTAAACCATTCCCTAAAGGAAACGAAAATCGCACAGAAGATTTGCTTGAGATAATACACACAGATGTGTGTGGCCCCATGAGGCAACAGTCATTTGGCCAGAAAAAATATTTTGTTACCTTCATTGATGATAAGTCTCGCTGGTGTGAAGTTTATTTTATTGCTAAGAAAAACGATGTTTTCGAAGTTTTTAAAGAGTACAAGGCGTATGTAGAGAAGCTCACAGGAAAGAAAATAAAGAATCTACAGTCAGACAATGGAAGAGAGTACATTAATAAAGAATTTGATGATTTTTTAAAGAGAGAAGGGATTCAGAGGAGGTTAAGTGCGCCGTACACACCTCAACAGAATGGTGTAGCTGAGAGGAAAAATCGAACTTTGATTGAAATGGCTCGATGCATGATGCAGCAGTCAGGAAGCCCTCCAAGTTTTTGGGCTGAAGCAGTAAATACTGCAAATTATATACGAAACCGATGTCCTACTACTGCTTTGAATGGTGAAATACCCTATACTATGTGGAAAGGCAAGAAGCCTACTGTAAAATATATGAACGTGTTTGGAGCAAAAGTCTATTATAAAGAAAAAGGAATAGAAAAAGGAAAATTTGATTCTGTTTCACAAGTTGGAATTTTCATGGGCTATGACAAGCAATCTAAAGCATATAGAGTTCATGATCCTAGAACAAAAAGAATTATTATAACACGAGACGTAAATTTTATGAAAGAAAGTGCATTTGGAAAACAATATGAAGAGATTATAAATAATGAAGATGAAGAAGACAAAAATATAGCTATTGATTTATATGATCAAAATTATGATGAAGAGAAAGAAAAAGAAATGAACGGAACTGCAAAGAGAGGAAGAGGAAGGCCGAGAATTATACGGACAGGTGCGATAGGAAGACCACGAAAAGAATATAAGAACCAAGAGGTTGAAATTGAAGTTTTAAAAGGTGATACAGAAGATGTTGATGAACTTGAAGTACAAATGTCAGCCGGAATAGCAACAGCTTATCCAATGTCTTTGCAGGAAGCCGAAAAGACAAGTGAAGCGAAATATTGGATTAATGCGTTAGAAGATGAATACATAGCGCATATGAAAAATAAAACCTGGGACATGGTACCTAGACCACATGATCGAAAAGTCATTGGTAATCGATTGGTGTTTTCAAGTAAGCCTACTGGTAAGAAAGTCCGTCTTGTTGCTAAAGGCTGCTCACAAAGACCAGGGGAGGATTTCCACGAGACTTCTTCTCCAGTTGTACGATCTTCTTCTGTAAGATTGATAGCGGCTTTATCAGCAGAGTTGGGCCTGGAGATTCATCAAATGGATGTAGTGACCGCTTACTTAAATGGCACATTAGACGAAGAAGTCTATATGGAGTTACCTGATCAATTAATGGAGTTACTAGATAAAGTAATTAACAAAAGGAAGATTGGATCTTGTGGTACAATATTTGAAGATAAGAAGATTATAGATATAGCTAAGTTGTGGAAGAAACAGATGATGAATGATGTTGTATGTTTGTTAAATAAGTCATTGTATGGTTTGCGTCAGTCAGGCTTGCAATGGCATAAGAAGTTAGTAAGTCAATTAAGAAGTATAGGATTCGAGGCAATGCCTCAAGATCCATGTTTGTTTGTTTCACAGAAAGAAAAAATAATTATGTTGATTGCTATATATGTCGACGATATTATTTTAGCAACTAATGATAGTATATGGTTGAATGAGGTGAAAAAACAGTTAGCAAATGCATTTGATATGAAAGATCTAGGAAAAATTAGTACTTGTATAGGTATTGAGTTTAGTCGAGATGAAAGAAATAGAGTATATTTAAGTCAACGCCAATATTTACATAAAATTTTAGATCGGTTTGGTATGAAAGAGTGTAAGCCTGTAGCGACTCCTATAGATAGTCTTGTAAAATTAGAGAAACCCCAACAGGTCAATAAAGTGATCATGGAACAATTGCCATATCAAAGTTTAATTGGCGCGTTAATGTATTTATCGATATCTACTAGACCTGATATTACTTACGCCGTGAACTATCTGAGTCAGTTTAACACCAACTATGATATCCAACATTGGAAGGCGGCGAAACGTGTGTTAAGATATCTGAAAGGCACATGTGATTACGGGTTGATGTATGAGAAGACTAACTTACCTTTGTTTGGTGTGGTTGATGCTGACTGGGGTGCGAATACGATTGATCGTAGGTCTTACTCCGGATATGCTTTTATTTTAGCTGGATGCCCAGTGAGTTGGGAGGCACGCAAGCAAAGAACGATTGCCCTCTCCAGCACTGAGGCCGAGTATATGTCACTCTCTGAAGCCACTAAGGAAGCTCTGTATTTGCAGGATGTGTTGAGGAATGTAGGGATGGAATGCGAGGTTGTAACAATGTTTAATGATAATCAATCTGCTTTAAAGCTTGCGCAGTCAAGAAATTATCACTCGAGAACCAAGCATATAGACGTAAGGCACCACTTTATTCGAGATATGTGTGAAAAAGGTGTTATAAATCTGAAATATTTATGTACGGAGAGAATGCCAGCAGATGTGTTGACGAAAGGTTTGAGTACTGTAAAACACCATGAATGTTTGCGTAATCTAGGAATGATAGACATAAATTGATGTATCAGATTCGCTCACGACTTCGAGGGGAGGTGTTGAGATGTACGAAGTGCCGTGAGCTAGTTATAGCCTATATCTATGATGCATGTATACCTAGTTCACTTTGACATTAGTAGTCGCAACCCAACACGTTCGTTGTAAAGTACATTGTTGTACCTTATGTGTGTTATATAATAAATAGTGCTAAATACCGATATCTTTTTATATGCCCTAACATGTTCGGTTGAAATAATAAGCTGGAGATGTACTTAGATGAGTTAATTTTAATAAAATGCTGTTCTAAGGATTCTTTAATTATTTTACTTGAAACTTCAAAACTCACTAACTTTGAGATAATCCTAAAAAAAAAATTACTAATAAATATATTCTCAATTTATTTTCTCAAAAAACCTTTTGTATATATATTCACTATGGATTATGTGGATTCAAATCAAATTTGAAGTTATGTTCGGTTGAAATAATAAGCTGGAGATGTACTTAGATGAGTTAATTTTAATAAAATGCTGTTCTAAGGATTCTTTAATTATTTTACTTGAAACTTCAAAACTCACTAACTTTGAGATAATCCTAAAATAAATCAGCATCTTTAAGATTCACTACGTTCTGAGTCAGATATGAATAATTTTACTCCAAGACTATGTTCTCGGCAGGCAGAATATTTGCAGCTTACTATACACATGCATTTTATTTTATAAATACGCTATTTACATTAGGTAAGTAATACTCGTATGTATTTTTCAGTATCACCATTTATTTATTTATTTATAGGTTTACCTACAGTTGTTACACATTACATAAGAATAATACATGCATAATACATAAAATATACTTAGGTGTACAACATCAATCGGCAAACACAACATTCATGGAAAACATTCGGATTCTAGTATAAACAAATGTAAGACAATAGGTATTTTGATACAAACTTCGTTAAAATTGATAACCAGTTTATATAAGAAAAAATAATAATAAAAAAAAGAAGCTACAAAAAACAAAAAAGGGAAACAAAGCCAAAGAGACAGTAATATAATTGTGTTTTAATTTGATTGGACTACAGTTTACGAAATAAATATAATTGACACAGTTTAAACGAACTTGTTGCTAACTGTAGTTAGTTCTTCTATGAACTTGGTTCTTAAATTTATAAAGGCTGGTGCTAAGCATATCGATTTGTTTATCGAACTTGTTATATAGTCTACTTAGTCTTGGTATTGGAGAGTTGAAACCGAGGACTGTTTTACGTGATGGTGGGTACAGTAGTTTGACCGGGTTTCGGGGGTATTTACGAGGAACATTAAACTGTATCCCAGATAATAACTGAGGACAGTCGACGAAATTATTTACTAGTTTATACAAAAAAATTAGGTCCAATGATTCTCTTCGTGTTTCGAGCGATATTATCTTAAAAGTTTGTAACCGTTCAGCGTAACTTCGGGTCCTTTTTGCGATACCAGTGGAATAAGCCAGGTGACTCAGAAACCTTTTCTGGATGCGTTCTATTCTGAGAGTATGTGTAGCATAGTGTGGACGCCAAACCACCGAGCAGTATTCAAGAATGCTTCGAACAAAACAGTTGTATAATAATGTCTTAGTTCTGGGGTTGTGGAAGGGTTTAGCGTTGCGAATTACAAAACCAAGCGCTGTTGAAGCTTTTTTAATCACTGTATCAATGTGAGGTATAAACGTTAGTTTTCTATCTAGAATAACTCCCAAATCCTTTATACTCTCATTTCTGCTTAAACAACAACCATTCATGTGATAAGTTCTATCTATCCATTGTAGTTTTCGGGTGAAAGTAATTTGGCTGCATTTATTGATGTTGAGTTGCATCTTATTTTTTGCACACCAATCTAAAAGATTGCCTATATCCTCCTGCAGCAATACTGTATCTAAATCCGATTCTATTACTCTGACTATTTTTAAGTCATCCGCAAATAAGAATGGCACTGAATTTCTCAAACAGCCTGACAGATCATTTATAAAAATAATGAACAATAATGGACCAAGGTGCGAACCCTGAGGTATACCAGAAGTTATTTTATATGTATTTGATTTATATCCATGGGCAACAACATGAAATGATCTATCTGTCAAGTATGAAGAAAGCCATTTGAGGAAAGACCCAGCAAAACCATATGCAGCTAACTTCCTAATTAAGATATCATGAGGTACCTTATCAAACGCCTTGCAAATATCAGTGTATATAGCGTCGACTTGTTTGTTTGAGTCAACTGCTTCAGCAACATGTTCAACAAAAGACACCAAATTGCTACAGGTTGACCTACCCGGAATGAAGCCATGCTGGTGATTTGATATGTATTTTTTGAAGTAGTTTTGAATTAATGGACATATTAAAGATTCGAAAACCTTTGCCAAAGTTGACAATATAGAAATCGGTCGGTAATTACTTACTAAATTACTTTCACCAGACTTATATATCGGCACTACCCTGGCAACCCTCCACAGGTCTGGGAAAACCCCAGCAGCAAGAGACCTGTTAAATATTAAATCTAAAGGTACCACAAGTTCATCAGCACATTCTGATACAAATCTTGGCGGGATTTGGTCATAACCTGAGCCCTTGGTGGTATCCAAAGATTCAAGTCTATTTAGTATAGTTTTTCGGCTGAGATAAGTTATATTAAAATATTCAGCATTATCGACATTCCCAAGATGACTAGTAACCTCATCCATGTCCACCGGCCGGCTAGATGATGAATAAACACTAGAAAAGTATGAACCAAACATGTTGCAAATATCGTCCCCGTTCCTTGACGTTATTGAACCATCTGACATCGTAGCCGGGTACGATTCTGCAACATTGCGCTTTGTTTTAATATAAGACCAGAAAAGTTTTGGATTATCCGAAATTTTTTGGTCTATATGCGCGATATAAGAGTTATAGCATTCCACTGATAACTTTGCACACTGCTTACTACAGGAGCGAAAAGCAATCTTACCCATTGGGTTTTTATACTTGTTATATCTTTTTCTATAGTTGTTTTTTTCACGCATCAACCTCACAAGACCTTTACTAAACCACGGTGGATGTGAGCTCGATTGGACTCTAGTTGAGGGTACATGTTGCTTAATTACTTGATTTATAGCACCATAGAATAACTCAACCATATCATTAACGTTGTCATGACCATGAAAAACCTCATGCCAGTTTATTGTATTAAGCTCATGTTTAATAATAGAATAGTTTGCCCTTCTAAAATTTAACCGGGTGGTCTTGTCTTTATAATTTAAGTTATCATCTAATTTGGATTGTAGGGCAATTCCTAAAGGGGGATGATATGGGTCAACTTTTACTAAATTATGATTAGCTTCTTCCACTCTGCATTGTGAATATTCAGTAAGTACCAGGTCTAAAACCTTAGTCTTAACATTTAAAACACTATTAAATTGTTTAAGGTTATTGACGTGTACAAAATCAATCATGGTTTGGTTAATTTTACTGTTAGTTGTCATAGAGAGTCGCCTAAGAGAGTCATTAGTATCGTTTACAACCGACCAGTCTATGCCACTGAGGTTGAAATCCCCAATTAAGATGTTATGAGATTTAATTTCCGACACAAAGTTAAATTTATTTATAAAGTGCTCCAACATACTATACTGTACTGGGGGTGGTAGATACGCTGCACAGATAGAAATTTTAAAACTCGATGTCACGTTCACAGTCACCCACAAATCCTCGCATTCACTCTCCCAAGAAAAGTCCCTAGTGGCAATGAACTTCTTAGCAACAGCGATCAAAACCCCGCCTCCATCCTTCGCATTATGAAAACCTGTGGTTTCCCTATCACGCCTAAAAACATTATATCTTTTATCAAAAAGTTCGGCACTAAGAATACAATTATTTAGCCAGGTTTCAGTTAACACCAAAACATCATAATTGGTACATGCTAAGTTACGATAAAATTCAACAGTTTTCGATCTAAGTCCTCGAGTATTTTGATAATATATGTTTAGGTTTATGAATTTTAAACAAATAGTACCATAATAAGAACATGCGTATATAAGAAAAAAAATAATACATAATTTAAGTTATTACGCTCAACGAATCAAAGTCTTTTATAACCTTATTTTCAGAACTTTCATTTTTCTTGACGTATATGCGCCCATTTCGGATCCACACGTACTTATAGCCTCTCTCTTTTGCCTTAAGTCGGGTAGCCGCATGCAGTGCCCTATTATTTGGACTCAGGTGCTCTCCAATGTAAATAGGAGATTTATCACCATCTAAGCCAAGATGCGAAGTATTTAACTTTTCCTTTATTGGCTTAGATTTATTAAAAGTTATCGATGCGGCTAAAAATGTGTCTCGCAGTCCAGGGGTGTTGAATTGAACAATTATCGATTTTGGACGATTGTTGGCACTGTTTTGTTTCATAACGCGAGTACAATTAGCAACATTCCCCTCCTTGATGTTGCAACCTATAGTTTCACCTAATTTGGATACAAGGCTAATTAAATTCTCATTACTTTTCTGAGGCACACACTGTATTTCCAGATTGTTTGCCCTGGCTCGCTGTTCCAAGTTGTTTACACGAGCAGACATATCCCTGACTGTGGTTGTCAGTTTGGTATTTTCGTCCTGCAGTGCTTTCATCATTTGTTTACATTCATCTTTATCTCTTAGTATATCATCATATTGGTTGCCGATGAAAGCGACCGAATTCTTCAAGCCCTCAATATCCTCACGCATAACGTTTAGCTCTTGGCTTAATATGGTACGCATATTACTGGTAAGCCTTTCCAACATGACTTCCATTTGTGAATTCATAACATCCTCGATTACAGCGCGAACGCCATCCTCTGTTATTGGTAGATTTGATGTGTTTGGTGGAGATTGCAGCGCTGGTCTCTTCTTGGTGCGTATATTCATGTTCGTATTGAACCGAGAAGGCGTTAGTTCAATGATCTTGTGGCTACCAGTGCAGGAATGACAAGTCCACTGGGACAGCTCACATGACAGTTCCAATCCTAAGCATTTGTGATGGAAAACTTTACCACAAACATTGCATTGCAGAGACCTGCCACCCGTGTTTTTCAAGGCACAGCAACCCCAAGTAACCATCGGTTCAGTCATGCTCTCGATAGAATAATTCAGAAATATAGGACAATATTAATATTGTGAAAATGCACAGCAGTAAAGACTCCGGTACATTCACTGTCGCTCAACCAATATTATTTTTAATACATTTGCACACTAATAAAGGCTCACGGAAGCACGGTACGCAGCGTTCGCGTCAAAAAGGTCGTAAATGCGCGGCATACAGCGTCAATAACGCGTTCGACCAAGTCTCTCGTAATAAGTTGTTAGAGGGTATTCTAAATAATTGTCTATGTTTATATCACACTTCTGAACTTGAATTATCCTAAATATCACGACACATAAGTAAAGTTTTTCCCACTTACACAAGCTACGTTGTCTTTAGCGCAGTGTTTGCTATAATAAATGACTATAACTTCACTTTTTGCACTTAAACAACTTTAAATTTGACCGAGTGTTAGAAATACAACTTATCAATCCGATGTCCGAGGTGGGTATGCCAAACCTTTCTAACAGTTTGTAGGCATTCCGCTTAATTTATAACAGCATCAAAATTAAAAGCTATTTTAAATTACTATCACAACGGTATACCAACTCATCGTCATCTTCCAGCTTCTTTTATTAATCCCAAGATTATTTAAGGTTGGCTACTAGTTCAAACTATAGATACTACTGGTACAATTTTTAAGCTATTGCATAGCTTTTATCGCGGGCTGTTAGAAATTTAACGTCATTGTAATGGCAACAATTTTGATTGTCATTTTTCTTGTTTGACGTTTTGACGTTGACAGTCTTTTGAGACGCTTGGATCGGTCGAGCTGAAGCTTCGTTAAAAAAGTTTTAATTGTAATTTAGCTAATTGTCAATTCAACCCGGTCCCTTTAGTGGTTTACCGTTATGATTGGTCTGATTTGGACTCGCGAGTTTTGTAGTCACGTCATAGGCGCGATCCGTGATAGCTGAATCGAGTGTATTGTAATTCGAATTCCTTGAAGATTGTACAGCATTCTGGAGCATGTATGTGTGAACGTACCAGGACAGACCAGGCGGTGGGGTACCCCATCAGCGGCGCCGAGAACAAGGAAGCCACACAACTCCAGTAAGTGCTTGATGATTTTAGTTTAGATTAAGAACACGGTAAAACGCTGTCGTTCATTGCTCTTTCCAGTGATCTAGGTTAGCGATTGAATGCTTTATTTACGGGCCGTAAGACATCTCAAATTTCTCAAGGTGATCGCTTCACTGGGGAGAGGATTGAACACGGGCTTTGAGGCCTTTGAGCGCGGCGACCGAATCAAGAAAATTCCGTAACACAAATAAATGCTGTCACCCGAAGCTCGCACGGATCGAGACGAGCTGCTCCGAAATCCATACTCAGCGCGCTCTGTTGTTTGTTGTGAAGTTTTCGTATCTTTTTTGTTTTGTGTAATTTTGTATTACTTATTTAATAAATACCTATTTACCACAATATCCAAGGAATATTCACAAAAAGACGACGACGGCCAGTTGAGATTTGAACTCGAGGCACTTTCGTCATAAATCATTCGCCTACACCTTCCAGCCAATAACTCATTACTATTAACTATTAAATGTTAAAATTGTTATTCTTATGCTACTTGATAAATTCTAACGGTCCGGTAATTCCAAACATACATGTGTTTGTTGTCAGTATGGCACCAAAGATGATGATATGATTATAGATGGCGGTGTACTTCGAATGCGATGGAGCATTTGAAAAATAGTTTAGTATTTTCATTCACAATATTTTACAAACGAATAAATAAAAAATATATAAATAATTATAATTGCATAATTTGATAAAAAATTCTATGCAATAGCTTTACCGCGGCAGTCCCCGAGTTCCACACGTCTTTTTTTAATGATAATTGTGTCAATATAAAGTCAAATAATTGCGTTTAGAATAATAATTATGCTTATAAACGTAACAAATATTTTGCTGCAAACTATTTGTCATTCGAGAATGCATCTAAGCTATGTGAATTCAACTGTTGACGTTGACAAAACAAGCGACGCCAAAAAACACTAAGTATAGCGAAGTTAGTCTGAATTAATTAATTCTGTGGAAGATGGTGCAGCATCCAGATAGTGATGACAGTGTACCAAAGATTAAATGTATACGTCAAAATACGGAATTAAGTTTAAAATAAAAAAATGAAAATATTTGTTGTGATATTTGAAGGAAAATATTGAACTGATAACCTCTTATGGGAGGGTAAACCGCTTCGTTACGTAACGCGTTACGGCACCAGTCTGCCTGGCTTCCCTTTCTCTCACGCCGTGTGGCAGCGGTAGGCAGTCTCCTCCTCACTTACTCACTCTAACCCACAGCGCTAGCCGTAAGTAGTTCAACTTAGATTAGTTTAGTTATCACTTCTGTCGGGTGTCCCCAGACGCACACTTTTTTTTTTCTTATCATTTATGGTTCACATTATTTACATGGCAGGGAAAATATAATTTGATCACCTCCAACTAGGATGACGTGTTGGATGCGGGCAACACAGGACCGGTTGTTATTAAGAGCCTTGGGAGAAGCCTAAGTCCAACGGTGATAACGAACCTATCAATTTGAAAACTACACACATCAAAAGTGTCTAGGGATCAAGCATTTTTATGCGGATTTCTTGAGATTGAGATGTCGCTTTGGCCCTGGCCTGCTCAGTCGCCAGACTTGAACCCGATTGAGCATGGGATATGCTACAGAGAAGAGCTCTGCCGAATATGGAGGGTATCCAGTCGCAAGAAGACCTTTTTTTGTTGTTGCAACGAACATGGGCGGCCATTCCACAGCGTGATTTGGATGAACTCATTTTGAGTATGCCAAACCGATGTTCTTGTGTTAGTGTTCGTGGTAGAAACACGGATTATTAATTGTTTAAGTTACCTAATAAAATTTTAAAGAAAACTGTTATTTCAGTCTTTTTTTCGAACTTTAATGTTAGTGGTTCAAATGTCAAAAATCCTTTTATTAGGAAAATGGTAAATTTCTTTATTAATGCAAAGGTGACTTGGTTTATCGTTACTGTGACAAACGAAAACACTTTATTTGATGAATCCTTAAAGAAAATTTTAATTAAAATCAATCAGGAGAAAAGTTATTGCAAAAATAAATGTTGATACCTAGACACATATGTTGATCCCTAGACACTTTTGATGTGTGTATTTTAAAATGTATTGTAATTATATATATAAGCGGAAGAATATAATATTATAAAAAATAGTTCAGCTAATTAGCAGAAAAGTTTAACAGTAACCTGTATTAGGTTCTAGTCAAATTTAAAACATGAACAAAATTAAAAACATTCAATTTGTCATGATACTAATTTTGTTTTGATCTTTTATTTATTTCTTCTTTGCATACATAATACAAAGATCCAAAATATAAAAATATAAAAATTGGTGGTCTCATCGCTCACGGCGATCTCTTTTAGACAATCATAATTTATAACTAATTTTATAATTTACAAAAAGTTTTCGAGGATACAAAACGTTTAGATACTAATTCACTGTTAATATTTAGAATGTTTTATAGAACTATAACCAAAGACCCTCAAAAGTCTCAAATAATACAACACTCATTAGGCACAAATGGAAAGTATGTTCCTACCAAGTCTATGACAATGAGTAAGCCCCTGCGAAGTGTCCACATTACTCTTTAAGTGAACCCGTAAGGATAAGTGCTCAACATTCACTATTCAGCAAATAAAAGACCCATTTTCCTTAGATCTGACCGGGTAATGGAAAAACAGAGGGCTGTGATCCGACGCTAAAACTGCGAACGTCTCAAGTAAGGCTAAGACGTTTGTATAAATCCGAACTAAAGAGAGACATCGTGAAAGAAGTTAGTTAAGTATTACTCTTTGCTTTGCTATATTATTATGTTTAATTCTACTTTCTTGGGCAGAACAATGAGTGTTCTTCTTCCTGTACTGTGTTGTTTAAATGTTCTTAGAAGAAGACACGTTTTAAATTTGTCATTTTTATTTTTTTATTTATTTTTTATTTATTCTTTATGCACAAAGTACAGAGGCGGACTTAATGCCGTAGGCATTCTCTAACAGTCGACCTTAGGGTGATGCAGAGCCAATCATGGTAGATGCACAGAAATTATAAATGAAATTTTGAAGGATATCATACATATAATAAATATACAGAAAATAATATACATAAATTACATAATACATATATTCATACATTTACATACATAAATACATATAATACAAATTCTAGGAGGGGAGAGTATAAAATTAAGGTGGATCTAATGAAGTGTTTATAAAATGTTTCCGCACTAGAAATTTGAATGTTTGTCGAGTTTTTGCCTTCCTGATCTCGAGAGGGAGCGCGTTCCATAACAGAATAGATTGTACCAAGAAAGTAGAATGTACAAAGTCAGAGCGGTGAGTGGGATAGTGGAGAAGTAGGTTGTTTGAAGATCTAAGGTTTCTGACATGGTTTGTACCTAAATATTGTAATTGACTAGTTAAGTAGGAAGGAGAACTTGGAGATGAGAGTAAACAATATAGAGTGGTTAATGCTCGTATCTGTCTACGTTTGCGAATTGGGAGCCACTTTAAACGGGCGCGATGCTGAGACACGTGATCATATTTACGTAAATTGAAAACAAATCGAATGCAATTGTTGAGAAGACGGTCAAGTTTATTGAGCAGATCTGCATTCAGGTCAAAGTAGCACATATCACCATAGTCAATTATAGGAAATATTAGGATCTGAACAAGCATTGCCTTGGTTTCCGATGGAAGGAAGTTCTTTAGTCTATGGAGGGCCCGCAGGAAACCTGTGACTTTCTGGCACACAGATGCGACTTGTTTTCGCCAGCTAAGAGTCGTGTCAATATACAGTCCTAGGTCTTTTACACTTTCAGTGTATGGAATAACCATGCCATCATAAGTGAGTGGTGGAAGTGAAGCAAGGTCGATCTGGTTTATACTACGGCTACTCCCGAAGATAATAGCCTGACATTTATTCGGATTTACCGATACACCAAACATATCCGACCAGTATTTAATGGCTGCCAGGTCACTATTAACGGCCCAAACCGCGGACGATACATTGCACAACTCAGTTTGATGGTATAACTGTAAGTCATCGGCGTATAGATGATAGGAGCACTGAAGTCTAAGGGTAATAAGGTTAATAAAGATGGAAAATAAGAGAGGTGAAAGAATACCGCCTTGAGGAACGCCTGCAGCAAGACCCCGCCAGCCAGAAGAAGAATCTTCTACTCTGACAGATTGCTGACGATCTGGAAGGTAAGAGGAAAACCAGTCCAGTGCTTCTTGAGAGACCGAGAAAAATGATAGGATAGCTAGGAGGAGTACATGACTGACGGTATTGAAGGCGTTAGAAAAGTCAACCAGTACCATGGTTGTAACCTTGGTACTCTCCATCCCCACCTTAATGTCGCCAGTCACTTTAAGAAGAGCAGAAGCTGTACTTAATATACTGAAAAAAGGAGGTTATCAATCCGGTAATAGTCTTATGCTTATCTCTAAACTCCATGATTTATAAGCTAATTTCGGAAGTTCCTTTTTATCTGAAAGGGTATTTATATACTTTAAAAAGTAAAAAGTTGAGATTATACTTTATTTCAATTCACGACACTAAATATAAATTTCTAAAATGTTTATACAGTGCAGGAAATAAAACAAGGATATAGGAAAGTTATAATGACACATAGAAAAGATTTTTCCTATTTTTCTCCTTTAATCCTTGAGTTGGATAAGTTGGTTAATTAAAGTTTTTTGTCTAAGATATTTGAATTATTTTTTTCTCGGTCTTCGTCAATCTTGATCGGATTTGTAACTGAACGAAATACTCGTATTTTATCTCTAAAGATGTCCTAAGGAATAAAACACAGAATTTTCTGCAGTTTTTCTAATTTAAGCCGATTAGCCTTTAATCGGCTTAAATTAGAAAAATTGCATCAAGATTGACGAAAAGCGAGAAAAAAATAATTCAAATATCTTAGACAAAAAACTTCGACGAAAGCAGTCCTCTGTTGGAACAGTCCTCTGTTGAAACAGAGGACTGCTGAAGGCTGTTAATGATGAAGATGCAATTTGGTTATGCATTTTCTTCTTTTGATTTTATAAAAGAAGAAAAGAAAAAATAATGCCGTACAAACCGTTTACTAAGGCAAGTTTTTTTTGTTTTTTGTATGGTTTTTTTCTTTTTGTTTGTTTTTTTTTTTATTTTTGTTTTTTGTTTGTTTTTTTTATTAAGTTTAAGTATAATATAAAACAGAAGAAACAACAAATCCTTTCTTTTGTTTTATACACTTTTATTTAGATTAATAAGACTTACAAATATGTGCGGCGTTCGTAGTTTTCGCGTCTGCCAACTCCGGTTCGAGTGTTCGCCGTAGATAAATGTGGTTAGACGTATAATTTGTACTATTTATCCAACAGTTAACAATTATTCGGTCAGGCAGCTTTAATTTATTCCAGCTCCAAACCACTATTTATTTATGTGTGAACCTTTTTTTTAAACAAACACAAATTGTGATAACAATTTGAGGTACTGTCGCATTTAATGGAATAACATATACGATTTAAATTGGATTTGAATTAGAGTTTCATTTGATTAAATGTGTAAATAGTACATACTATTGTGGTTTATAACTCGTGTTTTCATATATTTTTATGTAGTATTACTTGTATATTAATATATTTGGTAATCAAAGAATCTTCAAAAGTTTACTGTTACCACATTGCAAAATTGAGTAATCGTAGCTAGGTCAATCTATGATGAGTGACCATTCTTAACAAATAGAGACCAACTGGTCTCGGAAATCACGTTCAACCGTCGGGCCCAGCCATATTTCGAACATCTAACACACAACGCCATCTAGTCCCAAACTAAGCAGAGTTTGTACTATGGGTACCGGTCAACTGATATTAATACATATATACTTTTTTTTAAATACATAGAAAACAACAAATATTTGCAGATTATACAAACTATTTTTCCAACTCAGGAATCGAACCCGAATCCTCAAGCACAACAATTGCAATCGCTACCACTGCGCCACCGAGGTAGTCACGATGATATAAACATCTTTAGTGATCATTACGGGTAGTTGGAGGTCTAAAATTTTTAACAAAAACCGACTTTAAGGTTCGACTCGATTTCTCCTAGATGCCATCATCAGATTTTAATGTCGTTATCATGGTACCACCGTTGGGATATCTCCTTTCCATAAAAAAAATATTAAAAATAAAAAACCCGACTGCGTCAATATTTAACAATTAAAACATATAAGTTTTATATATATTCGTAATCACCGTAAAAAAAATCTTTATTTTGATACCACACTCGATGTATTTTAAAAACATTATTTTTTTTATATTACTTTTTGGCGCCAAATTTTTCTTTTTTTAATTATGATGTACCCAGTACCCAAGACGAATCTATTGACACCACTCACATAAAAATACGACAAGCCGTTTAGGCTCTAGGGCGTGCCAAAGAAATATACATACATACATACATACATACACTCGAAAAACATAACCCTCCTTTCGCAGTCGGGTAAAAAAGAATCATCAAAATCGGTTCATAAACGATGAAGTTATCCGCGAACACACAAAAAAAACATAAATACGGCCGAATTGAGAACCTTCTCCTTTTTTGAAGTCGGTTAAAAAGTCAAACAACAGTCTTCCTACACAACTTCGATATCGCTGATTACTTGGGTTGTGGATTTTTTTAATTGCCAGTTTTATCACAAAAAAAATAAAATCATACATATATAAAAAAATCACATGTAAAATGTACCTAGTAAATTTTAAAATTACACTAGTGACAACATTTATATATCAAACTAGCTGACCCGACAGACGTTGTCCTGTTTACACTTCTTTAATTTGAAAATTTCAAAAATTAATTAAAAAAACATTGTCCAGCGGACAAAATTGTGAATCTAAACCATTCCCAGATCCCCTTGAACACACACAAAAAATTTCATCAAAATCGGTCCAGTCGTTTGAGAGAAGTTCAGTGACATACACACTCACAGAAGAATTATATATATAAAGATATTTATATAATCATTATTTATATATTATCATATTTAAATATTAATATGTGCATTCATATATGTACTTTATACAGCATTAATATTATTATTATATAAACCGATACATTAAGTTTTTTTTCCCTTCTCTCTCTTTTTCAAATCAAACATACTATGCACCTGCCTTGTCCCTTACTGAACCAACTCAAGGTTGACTGGTAGATAATGCCATGTGGCATTAAGTCCGCCTCGTGAAATTGTAATGCAGGAAGTATAAATAAAATAAAAAAATAAAATGAAACATACATACTAGTAGGATCAAGTTCTATTGTAAGGACTATAGTCAGGATAATAATCGTTAGATGGTCTCTATTAGTATTTCAACACTATAAGTTTTACAGTTCCAAAAATCTAATGGAAGCTAATAATGTACAAACAGTTTTCTAAGAAGCGATGCATAATATTGTATGCAAGAATTAGGGTCTGTCCACTTAGAACCCCCGGGGGATCCATGAGAAAATTTCATCCACACTGATCCTACATCATCACTACACACTACACACACAACATCCTACATTTGTATATGTGACTGCCTCGTTGGCGCAGTGGTAGCGTGCGCGACTGCTGTGCATGAGGTCTCCAGTTCGATTCCCGGGTCCGACCAAATTGTTTTTTTTTCTTTTTTTTTGTGTATGGCGCCCCTAAATGACTCTACTCTGCCTGATGGAAAGCATAAGCAGAATCCAAGAGTGGTGGTCACCATACTCATTGCGAATGCAGACAATGCAGCATGGCGACCCACACCATGGTGGCCTAGTGATGCTTTTGCATCTTTTAGTGTCAAGTTTCATACTTGTTGACTAGACTATTTAACGAAACACGACAGCACGAACGCTGTCATTTTACGTTGATTTTCTGTGCGAGGGTTGTACCGCCCCGGTCGAGCCGGCCCGTTCGTGCTGAAATTAGCGTGGCTCTACTACCTGTGATTTGTATGATCTGCAAATATTTGTTTCGGAATTTGAGTGTTTTCTATGTATAATATGTAGGTATGTATTTACAAAATATATATATATATGTATTTATATCAGTTATCTAGTACCCATAATACAAGCTCTGCTTAGTTTGGAACTAAATGGCGTTGTGTGTGTGTGTTAAATGTCCAAAAATATTTATTTATTTTATTTATATTCTATCTCATATAAATAATAAATCGTCCACTATAGCCTTTAGGCTTATTAGTTTAAAGCCCATAAAACCGGCAACCGTTAGATATAAAACATTTTCGATTGACCAATAGAGTACCACTCGCAGTTTGAAACCAAATAACGAAGTCTAATTCCACCTCAAACCGTAGCAATTCATAAAATTATTGAAGACAACAAATTACTATTGAAATAAGGAATCCTAAACTTATTTTACAACTTTTTTATTAATTACCAAGGCTCATTACTAAACGAAAAGTAAGATTAGTTGTCAACCCATTTTCTTTTCTTTGTTCAACTTTTTTGTGGTAATAGAGTCGAAAATGGTACTGAAGTGTTTGTTCTCTTCCTTTATTTAGATTCCTGAATGGAGAACCAACTACCAAGAGGTTTCTCAAGTGATAATCAACGAGTCGCTTCCTATTGTTTGAAAACAAGTACCTCAGATATTGAATTTATGAGTATTTCAAATTCGAAACAAAGGTATTATAAAATATTGTCATTTTTGGCTTAAGCAGTATTGAAATTGGAGTCTTTGAATTTTTAACTTCCTTATCCAACATAATATATGTCTGTAGCTTGTAAGGTAAGAGTTAAAGATGGCAGAAGATAAATATTTTTATAGATTTTCAAGATAGTCAAGCCACGCTGATTTTAGAACAAACGAGCCAGCACACGGAAGACAAAACTAAAATGACACCATTCGTGATGTCGTATTTCATGGGTGAATGAATGCGGGACCGGAGGCCCAATGATACAGAAGCATCACAACAAGCCACCATAGTGTGGGTCACCGTGTTGCATTGTCTGCATTCGCATTTCTACTACATACTCTTGGATTCTGCTCATGCTTTCCATCAGGCAGAGTAGAGTCACTTTAGTATGTTCATATTTTATGTAACCTATATGGCACGAACCGTACCTAACCGTATTTTGTAATATTATTACACTTATACAATCCACTTGAAATGGGCTAACTGTAGTTCATTAGACTATCACTTATAACTAACCAACCAAACAAACTTTATAAAATACTAGCTGTTGCCCACGGCTCCGCTCGCGTGTATCTATGTGTTATTCTCAAGTTTAAGCTATATTACTGTAAAGTTTCAACCAAATCCGTTCAGTAGTTTTTGCGTGAAAGAGTAAAAAACATACACACTTATAAACTTTCACATTAATAATATTACTAGCTGTTTCCTGTGGCTCCGCCCGCGTGTATGTCGGTTATCGCTGCAAATAGTAGCCTATGTGTTATTCTGATGTATAAGCTATATTACTGTAAAGTTTTATCCAAATCCATTCAGTAGTTTTTGCGTGTAAGAGTAACAAACATCCAACCATACAAATCTCGCGTTTATAATTTTAGTAGGAAGTAGGATAGTGTGATTATGTGATGTGATATTAGTAGGAGTAGGATTTATAATATTAGTAGGATATACAGATAAAAGCAACCTTATGTGCTGAAAACCATAATCTATTTATCTTCCAAATTTCACAGACGTTTATTAACGACAATGATCCATCCACCCAAAATTTACCATATACAATAGCAGTAATATTAATTCCCTGCATGTTTCTATGGAGTACATTTCACATAACCGCCTTAACCGGCTTGACGCGTCATTAGCTCTCTGCTATTCAAATGTTTGGTACACAAGACGAACACCAGCTTTCACTTACTGTTAATCGTGGGAGCATCGAGAGTATGCCTGGAGAGCATGGCTTGAGTATTTGGAGCACTCCGGAGCCATTTGCGATGTATATTATAAATTGGAGGACAATTTGGGAGACGCCCTTAATGCACATTTTTCGCACTCTGTAAAGATATTGACATGTTTTTTTAAAGAGCTTAGAAACGTAGAAATAATAACACCGGTACGGACAACTCCAGTGGTGAATGTTACTTTTCATTAAATACTTCGTGTATTTGTGTTAGAATACTTATCTAAGCAAAATTATGCTTTCTCTTAGTAAAAATTATTTAGATACCTTTACAATAAGAACAGATTTTTAACTTGTCGTGTATGGTAATTCTAATCCTGGTTTATACCCTAACTAATATTATTAAAAATAGATTTTTGTTTGTTACGTTTTTACACTTCAATCGATTTAAAGAATTCTTTCACTCATTAAATAAAAGCTAAATTATCAGCAAGTAGCGTATGCTACTTTTACTTACGATAACAGAAATATATATAAGCGGCGGCAGAATCTAGTAAACATATATATTTCTAAATACTTACATAATATGTATTACAGATAAAAGTAACTACACTTACTACGTTATATAGCGTGTATATAGAAACACTTCAACTAACTTTGAACGAAGCTTTAATTCTTTGCTACCACTTTTGTAACAACCTAAAAAATTTCTAATTAATAAAACACCACTCCAAATATCCCTTAGTTCGTAAAATTTTATATACTATTATTATGAAAATATAAAACAGCATGGTTTCATCAAACATGTCTTATCTACAATGCTTGTATCAAACAAGGCTTCCTGCGTCACTCGATGCGCCTATCTACCCATTCCGGCCAATGTTGGAAAAAAAATGCTTTAGTAAGCGGGGCCTTTCTATTAAAATAAAAATGTTGGTCCAATTTCGTTGGTAATCAAGAGCTGAGTCCGCGATCTTTACGATAGGCAGTGTTTACTTACTCGAGAGCTTTCAAACAAGTGACGTCTTTTTATAGATAATTAAAATAATGGTGAGCGTGATAAAGTGGAAGGTGTGATGATAATTAAAATGAAACCTTTCAACTTGAAGTTTTAGGAATATGTAACATAAACATTTTTTTATTGAGGACGATACACAAGGTATATTATATTCTTTATGCGGACTGAGGGAACGGTTCACTTACAGATCACCTTGTGATAAGGTTACTATGAACATGTACTATATAAGAGACATTACGAGTCTTACCGTGGGAGAGCCACGCTTCGGCATGAATGGACCTGCTCGACCGGAGTGATATCACGGCCTCACAGAAAACCGGTGTGAAACAGCGCCTGCGCTGTGTTTCACCGAGTGAGTGAGGATACCACCCTAACCCCCAACGGCCACTTGTGACGCCTCTGGTGCTGCGGGTGTCCATGGGCGGCGGTAATCGCTTACCATCAGGTAATACGTCTGCTCGCTTGCCACCTATTCAATAAAAAATGGTCCTAAAAGTGTCTCTTCCCCCCCACTCTCCCTTCCTTCAATTTTTCTGCTGTTATTGGTGGTATTGAAAACATACACACATACTTGTATAATGTAAATGAATACATGATGGTACTTTGGTACTTATCTAACAATGTTTCCCAATTTATTAAATACGCACTTGTTATTGTATGAGCACCTTGTCGACTATGATTATTATTAATTAATAATTTCTTTGATATTGACCTGATGATTTGCCGTGCGGCTAGAGTACGCAGCTCAACTATGGTTGAATAGGTCGATGGCTGATCCATGCGTCTTACTCTATTTTACATTTGTGACATTTATTGATTATTTTATATTTGGACATATTTCATCTTTTTAAATTTGACTGTGAGTGAAAGTGCTATTTGGATTTTATTTTCCATAAGTGGACCTCACAATATAACAATACAATGTCACAATATAACAATGTAAAAATCTTGCAGCTATCAGTAAGAACGGCGCATGATTGGTTAGCTCATGGCTGTGCAGCAATGACTCCAAACCTTTTATTTTGTTTTCTTTGGTCGACTTCGTTCTCATTCAAGTCTCTTAGTGAAAAAAATATTGTAAACCGTATTATTATTTTTTAAAAGGAGCAACAATGGAGTTTCTTGCCAGATTCTTCTCCATGAAGGGTAGGCTGTACTTGGAACTGGCGACTAGAATCACTCGATTTTTTAATATTAAATATTGACTATTCATAAGTGCCTGTAAAATAAATGCCTATATGAATAAAATATTTTTGAGTTTGAGTTTGAGTGGTAAGTGATGCCGACTAATGCGCTACAAGTAATTGTGTAGATTGTTCTATATGTATCTGCTGTTTATATTGAAATACTAGCTTTTACACGCTTCGCTCGCTCAAACTTTCATCCCCTGATTTACCCCCTTAGGGATGGAATTTAAAAAAATCCTATCTTATACTCTGTCCATTACTTTATTTTCTTTTTGACAGCTATCGCCTATAAATTACCATTTTTTTTTTCGGAATTATGTACTACAGTAATGTCGTACTTTATTGACGGTGACGGTACTTTAGTGAAGTGGTCTGTGCATAACAAACAACCACAGAATATAAAACAGCACTTGAAATACGATAAATCGATCATGTGATAAAAATAATTTGACTTCATGTCAGTATTTTTTGTGTAAATTTAATAAAAAAAGGAAATAAAAATTGTATCTATGACTCCAAGATTGAATTTTTGCAAGGAATTAAGTCGAAATCTTGGAATTTAGGATCAAACCAAGAGTAAAGAACAATAACTCTGTTCATTCATCTAATTTACTGATTTATTATTTATATTTTTGTTTATTTCTTACATAATATAAAAAACTAATGAAGGCATAATTAATATTTCAACAAAAAATATTTAATTAAAACGATTGAAAGTTCTTCGTAAATAAAATCGCTATTCGTTTCAAATCGAATCGGTTATGAGTGAGGGCGTCACTAATTTCAAAATTTCTTGAACTGTCAAAAAGAAAATAAAGTAATGGACAGAGTATAGTTCTCATTTACGTTATATAAAGAACCTTCATGCAAAATTTCAGGATTCTAGGTTCAGCGGTTTGGGCTGTGCGTTGATCTCTGGGTATGTCAGTCAGTCACTTTTCTCTTTTATATATATATATATATATATATACATATAGATTTTATAACGTTTATCAGTATACTCTGGTTACTATAATAGCTCTGTCTAGTCCAGGTGCAGAAGGTCGTGTGTGAGGTAGTTCGAGTTACAGATTTCATTATAATAGGTAGGTGTCGGGCGCTTCGCTTCGACTCGACGCCGTCGCAGAGGAGATGAGAGAGGCAACGAGGAGAGACTAGACACACCCATATTTTGACTACTATAATTTAATACCATACTACCAACCGAGTATTTTAGGAATAAAAGATAGAAAAGTATGCAGTAATAAAAGTATCCTAAAAGATATGAAAATTATAATTATGGCAAACAATTTAGGGAATTAGTTAATTTGAGTACCTCGGTAGCGTATGCGACTGCTGCGCGTGAGGTCTCGTACTTGATTTCGTACCAGGTTTGACCAAATGTTTGCATGTTTTGAAAAAAAATATTAAGAAGTTCGAATGATTTTTTATTTATAATATGTAGGTATGTATTGACAAAAGGTAGATAAGTATTCAATCTGTCTATCAAGCTGTATAGAACAAGCTCTGCATAATTTGGAACTAGTTCGTTGCATGTCAGATAAATAATAATAATAATAAACATTTCGGACATCTAACACACAACGCCATCTAGTCCCAAGCTAAGCAGAGCTAGTGTTATGGGTACTGGACAACTGATTTAAATACATATTTACTTCTTTTTTTGTAAATACATACATGTTATACATAGTAAACACCCAAACTCCGAAACAAATATTTGCAAGTCAATTTGGTCCGACCCGGGAATCGAACCCGAGACCTCAAGCACAGCAGTCGCATACGCTACCGCTGCGCCACCGAGGCAGTCAAATGTCCGAGTTTTATTAATTACAAAGTTTAGTAAATAAATAATAAATTATAAATAAGTAAATAAAAATTGAATTTTAAAACCCTCTTTTCTTTTAGAAAATCGGTTTAAAATAGAACGGACCATGTCACCCAAAGAGCGTTCACTATATCAGAAGAGCAACAAATCTTATTCTTCCACACCTGATAAATAAGTCGAAATACGAAGGTCAAATGAAACAAATTCACAACTAATTTTCCGCTCAGATGAGAAACCAATACAGGCTTAAGTCTTAGAGGTCAGAATCAAAGCAGCCAATCCACTTAACACGATATAAGGGTAGCTACAGACTGCTGCGATAATACGAACTGAAATCAATCTAATTTGGGCCTCCCGTTACATTAATTGTGCATTATGAAGAAAGCTACATGCCTAGCCACTTCTGTGTGTTATATAGAATTATATTTACTGCGCGGGTGTGTACACTGAGGGATAAATGCTAAATAAATGCAAAGTTATGGAATAGGGTGTTATTTATTTTTTTGAGATAATCTATTTTGTTTATGGATAAAAAGTGAAATCTGAAATATAGAAATATATGTTTAAAATATGTTGGTATTAATTATTTCTAATTCTTACTAGGTTCTGCCAATTAATTTACTCAGTAGGTAGGCCAAGGGAAGTAAATGCCTAAAGTATTTATAAAGTTAATAAATAAATAAAAGTATTTTATACGCCGCAAATCTCTATAGAACCCAATTTTGCTGCAAATTGGTAGTCTTTAGTTACGCAGTTTACTTGCCATTTGTCTTGCCAACTGAACTGCATCTTTTGTTTGAATATACAATTCTACTTCATCATCAGCCTATTGCAGTCCACTGCTGGACATAGGCCTCTCCAATTGCACGCCACTTAGTTCGATCCTCGGCTTCTCGCATCCAGCTCTTGCCAGCCGTCTTGCGCAAATCATCACTCCACCTGGCCTGTGGACGTCCTACACTACGTTTGCCGAGACGCGGTCTCCACTCAAGAACCCGTTTACCCCAACGGTTATCGGTTCTACGGCAAATATGGCCAGCCCACTGCCACTTCAGCTTGCTAATCCTGTGGGCTATGTCGATGACTCTGGTTCTCTGCCGGATCACCTCGTTTCTGATACGGTCCCTTAGAGAAACGCCGAGCATAGCCCTCTCCATAGCACGCTGAGCGACTTTGAACTTGTGGACCAGCCGTACCGTAAGTGTCCACGTTTCGGCTCCGTATGTCATTACGGGTAGGACGCACTCATTGAAGACTTTCGTCTTTAGGCATTGTGGGATCGACGATGAGAAGACCCGACGAAGCTTCCCAAACGCTGCCCAACCCAGCTGAATTCTCCTGTTCACCTCGTCCTCAAAGTTGTTTCTCCCTAACTGCAAAGTCTGCCCGAGGTACACGTATTTTTGAACAACTTCGAGAACGGCACCGTGCACCGCAACCGGTTCCGGTAGTACGTGTTCATTGAACATGACCTTGGTCTTGTCCAAGTTCATCCGTAGGCCGATGCGCACAGAAGAGTCAGCCAGCTCGTTCAGCATCTGTTGTAGGTCCTGCAGCGTCTCTGCCATGATGACGATGTCGTCTGCAAATCGCAAGTGAGAGATGTATTCGCCATTGATGTTGATGCCACGTCCTTTCCAGTGCAGCGTCTTGAAGAAGTCCTCCATTGCATTAGTGAACAATTTCGGGGATATAACGTCACCTTGTCTCACTCCTCGATGCAATGGTATAGGTCTTGTATGCTGATTCTGTACTTGGACGGACATAGTGGCGGCTTCGTAGAGATGTCTCAACACTTGGATGTATCGCCAATCCACTTGGCAACGCTGCAGGGACTCCAGAACAGTCCAGATCTCGATCGAGTCGAAGGCCTTCTCATAGTCCACGAATGCTAGACACAGGGGCTGATTATACTCTTCGGTCTTCTGTATAATCTGCCGCACTGTGTGGATGTGGTCTATGGTGCCATATCCGCTCCGAAACCCAGCTTGCTCTGGTGGTTGGAATTCGTCGAGTCTTCGCGCAAGACGGTTCGTGATGACTCTTGAAAACAGCTTGTAGACGTGGCTTAGAAGAGAAATGGGCCGATAGTTCTTCAACATGGTCTTGTCACCCTTTTTGAAGAACAGGACGACCACACTCCTGCTCCACGCCTCTGGAGTTCTCCCTTCGAACAGGACAGCATTATAAAGCTTTTGGAGCTCCCTCAGTACGGGCATACCCCCAGCTTTCAACAGCTCTGTTGTAACGCCGTCCTCTCCAGGGGCTTTTCCATTTTTCAGCTGTTTAAGAGCCATCACGATTTCATCAGTGCTGACTTCTGGCAGATCTTCGGTGTAGTGGCGTGTTAATGTGGCTCTAGGGTCCTCATTTTCGGGATCAGGTCGAGATGCATGCGAAGCGTATAAACTGCCGTAGAAGCCTTCGACTTCCGAAAGGACGGCCGGTTTGGAAGCAACGACTTCTCCACTTGATGTGGTCAACTTCGTCAAGTGGCTTCTTCCAAGAGATTGTACGAACACTTTTGACCCCCGATTTCGCTCGATCGCTCTTTCGATCGAAAGAGTATTGGAGCATCGGAGGTCGTGTCGTACAAGTCTGCTGATCTCTCGGTTTAGAGTCCGCTTTGCCGACGAAGTGACAGGGGGGTTCTCACGTCGTTCCCTCATTAACCCTAGTGTCCTCTCTGAAAGCTTCGACTTCCTGCTTTTACGCTGCATTTCACAAAATCTCGTACCTTCGTCCCTGAGAATCCGAACCACATTTTCAAGGTTCTGGTTTACGTCTGTTGTGGTTTCCATGGCAGCAAATCGGCTTTCCAGATTTGACTGGAATTTTTCAGATCCCATCGCGACTTGGAGCAGAGTTGGTCGGAGCCTGGATTTCATCAAACGGACACGTTCAGCCTTAAAGTCGATATTCAGAGAGCCTCGGACAAGTCGGTGATCACTACCGGTATTGAACCTATTGATCACTGAGACATCTCTGAATATATGCTTTCTGTCCGTCAAGATGAAATCAATCTCATTTTTTGTCATAGCGTCGGGGCTTTGCCACGTCCACTTCCTTTGGGGCCGTTTCTTGAAGAAGGAGTTCATCAAGAACAGCCCCTCCCGCTCGAGAAAGTTGACGAGCATTTGCCCCCTATGATTCCTGCTTCCAAATCCATGGGATCCTATGACCGATTCGCTGCAAGTTTGTACTCCCACTTTGGCGTTGAAGTCACCCATTACAACGTTGTAGTGGGTTTTAGTAGTGAAGTGGAGGGCCCTCGATATGTCATCGAACATATCCTCCACTTCATCGTCCGAGTGGGCCGAGGTCGGTGCGTACACTTGTACTACCTTGAGGCTATACCTCTCGGTAAGTTTAATAATAAGGTACGCTACCCTGTTCGACACACTGGAGATTTCCACCACGTTGTCAGAAAGGGACTTGTTTACCAGAAACCCTACGCCACCTTGGGATTGTTGGTCTCCCTCGCGGAAGTACATCAGGTGGCCTGAGTCGAGGGTTATGGTATCCTCCCCCTCTCTTCGGACTTCACATAACCCTAGGATATGCCACTTAATCTTCCCAAGTTCCACCTCAAGTTGTGCCAGATGCGAGTCTAGCCGTAACGTGCGGCCGTTAAAAGTTGCCAAAGTCAGTTGCTTATGGTGGCCTTCCGTAACCCGGTGATTCTTAGCACCCCCTGTCCCGCCGTTACCGTGGTCGCCACCATGACCAGGAATAGCGAGACTGCCGGGAACTGGGGGCCGTGGCCTTTGTTGCATATTCATGGAGGATTTGAGCCCATAATCACCACGCTGGGCAGGCGGGTTGGTGATCGCAGGGCGTAGCTTGTTGCACCGGTGACGCTGCTGCCCGTCACTGGCCTATTTTATTTAGATACGCCTCTTCGGATGGATATACCGCCATCAGTCGGTCGCCAGAGCCTCGTTTGTCGTTCAGCAGGGTGCACCGCGTGCAGGTGAGGTTGGCTGGGAGCAATAGATTGTGGTTCGCCCCCTTACACCCCTAATTCTACTTAAGATGGTAAATGTGGGCTTCTGTAACCTCAGTCACTAGGTGAAAAAAATCTCTAAAAAAAAACACTGGTGTTCCATAAATTTGTGGTTGAGCCACGCTCATATATGCCATGGCATGATTCTCCCACGACAAAATGATCGAAATTGAATTGATGAATGGCTGGCAACGGATGGATGCTGACTGCCCAGGACCGGGATGGTTGGCGCTTTTTGGGGGAGGCCTTCGTTCAGCAGTGGACGGCGATAGGCTGAGAGAAAGAAAAAATGATCGAAGTCAAATAATATTAAATTGATTCCCACTCAGTGTACTCCAATCACAAGAAAATTTATCCGAAACCGGCGAGAATACATGGTGTTTGCGTTCAACCCACACTCAATAAGATTCGGCTGTAATCGGCTGTTTCGACCGCCCAGTAACGTTACGGCCCTCTAAGTAATGGCCTCCCCGCCGATATTATTGTGCATTACGGACCTGTGTTTTGAGCTGCCTCAGTGGGTGAAAACCTTAATGATTTTACTTGCGTGTGTTAAGTATTAAATGTAACTTTGGCTTTGGTTTATTTTTTACTTTCATGTAACTTGGTTTTATGTACAATCTGACGGGTTTCTTTATGGTAAATGATTACCATCGCACTTGAGGACTTACAGCTAAAGAGGTATAAGCGCGTTGCCTCTTCTGCTGCCTCCCCATCCTGCCCAATGATGTTCTAGATTAGATCAGATATTTGTTTCTGACCTATCATTAGTACCATAATCTCTCTGACTTTCCAGCAAACTTTTCCTAACACCCTGTGTTAATCATGAAAGGAATCATCATAGACTGCACGGTTGGCCTAGTGGTTTAGGCGGTCGCCACGCCGCCACTTGCCAATTTGCCAATGGTTGTGGGTTCAAATCCTACACGGGACAACACTTTGTGTGATTCACAAATTGTTGTTCTGAGTTTGGGTGTTAATTGTGTTCGTTTCATGTATGTCTGTAAAGTCCCCCGCGACACAGGATGTTTATTCCTAATGCGGGAGTTGTATTTCTAAAAAAGAAAAAAAAAAGATCTAAAAATAATAGGAACTTCACATATCGCACACACGACTGTCTGATGTCCATACTAAGGTAGCGCTTGTGTGTATCTGTTTGTTCCCGCTAATATCTGGGATTTCTAGACCAATTTTGTCGGGACTCTCACTGGCAAATAGCTAATGTTATAAGAAGTAACTTAGGCTACCTTTATTTTAGAAAATAATTTAATTTAATTTAAAAAAAAAAATTGGTAACGCGAAAAACAAAATTAAAACCAATGAAATAGTGCACAATATCCGATTCAAAAGCAACAAAACCACGAGTTCATCCAGTTTCAAATTAATTTACACAGAAACTGACCAAATAATTATGTTCAATAAACAATTACCCATTTGTCCTGGGCGGGAATCGAACCCGACGACCTCTGGATAAGCAGACAGAGGCTAGTTGTCACAATGGTGTTTTAATTTTTTCATCTTAACAAACTATGACTGCACGGTTGGCCTAATGGTTTAAGCGGTCTGGGAGGGGTCCGGATATGTTAATAACAGCAGTTCCCGGATCCCTTTCGTCTCAGGCGCAGTGTGGTTTTAGTCGGTTCGATTCCGACACACTGCCCCCCTGCCAACCCCGGTGGGGTGACGGCCCGAGGGGGTTTCTACACGTAACAAAAAAAAAAGTGGTTTAAGCGGTCGCCACGCCGCTTTCTACTGCGCCAAGTGTTGTGGGTTCAAATCCTTTGTGCGATCCACAAATTGTTGTTCTGAGTCTGGGTGTTCTTTGTGTCCGTTTATTGTAAAGTTCCTAGAGTATGTTCTTCTAGTGTACCTATGCTTAAGGTGTATATTCCTAATGCGGGAGATGTCTTTAAAAAAACTACTAACAAGAAATTACCTCCAGCGGTCAGATGTACTAAAAATAACGTTATAATACACTCTAAGTATGAATTGGAGTTATAAACTCATCATGTTAAAGAATTATTACCCCACATAACATCCTCGCAGACACGATTCCAGCATTTACATAATTAACTAAGTATGAATTAGTCTCGCCTTCAAATATGTAGGATGGGACGTAAAAATATTGTTAGCTTTTAGAATTTTGCTGGTTTTGTACAGCTTAGAAACAGATTCCTTGCGTATATAACATATATACACAAGGAATCTGTAAATGAAAACAAGTAAAAATATTTAAAACAAAAAACCCGACTACGTCGATATCTGTCATTATTATTAATTTCAGTATTTTTTTTTAAATAAAACATAAGTTTTATATATATTCGTAATCACCGTTAAAAATCTTTATTTTGATACCACACTCGATGCATTTTGAAAACATTTTTTTTTGAGATCACTTTTTAGCGCCAAAAATCCTTAATTTTTTTTTTAAATGTTGATGTACCCAGTGTCATTCTCACGACTAAGACGAATCTATTGACACCACTCACATAAAAATACAACAAGCCATTTAGGCCCTAGGGCGTGCCAAAGAAATATACATACATACATACACTCGAAAAACATTACCCTCCTTCTTTCGCAGTCGGGTAATAATCTCAGACGTCTCACATACTTTAGCTGAATCATCTATGTAACATGGCTAGAATAGCCCACGGGCCACTACACTTGCTTAAATTTCCTCCGCATCATGGGTAGCTGCAATGATCCTAAAAGGCTAATATTAGGGGCAGTAATCCTAATTGCCAAAATACAGTAATTTTTACGCATTCATTTATTTTTTAATACATATACTAGCTGGTCCGGCAAACGTCGTATAGCCATAAAAAAACATTGGGGTATAAAAAATAGATGTTGGTCGATTCTCAGACCTACCCGATATGCACACAAAATTTTATAAAAATCGGTCCAGCCGTTTCAGAGGAGTATGGTAACTAACATTGTGACACGAGAATTGTATATATAAAATGAATCTGCCAAAGTGATTCTACTCTGCCTGATCAAAAATATGAACAAAATCCAAGAGTGGTGGTCACCATACTCATTGCGAATGCAGACAATGCAACAATGGAGCACGGTGACCCACACAGTGAGGGCCTATTAAGATGCATTTGCATCATTTTCTTAAAAAATAGATTTAAAAACAATTCGGACTGTAATAAAACTTATTTATTATTTATTTTATGGCATGGAGGGAAAACGGATATCTGACAGTAGGTGATTACCGCCATCCATGGGGACTTTAAGTAACAATTAGTGCTTTACCACCCTGTAATTTCTTCCAAATAGGGGAATTTGAGGGAAAACCCACCGTATTGGGCCTTCAGTGACCTTAGTCACTGGTAGATGCATTATTTCAAGCAAAAATTGCATTTCGTATGCACCTTCCTCGTCATCGAGCACTTGTTCAATTTCGTTCTAAATAACGTTTAGTTACAAATCTAGAAGGTCCACCACTGTTCTGAGCATACAACATAAATCTACAAATTCCATTACAACGTCTGAACATTCTAGAACACAATATTAGACAAATTACTCCTTAAATCATCGGGTCAATACAGGCTTTAATCATGTCTATAAAATGTACCGATAAGACTAACATGAAAAATGTCGCATAAAACATCCAGCTATTTTTAAAAAAAACTACTAACAAGAAATTACCTCCAGCGGTCAGATGTACTAAAAATAACGTTATAATACACTCTAAGTATGAATTGGAGCTATAAACTCATCATGTTAAAGAATTATTACCCCACATAACATCCTCGCAGACTCGATTCCAGCATTTACATAATTAACTAAGTATGAATTAGTCTCGCCTTCAAATATGTAGGATGGGACGTAAAAATATTGTTAGCTTTTAGAATTTTGCTGGTTTTGTACAGCTTAGAAACAGATTCCTTGCGTATATAACATATATACACAAGGAATCTGTAAATGAAAACAAGTAAAAATATTTAAAACAAAAAACCCGACTACGTCGATATCTGTCATTATTATTAATTTCAGTATTTTTTTTTAAATAAAACATAAGTTTTATATATATTCGTAATCACCGTTAAAAATCTTTATTTTGATACCACACTCGATGCATTTTGAAAACATTTTTTTTTGAGATCACTTTTTAGCGCCAAAAATCCTTAATTTTTTTTTTAAATGTTGATGTACCCAGTGTCATTCTCACGACTAAGACGAATCTATTGACACCACTCACATAAAAATACAACAAGCCATTTAGGCCCTAGGGCGTGCCAAAGAAATATACATACATACATACACTCGAAAAACATTACCCTCCTTCTTTCGCAGTCGGGTAATAATCTCAGACGTCTCACATACTTTAGCTGAATCATCTATGTAACATGGCTAGAATAGCCCACGGGCCACTACACTTGCTTAAATTTCCTCCGCATCATGGGTAGCTGCAATGATCCTAAAAGGCTAATATTAGGGGCAGTAATCCTAATTGCCAAAATACAGTAATTTTTACGCATTCATTTATTTTTTAATACATATACTAGCTGGTCCGGCAAACGTCGTATAGCCATAAAAAAACATTGGGGTATAAAAAATAGATGTTGGTCGATTCTCAGACCTACCCGATATGCACACAAAATTTTATAAAAATCGGTCCAGCCGTTTCAGAGGAGTATGGTAACTAACATTGTGACACGAGAATTGTATATATAAAATGAATCTGCCAAAGTGATTCTACTCTGCCTGATGAAAAATATGAACAAAATCCAAGAGTGGTGGTCACCATACTCATTGCGAATGCAGACAATGCAACAATGGAGCACGGTGACCCACACAGTGAGGGCCTATTAAGATGCATTTGCATCATTTTCTTAAAAAATAGATTTAAAAACAATTCGGACTGTAATAAAACTTATTTATTATTTATTTTATGGCATGGAGGGAAAACGGATATCTGACAGTAGGTGATTACCGCCATCCATGGGGACTTTAAGTAACAATTAGTGCTTTACCACCCTGTAATTTCTTCCAAATAGGGGAATTTGAGGGAAAACCCACCGTATTGGGCCTTCAGTGACCTTAGTCACTGGTAGATGCATTATTTCAAGCAAAAATTGCATTTCGTATGCACCTTCCTCGTCATCGAGCACTTGTTCAATTTCGTTCTAAATAACGTTTAGTTACAAATCTAGAAGGTCCACCACTGTTCTGAGCATACAACATAAATCTACAAATTCCATTACAACGTCTGAACATTCTAGAACACAATATTAGACAAATTACTCCTTAAATCATCGGGTCAATACAGGCTTTAATCATGTCTATAAAATGTACCGATAAGACTAACATGAAAAATGTCGCATAAAACATCCAGCTATTTTTAAAAATGTTAAAAATACATTAAAGAGGTGGGTTACATAGTCTGTAAGCTCGCTTTAACACAGAGTGGCTGTTACTAGAAATGTATGTGTATCTTTTGTAGTTAAATTTTTCCTGTGTCATGTACTATTCTAGGCAATTTAGATATAGCATCTGACTGATCGTGTGTTAAATTACGTATATAATTTAATAGGAAATAAATATCAATATTTTCATGTCGAACATGTTTTACGTGTACAGTGCATTGCCTTTCTAGGATAGTTTAGACATAAGTTCAAGGATGGCTAGTGGTATAAGTGGTCGCCACGCCGCGCCGCTGTCTACTACGCTGTGTTGTGGGTTTAAACCCCACATAGAACAACACTTGTGTGAACCACAAATTGCTTTTCTGAGTCTGGATGTTGTTAGTGTCCGTTTCTTGTTTGATTATAAAGTCTCCCGATAACACATGATATATTTCTAATGCGAGCGCGTTGAACTTGAAGTTTTATACATATTTTTTGCGATATGCATGCTACATGTATCAAATTGATTGCACAAAACTGAATCACCAAATTGTAATGTGTGTGGCGTGCAGGAAGACGTATAACATGTTCTGATGGAATGTGTCAAGAACCGCAGGGATAGGGAATCTTTAACGTAGGCACTGGGGGCAAACCCATGTGACATAAGACTCCCTCAAATGATTCTATCGTCGCCTACATCTAATGAAGCAAAGATACTCTGTCGCTTGACTAAGCCTGCAGTGACTCCTCTATCTTACTTTAAATACACTTAAATCGATGTTAGTTATACTCGTAATGGTTACAATGGGGTTGTCATATCCGAAAGGATAAAAACCCCTAAATAATAATAGAATTTTTAAAAATGTATCAAAGTTAAAGTCAATATTTTTTAAGATTTTCAACATGTTTGTGAGTTGTTTCATGCCACATTGGGACCACACCTTAAGTGTGAGGGAAACAATAACTTCCGCTCAGTTGACTCGGCCCGAGATGTACGGGCTTAGATCCTGTGTTAAATTGATTTTTAAAATATTGCTCAAGCGCCGCCACAGTTCCTGTTTACTTCAAACTTGTTATAAGGGGAAATTGTGTACCCAACCCCGTTGCCAACTTGATTGGTTCGTTGGTTGCAACTTAGAAATATTTTCAAGGAACGTGTATTTTACTTCTTGTTTGCTTGTGGGTAAACTCATCAAGCCTTGTGTGGGCAGATACATTTTAGGAAGGGTTAAATGGGTATGAAATAAAACTGTGGACTAAGTACTAGGCCGGAGTAGTGTAAAATTGTATGTGGCACGTTTCTTAATTTAAAAAATAGAATAAGTGGGAAGGAGATACCATAACTTTCTTTTGTATGTCTCTAAAACAACGAATAAGTGAAATTTTTTTCTGATTATGATGACCCTATTGGTCTAGTGGTTAGTAATCATAATTGCTAAGACACAGGTCGCGTGTTCGATTCCTCAGGTCAAATAATTGCATTGTTGTATTGTCTGTATTCGCAATGAGTATGGTGACCGCCACTTTTAGATTCTACTTATGCTTTCCATCAGGCAGAGTAGAGTCACTTTGGCATCCCCATACATAAAAAATATTATATTATCGACAGCGTCGATAATGATATATTATTAAGGAAACTGGCAGAGGTTGGATGTACGACACACCTGTTACAGTTTTTCGTTAGCTACATGGAAAACCGACAGCAGTATGTAGACTATAATGGGTACGAATCTGAACCGTATTACACTAGGTCTGGCGTAAGCCAAGGTAGTAACTTAGGACCTCTCCAATTTATTATTATGATAAACAAGTTACCGAAGGTCGTGAGGCATGGCTCCTGTTTACTATATGCAGATGACCTTAAGTTGTTACTAGAAGTCAGGGATGAGTCAGACTGTGAACGTTTGCAGAATGACATAAAAAGAGTGGTGGATTGGAGCCATGAGAATAAACTATATTTAAACGCGTCTAAATGCTCAGTGATGACTTTTTCTCGCGCACGAACATCTATACAGTACGAGTACAAAGTAGAAGACACGCCCATGCAACGAGTTTCGCAGGTGAGGGATTTAGGGGTACATTTCACTCCGGATCTAAGGTTCCGCGAACATATAGTGAATATATGTAAGAAAGCCTACAGAAGCCTCGGTTTTGTTCTAAGACAGTCTCATGGTTTCACCAACATTACAACTCTGAAGGTATTGTATGACGCATTAGTTCGTAGCCACCTGGAACATAGTGCGGTCATTTGGGCTCCGCATGAAGCAAAATATTGTGACATGTTAGAACGGGTTCAGAATAAGTTTACAAGACACTTATATTTAAAACTGTACGGAGTATACCCGTTCTTCCCATTGATGTACCCAACTATGTTTGTGCTGGGTATGGTTGGATATTACAAACTTAGAGTGCGACGTGAATACACGCTTGCTGTGTATGTAATAAAACTACTACGTGGTCTAGAACATAATCCTGGGGTACTGGGCCACCTGAACCTGTGCGTGCCTGACCGGTACGTGTGGAGGCGCCGACGCCCGCCTCTATTGGCTGTGCCAGTAGCCAGGACTGACTTACTTGAGAAAGCACCGCTTACGCGAATTATCCATCTAATTAACGAAGTTCACAAAGATTTAGATATTTTTTCGTGTCAATTGAGTGTACTCGCAAAATGTCTTGTAAATTTAATTTGTTACAAGACATAAAAGTTGCAATACTTTGTTTTATATTTTTAATTTTAAGATAGATTGTTATTTTTTTTGAGTTTATATTTCGTTACTGTATATATGTTTCTTTATTCATTTGTAAAGAAATAGACATAATATTAGAAATGTAAGTTAGCCTCTCTATCGCATTAGGGCAACCTGTAATGATAGTGAAGGTGATATTGTAATAAATAAATAAAAAAAAAAAAAAAATATTATGTTTGCATTTAGAAATATTGTATATTTCAACTGTCTGGTTACCATAGTCCATACCATACCACGGCCTCACAGAAAACCGGTGTGAAATAGCGCTTGCGCTGTGTTTCACCGATTAAGTGATGATACCGGAGACCCATACCCCAAAGGCCGGCAACGCACTTGTGACGCCTCTGGTGTTGCGGGTGTCCATGGGCAGCGTTAATCGCTTACCATCAGGTGATACATCTGCTTGTCCCCTATAACATAAAAAAATAGTACAAGCTTAGTTCGGGGTCAGACAGCCTTCCACACGAAAAAAAAGAGGTGCCAGACGACCTTGTGCTAGATATGTCACATTATTGTTATCATAAGAATAGGATAGACTTCATGAGCCTTTATTGATTTTGCAGACCCAACTATTACTAGTAAAATCAATATAGAATACCAAAAAACTAGATATAGGAGAGTCAATTTCACTAAAGGATGGGCTCGACCATAATGATACCACGACCTGACAAAACACCAATGTTAACAAATACTTCCTCTTTTGTTCACTGAATGATCACTAGAGTTTAAACTCCTCCTCTCACTGATTCTGAGAAAAACACTCGAAGGACAGCAACACACTTCTTCTTTAAGAAACGCAACTCAATTAACGCACTCCACTTTCTTTTAAGTAATCGTTGTCAAAATAACTCTACTCTGCCTGATGAAAAGCGTGAGTCATATCCAAGAGTGGTGGTCACAATCCTCATTGCGAATGCAGGCAATGCAATATGGCGACACACAGTATAACGGCCTAGTGAGATGCTCTTTCACGCTCCGCTTAAATGACTCGGAATCATAGTGGAAGGGAAACACGTATCCTGGTAGTGAGTTCTTCTTCTGGATTTGTAGTCGTCATCGTTTGGGTGTTTAAGTTGTGAATTATTTATCATCAGAAGACCGTCTGCTTCTTTGCCCTTCTATTTCATCACAAGTAAACATAAGCTGAGACTCTTTCATCTTTTCGGCAAGTGCTACCATAGTGGTCAAGAAATTATCAAAATAAGAAGTATCCCAAAACCTGCTTTCTAATGAGAGCCAGCAGTGTGCTATTATAGGTTGTTGATGATGCTGATAATAAAAATATTTTTTCCACAGCATTAAAATAAAATATTGTACCAACAATAACATTTTTATTTTGCCATGCCCAATTTTATACTAGTTCGCTACACAAAGCTTTCCAACGATAAATCTTCGATGTACAATGTTACAATTTTATGTTGTTGTTTTTTTTAATTTATAGATAACAGTACGTTGTATTGAAAGTGTTGGGTTCCGTAAATAGCAACAGAAATGATTACTACTATTAAATTCTCATACAATCTATCTATCAGGTTCTAAATCATCTCCCTAGCCTTATTTCCAACGTTATTTGGGGTCACAGGAGCCGAAATGTGTTAGTGGAGACCATGATTAGGTAAACGTAGTATAAGACGCCCTGCAGCACGATGCACTGACCATTTGAAGAAAGTGTCTGGCAGCGGATGGATGCGGACTGCACAAGACTGGGATAGTTGGCGCTCATTGGAGAAGACCTTCATATAGCAGTGGATGATGATAGGTTAAAATATAATATTTTGGGTTGACTACTAGTTCGACCGGTTTTACCTGAATATCAGCTTATTCACGCAGCGACTGGCTTTGGACTTCCTCGACTCTCCGCGAACTGGATTCGAAGGTTGAACTAGTTGTCAGTATATTTGAGGATACTGACTTCGCAATAACGATGGCCATAGATGTTCACAACAACCGGCACAGTTGCTTAACATGCTCTCCGAGGCACGGGCATGAAACATCGCCAAACTTCCACACCAAAAACAAATCAAATATCTCGATATCCATGCTCACATTTTATCTGTTACAAAATGATGAAAAATATATTTTATTTCCACTACTTAGAACTTATAACTGAATGGATAAACCAGCATAAAAATCCCACATTATTTAAATAACTTTAAAAATCTAATATAGCCCTCGAAAGGTAAAATGAACAGATTCAACTTCCACACATTCATTCTGTACATTTCCAAATAGGTACAGAACCGCCGTATAAGCTCCGGAAAATTCTCGGTCATTGAAAGAGTGCGCTTTTACCGCTATTGGCATGCGCCCATACATATTATTTTACGTGGGATGAGTTGGGTGCGATGTTTATTCTCCTCGCCCACTTTTTATGCAATTTTAACACTTAATAATATTTACGGTAAAGGGTATAAGTGTTTACATACTTTTACATTAATATAACTGCTTGATAACAAATTTTGTCTGTCTGTTTGTTACGATTTCACGGATAAATTAATGAAATTTGGCTAGTGATGCTTTGATTCTTGAGGATCTTTCCTCAAAAAAAGAAGTATCTACTATATATAATTTTATCGTGATAACCGACAAACACGCTGGCGGAGCCGCGGGAGAAAACTAGTTGTTTTATAAATTAAACCGAGATATCTTGTCCTGCCTGAATTTATTTTCCCATATTTTTTTATTGAATAGTGGGTAAACGAGCAGACGTTTCACCTGATGGTAAGCGGTTACCGTCGCCCATGGACACTCGCAACACCAGAGGCGTCACAGGTGCGTTGCCAGCCTTTTAAGAAGGAGTACGCTCTTTTCTTGAAGGTTTGAAGGTCGTATTGGTCCGGAAATAACGCAGGCGACAGTTCATTCCACAGTTTTGTTGTGCGGGGCAGAAAGTTTCAACCTGTTTTATCGGTAACTAAATAAAAACGAAAATTATCTTGAAGTCTGATTTCGGCTTTTCCAAAAAAAAAAAAAGTTTATCTTAACTTGCATATTCCAACAGCGTATTATTGGAAACATTTTTTTTTTGATGGACCTTTACTTGCTGTGTTGTTAATAAAGTGTATTAATCAAGATTCTACCTTCCTAGTTTTTTTTTACAACTCCCGACTTTACAAACATACATGAAACGGACACAAAGAACACCCAGACTCAGAACAACAATTTGTGGATCACACAAAAGGTAGTAGAGCCACGCTGATTTCAGCACGAACGGGCCGGCTCGACCGGGGCGGTACTACCCTCGCACAGAAAATCAACGTAAAATGACAGCGTTCGTGCTGTCGTGTTTCGTTGGTGAGTGCGAGACCGGAGGCCCAATTAGTCTAGTCAACAAGTTCCATACTTGTTGACTAGACTAAAAGATGCAGCAGCATCACTAGGCCGCCATAGTGTGGGTCGCCATGCTGCATTGTCTGCATTCGCAATGAGTATGGTGATCCCACTCTTGGATTCTGCTTATGCTTTCCATCAGGCAGAGGAGAGTCATTTTGGCGGGCCAAACATAAAAAAAAAAAAAAAAAATGTCCTACGTGGGATTTGAACTCACGACACTTGGCGAAGTGGGAAACGGCGTGGTGACCGTTAAACCACTAGGCCAAACGTGCAGTCAAATCTTACTAGTTGCCCATCCTATTCTGATTGTCATAGAACTTTAAAATAGATCGTTACCAAATCTATTCAGCCTATATTGATTCATTCATCATTCCTTTTCCCTCATCTCTTTCTCCACATTCCAGAATATACCTCTGCAAACTCCTCATAAAACCAGCCTGAAACTTCAATAAAAGCCTGTGGAATTACCGGTACTTTTCATTTACAGCCGTATTATGTGTTTTATATGTAAGTATCTCTTAAACCGATATAAAATTTTCTCTCTGACAGTTTCTACGTAAGTTAATTTTTTATAAAACAATACTTTCTTCCGTGGTATTAAGGTATATTAATGATGAACGATTTTACCCTAATGTTTGTGTCAGGGATGCGTGACTAGTACCGGAACCGACGAGTCAAACGACTTATTTCTTCGGAGCTTTAGTGTAAGTGATCCTTAACACTTTACATTCAAATTATGAATATGTATACCAAGTAACTTATCTTAAATGACACAAAAATTATTATTATTGTCCACATCTAGTCCCTATTCAATTTTCATCTTGTGTTAGTAAAATTAAAACAGTTACACTAATCTAAATGCGCTTACTGGTCACCACGCCGCTTTCTAATGCGGCAAGTGTTGTGAGTTCAAATCCCACATGGGACAACACTTTGTGTGATCCACAAATTGTTGTTCTGAGTCTGGGTGTTATTTGTGTCCGTTTCATGTATGTTTGTAAAGTCCGCGACACAGGATGTATGTATTGTGGCGAACGAGGCCTTCACGGTGCAGAGCTATACAACCTCTGCATCATAATATACTCGTACCACTGGCAGATGAAAACTCCTGTTTGAAGCGAATGTTCTAAAATTGATTTATATAATTTGAAACCTTGATTTTTTGAATGCTGAAGAAGAGATACACTGCAGGGGTCGCGGAGTCAAGACCTCCTAGCAATGAAATATAAATAAATGTATTCCTATATTGTAAAATTCTTATCTTGCAGTAAAAACGGATAATACGTTTAGTCGTGATGTTATTTTCTAAATTTCCGGTACTAGTAGGTATAGTTCCCTGACTACACATAACCGGGGGGGTTATGTGTAGTCAGGGAACTATACCTACTAGTACCGGAAATTTAGAAAATAACAGGCGTCGTACTTGAGAGAGTACGGGTGCCACAGTATATACACAATGCAGAAGTTATCTTAAAAAAAAAACTTATATTTGAATGAGACTAAGCGGATAGTGAAACTAAACCAAACTAAGATCGCGAGAAGACTTTAGATGAGCGCAGTACAAGCCTATGACCAGCAATGGACATCATTCGGTTGAGATGACGAAGATGATGTAACGGCAAGTATACTCATCTTAATTAAAAAGAAACCCAAATCAGTTAATTAATAACAGTGTTCTGAGGTAACAAATGAAAACTTAATTGCTCTTTTTCAAAAATCTAATACCTTTAGGGCTCCCACAAATAACTGCGAATTCGCAACGCATCGCAAATATATGCGAAAAGCCAGAAACGGCCTTTTTAAAAGTTAATTGTCATTGTGCGGTAGGCCGACATTGTCGGGATATTAGGAATCGGGAAGCCGCCCGACTCCGTGGGAGTGTTGTATGTGTAGTACCCAGGAGCTCCGTGACGGCGTATAGGGGGCCCCCTCCATCGCGGCGGACGTCAATGAAGCCTACATCTCCATGGTGAGTTTCATATTATAATAAAAAGTTACAGTTTGAACTGTACACCGGTGAATTGTTCTGTGAGTGCTTAGCTTCATCTCTTTTGGGCCCGGATGGCTATTCACTAAGGTATCCTTTCACTCAAAGGAATCCAGCACTGGTGTACAGGAATAAACAATTACAATTGTTGAGATTACTAGTAATAAGGCTTATTTACAAATGAAAATGTTAGTGGCTAGAAACGCTACAAAAAACCTAGCAAAGGTCGGAGAGTGACTGATTCACACACATACACGCGCACGCGAACGCACGCAAACACACGCACGCACACACACGCGCGCACACACACGTACAATAAATTAATCTTTTCAATTTTTTACATTTATATTTCACAAACAAAACACGGTGGTATATGTCTATAAATAAAAATAAAAAACTTCGTTTAAAAAAACCGACTTCAAGACATACAAATTAAGCTATTTGATACTTTTCAGTTTTTGAAGTCGAACGAACCAAGTTTATTTTTTTTCGCTTTTTAGTCTTTCTCAAGTCTCTCATCATCATTTCACTTAAATAACTTAAAAGAATACGACTAAAGGTAACATACATACTGTATAGAATCGAAAGGTCTTCAGGTAATTTTTTGTAACAAAATCTCAAATGGACTATCTTCTATAGGTTACTTTAATTCAAGTGATTTGAGGTAAACTAACAAGTTTACTCGTTAAGACCCGTTTGAAGGCATGCAGACAATTGCTTTAACTTTATTGCAGGCGCTTACGTAAATTTGAGGGTTTACTTCGATTTCCTTAGGATCCCATCATCAGATCCTGATATGGTGCCCATGGGACCACATGGGGAGCATACCCTTTCGAATACAAAAATAATTTTCAAAATCGGTCCACAAATCGACGGAGTAATCCGTGTACATACATAAAAATAAAAATAAAACAAAAAAAACCGATGAAATTGAGAACCTCCTCCTTTTGGAAGTCGGTTAATAAACTGTATGAACATGAATTATTTTAAAAGATGTACCTAACATTTGCTATTGTTTCAAACAAAATTTCTCAACAGCTTAAGAAAAATCTATCAGCATATTAAGGTAGTATAATTACTTTAATTTTATTACCTTTGATAATGCCATAAGGCGAAACCACTCAGGTTTAACCTTAATAATAATAGTGGAATAGGTACACGTAAGTTTGACTCTAGAATGTATTGCAACTTTAATTAAGTGTCGACAATCGAGAGTATAAACTATATTAAGTCTACTTTATTAAAAACATAAAGTAGTCTACATTAATTAGGACATAACTTTAATTTCGGGCTAATATACTTTATCATCCTTTATACTTCGCTTCTGCTTAAAAGTTCTGCCATATCAGATTTACTGCAGCTTAACCGAGAAATTTTGTATTAAAATATGATACTAAATATTACTATAATGCTTTCTTGTACATTCGGTATCAGTATAAATTTATTATGAGTGTAAGTTCAGTTTTGAAACTCGGAATTTGTGAAAGCTTTACTTCGGCAGTCAGTTGAGACTCATCTGTCACTTTCGCACGTCTTTATTGATTTTGTTTTTTGACATCTGTATTTTTTCTAACACGAAAAAAAAAAACAAGCCTACTAAAAATTGAGCCCTTGGTCCCGACAGAGAAATTACAGTAAAGCATTTCTTCTGAATAACTGTTTTGTCAAAATTAATGACGAATTACAAAAGTTCTTCATGAGCCGTAAGTACCTAGTTTAATTTCGGGATTATTCGATTAAGGGCGCGTACTTTCTTAAGAATCGTCTTTCTGCCTATGTTAAGTTTCAAACAAAAAATCTCAATTTTAAAAAGCGTTACGTAGTGAATTTGAAGGTTATTATCAAGAGTGATGTGTGAAGGAATCATAACACCTACATCCCACTAAAATATACCGCATTTTATACATAAAACATTGGCTAATTTTAAACATATTTAATATCATAAAAGCAGCTCCAAAATTGAAGTTTGAATAACGTGTTACGACCAAAAAACATACAACATAATAACGAAATCAGTGTACCCGTCCCAAAACAGGCGCTGCTGCCATAAATTGTAAGAAATCACCCTTTTTGTCAACTGGACATGTTTAGGTTGGAAGGAGTATGATTTATAATTTCACCAGCCTATGCCCTGCCCTATCGTCCACGTGTTTTTTATATCCTCCCCGCAATACATTTTCTGGTTCCCTTCAATAAATTTTTAGGAAATTATGGCCCAAAGTAATGGTACGAAACAAACATATTTGTACTCTTTTGTTTTTAATAAAATAAATAAATATTTAAATAAATATTTCGGACATCTAACACACAACGCCATCTAGTCCCAAGCAAAGCAGAGCTTGTGTTATGGGTACTAGAGAACTGATATAAATACATATATACTTTTTTTTTGTAAATACATACATATTATACATAGAAAACACCCAAACTCCGAAACAAACATTTGCCGATCATACAAACATTTGCTCCGACCCGGGAATCGAACCCGAAACCTCAAGCACAGCAGTCGCATACGCTACCACTGCGCTACCGAGGCAGTTTAATGTGATTCTCTTGTCTACACTTGTATACACTATTCGTATTTTTAGAATATATTAGGTCCTTACATATCAAATTGGCGTTTTGTGACCCTGGCCATTTTGATCTGAAATATAACCTCTTTGGTCAAGAATTCTAAATTCAAAGTTATAAATCCATTTTTATTTTTTTATTTTTTAAAAGACAACTCCCGCATGAGGAATACCTAAACATCCTGTGTCGCAGGGGACTTTACAGACATACATGAAACGGACACAAATAACACCCAAACTCAGAACAACAATTTGTGGATCACACAAAGTGTTGTCCCGTGTAGGATTTGAACCCACAACACTTGGCGAATTGGCAAGCGGCGTGGCGACCGCCTAAACCACTAGGCCAACCGTGCAGTCGGTTTATGCTTTTAGCTTTATTTAGCTGATATATTTGAGTTTCGAAACAGTATTTTTTTTTCCTTATTAGGTTTTTCTTTGAAACTTGAAATATTGTGTGGAGGACAGGTGTAATTTGTCCCACCAACACAAAGGGAGGATCCTCCGACCAGGCGAGGTGATCATGCCTGGCGGGCTGATGTTGGGATGTTGTATATATGTTAACTGGCGCGAGATCTTTCACTGCGTGATTCAGGATTGGTAGTTTCTTAGTTTCCTTCGTTACTCCGTAGTTCGACGTATCTTCGGTAGAAGGCGCTGTAGTATGTTATGTTGTTGTTGCGCTGTATGTGGAGGTCGCCACATCACTCCCCTCCAAGACCGGAGGTCGATACATTGTTGAGTCAGCTGTCTGTGCTCTGTTGTGGAGCTTGCCAGTGCCAAGAGTGAGTAGTTCCAGTGAGTCGGAACTGAAATGCCGCAAGTTCCAGTGAGTCGGAACTGAATGCCGCTAGTCCCAGTGAGTCGGGGCTGAAGTCCGCTAATCCCAGTGAGTCGGGATTGAGTGCGGTGCGCGGTGCTGCGGTGAGGTCCCCAGTGAGTCGGGGCGGTTGCTGCGTAGTGGCTGGCTGCTGCATAGACGGGAGAGATATGCTCTGCTTACATGGACCGTAGCTGCAGTGTGCTGTGCCTAGACGCTGATGAGGCCGTAGGGGTAAACCAGGCTGGAACGGTCGCTTCCTGCGTGTGGTGTATCCCTGTTGAGGCCGAGGTTGCTGGCTGGCTGTGAGACTTGCTGTGGGAGTGAATATGATGGTGGCGTGCTGATGCTGCATCGAAGGCTGCTTTCAATCACGTCGGGGTCACCACTGTGGAGGACAGGTGTAATTTGTCCCACCAACACAAAGGGAGGATCCTCCGACCAGGCGAGGTGATCATGCCTGGCGGGCCAACTGCCCAACGGTTGATGTTGGGATGTTGTATATATGTTAACTGGCGCGAGATCTTTCACTGCGTGATTCAGGATTGGTAGTTTCTTAGTTTCCTTCGTTACTCCGTAGTTCGACGTATCTTCGGTAGAAGGCGCTGTAGTATGTTATGTTGTTGTTGCGCTGTATGTGGAGGTCGCCACAATTGCTTTAACAGCTTGAAGGAGAAACGATGTGTATAGCGCTGGTGTCGCAAAAGAAAACACGGTACGTTTTTGGTTCCAATGTTTTCGTTCTGGAAATTTCGACCTTCATAACAAGCCCCGTGTACGGACGGAGACTAAAGTGGATAATTAATAATTAAAGGCTATTATGGAAGCAGATCCGGCTTCGCTGTACAAAACTTCCTATAGAAAAAAGCCAATTTCATAAGTAAGCACCTAATAATGGGAAGTTTCCGAACTCTACTGTCAAAAAATAGATAAATTGATTCAAAATCAAACTTAAAAAGCTTTTATATCAAGTGGAATATTTCAGACACTTTGGAACCGTTACAATGATAATTGCACGGTTCCAAAATGTCATTTCTATGGAGAAGATCCCGCAGGAAACTTTTATTTCTCAAGAAAACCAATATAATCAATGCGCTTTTTATCCCATAAAACTATTAATTTGGCTGTCAAAGCTGAGGATGTAATAAAACAGGATTACAAATACGCCATTATTAGATATTTCGTAAAACTAAGAAAATGCCGCCCTAATAAATAAAATAAATTAATATTAAAAGTTTACTTTTATATATTTGTATGTTATTGTGTTAAAAATATGAGTCTTCATCTACTCAAAATTCGTTACTGTACAGAAATACGCCACTCCTTGGGGAACAAAACATGCTAATTCCATACAGGTGGAGCTATGGACAAAGCTCCATAGCTTTGAGAGTACCCAGCATCCCCGAGATCCTCTTTGTACTCGCTGCGTTTGTTAACGAATGCATGAAAACGTTCCGTAGATATATTCTTGATTGAGGGATGTACCGTAAATACGCGATGTACCTAACATCATACCTGGAACATGGTATAATATTAGGTACATCGCGTATTTCGTACTGGTATTTTTTAAATACTCTGTCATGATAAATGTTTGACTAATTCATTCTAGTATGTGACTGCAAGTACAACTTAGATTCCTATGTTTTATACAGAAAATTTGCGTAGAAGTTCGGATAGAGAAAGTTTAACCGTATTGGGAATTTTATTTAGCATAGATATAGACATATAAAGGTATGCCTTATATCTCTTTTTAATTACGATACTATGTTACAAAGAGTCAAAATCTATAATATATATAAAAGAGAAAGGTGACTGACTGACATACCCAGAGATCAACGCACAGCCCAAACCGCTGAAGCTAGAATCCTGAAATTTTTCATGTGGGTTCTTTTTATAACGTAAATGAGAATTGGGAAAGGAATTTTTGAAATTCAACCCCTAAGGGGGTAAATCGGGGGATGAAAGTCTGCGTGAGCGAAGCCGCGTTTAAAAGCTAGTCACCTATAAACTCCTTTCTTCTACATACAATCTCCTTTCTAAGTATTTACTTTATAAGATAATAGAGTAGGAACTAAGCTAAGTGAAGTTTGCATCTCCTAAAAGCGCTTATTATACTTTCCTAATCGCTGTATTATGAAATAAGCGTGACACGAATATTAGGTATTTATATGAGCGAGTACCAGGTACGCTCATCCCTAATATCCACAGTGTACTTTGAATTTTCTTGTTATGAGAACAATTTGACATTGTCTTAGTACTTTTCATTGTACTACATTCAATACACGTAGTAACTATTGTTCTCAGTTATCAAATATTAACTTATTTTTATGACAGTATGAAAAAGGATCTGTTTAAGAAATTGAGGAAGCTTAACCTTAGTAGAAATCGGGTTTTTCTTATAGCATAGAATATGATTATGATATGAATTTTAACTGTAGCTTCAATTTATCGTTCATAAATGTCACGTAGTGTCTTAATTGAATAAATAATTTTGAATTTGAATTATATCATAAAATGAGCAAACGGATTATCTGAGGACAAGTGGTTACCACTGCCCATGGATACCTACAACTTAAGAACAGTCAGTCAGAGCAGTGTGCTTTGAGTCCCTTCCCAATCAAAATAAGAGGGAGAGAAGGTTCGAGCAAAGTTTGGTTTAAAGATCTAGGTTTTGGTAACAACGTCTAAGCTAATAATCTATGCTATGTCGCGTACTGAGATCAAAAATGTAGCGTAATTGGTTCATGATGCTACGCTGTGACTTAAGCGCTTCGTATAACAGGTCCTGATGTAAATTGGTAATAACTTACGTTAGAATTATCGCTACTCATTCAAGAGATCGTTGTAACGTAGTAGTTTCAACTTGTACATGAGTCAATTTAAATGTACTGTATTATAAGGAGTACGACTCTGATTACATACGCTTTCATAAAAAATAAGATGGAATGTACGTAAGTCGAAAGTAGTTCACAGTCTACATAAAAAGGTTGCTGAACAAAACTTTTAGTGTATTCATTGTCGTATGCACACATGAACACTAAAAAAACTCGCACGAGGAACGCACAGTGACGCACACCCACACAAACGCACGCACACACAAACACACATAAACACACACACAAAATAATATACCTATCAAAGAGAACGCCATAAATAAACATATCCATTGTCCATGCAGTGGTCCCATCCCAGCCGTCAATGGACTGATGTCATCTCAATCAGATTAACGTATATCAGATCGTACTAAGTCCCAATTAATATCAAACGTAGTACTAGCCGTGCCCCTGTTAGCACAGAATATACCGAATAATCTGTATTTATGTGTCACAAACGAGGTTTTGCTTTCACTGGAGTTATTAGACTATTTAAGAACGCATATATACCGCGAAGTTTGAAAGCATCTTGATTTGTCTCTACAAATGTAGTAACACGTAACACAAATGTAGTCTCTACAAAAAGTACTAGAAATATACAGAAATATCTCTATATTTCTGAAGGAATTCCATGTCGTTCACGTGGTTTTAAAGAAAAGAGTACATAAACATATGTATGTATGTGTTAGACGTTATATAAACACATACATACAGAAATTGCATTTTGGAAATACTTCACGAAAATAAAAGAATAGGTTATAGATACATTTTAGTTTAGGTACACAATAGCACTAATGTCTAATACGTTATGTACCACATTCTAGAATCAAACTCACTTGTACTTATTTACCTTTGAGGATGCCATAAGGCGAAACCGGCCAGGTGCAAATTTAATTAAAATAATGGAATAAGTGCAAGTGAGTTTGATTCTAGAATGTAGTACTCGTACAACAAGTTCCATCAAGTGCCGATAATCGAGAGTATAAATTACGATATGTACCGTTTACTTAGACAATAAAATCATTCCTGATATGAGGTACTTCACCTTGTGGTAATCGAATATATTGTCAAGGGTGACGATGTATTTGTACTGATTACTTCGATGAATGTAGACAGTTAATCCGAGCCTGTGCCCTAAACAATATTATTGCAAGGTGAGTTTGAGCGCTATTTATGTATTGAGACCTGTCTAGCTTCTCCGAATACAATACCCTTTGATTACCTGCTTGAGACATACTGAGAGTCTCTGAGTTGATATGCCTCTCAGTTATTACAGTGTTACAAAATTCACAAACTATTCTTCCTATAATTTAAGGTATAGGGATATTTTCTTCTCGGAATCATAACTTTCTATTAGATTATTTTAAAAATTGCTTCGATTATACTATGGCTAACTGTTTAAAGAACTGTTGGGACTTATACCGATTGCGACTTTCTACCATAGCTCTGAGCGCGTTCAGTAAATGTAATTATAGTTTTTTTTCTAAGATTTTTTTTGTCTTGCACATCCTATCTATGAAACAATTTGTAACCTTCTTTCGAATGTTTATATAAAAGCCACACCTATATCTAACATCTGCAAGATAATTTTAACCAAGTCCTAGTCCGACATTAAATAATTTAAAAAAAACTAAAAACTAAAACCCAACTACGACAAAAACGACGCTGAAAAAATATGAAACAAGTTTCAAAAGACGTAGTCACACGTTACGTAGAAATGTACAATATACACATACATATATACACCAAATAACACATTAACAACTACGGCTTTTGAAACTTGTTACATACTTTTTCAGCGTCGTTTTTTGTCGTAGCTGAGTTTTAGTTTTTACTTTTTTTATTTGAAATGTTTTGGTGCCTCCATATCTAGGGGCACGGTCGTGCCCCCGCCAAGACGAGCCAAGCGAAGCGCAAGGGCACTACCTACCTTTTCTCGAAGTGTTTCGTCGTTTTTTGAACCCTCATAAGTTTGGTTCCCGATATACCGGATCGTTCAAATTCTCAGGATATGATATTACTAATAGATTAATGAAACATACAAAGTTTCAATTGCATAGCTCTAATACTTTAGATTTTATTGATACCTAAAAACACCGATTTCGTCACTGACACACTGATGATCATCAAAACTGTTAGGGTACTTCCTGAAGTGCTAGAAAGCTGAAAGGTATGTAAACTAAGTTTAGTATACAAACAACAAAACAATTCATAAACCTATTACTTTTGCCCCCAACCCCCAAATTTGGGGGGTGGAAGTTTGTATGAGACTTTCACAAATTTTTATGCTAGAGGTTTAATTTTTGTACACGGACTTTTTCGAAAGAAGAGAGAAGATGTACAGGAAATACAGCCCATAAGAAGAAAAAAAACTGCCTTAAGCAACTTACAAAAAGAAATGAAATCCCACCAAAAACATTTTCATGTAAACTGTTGCCAAGACGACTGCATATGGCTTACCCTGTGAAAAAGATATCAGATCTCATGTAGAGCCAAGTTTCTGAATCCACACGCCCTAACTCTACAAACCCTAACTTCACATACTCTACATCTCAGTTAAAATGTATGGCTTGACTGTTTCGTTACTTCAGAAACTAAATATTCGTATAATACGTTACTTCAGAAACTAGATATTTGCAAACACAAAAGGCATTCGTTTCCCCTTCGTGACGGAATGGTAGCGAAACGGCGAAGCCATACATTTTTACTGAGATGTAGAGTTTATGAAGTTAGGGTTGATAGAGTTAGGGCGTGTAGATACAGAACCTTGGCTCTACATTAGATCTGATATCTTTTTCACAGGGTAAGCCATATGCAGTCGTCTTGGCAACATTTCACATGAAAATGTTTTTGGTGGGATTATAAATTTCATTGCAAACTATATTTTAAACTAGCTGCGCCCGCGACTTCGTCCGCGTGGAACAGTGACTTTGGGTAGCAGTTTTAATTATTAAGGCTAATATTATTTTAAAATAAGACACACTTTTCACTGTTAAAAACATATTTAAGTATTTATATAAGTACATAAAATAAAAAGTATTTTGAGCTTATTTCGACATACGACATGGCCAAGGCTTTCAACCTGTTCTTGCACCGTTCGCTTTCTCCGAGCTCTAAGCATTCGGTCTGCCTCCTAGGGTCGTCTCTAGATTGACTCTTTTCTTCATCAGCGCCTTCGCATTCGGGTTCTTTACGACGGACGGCGCGGCCTCTGTTTTTCTGGAGGTAAACGCTAGCGTACCTCAGAATTCGGTCCTGTCGCCCAAGATGTTTCTTCTGCATGTCAATAATATAAACTAATACTACAATAATAAACAATAATAAAATATAAACTTGTTAAAAGTGCTTTAGTTCACATTTAGACTTAAGTGTGGATCTCTAAGTATATATTAGCCCTTGGCAATATACATTGCTATGCAGACGATGGCACAGTGCATGGGCGATATTATGGATACCCTGCAGCCAAGATAGTAGACGTTGAGGAAAATAGATAGGAGCTTGTCTCTGAGCTTAACCGGGTTTTGAACCGCATTTAACAATGGGGTGATGAGAATCTGGTCGAGTTCAACGTTAAGAAAACACAGGTGTGCCCGTTCTCTACCAAAAAGTCTCCGTTTCTTCCCCTCCCCACTTTTCAGAGCACTACCGCCACGGTTTGGTTCTGCATTGTCTGCTTTCACAGCGAGTATGGTTGCCTCCACTGTTGGATTCTGCTTGAGTTTTCCCTCAGTCTGAGCAAATTCTCAATTTTTACAATTTTTAAAATACTACGTTTTTGATTTTCCATCCTTTGTCAAAATCAAAATATAGTGATGTAGCTGTTTTGATACACGCGATTGTGCTGCCCATTTGAAAAACATGTTTTTTTTAAATGAACTGCAACTTTAACCGTCTGTCTTTGGGCTTTGATAATTGGTAGTGCAAATGTTGTTTTCAGCGGAAACTGCATTCTTTTAAATTGAAATTGCAAATAAGTTTGAATTATTAGAATACGGGGAATTGAAACATTTTCTTTTACAATGTTGTACCCCAGATGTGTATTTTGTAGCCGTGTACCATTACATATCTTTGTCGCTCAAGATTTCTTATTAATAGGACTGGAACATTAACTTTCAGTCTTAACTTATGGGAAGGCGCTCCTGATAATTCTAAAGATTTAAAAACCTTATGCATAAGCTATGATATGACTGGTTCAGTTTCCCTTGCATTGTTTCCTGAGAGGTATTCGTTAACATCTTCTTCCACGTCTGACATGATCCGTTCGTTTATTTGATAACTGTCTCATTAGTCGGCGGATCAGAATAGATATTATTCTTAGATCATGTGTGCTATCATATTTCATCTCCTATTTTTAGAAGAGCATTTGCATATTGACACTGGTCATAAATCATTGTGAAGTTGTACTCGCATAATTATAGTAAGACAAAACTTTTTAACATGTACCCATAATACATATGTTTCATACAGGCATTTATTTCATCTTGCGGTGTACCCCTTTTGCTTTATTGTGACTAAACCATGATAGTTAGATATATGCTCTCGCGGACTTTTTTGTAGATCTTAATGGGCCCTGCAAACCCGTAGTACATTATTTTGTTCTATTGTCAATAGTCTTTGCAGCGCACGCAAAAATAGGTTTTCGATTTCACACCTTGGGTTAGAAAATTGCAATTTTCTTACGGATCCCTAATTTTTTTGAAAATAAAATATAGCCTATAGCCTTCCTCGATAAATGGACTATCCAACACTGAAAGAATTTTTCAAATCGGACCAGTAGTTCCTGAGATTAGCGCGTTCAAACAAACAAACAAACAAACAAACAAACTCTGCAGCTTTATAATATTAAGTATAGATTTATGAATGTATGTTATTTATTATATTATTATTATTATATTAATTTAAGTCTTCGTTGAAAAGGAGAAATATTTTTAATGAATTTGACATCCTTGTTTACTCGTTGCCAAGACGCCCGGTGTCATCAAGGTAACGCGCAGGCGTGTGGCGATTGAACCACCACTCTTCTATACAATCTTTCATCCCCCCTTTCAACCCCTTATTACCTTGTTTCGCAATAAAAAGTAGCTTATGTCCTTTCTCAGGCTCTAGACTATTTGTGTACCAAATTTCATTGTAATCGGTGCAGCGGTTTGGCCGTGAAAGCAAGACAGACAGACAGACAGAGTTATTTTGCATTTATAATATAAAGTATGGAAGTATGGATAGCCTTCCTTGATAAATGGGCTATCTAACACTGCAATAAGTTTTCAAATTGTACCAGTAGTTCCTGAGATTAGCGCGTTCAAACAAATAAACAAACTCTTCAGCTTTATATATTAGTATAGATGTATTTATTATACTCTTCTAAGATCTAATACTCATAATTAACAACACAATTATTTAGATAAAGATTAATATTAGGCATTATGTTGATAAAAACTCTTTGGCAAATAACTCATTATTAGGTACCAACTCTTAGCGTCTTATACTCGTGATAACTTCTAAACGAAATGTCGGATTGGGATGAAACAAAAAGTATTTTACTTCTTGTATTTTACTTATGTAGTAACATAATGCTTAATTTGGATAAGGATTAATATTAAGATACATATTTAACGTAGTTTCTTTCTTCAGACGATTTAATATTTTTTTCGAATACAAAAGCGGTTATTGTGACTAAACCATGATAGTTAGATATATGCTCTTGCAGACTTTTTTGTAGATCTTAATGGGCCCTACAAACCCGTAGTACATTATTTTGTTCTATTGTCAATAGTCTTTGCAGGGCACGCAAAAATAGGTTTTCGATTTCACACCTTGGGTTAGAAAATAGCAATTTTCTCACGGATCCCTAATTTTTTTGAAAATAAAATATAGCCTATAGCCTTCCTCGATAAATGGACTATCCAACACTGAAAGAATTTTTCAAATCGGACCAGTAGTTCCTGAGATTAGCGCGTTCAAACAAACAAACAAACAAACAAACAAACTCTGCAGCTTTATAATATTAGTATAGATAGGTACCATAGAAATATCACAATTATCGAACAGTACTTTATGTCAGCTAGAGGTCGCCACATTAGATTCAGTGACACGTCATATAGCTTATAACCAGCGGACACTCAAGGCGCTTCTAACGATACCTCATTTGTCCAGTTCTAATAAGTAGTCAAGGAGCTATGAGGCAATAAATGAACATACATACCTACATACATAGCCTGTCAAAATCATAACTATCCTTTGGCTTTGCCGTAGTCAGGTAAAAATTACTAGTGGTCGTCCAGTAGTCGAAATTTGACCATTATTCTTTTTTTTTAGCTTTTTGCACTTCTTTTCCAAATAAACTTTATCTGTACTAAATTTAATACTCGTCCGTTCGCATAATTTTCGTAAAAAGGAGTAAACAGTTTTTGCTTCACGTATTAATGTAGATGCATAAGAATTCGGGTACTATTCTATTAAAGTCAAGATATCAAAACAGCTTCTAAAGTATTATCACTAACATTGAACCAACAGGCCATATCGTTATCTATCAACACAATCAACAACTACCCAAACGAATCGGAGCATGAAGCTAAGGAAGGAAGAAATAACAATTTATATACGCACCCCTCTGTCACCCTTTAACCTTCAATACGAAAACTTAACGAAAACTGAACCTGAACTGTTTATAATCAATACTTATAAATTTGAAAGTATATCTGTCTGTCTGTTACGCTTTCAGGTTTGGATAAAATTCATTGTAAAGATAGATTGAAATTTGGGCAATATTACAGGCTATTATTATTTGTTGACATACTTGAAGGCGGAGCCGCGTGCAAAAGCTATCTACGTATATATTTCAGTGCAGATATTAATCATTTTGGTTCATTATTACTTTTAGAGAGACTTTTACCAACTGTAGTCATAAACTGACTACAATGATTTATCTAATGATACCCCACACTATGTGATAGGCATTCGTGCTGTCGTATTTCGTTGATGACGGGAGGCCGAATGATGCAGAAGCATTTCAATAAGCCGCCATAGTGTGGCAGGCTCATATATAAAAAAAAAATTAAAGGCATACACGTAGATTTTCTTGGTACGTGAAACTTCAGTCCATTAATCACTTTAAATAAAACAATGGCGACCAACCCCCCTGGTGAAGTAGCATTCTACAAACGTAAACTTTAATAGAAAATTAACAAACGTTTAGGAATGACGTATCTCAACGCTAAGTCACGTGGTCGAAACAAAATATTTGCACATATACAAGAGAATATAAGCGTTAGCTATCGTAGAAAGAGAATGAACGCGAAATACTCGCAACTCTGCTAAGAGGGCAGTAACCAGATGGTATTTCAACTATACCATTATATTGTCGAAATAGTGTGTCTAAACGGCTATAACGTGAATTTTGTAGGGTGTCATATACGGCGTGGCTGAGTAAGGTTCTGTAATGATATCAATAGCGACTCCCTTATTTATTTTGTTCATAAGAATGCAAGTTTATTTGTTGAACTTGGGGTACAGTTGTTGATAGCAATGAATTTCCATTGTGTCTGGACACTTCAACAAGCCTACTGACTGCCTACTTGACTGCCTCGGTGTCGCAGTAGTAGCGTAAGCGACTGCAGTGCTTGAGGTCTCGGGTTCGATTCCCGCGTCGGACCCATGTTTGTATGAACTACAAATATTTATTTCCGAGTTTGGGTGTTTTCTATGTATAATATGTATGTTTAAAAAAAGAAGGATATATGTATTTATATCAGTTGTCTAGTACCCATAACACAATCTCTTCTTAGCTTGGGACTAGATGGCGTTGTGTGTTAGATGTCCGAAATATTTATTATTATTTATTATTTACATACATCCTTGAAAAACTTAATAAATAGTTCTTAATAGTGCTTTCATACTTTTTTTATTTTTTATTTTAATTCCATCATAATATCACAAAACCAAAGAGATATTTTTTATTCGTGTATCATTAGTCTGCTTTACATACTGTTACGGTGACACCACACCCTAAGCTCATTCAAAGCGACCAACTCAAAGCAACTAGATGCAACCAAAATTCATAATCACAAGATTGTAACTGCACAATGAAATTCTGTTTAAAATTAAAACTTAGGTAGATAGTACACAAATATGTGCCCGAGGTAATCTCATAAAGTAACTAAAATGTAAGGCGCTTCCACTGACAATTCATTAGTTGTTAAAGTTTAGGACAGTACGACTGTGATCCTCTTTGTATTCAGAGAAAGATTATGTTGGACAAACAAGGAGTCCCTTATCAAACGTTACATCTCTAAAGAAGGACCCCATGGGGATCGCACTTGAGAGTGCAACCAATTACGAAACCTTAAAAAGTACAAAGCTATTGATATTAGTGGTATACTTTAATTAATTCTGTCACTGACAACATTCATCATCATCATCAGCCTACCGCAGTTCTTTGAAGCATCAAATTAAAGCACTTTTTGAAATAGTATCATCCGTCCTGCTTGGCAATTGCACTTAAAGTCAGGACAGTTAACCGCTGGACTAACATGCTAACTCTACTCAACTAACAGGTAATAATTACTACAACTCAAGACAAAACCTACGACAAACCTATTTAATGTGTGTATATATAGCACTTCGGTGTCAATTAGTGGTTATCGGGAACAATGTCTAGTAATTACTAAGTCCAACTACAATTCAGGCATCTATTGTAGTGTTTAATTATGTTACTGAAATATGAAACGATGACCTCAACCTTTATTAGTGTTTATTACGAACATTGCTACTGGCACTTTGCGACAAATTTCTTTTTTATTGTAACACTATTTAGTTAAAGGATTGCGTAATATTTGGAAAGGTCATCCTACTAACGCCATAATATAAGGTGCGTGTATGTATATGTGTGTGTGTGTGCGTGCGTGCGTGTGCGTGTGTTTTAAGTATTACCATCCTCAGTGCGAACGTAGACAATGTAGGATAATGATCCCGCTTAAAGGACCAACTTTTTTTGTGTTGAGGAACAAAACGCAAAAAGTAGGTAAATCCAATATTTGAAGCAGTTCCTATATTGTGTCAAAGTTTGAGCTCAATCGGTTCAGACCTTTTTGAGTTTATTGAACCGTACACAAACTAACATTATATTTTTATGCATATATAGTTAGATGATTATCCCTGTGATGACGGAGTGTCACCACCCTTATTCATCTCATGGGTATCGTAAGAGACAACTTAGGGACAAACTACTCAGGACAATAATAAAAATATTTAATAATAAATATTTCGGACATCTAAACACACAACGCCATCTAGTCCCAAGCTAAGCAGAGCTTGTGTTATGGGTACAATACAACTGATACAAATACATACTTAATATATACTTTTTTTTGTAAATACATACATATTATACTTAGAAAACACCCAAACTTCGGATACACACATCAAAAGTGTCTAGGGATCAAGCATTTTTATGCGGATTTCTTGAGATTGAGATGTGGCTTTGGCCCTGGCCTGCTCAGTCGCCAGACTTGAACCCGATTGAGCATGCATGAGATATGCTACAGAGAAGAGCTCTGCCGAATATGGAGGGTATCCAGTCGCAAGAAGACCTTTTTTTGTTGTTGCAACGAACATGGGCGGCCATTCCACAGCGCGATTTGGATGAACTCATTTTGAGTATGCCAAACCGATTCTTGTGTTGTTAGTGTTCGCGGTAGAAACACGGATTATTAATTGTTTAAGTTACCTAATAAAATTTTAAAGAAAACTGTTATTTCAGTCTTTTTTTCGAACTTTAATGTTAGTGGTTCAAATGTCAAAAATCCCTTTATTAGGCAAATGGCAAATTTCTTTATTAATGCAAAGGTGACTTGGTTTATCGTTACTGTGACAAACGAAAACACTTTATTTGATGAATCCTTAAAGAAAATTTTAATTAATATCAATCAGGAGAAAAGTTATTGCAAAAATATATGTTGATCCCTAGACACATATGTTGATCCCTAGACACTTTTGATGTGTGTATTTGTAGATCATACAAACATTTGGTTGGATCCGGGTTTGAACCCGAGACCTCATGATCAGCAGTCGCACATGCCAACCGCGAGACCAGGGATCCTTAACGAGAATGTCGTATATCTTGTCTTCACCATATTCAGAGTTAACACATTGTCAGTCAGCCATCTTGATACATCATTAAAACCAATCTGTGCGCTTGAGAAGACTTCCCTCCATGTTTCCCCACTAAAAAGCAAATACAAGGATAACTTAAAACAAACAACTTTTACCGTGGGAGAGCCACGCTTCGGCATGAATGGGCCAGCTCGACCGGAGTGATACCACGGTCTCACAGAAAACCGGTGTGAAATAGTGCTTGCGCTGTGTTTCACCGAGTGAGTGAGGATACCGGAGGCCCATACCCCACCCCTCCCCCTATCTCCCCCCCATCCCCCCAAAGGCCGGCAACGCACTTGTGACGGGTCTGGTGTTGTAGGTGTCCATGGGCGGCGATAATACCTTACCATCAGGCGATACGTCTGCTCGTTTGCCCGCCTATTCCATAAAAAAACCTTTACCAACTCGCCTGTACAGCGTGGTATCGTAAGCTAAAATCTCCTTACTCAGAAGAAGCCTATTTCCAGCAGTGTACTGATGAAGGCTGTTGATGTAAAATGCAATAGATGATATAGAAGGCAAAGGTGCAGACAGGTCGCTACCGCCGTTCATGGAGACCTGTATTCCTACGTCATATATGTCATGTAAGGAGTACAGAGACACGTTAATGGAACAACTCATATGCTTAGAGACTGACTTTTATTTCGATAATCGCGGGCGCCGCCTCGCGCCTTCTACCCACATATTATAACATTGATATTCTTCAATATTAATTACAAATACCAACAATATATTGTTAAATTAATAGAATTTATACATAGCTAAGCCTGACCTAAGCAAAGCTAGCTAAGCATACTCAGATATGAGTATATTATCGATCACGTAGAATTATGATATTATTTATCTCGTCGAGAATAAGACTTGGTTATATGCATTGTACTGATAGATTTTAGTATATATAATGTAGCTGTAGGTTGGTATAATAAGCCATACGTTACCATGTAACATTAAAGTATTAAGGAACCGTGGCTCCTGCTTAATAAATACTACGTACATCATTGCTCATCGCCGTGTTATTTTTCTTACCTACAAGTCGCTATAACCTGCTAGAATATAGGTTGGGCCTCTAGTAACTCCTTAACAAAAGCCTTCTATGACACTGCAATATTACTCAGGTCGCGTCAACTAATTCGTGTGAAAAACGCAAAGTACCTATGGCTAAACAAATTGCCTTCGACTACGGCGAGACCTAAAAGTAGCTTGAAGATGCATTACATTTCGTAAAACATTTTACTATTCCTTTAGATAATATTTGTTTCGTTTCGTGTGGGTAATGTGTTGTTCACAAATAGACAAAATAAGAGACACAAGATTCTGTGTAGAATGTTTATAACTATACATAAATACAGAACGATGCTGTATTCTGGAGCGTACCTTAACCGCCACGACAGCGCAACGTGCGGTGTACCGCAAAATGTCAGCGAAATTAACATCTCGCTTGAGAAGCACACGGCGCTGCATCAAGCGCTTTAAATTGCGGCCATAGCTCTCAGGCATACTGATTATGTTTTTAAATAAGTCAATCAAAATGTTATAAATAAAATCGCTTTTTAATAGTGTGGTAAATTTTGGAATTATTTCTTTGTGATCTACACATAATCTTAAAAGCAGTTAAAATGTGAATGACGTCATATTAAAAGGTCAAACAAGAATGATTGCGACAATCCCAAAAGAAAAATGAACAGAGCATGAAGTTTATGTAATCATACCATGTAATCAAAACTAATAGGCTTAACGTGAAGTAACAAATGGTACGCCATTTTGTTTTACCAGAAAGCATCTGTAAAGAAACTGAGGGTTAATTCCCGCCAATTCACTGCGGTCAGCGCTTAACGAGCCGCTTAAATAATTTACGGTTATAAATGAAACTTTTTGGGAGCAAGGCTGTCGTGAATTAAAAAAAAACGAAATAAAAAATAAGTTGAAAGATGCGCCTATCTCGGAAATTACTGCGCAAACTTCTAAACGTTATCTTTTAAATAAATGAGTTACGACTACTTTTGCTGGGCCTCCGTCGAGAATTTTCGAGGTGAAATCACAGAAGTCAAGTTTTATTTTTAAATTAGATTTTTTTATTACGAATAACCATTCTAAAACTTCTTTATCTATGATAATGGACAATATTTTCGTAACATAAGTTAATTTAATTAAGTTCTATAGGAATAAGTGAGTACCATCTAATATGGAAACCTAGAACTTAAAAGTTACACGTACGTTGCCAAGTTCCCAAGGGCTACGGTAACCTCATACACTTAGTGAAAAGCCATGAAAGAATTCCCTAACACCGTTTTCTGAGCAGCTATAGTATCAATCTGGTCCCACTAATTTGTACTGGCAAAGTATGACTCTCCCATAGTCCCATTGCACTACATTCCTTATCATTTGAAGTCACATTTTATCTTTCGAAATCCAAGAGTGTATATCAAACTACCATGCATTTAAAACCCACACCTATCCGCAACACTATTCTTGATTGAAAATACAATATATCAACTCATTTCCACATAACAAGTAAGACGGTCGAGTTTTCAATAACAAACAGCTTCCAACAAGATTTGTTGTCACTACGGATTGTGGCCGAGCACCGAACTCTGAACAACACGTGGCTGCACACACATTATTATTAGTGTACGACTACAGTGGGCCAAAGATTATTTAACTTGCAGAAACGACTGTCTGTTTAGAGTTAACTTTTTTAAGTGCGTTTGGCCATCGACCTCTCCTTAGGGCGGAGGTTTTGGTATATTATACTACTAGCTGACCTACGCAACCTCGTTTGCGTCCAAACTACCATCCCCCGTTGTAACCCCAAAAGGGGGTTGATTTCTAAAGATACATTTACATACATACATTTTAAATTTCAAGTCTCTTACTTCAAAAACATAGGACTTTCATACAAACGTCCAACTCCGTTTTACCCCCTTAGGGGTTGAGTTTCGTAAAATCCGTTCTTAGCGGATGTCTAAACCCTATAAGGAACCTACCTGCTAAATTTCAAGTTTCTAGGTGTTATAGTTTCTGAGATTTCGTGATTAATAAGTGAGTGGTATTTCGCTTTTATATTGTATAGATGCTTGGTATAGAGTGTGTGTATGTTTTCTCTCTCTTAGTCGGCTCTATATAGTGACACTACGTATTCTTAATACGTCACCACACGTACAACACCGGCTGTTAACATATTGTAATTGACATATTTTTGTAATGTGTCATGGGTGAGCAATGGATTAACGCGTATGACTAGACCGGAGTAATGACCTTAATAAGTAACTTTCGTCTCGTTTCTATTTTATTGTTCCTTGCTTTTCACTGACTGTAATGTGTTTTATGAATTTACGCCTTTACTACGCGTCTAATCGTCCTGTGAGTGCTCTAATGGTCAGAGAAAAATACCTAAAGTGGGACAATTTTCAATTTTTACGTACTAGTTAAGTTTTGTTACAAATCTTTGTTTTTTGCTTAGAGAAGCGTATAACTTACTTAAATTGACGAAATGAATACCTTATGGATTTATTTGAGTCGTTTTAAACAATACATAACAAATTTACGCTCATTCTCAAAGTACATTAATCTAATGTATCCAGTAATTTAAACTAGCCCTGGTAAAAAAACCATCTTAAAATGTCTCTAGATGTCACACCTCTCCTCTGTCTTATTTACTCTATGATATTGGTTATGAATTTTTCATGGTGCGGCCAAGAGCCCATGTGTTCATAGCGGTAATGCGCACCCCGTTGTTTTTGTACGTCGTGTTATATGCTCTCTAGTTCGGAATAGTGACACCGTTGGGTACTGAGAAGAAATATTGCAGAGCTTTTTAGTAGCTTTTAGGTACTAGATGTTAGGTTCAATTCACGGAAATAGCGCAAAGTTTGCATTATTTCTGAAATACTTGTTGATGTTTGAGAATTAGTTGTAAGCTTGCAATATTGCCTTTGGAATTTATCCTGTTACAATATTCTTAAAGTTTCTAATTTTTTTTTTTTAATAGAATAGCCTGGCAAACGAGCAGAAGTATCGCCTGATGGTAAGCGATTAGCGCCGCCCATGGACACGCGTAACACCAGAGGTGTCACAAGTGCGTTACCGGCCTTTGGAGGATGGGGGGGGAGATAGGGGGAGGGGTTGGGGTATGGGCATCCGGTATCCTCACTCACCCGGTGAAACGCAGCACAAGCACTATTTCACACCGGTTTTCTGTGAGGCCGTGGTATCACTCCGGTCGAGCCGGCCCATTCATGCCGAAGCGTGGCTCTCCCACGATAAATAAAATATATATAAAAAAATAAAAATAAAATAACCCACTCTAAATAAATAAAAATAATAAAATTAAAGGTATAGCTTGACTTTTGTACAAATATTTTACTACATAATGCTAATTCAACATACATATTAGTTCTGAACATCGGCCTCCCCCCCTGTACGAATTCATATTATAATTTGCTGTAGATATGTAGGTCTCACATCCCAAAAGTTACTACGCGATCGCCATTGATCCTTGCCTTTTCCCGTCTAATTTTCTCTACAGTGCACACACAATGTTCGATCCATGTTTTCTGAGAACCGTATACCTAGCTATAGCAGCCTACACATGTTACGAGATCTGTGCATTACTATTGTACTAAAAAAATATTTTTTGTTTGTCTTCACAAGTGAGTCTTCTGCACTGTAATATTAATTATTGAAGCTGTAATAAAGCTGCTAAGATTTGACAGGTCTCAAGAAAAAACACGAGTTGTGAACACAGCTGACATCAACGGAACTTCTCTCCAGTAGCCAAGATTCACAACGTACTATATTATGTTAAGTATATCGTTCTGTACCATGTTGCAACTCAAGAAGTAGTATTACCAAGATATTTATATTTACTAATGCTTTTAAATGATCTCTGTGGGGCTTCATCCTTTAATTAAGGAACTCTGTCGTAGTAAATCCATACTAATGTTATGTATTCGAAAGTAACTCTGCCTATCTGTTAGGCTTTCACAGTTAAACTGCTGAACCAGTTTAGATGAATTTAAGTATAGAGATGGATTGGACTTTGGAGAAGGACATAGCCTATATTTTGTCGTTTAAACCGACATACACGCAGACGGAGCTGCGGGAGAAAGCTAGTTTTTGTTTAAATAAATTAGGAAAGTGATGTGATACCAGTTTTTTTTTCTTTTTTACCTTTTCCACCTTTAGTCTTCTAACTCCATCTTTTTTTTTTATGGAATAGGCGGGCAAACGAGCAGACGTATCGCCTGATGGTAAGCGATTACCGCCGCCCATGGACACATGCAACACCAGAAGCGTCACAAATGCGTTGCCGGCCTTTTGGGGATGAGGGGGGGGGAGGTAGGGGTAGGGGATTGGGGTATGGGCCTCCGGTATCCTCACTCACTCGGTGAAACACAGCGCAAGCACTATTTCACACCAGTTTTCTGTTCTTATTTTCTTTTGTTCGTTTCGTTCTTAATTTCGAAATTCAAATTTTTTATATGGATGACAAAATGTACTTGCGTAAAACCAAACTGTTTTCATATATGTTCATTAAAAGATCAACGTACAAAACTACAGTAATAGTGATTTAATGTAGAACTACACGTAAATTTAAACAACAACTTACCTTAACATTCCAAATAAAAGCACTCAGAAACTACTCATTATCTAATTACAATTCCTGCATCCCAAACTTCGCGCTTACAAAACCGTGAACAATCATAAATCAAGTTTAATTACTAATGAAAATATACAATAGCGTAACGAACTTATAAACAATTCAATTAACACTAGGGCTACTATGTAAATTAGCTTTCTACGGAGCCCAGACGCGTTTCCGTTAAGATACAATAAAGGCCTTATCTGTTCGGTACACCCTCGTAGCGCCGAACAATAGGGATTAAAGTACCTACACGCGGTTATAGTTGGTCACTTTGATTCAAGAAAACTGGATATGAATACTTAGGGATCCTCTCATTACGTGAAATCACGTAACCAATACTACTTTAAATTGAAATTGCGTTGAAACTTCATTCAGTAGAAAATGCGAATCGTATGGAATATACTTATGTTGGCTACTTTGGTTGTTACCTTTATAGACATCCTAACTTAGTATTAAACATATAAAAATTATTATTATGTTGCTTGTAAAAACTAGTTCTAAAGAAGTACATGTTTGCTTTACCATAAACCATAATCGAGCAATTTATTACAGACTAGTTCTAGATTTCTAGACTAGGCTCCGCCCGCCTATATGTCGGTTATCGCGGCAAATAGTAGCCTATGTGTTGTTCTGATGTACAAGCCACATTACTGTAAAGTTTCATCCAAATCCGTTCAGTAGTTTTTGCGTGAAAGAGTAGCAAACATTAATCCATCCATCCATCCATACTTACAAACTTTCGCATTTATAATATTTAGTATAGATTGTAGAATTTGCCCAAAAATTACTGCAAATGTAGGATGCTGAATGCATTGTGATCGATAAAATCAGAAGCTCCTGTGTACAAGGACAGTATTTTTTATTAGCTAGTTAGAAGTTTACCTATCCAAGCTCAAAGATTCCAGGGTGATCCTATGCCACGGGAACCCCTGCATGAGCGATAAGTGTTGATGCTCGAGGATGACGTGAATACGAACGCGACTTTATGATGGTGTTGTCACCCAGTTTATGGGCGAAACGGTCTGCCGGAAAGTTGTTGCTTTTTCATCCCCCATGGATATTTGCAGTGCAGATTTCGAGATAACGCAGAGGATTTCCGGAAATAAAAAGAATGGGTACGAATCTCTTGGCTTAGTTTTATTATTGTTAAGACCGTCGTGAATAGACGGTCTTTTACTATTGAGCGCTTTGTCCATTTGATTCTATCAGTCTGTGTGTGTCTTATAAGGGTTCTTTATTGTATTGAGGGATGGAACTTCTACAAAAGATGATCTGGGACATAATACACAGCGCCATCTAGACTTACACTAATACTAAACGTTCGAGAATAAGAAATTAATTAAATATATTTTTATTAGGAAAATGGGTTTGTATATTACTAGAACTAAGCTTTCACTAATTCCATAGATTACAGGAAAGCACCATATTAATGTTATAAATTCGAAAGTAATTCTTATCTGTATGTCTGTTACGGTTCCACGGCTACCCGTTGCACCGATTTCAATGAAAGTTAGCATGAGGATACTTTAATTCTTGAAGAATGTCATCGGCTTTTTACAGCGATAACCGACATACACGCGGGCGAAGCCGCAGGAAAAAGCTATGTATGTAATAAATATTTAAACTATTACTGCCATACAAATTTTGTATAAAATAAAAATCATTAAACGCACCATAAAAACTCCCTCTTATAAAGTCTTTCTCTTAAAACCTGGCAATACGTATACAAAATTTCATGATGTTGATCATCATTACGATGATGATTGCTATGATAAAATACCTACTGTCATAAATAGATTTTACTAATAAATATAATTATTATTGTAGTCATATCACGTAGTTTCTAACATAGAATATTGTCCCACACCTAATTGCCCACAAACTAACACATAATGTAGTATTCACGACCACAAAGTTGCACCCAATTAACTGTTATGCATACAAACACAGGAGGTATGTACTAGTTTGTCGTCTATGTGTCTAACTTAGTCGAGCTGTCGGCATTTATCAATGTAGAGCTAGGAAGAACAAGGAAAGCCAAATATAACTTGACTATGAATATTTCGATAAGAAGGTATATTATTATTGTAAGGGTCTCCCGAAGCCCGTGGACATCTAGAAGTCGAGAGTAGTCAGAAATATGTATTTTACGGCTCTTTGTGTACCCTCCACGTCAAATAAGGAAGAACTAGGCTTTCGTACGTATACAAATAAATAAAGTTGAAGTGTCTCTTTTCACTAAATGCATATGAAAGTATGTTGTTAAGGTATTTACATAAAAAAAAACATTTTATAAAATATTTGTCTGTCTGACTGTTTAGTCTGGCTAATCTTTTGAACATCTGGACCGATTTTGACGGGACTTTTAACGGCAGATAGCTGATGATAAACAGAGTAACTTAGGCTACTTTTTAACCGACTTCCAAAAGGAGGAGGTTCTCAATTTCATCGGTTTTTTTTTTCTTTTTTTTTTTATTAGATTAGCTTTACCTCACAGTGTGCCGCCCGGTGTACGTGACCCGGCGGCGCGGTTAATGAACAATAACAACTATACTTTATCACTCTATTTATCTTATTATCCATACTACAGGCAACCATGTACTACATATACAGTAGACATCATGAACTGCGATGACTCCTATCATTGTACTGTAACTCAAAACATTACTGTGTTTTACAATACTTTCTCTTCATTACTCTACTGCACTGCAAGCAAGCAAATAATACACAAAATGACTTCAGTTTTACAACCACCATACATCAACACTGGTACCAAAACATATCACTTAAAGCTACAGGAACCAACCTGCGTTTAAATAAACGTTGACTTGCCAGAAATTTTGTGAGTACACATCCATCAGATATGTATTATTAAGATGGCGTATCTTTTCATACATCACATTTCGTAAGAAAACAATGCTCATATGAAATGCCTTTTAAATTATTTCTCGAGATTTCCCTTTGTATGGTATTACAGTGCCTTTTGTTGGCAGCTAAGACTTGCTCCCGTAATTCTTCGGTTTAATCGTATATTTTTGAATAGCTGTCTGTATTTATCTTCCTGTTAGAACTAGACATGTTTAAGATCAAGCAATGGATATCAAACAAATTTGTATTTTTAGATATCTTTGTTTTGTGCTATCTAACTAATGACAATAATATAGTCTCACTTATGACTCCATGGCTTGGCTAACGTGACATTTCTTATTTTGTTTTATGTGTAAATTGGATAAGTACGGGTAAATACTCTTATAGGTTTATTTATAACTAATGTGTTATTGGCATATGGGGAAGAGCTATGGAAGCATTGGGAAAAAAAAGAACTTATTTATTATACTGAAAAATTGAATCATTTAAATGTTTGATATGAATAACATTTGAAAACTGCTACCAATATGTGATCTATTCAACATTTGTACAGTTACGTATTCTTATTTTAAGTATCCATCGTGTGTGTCGTGTACAAATGGAATACGTTTTTTAAAACAGCTAATATGATAATATTACGATCTAACGAGGTAGCTTTTGTTTAATTAAGGTGCTTTTTTCATGGAATGGGGAACAAACGAGCTGATCGGTCATTTGGCGGCAAGTAACTGCCACAGCCCATGTTTTTTTATGGAATAGGGGGCAACCGAGCAGACATATTGCCTGATGGTAAGCGATTACCGTCGCTCATGTACACCCGCAACACCACAATGAACGTCACTTTTAAGAACGAGTATGCTCTTTTCTTGAAGATTTGAAGATCGGATTGGTCCGGGAATATCGCAGGCGACAGTTCATTACACAGTTTTTCCCACCATTTTACCAGTGTTTTGCCGCCCTTTCTCCTTAGAGCAGGGTGCCTGAGACTGGCTGTCGGGGCGGTTATTAGTGGAAACGCCACTTACTTCTGAGACCCGAGGAACCGGTGATCCGAATAAATTTTCCACCCTCTCAACAAAAAAAAATTACAAATATAATTAAGTTATTAAACAACACTATGGAAACTCACAAATTAATATGTGCTGTGTGCAGTGTATTAAGTTAAGTAAATGAGTTGTTCCAAGCAAGGTGCTTACCTATAACGTTACAACTTAAGTGCATCGCTAAGTTAATTTAATATTGTGCTTGCGGTGCCTGTAATAGGTTATTATACGAACAAATTTCGCTTATAACAGTTTATTGTGTTTCACTTAGTTTACCATTAAGTGAACGTAATCGATAACCATTTTCAAGACAATAATTATGGATAGACCAAAAAGATAATCCTTGAGATAATCCTATATTGCCGTATAAAACCTGAAATCTCGGCAATGGGCCTGAATGTAAACCTGAAGCTTAACATTTAAGCCATTTAGGTTGTAATTTATTTATAATATTCTTTTTTTCTTAAGTATGGCCCGCCAAAATGACTCTACTTTGCCTGTTGGGAAGCATAAGCATAATCCAAGAGTGGTGGTCACTATACTCGTTGTGAATGCAGACAATGCAACATGGTGACCAATACTAGTAGGCGGAGCCTAGTGATGCTTCTGCATCATTGGGCCTCCGGTCTTGTACTCACCAACGAAACACGACAGAACGAATGCTGTCGTTAACCGACTTCAAAAAAAGGAGGAGGTTCTCAATTCGACTGTATTTTTTTTTGTTTCTTACCTCATAACTTTCGACTGGTTGAACCGATTTTGATGATTCTTTTTTTATTTGAAAGCTGGTGCTTCCCGATTTGGCCCAGATTGAAGTCGGTTTTTTTTAATTAAAATTGTAATTATTTTACGTTATGATTAAACCGCCATCTGTACTGATATCTCTGAATACAGTACCAATGTCATAGTACTACTTTAATTTTTGAGGAAGGACAGCCTTAACTCTTTACCACAATAACCGATTGAGCAAAAGATCTATCAAAGAGTCAGATATATCAAGATTTTATTGTCAATCATGCATCTATTTGACATATTAAACACACATTTGACTGTATAGCTCAACTACTAACAATCCATTTAAACCTTAAGCTACGTAATGTGATTTTTCAACGAAAATTACCTTTAAATTCCTTTCTTAAAAATTCTCCCCGATCTTGTCAACACCTAATATATATCTCTCACCCTTATTGACCAAAAAAATATAAATTGCCAAACAAATTAGGCTCCCTGCTAAATAAGAGTCACGTAAACAATAAAACACTAGAAGTGGACAGGTTTATGCCCGACTCAAACAAATAGCTCAGAATGTCTAAGCATAACAAAATTAAAAGTTGCCCCTTATTATACATAAATCAGCGCATGAATCACTTATTTTTTATGCTTTAGGGATGTGCTAAGCGAATTTTAAGCAATTTTTTCCGTGTACAGGTGTACACACAGAGAAATCAAAATTTCTAGGTCACATCATCTGCCCCACTTATTACAAAGACATATTACATTGAAAAGCTAGCCTCAATAATCTTATGAATCTTCTTAATTTATATTCATAAAATCTTGCTTGTCTAGTATGAAAATGCCTAATAAATCTAATATGGTTTCGAGTTTTTTGGATGAATTAAATGTGAATGAAAACCACCGTGGGAGAGCGACGCTTCGGTATGAATGGGCCAGCTCAACCGGAGTGATACCACGGCCTCACAGAAAACGGGTGCGAAATAGCGCTTGCGCTGTGTTTCACCGAGTGAGTGGGGATACCGGGGGCCCATACCCCAACCCCTCCCCCCATCCCCCAAAGGCCGGCAACACGCTTGTGACGCCTCTGGTGCTGCGGGTGTCCATGGGCGGCGGTAATCGATTACCATCAGGTGATACGCCTGCTCGTTTGCATCATATTCCATTAAAAAAATCTAACCTTTTTAGAAAGGTTATCGCAAGAAAATTACATGTGATGCAAAAAATATGTGAAAACATACTCCGTCGTCATCAGCCTATCGCAGTCCACTACTGGACATATGCCTCTCCGACTGCACGTCAATTGGTTCAATCCTCGGCTTACCGCATTCTGCTCTTGCGAGCCATCTTCTGTTACTGTCTATAGTAACTCAGACTATCTGTTACGCTTTTCCAGCTATAACTTTGCACCGATTTCAATGAAATTTGGCATAAATATAATTCGATTTTTGAGGAAGGACGTTGGCTACTCTTCATCACGGTAACCAACACACACGCTGACGGAGCCGCGGGCAAAAGCTAGTTAGATATAAATAAACAAAAAAAACATCTTCCCATCACTACTTAATTTCCTGTAATCACGTACTTCCCAAAATTTACCTATAACTTAAAAAATGGTAATTTTTATGTCCCTTTTTTGTAATAAAGCTGAACCTTAATTCTTTATTTGAAAATATTTCGGGCAGTATAAACAGCCGTATGCCATATCGTGACAATTTTTAGCTATTAAGGCAACATTAATTTTCAGTGTAAAATAAATGTGATTAATGTTTGAAAGCAATGGTTATAATATAATGATGTTAGGTAACTTCGGCGTGAGAGGAGGCTTTTCATGGACACTAGTTGGGTGTATTTTTTTTTTCTCTAGTTGTCAAATTATATTAATAATGGTAGTATTCACTTGAATTGCAGGTGTCTATGGCTGGTGGTGTGGCGACTTCCACATACAGCCCAACAGAAACATACTACAGCTTCATCTACCGAAGATACATCGAACTAAGAAGTAACTGCTAATCCTGAATCGTGTTAAAGAAGTTCTCGCGCCTATCAGCATAAATACAACTTCCCAACATCAACAGTTGGACCTTGGCGAGCCAGGCATTATCAGCTCGCCTGGTCAGAGGATCCTCCCTTAGTGTTTGAGGGACTTAATACCCGTTCCCCCACAGCAACCCGTTTACTAGTTTGTTCTCTATGTCATAAAAGGGTATTATTAATTACAACCACGGTGGAGAAAATCATATTATAAATGTCCCTAAAATCGCATCCTTTGGGAGACGGGTAGGGGGTTGGGGGGGGTTGGTGTATGGGCCTCCGGTATCCTCATTCACTCGGTGAAACACAGCGCAAACGCTATTTCACACCAGTTTTCTGTGAGGCCGTGGTATCACTACGGTCGAGCCAGCCCATTCATGCCGAAGCGTGGCTCTCCCACGACATATTTTAGATACAGTACATCCAAGTGATCGTATTGAGAGCACAATTATTTGTCCTCTGTTTTGGCAGTCCGGGTCATTAGCCAATAGACAATCGGGTGAGTCTTTTCAAATAGCTACTGGATATCATTAACCATCAGAAAGTAAGGTCAGGTACGGGGATATCAAACAGTAAAATAATATTTCAAATGTCCTTTGTTACTTACAGTGAAGTTTAATCCAGGGATTGTTACAAAAAGGTTGAAATTCATAAATCAAACTAGGCGGACGGCGTTTCCTAACTTTTTGCCTAATTAAAAAGTCAATTAAGGCTATGAATTTTAGCACAACTTTGTTGCTAAATCTACTGAAACACTTCACGATAAATCAAAACACAACGTAAATGAAATTTTGTTTCTTTAAATATTAAATAGTGCCTTGAGCACTTTTGTGAAGATTTTTCTTTTTTTATAAAAGTGTTGCTATTTTATTAAAGTGCTTTTTAATAAACATAATCTTTTTCAAAAGTTTTATTTGTATACTTTAATAATTATTTAAATAAGTTTATAAATTATTCAATGTTTTATATTTTTCAGACGGCTTGTGGTTTTTAAATTAAAATTTGTACTGAGCTTTTATACAAGCACAGATATCATCATCACCATTAATATAGGGCTCTCGATAGAAAGAATTAAGGTTTTGGCTTTCTATACCACGCTAAACAGTGATATTTGATGGACTGACGACTTTAGGAAAGTGGATTGCAATGGATCGATGTGAGTACAGCCTCAGACCCAAATAATTGGCACTCCTTAGGGAGATCTTCGTTCAGCAGTGCACAGCGATTGGTTGGTAGAGATATGATCAGACGGGTTGGTATAGGAATTATTTTAAATATTTCCTTCTTTTCGCAGTACAAACAAGCAGATGCTCTGCGATTCTTCTGAACCGCATGGTTACCTACAATTCAGAAGTTGCTTTCATTCTTTAAACAAGCCCCTTCCCCTCTCCCAAAATAGATGGAGTTTTAGGCTCCTTCACTCCCTACATAAGAAGGAAGGAAAACTGAACGCTAGTATTCTGTGATCACCTCGAGCGGGTCCATTAATGCCAAAGCATTACTCTCCAAAATCATTTTTAATTCCACGAATTCTGCGGTAAAATTCCCCTATATCAAATAATAAATTTAAAAAAAAAAATTGAATTAATGGATGTTTGTTAAGGCCCGTATTCACTTTAATTAGTGCGAGTGCAGGTGTGAAGTGCAGGTGATTAATGATTGGTAGAAAATATGTGTGGACAACGAATACGGGTCTTTATTAAAACAGACCAGCACGTTCAGTCGAACGTAATTCGACTGCACGGTTAGCCTAGTGGTTTAAGTGTTGTGGGTTCAAACCTCACATGGGACAGTACTTTGTGTTATCCACAAATTGTTTTTCTGAGTCTTGGTCTTCTTTATGTCCGTTTCATGTGCGTTTGTAAAGTCCCCCGCAACACAAGAATTTATATTCCTCATGTGGGAGTTGTCTTTTCTGAAACAAAAAATAATAATAACAAAGTTTTGTTACAGGGATAGATTTTTCTCTGAAATGAATTAGCAAACCAAGTCATAAGTATAAACTAGCATACACATAATCCGGTAGATAACCTGTAATACTATAAAAAATATGATAACCAGTTCAAATATTGATTTAGTATCAAAATTTCATACATCATTAATACACAAAACGGATGATTTTACTACGACAACTTTCAAAGTCTCTTCCCGTTATAACGAGAGCAACACTAATTTGACAGTGTGGCAACATTGTGGTGTTACCATTACATAATATTGTAAATCTTAACAGTTAGCGGTTAGACGCTGTAGTCAAATACGTGGGTTTGATGCTCGGAAGTATTTATTCATTTTCGCTTGTTCGTGGTATATTACAAGAAATATGAAACAATATCTATACATCTTCTATACATAAAATTTGAGTGTTTGTTTATAATATTCAAATAACCGCTTTTTAATAAATGCATATGAATGCATACACGGTATATGTACCAAAATATCATTTCTTAACATTTTTGTATGTCTGTCTGTTTGTTCCGGGTAATCTTCGGAATGGCTGGACCGATTTTGACGGGACTTTCACTAATGGGTAGCTAATGATACAAGGAGTAACTTAGGCTACTTCTATTAGACTATGTAGAAGAGTGAGTAAAACAGTTTACACGTCGGTGAACATTTTATATTTTTCACTTTTTAAATTATCAAATTTGTATTTGACGAATTGTTATACCAACCGCGTAAACATATCGACCTAAAAATATTATATATGTATACCCATCCATAGAAATGGATGGGTATACATGTATACAATATTTTTGACGAAGGCAGAATGCCTCCGATGTTTTCCACTAGCAATTTAACATCAAAAACTCGGAGAATATCATCGGCCAACACAGGACAATCGACGCAAAAATTCGTTCAACGTGAAAAAAGAGCCCGCATTTCCATCCAAATAGCATTTTCTGTGTGGCCGCTATCGTGACGTGACGTCACAGTGGCGTGTCCCGGTCCCGGCACGTTTCACGGTAAGTAATCGTCGAGGTAAACCGTTGGCGCAGTGGACATGCCCTACTCATTTGTCTGCGTTATGTCGTCAGAGCACGAAGGATCAATGTTGGATATTTTTTTGCAGGTAGTACTTATACGTATCAAATTTAAGGGGCAGTTTCACCAGTTTCAGTTATCTGAAATATGAGACTATTTAACAGATAAAAGTTGCTGATAAAATTATGTTTTTCTGATATCTATCGAAGACTCGTGAAGCTGGAATCTGTAAATTATCTGGCAAATTACTTTCGAATAGTCTACCTTTAATTTTATCAACAAGGGTTTAAACTGACCTTAAGTTGTGTAACTTATTTAAAAGAGATTTTTTAAAAGAGATAGGAAGAGATTCATGGGTGCTCGTCACTTAAATCTGATGAAATTATCTTTACATTTATCTCCGTAGTGGAATCTTGTAGAGGATTTTTATTATTTTTACTTTCGAATTTAAATAAAAGAATAAATAAATACTTTGGACTTTTAACACACAACCCCATCTAGTCTCAAACTAGGCAGAGCTTGTATTATGGGTTCTAGACAACAGTTATGAATACATATATATACTTTTTTCAGTAAATACATACAAATTATACATTGAAAACACCCAAACTACTAAACAAATACCTGCAGATCAAACAAACATAGAAAATATAGCTGAAAATAAAACTTCTTACACTTGCTCGATTTCAATATACCTACTATAAATAGTATTTAATTTAATGTAAAAAAAAACAGACAAATTAAAATTTAAAAAAGAAATCTTCACCCACATATTTATTATACGACAATATTCATGTTACGTGCAAAACGTATCAAAAACCAAAATTCATTTAAAATAAAATATTCTTTTTATTCCACTACCAACCATAACAGGCAATTCTTTCAGTAGCACACATAAATCTAACAGAAGCCATGTTAAATATTCGTTAAATCGGCCCTCGATGCGCCATCCATAATAATATCGGATACATTTGCGGTTTGGTAATGTATGTACATACATACATACACACGTACCCACATGCCCACATCAGTACATACATGAAGAATAACCGCCGAAAATCGCTCTTGAAAGGAATTTGTTTTCACATTTGTGTTAAATGCTCAGCGTCTCGTTGAGAAATAAAAAGTATGTTTAACATGAAGTACTGTATATTGCTATGTCCTTATCTTTTAATGTTTTTTTTTCTGCATGTCTGATTTAGTTTATGTTGGCAACACCGAATTTGGGAGCCGTGAATTGCGTTGACTTTATTATCAACTGCAATACATTTTTAATTAAATTAAATTAGGCATGATTGATTTCTAATAGCATGTTAGATAGATAAAATATTAGACACTATTATATCAGAGAATAGCTTGCATTCACATTGTTCAATCCTCTCGCCAATGCAGCGTTCACCTTGGGAAATTTGCAATGTCTTAGGGCCCATGAGTAAGGCATTCAATCGCTAAGCTAGTTCACTGGAGAGAGCATTAAACTTCACGGCGTTTCACCGTGTTCTTATTCTAAACTAATGTAATATCAAGCACTTACTGGAGATGTGTGGATTCCTTGATATCGGCGCAAGGGATCCCTTGGTATTCTCTCTTGGTATTCTCTCTGCGTCGTCATACATTCATAAACTCCTCAGTTGCTGTGCAGGCTCCCACGTATTATAATTATAACACACCTGTTGTAACTGTCGCGGATCGCGCCTAATTGACGTGACTACTAAAACTCGCGAGTCCAAACCAGACCAATCTTAACGGTAACCAACGAAACACCGAATTGGATGGACAACCAGCTAACTTTTTATTTAAACGGCAATTCCGACGAACCCTGTTCTATTTAATGCAACAGCAGTTTAACTAAAATAAAATTACGCCATTATATAAAAATCCATGTTGAAAAAAAGGCATGCGTTCCCGCCATTATATTAGTAAGGCAATAGTAGATGATGTATTGTAACACCAAGTGTTGGAAATTGTATATTTTAGGCATAATTCTCGAGTCAAGGAAATATTCTTTTTCGCCCTCCGAAGTAACGGGTAAGTTATTACTTATTGTTAAACAGGTAACATAGGATTACGTTCACTTTAATATATTATGCATTTTTCAGTTTATTAGATCTGAAATAATGTATTTTTTATAGAGCTCATGTGATCAAATATGCTCAAAAAAATTCCTGTCCCGCGGTGTATGGAGGAGGAGTGCAGAAAGCTAATATAAAAAAGAACGATTTTTTACCGCTACTGTGGGCCATGCAATGTATGTTCCTGCCAAAATAACTCTACTCTGCCTGATAGAAAGTATAAGCAGAATCCAAGAGTGGTGGTCACCATACTCATTGCGAATACAGACAATACAGCATGGTGCCCCACACTATGACGGCCTAGTGATGCTTCTGCATCATTGGGCCTCCGGTCTCGTACTCACCAAAGAAACACGACAGCACAAACGCTGTCATTTTACGTTGATTTTATGTGCTAGGGTAGTACCGCCCCGGTCGATCCGGCCCGTTCGTGTTGAAATCATCGTGGCTCTACTACTTTGATATCAGCGTGGCTCTCTCTACTACCTTAATATCAGCGTGGCTCTACTACCTTGTTGTGTATTAAAAGGGCATCAAAGCTGATCTGAAAATAGTAACAGAAAAATTGTGTAAAAGTATCACCATTGGCTTGGCTGTAAACTTTTTTACCAGCTTAGTGGTATATGAAAATTCCGTATACCCAAGGTCGTTTTTAGGGCATAGGGGCATGTACGCGCAGACATTTCACGCGATGGTAAGCGATTGCCGACAACAGCGACTGACCCCACAACTCCGTTACTTACCTTTTAGTTCCTCTCTCGAGAATCAGAAGGAGAAGGAAGATTTAGATATTCTTACGCATTCATCAAAAAACAACAAAAGAAGAACTCTGTGCCAGTTTCCTGTGAGACTATCACGTTGTTCAGTCAATATATGCCGAAGAATGGCTATCTCACAATAAGGTCTCTACGTTCCCCAGTAGAAGAGTACATTCTAAATCCAGTTCGATTCCCGGGTCGAACCAAATGTTTGTATGATCTGCATTTTTTTTTTCGGAGTTTGGATGTTTTCTATGTATAATATGTATGTATGTATTTACAAAAAAAAAGTATTTATGTATTTATGCCAGTTGCCGAGTACCCTTAGTACAAACTCTGCTTAGTTTGGGACTATACGGCGTTGTGTGTCAGATGTCCGAAATATTACTATTATCGAGATTATAGAGTCCTCGCTATGTCATAAGATTCTCTATCAGAATGTAGAGACCTACAACCACGAGATAAAGTGTTAAAAGTTATACGTACGTACATTTTATAGGTTTGTACGTACGATAAATTTACGGTTGTCGAACAACGTAAACGAACGATCATTCGGTACACTTCTATCAAACTCGCTAACCCGATATTAAGTGGCAATAAATTTTGTAACGTCACGATGACTCCCACAGTTCTGCCTGTAAGCTTTCGTCGTATTATTTTTACATTTCAACATCTATCAAAGTGTGAACGCTTTGTGAACGTTTCTATACGAACAGAATTTTAAGCCCTTCAAACTCTCAACTCTTTTGAAGGCCTTTTGCTAATCAATTTAGTTACTTCTATTCTAATATTATAAATTCGAAAGGAATTCATTTCTGTATAGGATCTGTTACAATTATTTTGACTGTAATGAGTTAATGAACCAAATTTACATTCGCATACCAAGTTTCGAAACACACAAACAAAATCTGTTTGCTCCTAAATTGAATAGAACGAATGCTGGAGATCGAGCCCTTAAGAAGAATGATGAAATCTTATAATGATAAATTCACTGGAATAGATATATTTCACTTGACGATTTCAAAATTTAAAAGAAGTATTTTAGAACATTATCTAGGCGTAACCTAATCTCGGCTTGTGTATAGTTTTATTATTTCTTTGTAATCGACACGTTAGCACTATGTACATTGTAATATTATTCTGTGGATAACGGTGCTGGTTGCGTGATTAATTTAAGAGAACATTTAAGAAATAATGCATATTTCGTAAGTTATTATCGCGCATTTTTTTGTTGTCCTTAATAAAAAAAAAGTTACTCTGACTGCCTGTCTGTTACGCTTTCACGCCTAAACTGTTGCAACGATTTTAATGAAATTTGTCATTGAGATACTTTGAATCTTGAGGAATGACATAAGCAGTCATATATGCTGGCGGAACTGCGGACAAAAACTAGAATAAGGTAGTAGAGCCACGCTGATTTCAGCACGAACGGGCCGGCTTGAACGGGGCAGTACCACCCTCGCACAGAAGATCAACGTAAAACGACAGCGTTCGTGCTGTCGTGTTTCGTTGGTGAGTGCGAGATCGGAGGCCCGTAGCCCGCCATAGTGTGGCTCACCATGCTGTATTGTCTGCATTCGCAGTGAGAACGGTGACCAACACTCTTGGATTCTGCTTATGCTTTCCATCAGGCAGAGTAGAGTCATTTTGGCAGGGTCAAATATAAAAAACGAAAAAGAATGTCAATAAAATTCCAGGCTTCTTTGTATGTATGTATTAACAATCTTGAGTAGTAAACAGTTAAATGATGTGCATAAGCCTACTATACCACATTTGACAGACGGCTTATGGCTTATGGCAGACGGGTATGGGGTTTGTTTCAAGTTTTCCTTCTCTTTTACAGTGCTATTACACTGCAGATTTTGTTCCCTTAGTCGGGAGTTACGACACACACGGGCTTACTAGCGGTGGTGACACTCTGCATTTATGATTTGTCACCACAAGCAATATATAAAAATTATACGTGTGGCACTCGGGGACTGCCGCGGTAAAGCTGTTGCATAGCATTTTTTAACAACTTATGCAATTATAATTATTTGTTTATTTTTTATTTATGCAGTATTTTTTTTCTTTGAACATGTATACTTACGGGGCGCACATACTACGGTGAGTGTGGCATTATAAAGATATGATAGATACACCTACATACTTTCTCACAAACAGCTTCTTACGTATTCGTTTTTTTGGAGCAGCTCGTCTCGATCCGTGTGAGCTTCGGGTGTTAGGTTTTATTTTCGTTACGGAATTTCTTGATTCGGTTCTCAAAGCCCGCGATAAAAGCTATGCAATAGCTTAAAAATAAAAAAAAGTACTTCTACTAGGTATGAAGGCTTGAAGGAAATAGTTTATTATAATTTATTATGACTAGAACTATATAACAGTTTCTAATGAAATACGTCTCCATATTTCAAACTCATCGGAGGCCTCAAAGTGGGCAAAAGAACGAACCCGTTATAAAGAAAGAAACTTAAAAAGATGTATACATATCAAGCTATATAACCAGTCAATATAAAGAGTATGAAAAGACAGCTATTTCATCAAATCCTTATAGTATTGCGACTATAAACGGATCGTAAGTTACAATGTTGTATGTCAAACTACAAAGTGATACGTCAAACTACATTCCGTAGTAAATAATAAATAAATAATATTTCAAATATCTAACACACAATGCCATCTAGTCCCAAGCTAATCAGAGCTTGTGTTATGGGTACTAGACAACTGATATAAACACATATATACTTTTTTTGTAAATACATACATGTTATACATAGAAAACACCCAAACTCCGAAACAAATATTTGTAGATCACACAAACATTTGCTCTGACCCAGGATTTGAACTCGAGACCTCAAGCACAGCAGCCGCATTCACTACCACTGCGCCGCCGAGGCAGTCAATAGACGAAATTAAAACATGTTGAATGTAATATTTTATAGTTATACAAATATCTGTACTAATATTTGAAAGAGAAGAGGTAAAGTTTGTGAGTTTGTATGTTCAGGGTAATCCCCGGTACTACTAAACCGATTTTGAAAGAATTACCTATATTATCCTTGAGCGTAATAGATGAGATTTTATTTTGATAAATATGTTTTTCCAGTAAAGAATCGCAATAAATCTAATTGAAGTTGGCAAAGCGCTATAATTCTATAATACGTCAGGATTTTTATGGACTCGACCATTTGTCCCTTATTTTAGAGATGAAATTTAAAAAGATATTTTCTCAGTAGGTGCTTACGAGATAAAAGCATCAGCTTCCAAAATTAAAAGTTATTAGTCGCAGAGATTTAGGCCCGGCGTTTATGAATCAATTAGTCATTCTGGTGAAAACACAACGTGATTAAACAAAATTAGCTGCTTTCTACAAAAGTCGGATTATCATAAAGTAACGATTCAAACCATAACACACTTCAACAGTTCAATGTAACAATAACTCAAGCGAAGTCCTTTAAGAGACCACTAACTTCTGGGCCCACAATATTCAAACCACTGGTGCCCCAATTTGCGGGCCATACATTTGCATCAAGATTCAGAGCACGTTGTGTACGCGGGTTGCGTTTGCACTTATCCTCACCTCCCTCTAGCCTGCCCTCGAACCTCACAGGATACATTGTCAAGTAGTAAATTAGTTTCCCCTTATGCGTGTTTTCGAAGTCCTACTTTAGGATTTGGATTCTCTTTCATAGGACCATTAGATATCGATAGCTTTAGGTTTTGGGGGTCTGATCATATTATTGTACCGTACCGCATCATAGTAGACTCAAAGCTGATCTCAACATAGTTTGAGAATCTCAGAGGAAGCTTTAACTTAGGGCTCCCACACATAACTGCGATGTGATGCGATGCGGCATGAAGTTCTTGCTGTGCATACGTGCGAGCACGCAGTTATGTGTGGGAGCCCTTAGGCCGCGCGCTGGGCAACTATTGTTTCAGGACACTCACTGCTAGGCAGAAGTTTTGGATACCCAGGATATTGCGTGATGAGTATGATCACTAGTTCAGTCTCTGGGCATATCTTACGTATTATAAGTATATAAAAAATATACTAAAATACATATATTGTGTGTTTATTTATAAATATACATGTTCAGTTGATAGAAGAAGATTTACTTCCTGTGAGAGTGTGTAAGTGAGAGTAAAGTTATACGCCGCATATAGGTATGGCTTTAATTACGCCTCTGCTTACGTGAGATGAGTGTTTATCCATATTTATATTACAAATGCGAAAATAACGTTGTCTGTCTGTCGTTCACGCTTTTTCGGCCAAACCGGCTGCACCGATTTCAATTAAGTTTGACATGGAGATACTTTGATTCTTCAGGAAGGATATAGGCTAGTCTTGACTGCGCTAACCCTCAAACATACTAGCTATTGCCCGCGGCTCCAGGCAAAAGCTATTATCTTATATCTCTTTTAATAGTTCGCTTTTTACACAATATTTCTCATTACTTTTTACTTGTGTTGAACTTACTGTGTAACTTTTGCCAAGACTCGGCCATTTATTAAAGTGGCTCGATAAGCATTTCTATACATAATATGTTGGGTAAGTGCACAGTCAGTAAATCGGGGCCCACCTGGCCGATGACAAACATTTCCGAACTAAACAAGAGCCATTAATCTGAAACGGTTTTCAAGAGCGTTTCCTTTGGTTGGAGCTAAAACGGCGCTTTGACGAACGTATATAAATTTTAATAATTCTTTATTTCACAACTTTGCACTAGAAAAGTTTTCAACCTAACTAGGTATGAAACAAGAATCTCTTAGGGATAACCCACAACCATTTTTTATTCCTTTCTTTTTACGAGAAATAATGGCTTATTTACTAAGCGATTTTAAGCAATACAGAATGAACCCTTTTACAATTTAGTAAATTAAATACATTGTGCATTTAATATAGATCAAAATGGCCCTTTACAGTATCTAATTTAAATTAATATATTTGAAGATATTACAGATTTAAAATTCACGAATCGTGTCGTCGGCGGGGGCATGAAATCCATCCGTGCGAAGCCGGGACGGGTCGCTAGTAATATATATACCTAACTGACCTGTTGCCTGTTCGTATGGTGACGTATTAAGAACACGGATTGTGACTACCCCTATTTGTATAGGGGGTGTCGTAAGAGGCGACTAAGGGAGCAAACCAAGCAGGACATCATCACTGCAAAGAAAAGGGAAACTTGAAACAAACTCCATTCCACCATGGGAGAGCCATTCTTCGGCATGAATGGGCCGACTCGACCGGAGTGATACCACGGCCTCACAGAAAACCGCTGTGAAATAGTGCTTGCGCTGTGTTTCACCGAGTGAGTGAAGATACCGGAGGCCCATAGCCCAACTCCCCCCAGCCCATCCCCCAAATGCCGACAAAGCACTTGTGACGCTTCTGGTATTGCAGGTGTCCATGGGCGGTGGTCATCGCTTACCATCAGGCAATACGTCTGCTCGTTTGCCCGCCTATTCCATAAAAAAAAAAACAATCCGTCTGTCCAGCGTGGCGTAGGGCCTATGTCCAACAGTGAACTGTTACAGGCTGTTGATGTGACTGACCTATTTGTCTAGGTGAATAATAGCCCTCCCCCCTCCTCAGAACCAATAGTTGGCAGATAAGCACAATGATTTTGTGTCTGGGGAATAGTGTGACGCTATCAGAAATACCTTAATACCTATGTTTCTCATCGGTCTAATTAAAATAGAAAAAAAAACTGCCCAGTTTGAAACGATCAGGTGGTTGCGTGTATAGTTTGTGTTTAAACAATTTAATTAATCCCTATACAGAGTGATGTCTATTAAGATAGATAGTCATCTAGTCTTATGAATCCATAATCACTCCTATGTAACTACTTATATGCATAACATATATTGCATTGTAAAAGAATATTTTTATTGCTTTCATCTCATTTCACACACAACTGAACTTTACAAAAATATACTATTCAATACATTTGTTACATCGTTGTTGAGAAAACGAACAGTGCATTTCACTATTTCTTGGATAATATAAATATATGACATTTTTTTTCTCTCTCTCTAAAACTCTAAAAACCATTCCGTATTACGGATATATCCTGTGTCGAGAGGGACTAGACAGGCATACACGAAACAGACACAAAAAACACTCTGCCACAGAACAACAATTTGTGGATCACAAAAAATATTTTCGCATTTGGAATTTGAACCCACAACACTCATCATCATCATCATCATCAGCCTATCGCAGTCCACTGCTGGACATAGGCCTCTCCAACTGCACGCCACTTAGTTCGATCCTCGGCTTCTCGCATCCAACTCCTGCCAGCCGTCTTGCGCAAATCATCACTCCACCTGGCCTGTGGACGTCCTAGACTACGTTTGCCGAGACGCGGTCTCCACTCAAGAACCCGTTTACCCCAACGGTTATCGTTCTACGGCAAATATGGCCAGCCCACTGCCACTTCAGCTCACAACACTCAGCGAACGCGAGCGAACTTTGAATGTGATACAAAGATTTTTAAAAGCAACTAACTAATCTCTAAACATTTGAAAAGCAACATTTTATTCGCCTAATATTTCACTCGTCACGACTGGGGCACCTAAAACGCCGCTCCATTTTCAACAACCAAAAGACACTCGGACCAAACGGTGTACTTCAAAAGATTCTTTTTGGCACAAGTGCAATGGACAATCATTAATGTCGCTCTGAGACTCTCAGGTAATGGCTTTTATATTTCTGACGTCTGACCTCTAACTCCGCTCCTGTAAAATGGTGCGTACATCGAGTGGAACCCGTGCTTCGCTTACAATTTTCATGTTTTTATGATGCTATTTAGAGGCCAATTTGTGTCAACGTTACTACAGTTTCAAGTAGACGTTTTCTTTTCAATGGAATTAATGGTTTTGGGTGGTAATATTTTGTGCCAGTAATAGCTTAAAGCTTCTGAAAAAAGATTTGAAAAAAAAAGATAATGATAGTGAGTATACGTCTACCAGAATTTCATGTTAACATGGTTCATCTTTCTTAATAAACAACGGGCCCGTGTCGAAAATTGATGGGTCATATGAACCACCATGAGACCTTTTTAGAAAGATACAGGGGCATAAAAAAATAACATTCAGCACTGTGCCGTCAGTTGTAAGCTGTCCAACTGAGTACTGGTGAAGGGTAGCAAGCCTCGATTTTTCTTTCTTATCACATGATTTTTGTACGGCGTTGTGGAATAATGGATTAGAAAAGGTATATTTCAAAGGTAGTAGAGCCACGCTGATATCAGCACGAACGGGCCGGCTCGACCCGGGCGGTACTACTCTCGCACAGAAAATCAGCGCAAAATGACAGCGTAAAATCACTAGGCCGCCATGGTGTGGGTCGCCATGCTGGATTGATGCATTCGCAATGAGTATGGTGACCACCACTCTTGCATTCTGCTTATGGTTTCCATCAAGCATAGTAGTCATTTTGGCGAGCCATACATAAAAAAAAAGAAATTGTATGGAACCGATATAATTTAAATGAATAAGTCGTCTGTTACGAAACCCACGGGATGGATAGGGGTGATGACACTCTTTATCTTCTTTTTCTATTCTTAATCCGTTACCACATGCAATAGTAGGTATGTGATAAGTGATGATTGCTGTCTATGGACATCTGCAAGTATTTAAGGTGTTGCTTTATTCAATGCCCTAGAGTCGCGATTTGGGATGGATCCTTCTCTCTCTCACTCACTCAATGAACTAAAAGAATAATTTAGCACCGACTTTCTGTGAGGACTATTTATGTTTTTTTTTATGTGATAGGCGGGCAAACGAGCAGACGTATCGCCTGATAGTAAGCGATTACCGCCGCCCATGGACACCTGCGACGCCAGAGGCGTCACAGGTGCGTTGCCGGCCTTTGGGGGATGGGGGGGGATGGAGGCGGGAGACGGGGGAGATAGGGGAATGGGATGGGGGAGAAAGGGGAAGGGGTTGGGGTATGGGCCTCCAGTATCCTCAGTCACTCGGTGAAACACAGCGGAAGCGCTATTTAACACCGGTTTTCTGTGAGTCCGTGGTATCACTCCGGTCGAGCCGGCCCATTCATGCCGAAGCGTGGCTCATTGAGTAATAGGACCATTCGATCAACTTTAAAGTCAGTAATAATATTCACATACATACACGACTATTTGAAACATAACACCTCTTTTGTCCCCAATTGTTTAAAAATAGGTGAGGCATGAAAAATCTCTCAAACTGATATAGGTAGAAACATGATATTAGTAAAAATACAGCCCGTTAATTTATAAAAAATAATAGTCCCATATAGCTGTCCAATATTTTAAAAAAAAAGCAATCTAGGGTCTCACGAATACGATCACTCCTCTCAATTCATCGCAAGTCAACATCCACAAACATCACAGTACTGTAAACATTTGTCCAAGTTATTACAGGCCACTTATACTTAGAGCTAAGCTGGGCTCCAGTCATTAATCCCTCTTACAGACCCGACAACTGTTTGTCTTTTCATATTTAAATAGAAGCCTCTAGTTTTACTTGTTTTCATATCCACGTGATATGAATACTTGGGTTATTTAAAAAGACTATGAGACTGTGTATTTTTTATGAACAAGAACGCATTGAGTAGGTATCCATGTGTGTACCGCGGTTTCAGAGTTAAAACTCGTGGGAAACTGTCTGATAAGACAGGCACTTGCCATAAATAGCAGCATCTGACAATCTTTTCTTAGCAATATCTTCAGTACGCAACCATTTTACAAGCTTTTTATTAACTTGCAATGTATGTATGTATACACATGTATGCTTGTATGTTCGCGTGCAATCTTGCAACTCAATTTTGAAGCAGATATCTTCACCTATTGTGCTTAAATTTTGCAAATGTATACAGCGGGACAATACAATATTATAATGACATGGAGCTGATCTGATGCTGGAAGGTGGCCATAGGAACTCTCTAAAGAAACGTCGCAACAACATTGAGTTTGGACTCGTTTGATTCCGTCTCGAGGCATTCCAGTAAAAGCTTGTTTTTAAAAAGCTTTTAAATTCAATTTATTAATACAATAGTTTTAAATCTTCTCTGATGAGAGATGAGGTTTGTGATCAAATATAAAATAACAAACTAAATGAAACATTTTCTCAATTTGAAGGTTAAAATAATTATCTAGTTAATTGGTATTATTAATTTGAGCACTTTGTTGACTTAATCCTTTTTGTATATCAAGTTAATTCCAAAGTGTTAATGGATTGTCTAGGTATCAAAATTCAATCTTAATTTTTTTAATTACTAACTCGTGTTTGCAGCGTGTTTTTCAGTTTTCTTAACTAAAACTACTAATACCTCTTAACTTTTTTTCTTCGGCTTACCCTGAAGTGTTTTTTTAGTTTTGTTCAATTATTTTTATTAACTGCCTCGTTGGTCTAGTGGTTAGCGTAAGGGGCTGTCGATCACGAGGTCTCGGGTTCAATTCCCGGGTCAGAATGCTGTTGGGTTTTTCTCACAAAAAATTCTTCATAGCAACCCGGAGTATGAAAGATGGCGGTATTTTCCGCCCGTGCCTCGGAGAGCACGTTAAGCCGTCGATCCCGGTTGTCATGAAAATCTATGGCAATCGTTATTGTGAAGTCAGTGCCCTCAAATATACTGACAACTAGTTCAATCTTCGAATTAGTTCACCCTCAGGGTTGCGGAGGACCGATGCCAGTCGCTCCGTGGAAAAAATTATATTCAGGTAAAACCGGTTGAACTAGTAGCCGACCCCAAATAATCTTGGTAATAAATAATAAAGGCTGGGAGGATGATTCAATTATTTTTATTATTGATTTTTTAGTTAGATTTGACATTAAGGCGTGTTAACATTTACAACTCCAGTGAAAAAATATTGCAAGATTTCTGTGTTCTCGAAATAAACACATCAGAATACACAAAACACCCAAGGAAAGTAAGTAAAAATCGAGTTCAAGGGAGTCGGTTACATACAAACAAACATAAATGTAAAATTAATAAAAGCGTGTTAAAAATATTGGTGTCTAGTTATAAGAAAAGAATCGCTTGTTAAAAAAAAATACGATGTTGATAAACTCATTCCATATCTTAATACACCGGTACAGGCAATTAATTATTTTAATACATATAATAAATTTTATATTAATATTACAAACTCATACCGTCTTTAGGGTTCCATGTCAAAGGCAAAAAACGGAACCCTTATAGATTCGTCATGTCTGTCTGTCTGTCTGTCTGTCCGTCCGTATGTCACAGCCACTTTATTCCGAAACTATAAGAACTATACTGTTGAAACTTGGTAAGTAGATGTATTCTGTCAACCGCATTAAGATTTTCACAGAAAAATAGAAAAAAAACAATAAATTTTTGTATTATAAAATACATAGAACTGAAACTCAAATTTTTTTTTTCATCAAACCCCTACGTGTGGGGGGGTATCTATGGATAGGTCTTCAAAAATGATATTGAGGTTTCTAATATCATTTTTGTCTAAACTGAATAGTTTGCGCAAGAGACACTTCCAAAGTAGTAAAATGTGTCCCCCCCCCCCTCTTCTACTTCTAAAATAAGAGAATGATAAAACTAAAAAAAAATATGATGTACATTACCATGCAAACTTCCACCGAAAATTGGTTTGAACGAGATCTAGTAAGTAGTTTTTTTTAATACTTCATAAATCGTAAACTGCAATATACCTTTCATTCAATCAACACAAATATAAAAATATAAATTATATTATGTTACTTACTGCTGCGGAACCCATCATGGGCGAGTCCGACTCGCACTTGGCCGCTTTTTAAGAAATAACACCAATTAAATAAACGTGGTTGTCCAACATTCATATTATTTGATAATATTTGAGTATAAAATGTAACAAATTTCGAAATGTGTGTCATTCGTTAATTAGACCTCAGTTCAGTGAAGTTGTTACAGTTAATTTGTAAACACAATCCAAGCGGAATTAAAATGTTATTTCTTTATTTGTTCGCTGTTCTTGCCAGTACAGCATCCTCATCTGAGATAACCTGTGAGAATGGTCAAAACATCAACACAAATTTACTCCCAACACCGACTCTACTAACTGGCAACTGGTCTTATTCCTACCATTGGGATAAAAATGATAAATTCCAGTTTGAATTCTTAAATGAAGCTGTCGACCATTTGTTGGATTGTCCTCAAGTTGAAATCATCCCAGTGCCCCAAAGTCTCGTGGAGAACAGAAAAGAGAAGTGCCGCAATTACCCAATGCCGTTTAAGTGGGAAGACGCTTTGCTGAAGATGGATGCTCCTCTGATAAGCTTGAAGGATGCGATCATTGTAATAGGGAAGACAGAACACTGGCTGTTTGTGAACTGTCAGTATATGCTGCACATGGCTGCGTTACAAGTGTCTGATGATGTTATAGTGATGATCAATCCGGATGAGGAGATGTATATGGAGATGCTGTCGAGGAAGCCTTTGATGTTAAGTGAACTTAAGTGTATTGCGCGTAACATAGGGATCAGGAAAGGCATGAGTGGAATTTCGTTATGTTATTGATTGAATAAATTGTGGAATTTTGTTTTAGTGGTTTTTATTGGTTTTATGAATCGTGTGTAAGGTTTCTTTCGGTATTAATCGCAATCGAGTGATTCATGGTAAGTAAGTATATAATAATACAACCGCATTAAACACTATTAAAGCCTTTTCAATCATAAATTCATTTTTTTCTTAACTCGCTGGCTAAAATACAAATAATCTCAGTTAAAATTTGCCTGACTTGGGCAAGAGATGTGTCAATTAATTATTTTTAATTAATTATTTCCATTAATATAACAATGTAAATAAAAACACAATGATGTTGAAATATACTATTTGCTAGAACGGTCCTAAGTGTTTCGAAATTTGAAACACGTGACTATTAAAAAAATGTTTAAAAAAATAAAAAAACCACACACAAATATTAACTTCATTTGAAATATTTACAAATAAGAAATTGAAATAAATTTGCAGCACTAAAATTATTACCTAACATACGTACGCAATAAGTTTAAAATTCAAATTTTGAAATTCAATTATAGAAATATTATTTATTAAAAAAGTAACAATGACTCCATGTTCCAAAACTAATAAAAATATCTAGTTTATTAACCACATTAACATAACAATAAAACTGTAACGGCTTTAATATACAAATAAATAAAATTTCAATGTCTGTTCGTAATTTTAAATTAGCAACTTTTCTATACTAATATTATAAAGCTGAAGAGTTTGTTTGTTTCTTTGAATGCGCTAATCTCAGGAACCGCTGGTCCGATTTGCAAAATTCTTTCAGTGTTGGATACTACATTTATCGAGGAAGGCTATAGGCTATATATCATCACGCTAAGAGCAATAGGAGCGGAGCACCAAAATGAATGTTTCAAAAACGGGTGAAAATTATCACGCTACGGGCAATAGGAGACGCAAACGAGATTGCGTGGGTCTGCTAGTCATTCATAAATGCATTATTACGATAGTATATACGGTACTTACATCAAAAAAACAACTTTTAAAATTTAATATCTGTTTGTTCCGGTTCCGGCTAATCCCTGAAGGGTCTGGGCCGATTTTGACGAGCCTTCACTAGCAGATAGCTGATGATACAAGGATTACGGGTAGTACTCCTGCTGCTATCATCATGATGCTACAACAACAATCACGAGTAACACCGCCAGGCACTGATAGTATTAAAATTAAGTTATCCATAATCCATTAGTGAATTCATCATCTATTACAGAGGTCGTTGTACGGGTTATGATTTTGACAGGCCATGTATGTATGTACGTTCATCTGTTCCGTCATAGCTCCATAACTACTTATTAGGACAAATGAGGTATCGTTAGAAGCGTCTTGATCGTCTGCTGGTTATAAACTATATGACGTGTCACTGAATCTAATGTGGCGCCCTTTAGCAGACATAAAGTACTGTATTAAAAAAAATATTTGAGATAAATATGCCGTGTTTGGTATCATTCGAAAGAGCGTTACTTGTACATTTCAAAAATATATATATTATTAGCATTTTATCGTGCCTTTGTCCGTATTTATTCGATAAGTGTGATATTTTTGTGGTATGCTTGTCTATTCCCCCATTCTTTCTAAACTACTAGTCATGGGATGGGGACTAACGCTATGTATTCTTTATTGTTTCGTAAATTAATAAGCTATTTAGTTTTGACACATGACTTGGGATTGAAACCTTCGTTTCAACATCTACGTCAATCCTGAAAATCACGGAAGCGTTTATAGAGCGCCGACAAGAACTATTTGAATAATATTGGCTTGAAAAATAATCTTTTAGTGGATCTTCTGCCATTTCACGTCTTGTAAGATATCTGACTGAGGGTGACACACTGTTTACTGGGATGGCTAAACTTTGGTTTTAAAAGTCTTGAATTAAAAATTCATATATCTATACTTAATATTATAAAGCTGAAGGGTTAGTTTTTTTGTTTGTTTGAACGCGCTAATCTCAGGAACCGCTGGTCTGGTTTAAAAAAATCTTTCACTGTTAGATAGCCCATTTATCGAGGAAGGCTATATTATCATCACGCTAAGACTAATAGGCGCGGAGCACCAATGAAGAATGTTTCAAAAACGGGGGAAAATTATCACGCTACGGGTTAGGAGACTCAAACGAGGTTGCGTGGTTCAGCTATTTTAATATAAAAAGCCTGCAGAAGTAGGTTATACTATTTCATTATCTTATTTTTTAGGATTTTTAGTAGCTAGCCAATCGTGCAAACGATTCACCTAGTGAAATCACCAATACATAGGTGACTCGTCGTAAATGGGCACCTGGAGTCTAAATCCGTTGCCAACCTTCGAGGAGTATGGAACCTCCAGTGTATTTCGTATTTTATAAAATTTGTTTATAAATTAGTATAGTAGTATATAGATATTAGTATATATCACTACTTGTTTCCCGCATTTTCATAAATTAAAATGTAAAAAAAATGTGTAGGTTTGCTGCACATTTGGCGTACCGGTTTAAGCGGTCGCCACACCGCTTTCCACTGCGCCCAGTGTTGTGGGTTCAAATCCCACATGGAACAACACTTTGTGTGATTATACATTGTTGTTCTGAGTCTGGGTGTTCTGCGTATCAGTTTCATGTTTGTAAAGTCCCTCGCGACACAGGATGTAAATTTCTAATGCGAGGTTGTCTTAAAAGAAAAGTGAGTATAGTTTAGGCTTGTTACATTACTTCATATTGAAGAAGATACTAATCGTTCTGGTGGTTTTGAGTGTTTCCACGGCCTACTTGAATGTCCTGCTGGCGGCAGTGATGCGCCTCGCGTCGTTAATCTTGACTAATACCGGTTGGGTAACACGATGGCTGGGGCTCGTATACCGTCAGTATGGACAGGCCAACTCAAAATTACAGTCCTTTATTCAAAAGACCAACCCAGACCCTATACTGTACTAGCATAGTTTTTGATTCATCAATGTTCGCTTACTTAATCTCACTCACTCGATAAGAAGCAACAAAAGAATGGCTTAATGCGCCGCAAGTTTCCACCGAGACCATAGTAATGCGCGGCTCGTGTGTGCTGAAGCATGACTCTACTATTACATTGGTGTTTTTTGTTTCATAATGTGTACAATATTATAATTTAAAATTAGGCATTTAATTTAAATCCACAGTTTTTATTTACTTTACATCTCTCATGTTCGGTAAGTAGGTTCCTATTACCTCCAAATGGGGCTTGTAGGTGACTAATTAGCGCTCTAGGGTAATAATGTAGCTAGAAAAGCCCTAGGGCGGTAAGTAATTAAAAAAAACACTTCTTTCTTTCAAAAAGTTCCCGTACATCTAACCATCATACTGGCAATAGACATCATGCATTTAGCCCAATGACCAAAGAGGTCGCTTTGCTATTCAGCCTTGTCTTCGTGTGAGTAAAATAGTCATCAATTTTAAATATCGAACGGCGAAGCTCAATTTGGTTCTTGAAAAAAAAAATCAAAAAGTTCTTTACTTGATTCTTTTTAATGAAAAAAGGCGGGAATAGAAAACTTTAATAGAATTCTTATAATGCCGGTTTTTTTCTACTTACCTCACAATCGAGATGTAAATCAGAATAGTTAGCTCGGGTGTAAGCACCAATTGCACCCTCGAACTATAGGCGTGCGCCTAAATATCTCGGGCTGCAATTGATGCCTTACAGCCCTTGGCCACTAATCTACTATTCTGATATTGTGGTTAATTATTTGAATCAACAATGCACGAGACAATGGATACATCAATTAATATTACTACTACTAAGTTTAGCAGTGAGCTATTAAATAAATAATAAATATTTCAGATATCTAACACATCTAGTCCCAAACTAAGCAGAGCTTTTTTACTATTGGTACTAGATAAATGATATAAATGCATACATATTTTTTTTGTAAATACATATCATACCTAAAAAACGCCCAAACACCGAAACAAATATTTGCAGATCTCACCAACATTTGGTCCGCTTCGGGAATCGAACCCGAGACCTCAAGCACAGCAGTCGCATCAAGTATAAGGCTATCAAGCGCGCAGTCAAGGCTTAAAGTATAAGGCTATTGACAATAACGATTACTACTTCACATTTGTTGTTCATTCTTTAAGGCTGTATGTATAGCTAGGGTAGTGACAGCCGGGCATATCGAAATACTCGGATAAAGACCGGGTGCAAGGCGGAAACCGTAAAGATTTAACGGGCGCCCAAGGCTTCACAGTTTTACTGCTAAAGAAAAATTGTGATCGGATTTAAAAAGTTTCCAAATAATAATGGCTTTATTGATGAAAGAAACAACTTTGTATTAAACATAAGATTCTCGCCTTACATAGTATTTCAGGGACCTTTCTTTTTAAAAACGGTATTAAATTTTATCGGTTTTAAGTCGCATATAATCCGTGTGCTGACTGATTTAGAATACGGAGTGCTACCAAACCTATACATCCCGATACGTCTGCTCGTTTACAAACAATAAAAAAGAAAACTATTTTGCGCAATATCCGACATACACACGAGCCGCGGGCTAAACCTTGTCATGTAAATTACTATACCGTTTGTATATAGACAGACGTAACCACAAACCATCTAAATAGTCAATAGTTCCTTTAGAAATACTTGAAACAAAAGATCTGGCTATCAAGAGTGCCCTAATCCAGTTAAAGCATTAGGCGTTAAGCTCTTAAGGCGCAGTGATTAGCCACTTGTAACTTCTATCAGTACTTTCGGCACGCCTGGCAATCAAAGATAATGAAAAAATCAGTGTTGGTAAATTTTTGTATGAAGTCATAACAAATCCTCTTTAACACTCATTGAATATATTAATATACTTACTTATATACTTAACATATTAGAAGGGGCAAATGACCTGATGTTTACTTCATGGTAAGTGCCCACCGTCACCCATGAGCATCTACAGCACAAAGTACAATGTTTATCTGCAGATTAAGAGACACAGAGTCTGTTGCCGGGCTTTGTATTTCGTCCCTTTTCCCCTAAATATCAAGGAGAATGGGTTTGGGTTTCACTCAAATAATTAAGATTTAACGAAAGATTTGCTTAACACTCATCTAATATATATATATATATATATATAAGAGGAATGTGACTGACTGACTGACATACCCAGAGATCAACGCACAGTCCAAACCGCTGAAGCTAGAATCCTGAAATTTTGCATGTAGGTTCTTTATATAACGTAAGTGAGCACTAAGAAAGGAATTTTTGAAATTCCACCCCTAAGGGGGTAAATCAGGGGATGAAAGTCTGCGTGAGCGAAACTGCGTGTAAAAGCTAGTTTTTCATATATGCCGCTATAGTGTTGGTCACCACGCTGCACTGTCCGCATTCACAATGACGATGGTGACTCTTGGATTCAACTCATGCTTTCCATCAAGCAGAGTGGAGTAAGGTAAGGATTTAAATGTATTGTAGAGATAATATTATCTCTAGAGCAAACTAGCGATAAATCGGCTACAATCATGAACTCATACTGTCCAAATGTATCATAAAAAGTAGGTACCATTCAAATAAACCATTCTAAATTCAGCATTAACTCGAAGACTATTAGCTAGAGCATTTCTCAGGACGTTCAAATTCTATTCACGTAGCAATTAGGTGCCGTTAGTATAATCCGTCCGGAACCGCCCGGAACTACCCCGAACTGGTCCGGTTAAGTTAAGCTACTTACACACTGCACTGTTGGCCTAGTGGTTTAGGCGGTCGCCACGCCGCTTGCCAATTCGCCAAGTGTTGTGAGTTCAAATCCTACACGGGACAACACTTTGTGTGATCCACAAATTGTTGTTCTGAGTTTGGGTGTTAATTGTGTCCGTTTCATTTATGTCTGTAAAGTCCCCCGCGACACAGGATGTTTATTCCTAATGCGGGAGTTGTCTTTTAAAAAAAAAAAAAAAAACACTGGACCTACTATGGACTAGATTACCAGTTCAAGCAGCTAGCGCATTACACAATACAGATTTGTGTTAAAAATAGTGAATATATTCGTCAATATTCTCCACTAAATTCCGTAAGAAGACTTTTTTTTTGAAATTTCTAAAAAAAAAACATTAATATTTTTTGACCTCTTACTCACAACGTCATCTAGCTTCAAACTAAACAGAGCTTGTAATAAGTAAGCCAAATTGACTGATAGAATACTTATGTGTGTTTTTTTTTTGTAAATACATACATATTATAATAGAAAACACCCACACTCCGAATCAAATGTTTATAAGTCATACAAACATATTAGCCCGACTCAGGAATTGAACCCTTAGCACAGCAGTCGCGAATGCTACCACTGCGCCAATGAGGCAGTCAAAAAATAAATTTGACCGTATCTCAATGTAAGGTGGTCTGTGTGAAGGAACCGTTGGCGTGGAAAAATAGAAGAAACAAGATATTGAGCTAACCTATGCAATCGTCATTAACTTTAAATCAATTTTACAATGTGGGATAATAGAAGTCAACGGTTCCTCAACCGTTTGCACAGTGTCGGCGCATAGACAACGCCGTCAATGTCATCGGGGCCTACAAGGTGTGCGGGGGGGTCGACTAGCGAGCCCTCTTTCAACTGCCCCTACCCGCACTCCATTTTTACTCGCCAATAGATCGCTCAACGAGAACACACCAAATTTTGTATCATATTTTTTATACCAATATACCATATTTTCTATTGAGTGAGTCGTCTATTATTTCTAATGTTCCACTACTGAACACACATAAATGTCAAAACTAACTTCTAAATCTTCCACGTCATTTAATAACTATTAAATATTTTCATTTACATAAATAATAATTGGACTTACGAAGTTAGTTTATCTTTCTTCTTGTAAACTTAAGTATGCAAATAAAAAAATGTAAAGCATTTGTGCAATACTGGGCATTATGTTATATTTTTTAGACTTTTATTTTCAGTGTTTTAGTTTTTTACTTAAACTCAAAAATAATTAAACTTTTTGATTTGGTACTGAATGATTAACCTGGTAAAGTCTATATGCCTTTTGTCTGGAAAGTTTGACAATCACTCAAATATAATTTGTCCCACGCACACGCACACAGTCAAGTGTATAAGTACCCTTAGAACCGGCCCGGTTCAGATCCCATAGAACATTCGCCGGATTTGTTGCGTGTAGATTGTTTTTGTTGGTGCGAACGCGGGACGAATCTTAACAGTCCCTAATGTGGTCCAACATTCTACATTGTGTTAAACATAAACAGTATGTCGATTGTTTATAGGGACCTTGTTTATATGCGAATATACGCGATCTTATTACTTCTATCGAGTTACGAGTTATCGAGATACTATTCGATACTTATCTTTATTTGGCAAACAAGTTAGTATTTATAGTAGTTTCATGGATACACTTTCTTTCTATTAGAACTGAGGATAAACTATTGGGACTCAGTAAACAAAGTTTATCGAGATAAATTGCAAGAAAGTTTAAATTAGACATTTCTGAATCGATACGACCTTCAAGAAAAGAGCAACCCAAGGCCAAAACCAGCAATTGTGACGTGAAGACTTTATTCATGACAAACCTTCAAGGAAAGAACATACTCATTTCTAAAATGTCAAAAATGCGCTTGTCATTCCTGAATTGCAGGCGTTCGTGACTTCGTGGGCAGCGATTGTCACTTTACGATAGGTGACCCTTCTGGTAATTTACCCCCTATAGCATAAATAAAATCTTACACTATCAGCTAATATTAACAGACGATTTCTTTTTTTAATATTAAGTTAATAAATTCTACATTATTATTTTTGCGTTTGTATGAGTTTCTGTGCGCAATAGCAACAATGTGTATTTTTTTTATCTATACTTATAATAAAAATGTAACAGGTCAAATTCTGTACATTGAAGATATTTTGAAAATTTTTTTGGAGGGCACTCTGTTATCGATACTGAAACGAAAACTATTTTTTTTTCATTTTTGTCTGTCTGTCTGTCTGTCTGTCTGTATCTTGGCCGCGCATCACGCCGAAACTACTGAATGGATTCAAATGAAACTTGGCATGATTTGAGTTCATACTCCGAGGTAGGACATAGGTGGCTTTTATTCCGAAATTCCGGACGGTTTCCTTGGGAGGGGAGATGAAAGTCAAAATGTGTAATTAATTGTAATTCATTAACGAGTAGTCCGATTGCAATAATTCTTTTTTTGTTAGAAAGGAGATACTCTGAAGATTGTAGCATAAAGTATTTAATTTATCACAATCTCTCTATCTATTGGAAAAAAAAATTATAAAGAATTTATCATTACGTAAAACAACATGTAGTGACATCTATTGCCAGCCATGCGTAATTAATAACTTTGATTAATATATCGTGGAATAATCGTAGAACGTATTACGTATAATTCGGTGTAGCATTAAGTATGTGATTTATCGCAACCTCTCTATCCATAGGAAAAAGAATATCTATATCTCTCTGTAGACGTCGAATCTGTGTGTTTGGTTGTGCCCGCATGACTTAAATATTTAAAATAATCGTGGGAACGTTTTATGCACAAGCATTGTGATTAATGTGGTACATAGTTAGTATTTGATAGGTAGGTATTTGTTTTATGTTCTCTCTTTCCATAGAAAGGGTTGTTTTAAATTTTCTTGAAAAATTTCTTTGCTTAAAACAGCGACATCTTTTGGAATCAAGTAACTAACTTTACAATAGGTACGTAATATGATTACTCTTAACGTATAATAAAAATGTAACAGTTCAGTTCTGTACATTAAAGAAATTTAGATGATTTTTTGGGAGGGCTCTCTAATCGATACTGAAGCAATTACATTTTCTTGAAAATTGTTTCTGTGCTTAAAACAGCGACATCTTTTGGAATCAAGTAACTAACTTTACAATAGGTACGTAATATGATTACTTTTAAACGCATAAGAAAAGTGTATAAAATCAATTCTGTACATTAAAGAAATTTAGATTTTTTGGGAGGATGCTCTTATTGATACTGAACCAAAAACTAGAATGCCATAAACGTTAAATGGTCATTTATAATTATGATATTTATTTTAAGTTTAAAATACTTGAAAGAGGAGTAAACATATAACATAATAGTTCATCATAATTTACCAGAAAATGATACAAAACATCTTTATGATAGGTACTCGAAAGGCAGCGCGGCGGGCGCGTGGCCTGCGCCCTGCCACAGAATAACTAATACATAGTACTGCCCTGCGTAGGTTACCAGACACGTCCAAATTGTTTAAAAAGCAGTACCCGCGCGGTCGGTCGGCTCCCTACGCGACACACGCACCCAAATCGACTTAAAAACTCAGTAGTAGTTCTTGAATGTAAATTCGGATAAAAAGTTATTTTTGGAACTATTTACTTGATTTTTGTTCTACCTACTATAAATATTACTTGGTATTATAATATTTCTTTTGTATTTTTAACCGACTTCCAAAAGGAGGAGGTTCTCAATTTCATCGGTATATTTTTTTTAACCGACTGCCAAAAGGATGAGGTTCTCAATTTCATCGGTATATTTTTTTTTATGTATGTACACGGATTATTCCGTCAAATTGTGGACCGATTTTGGAAATTATTTTTGTATTCGAAAGGGTATGCTCCCCATGTGGTCCCATGGCCACCATATCAGGATCTGATGATGGGATCCTAAGGAAATCGAAGGAAACCCTCAAATTTATGTAAGCGCCTGCAATGAAGTTAAAGGAATTGTCTGCATGCCTTCATATTCTGTAGACATCATTTAATTTCATAATATATAAAACGGGTCTTAACGATATCAGAGTTAACCTCAGATAGTCAGTTTCCCTCAAATCACTTGAATTATAGTAACCTATAGAAGATAGTCCATTTGAGATTTTATTACAAAAAAATACCTGAAGTCCTTTCGATTTTATACAGCATGTATGTTACCTTTAGTCGTATTCTTTCAAGTTATTTAGGTGAAATGATGACGAGAGACTTGAGAAAGACCAAAAAGTGAAAAAAAAAAAACTTCGTTTAAAAAAACCGAACCGAAAAAACTAAAAAGTTCCAAATAACTTAATTTGTATATGCTACCTATTCATAGGTTTGAAGTCGGTGCCAAGCCAAAATGTAATAGTAGGTACCGCACTCGCCGCGCGTGACCTTGAGCGGGATAGCTGCTCTTCGCGTAGAACAAAACAACTGAAGCGTCGTTGACGTTCGTCTCGAAATGTAGCGAGTGTGATACCTACTATTACATTTGGCTTGGCACTGACTTCAAACCTAGGTAGCACATGCAAATTAAGTTAACTGATACTTTTTAGTTTTTGAAGTCAGTTTTTTTAAACGAAGTTTTTTTTAGGATTTTTCAGGTTATAGCATAGGTATAAGCAGCTGATTTTTGTTGTACCTAAATAATTAGCAAATAGTCTTTTGTAGATACTAATTGGTTTTCTCGGTATTTTTAGAATTTTGTAAGGTTATAGCATAGGTACCTAGGTACCTATAATTTACTTTTTTATAGGATTTTGTTAGGTTATTGGTATAGGCATAGGTAAGCAGATGGTTTTCGTTGCAAATATTTAATTACTTAGCCTTATTTGTTGGTGTTTTAATTTCTTTTAGTAAGTTGTAGATACCTTCCATTTTTTTCGTTGAATTAGTTGTAGATACTTAATTAATTTAGTTTTATTTACGCTTTGAAAATAAGCTTCATTCGTTATGTCTAATTTTTTTTCATTTAACTGTAGTGATAATTTTAGCATTGTTTTTCGTATTCGATTTTATCACATCACACTAATTTATAAAAGCGAATGTTTGTGAGGGTGTATCTTTGTTACTTCATCACGCAAAAAGCACTGGACGGAATTGGATGAAACTTTACAGTAATATAGCTTACTAGCTGTTGCCCGCAGCTTTGCTCGCGTGGAAGTTGATTATTTACAATATATTTAATTAAAACTGTGTAAGTATGTATGAATAATTTATTCATGTTTTTAAACGTACCTATTTATTTATTTTTAATCAATAGCCCATTAAAAAGGATTTCATACTAACGTTCGACCCTTATTTTTACCCCTTTAGAAATAGAATTCCCATAAATGATGATGTCACGTAGTGGCTTTAGGAGCCTAGAAGGTTGTGGTGAAGCCACGAGGTTCTGATGATGATTAAATTAGACGCTTCACAACAACAATTTAAAGAATTTATTTACTGAAGTATAACACAAACAGATAGATGTACAGTCAGGGTGTGGGTTTGAGAGATTCGACCAGTCAGTGCCTCCAGACAAGAAGCACTTAACTGTAGGTTCGCAGCGATGAGAAAAGGAAGAGGTGTAGTCCTGGGTCGGCTTTAGAGGCCGATCCCCGTAGAGGCGTCGCAGGCGACTGGCGTGGTAGACGCCGGCCGAAAGAGGTGCAGTGCTGGGGCTCCGGCGTAGGCCGGGCGGCCCAGCCACCAGGCGTGGTAGACGCCGGGTTAAGAGTGCAGTGCTGGGGGCGGCTTTAGAGGCCGACCCCCCGTAGAGGGCAGCGCAGCCGTCCGGCGTGGTAGACGCCGGGCGAAAGAGTGCAGTGCTGGGGTCGGCTTTAGAGGCCGACCCCCCGTAGAGGGCAGCGCAGCCGTCCGGCGTGGTAGACGCCGGGCGAAAGAGTGCAGTGCTGGGGTCGGCTTTAGAGGCCGACCCCCCGTAGAGGGCAGCGCAGCCGTCCGGCGTGGTAGACGCCGGGCGAAAGAGTGCAGTGCTGGGGTCGGCTTTAGAGGCCGACCCCCCGTAGAGGGCAGCGCAGCTGTCCGGCGTGGTAGACGCCGGGCGAAAGAGGTCGAGCTGTAGTGTGCTCGTCCTTTTATGTGTCCCTGCGGTGGCAGGGACAGCGGCTCAGCGGTGGGAGGCGAGCGCCGATGACGCGTGACAATGATATAGGTATTAATTTATTTGTACTTAAAAGCCTAAGGACAAAGTTTCAGGCTACTAAATTAAAAATGACTGACTTCCAAACTAATCTACTTACGACATTTCAACACCTAATTCACCCCTTAGGGGTAGAAATATCATTTATGGGATTTCCTTTTGAGGGCGCTCTGGTTCCCTGGTTTCCAGAACCCGAGACGGTGTGCGGTTTTTAGTCGGTTCGAGTCCGACATAACCACCAGTTGGTGATATCCGAGGGAATTTCCGCACAAAAAAAGGGGTAGATATAATATCCAGAGACACTTAGTATCTACGCGTTTTTAACTATTAGCCCAAAGATAATTTTTCATGTTTCTCACTTAAAAAAGACGGACTTCCATACAAACTTTCAACCCCTATTTCACCCTCTTACGGGTAGAATATTGAGAAACGCTTAAATACGTATCTCCTATTTTTTTATCAATAGCCCTAAAATAAATTTTCATGTTTCTAACTTCAAAACTGACGGACTTCTAACCCGCTTACGAAATGTCAACGCCTATTTCATCCCTTCAGCGTAGAATATCGAGAAAGGCCTAAATACGTATCTATTCCTTTTTAAATCAGTAGCCCAAACCAAAAGAAAAGTTTCATGTTTCTAATTTAAAAATGACGAAGTTCCAAACAAAGTTCAACCCCTATTTCACCCCCTTAGGGGTAGAATATTAGGAAACGTTGAAATACATATCTACAATTTTTTATAAGTAATCCAAAAATAAAGTTTCATATTTCTTAAATAGCCCTAAAATAAACTTTCATGTTTTTAACTTCAAAAATGACGGACTTCCAGACTAACCTACATCCAAAACGTCAACCCCTATTTCACCCTTAAGGAGTAGAATATCCGCTCTATCTATCAGAAACGCTTAAATACGTGTTTATTCATTTTTAATCAGTAGCCCAAAAATAAAGTTTCATGTTTCTAACTTAAAAAATGACGGACTTCCATACAAACTTTCAACCCCTATTTCACCCCCTTGGGGGTAGAAATTCTAAAATTCCTTCCTTAATGGGTATCTACTTAATGAAACGATCATACTCACCAAATTTTGTATTCCCAAGTTTAATAGTTTCCGCTCGGCGATGATGAATCAGTCAGTCAGTCAGTCAGGACATGTTATTTTATAAGTATAGAAGATACATCAGATTAACACATAGGTTACTGTTTGCCGCGATAACCGACATACACGCGGGCGGAGCCGCGGGCAACAGCTAGTGTATATATATAATAGTGAATCGCCGAAATGTATGTACGCGCATAACTTTCGATCGGCTGCACCAAATTAAATAATTCTTTTTTTATGTGTTCGTTAATGTTAGGACAAGGTTTGTGTAATTAAAAGATACGGGAAAAGTCTTTTTTTTTTCCGCGACGGGAAGCTGAGACAGCTATGTAAATATGGCGCTACGAAGTTCGCCGGGTCAGCTAGTATACAATATATTTGGGCCGGCCAAAATGACTTTACTCAGCTTGATGGAAAGCAGAATCCAAGAGTGGTGGCCATCATACTGCGAATGCAGACAATGCAATAATGCAGCATGGCAACCCACACCATGGTGGGCTAGTGATGCTTCTGCATCATTGGGCCTCCGGTCTCACACTCACCAACGAAACACAACAGCACGATTGCTGTCATTTTACGTTGCTTTTCTGTGCGAGGGTAGTACCACCCCGGTTGAGCTGAAATCAGCGTGGCTCTAGTACCTTGAATATGTTATTTTTGTAAGTGGTTTTATCAAAGTTATTTAAACCCAAATTTATTTGATTGTAAACAAAACGTCCTAGGGAAAATAATTTTCTTTACATCGCGATTCATAAAAGTCTCAATAAGAAGTAAAGAAATTATATGGTGGAAGATTTATTGTTATCTACCTATATACGACTAAAGTAAGTACGAAGGCTACCCAGGTTCCCCAGGAAGGATTTTAATGGCGATGTATTTCGGCGGATTGCGTCCAAAATGAAATTCATTGTGGCCCGAAAATGAATTGTATTGTTCTCCTAGATAAAACAAGGCAGGAAAATTACGGAGACCAACGTCGATTGTTTCTGTCATTCAATGCGTTGTATCACAATATTGTCGGGTTTTTCGGTTTTTGCTCAGCGCTTTTTGAGTAGATACCCTATTGTTGTTTTTTTGAGTAGCTGAGGGATTTATCCGTGTGTGTAAAAGTAGACATCGGTAATGTATGCTTATGTAAATGTTGCATCGCAATTTAACCGGAATTGTCAGTACGTTTAGAGATTTCTGTCACACGTATTTCTAGAGTCAGATTACACGATGTTTCGTACTTAACCCGATTTTTTTGTTACATTTTTTGTCTTACCTATTTTTTACTTACTTAGGCTTGCCACTGACTGGGGTAGCTTGTCGAGCCCGTGTCGAAAATTGGTGGGTCATGTGAACCACAAGTAGACCTTTTTAGATAGATACAGGGGCATACAACAATAACATTCAGCACTATGCCGTCACTTGTAAGCTGTCCAACTGAGGACAGATAAAGGGGAGGGCGTAGCAACCCTCGATTTTTCTCTCTTGTCACATGATTTTTGTACTGAGTTGCATAATAATGGATTATATAATTAGGTATTGAAATTGCAAGGATACGATGCTGTACCTGCAATAAAATTTTTGCTGCGCTGTTAGACTATTGAAAAAATAATTATGACTAGTAATTTGTCAATCTTTAGATCTCGTCTGTCGTGAGAAAGAAGATCCTTAAAATAAGAACGAACCCAAAGCAAGGACTTACTTATCACCGTGGAGATTAATCTTCATAATATTATATAAATAATCAAGTGTCGTGTATTGGCAATTTTCCCGATCATATAATTTTCTGTTAATAACATTAGTAGCGTCTTTGAAATTGATTTCCGACAATGACTTTAATAAAAAGTTTAGTAAATGTCACCCTCCGTGTTCGCACTCCATTTAGTAACGCAACGAGAGATGACGACGATAGAAAATGATTATTGAGGACATAAAAAGAAATTGTTCTTTGGCTATGTTTGTTCGCATTTATAGTTCCAATGCAGGCAGTTCGATGTCATGAGCATTACAATAGTTAGTAGTAGTAATAGTAGTAGTAGCCACGACTTTGCACCTAGTGTTTAAGATTTTGCTTTCACTCGAAACAAACTTGTGTGTGATTCAGAACGTTCATGTCTAGACAATAGAGTTTTCTTTTAAATAATAAATTATTTGAGCATTTCATCCAACATTTCATGCCAACAAATTAAATATATATATATTTACTAGGTTCTGGTTCACGCAACTTCGTCTGTGTCTCTATTCAATCAGGCTCTGCTCCTGTTGGTCTAAGCGTGATGTTAACTAGTCGCTAATACATATATTAAAAAAAGTGAATATCCACCGAAATTATTGGCAATTTCAGTGTCTCCAACTGTTCGCAACTCTTCAGAAAATCGCTAACTTTTGTTTCCATTGTGTTTACACCGAGTCGCCAACAATTTGAAAAACATTCCAAGTTCGAACTAAGCGTCTCCACAGAGCCAATAAATATCTGCAACAAGCGTATTCTTTTGATTTTTATCGCCAAAAACAGAAACAGGGGTCCCAACATTTGTTCACAATTTTAGTTGCCAACTCAAGGAAATTACAGAAACTTTTGTCACAAACACGTGTTGACAACACAAAAGTTGTCAACTTTTGTTCGGTGGAGACTCGGCTTTAGACAGTTTCGGAGTTCATAGTGAGCAAGAACGTGATACGAGATTTATATATGTCTAATAGATTTAGTGAATCATAAATACTAATAATGTAATTTTTAGTATTCTTCGAACCTTTCTCCCAAAATAAGTTGTTTTTTTTTATTTTTGTATGAGCCTGCCAAAGTGATGCCATGTCTGTTTCGCTGATGGAAAGCATGAGCAGAATCCAAGAGTGGTGGCCTCCATATCATTGCGAATGCAGACAATGCAGCATGATGACCCACACTATTACGGCCTATTAAGATGCTTCTGCATCATTAGGCTTCCGGTCTTGCACTCACCAACGAGATACGATAGCAGAATGCTGTCATTTTTGGTTAGGAATTGGTTTGGACTCTACCAAGATAAGGCTGATCTCCTATACTTTACGCGAAAGAATTGCCATCTGGCCTTTACAACTCAAGAACTAGGCTTTACCAAAGTTCCGTAGAAAGAATATTATCGGAATTTTTAGGATTCCAACTGCCACAGATGTCTGTATTTTCACAACTGGAACATATTGCTCAACATGTTCTCTAAGGCATACAACTTTAACGTGTTAGGCATGGTCACCCCCCCAAAGACTGGCTTGACTAGGATTGTTTACGTTTGCAATGTATTAACTGATCCGGCTACCACTTAGCCATAAGCGCAGTTCTTACACTCTTTAATCATTATCAATTCGTGCAAAACAGCAGCCACGAAACAGCAAACAAAATTCAGGAATCGCACCCTGAAAAATAAGTCATTGTACTCTTTACCAGATAAAATCAGTGGGTCAGTCCTGTATGTAATAAAGCTGATCCAAAGTATAAGTATACCATAGAATAGCTTCCATAAAGAAACCATAAAACATTTAAAAAATGTTATATCCTAAATGCGTACTGCAGCAAGTGATTTTTCATTTAGCTTCCCAAATAGAAAGACGACTTAATCCTTTCAAAATGTCCTATTGCAAATGAAATAAACTTTACCTCCAAGTAAATAGAGTTGCATTTTCAGTAATGAACGCTAAATGCAGCTTTAGTGTTTCCCTGAAAGTTTTTAAATGGCTATAAACAAGTGTTACGTTTTCGTTACGGCTTTGGAATATTTGATTACCAAACTAGGGGCGTAGTAAAAAACGGTTGAGAGCGAATCGACCTTGTACAAGCGTCTGGAGAACATTTGGCAAGCATTGCGCTTAACGGGCACGACTCGGAATATTTCAAAACTGGAAACATTATGCAACGTTTTCATTTAAGAATTTTCACTTTAATAAAACAGTCAACTGAAGAGGTACTTAGTATAAAACTAGGTGCCAAAAATACTTCTTTAATTTTAGATTATTCGCATTTGATAAAATAACCTCACAGAAAATGAAGAAGTAATTCTTTTATTGGTTTTCACCGAATGGGTGTGATTACCAGAGTCAAAACTCCCCTCCCCTGATTACGGGAGGTTGGGGACTAAAAGAATGGCAACACACTTATGACTCTAAAGTTGTAGGTGTCCATTGGCAGCGGTGACCTCATAATATAAAAATCTTGCAGTTTTGAGTAATAACGGCGCAAGATTGGTTAGCTCATGGCTGTGCAGCAATAACTCCAAACTTCTTGGTTTGTTTTCTTTGGTCGAGTTCGTTCTCATTGAAGTCTCATAGTAAAAAAATATATTGTAAACCCTATTATGTTATTTTTTTAAAAGGAGCAACAATGGAGTTTCTTGCCAGATTTTTCTCCATGAAGAGTAGGCTGCACTTGGAACTGGCGACTAGAATCACTCGATTTTTGACCAAATATTGTCTATTCATAAGTGCCTGTAAAATAATGCCTATTTGAATAAAAATATTTTTGACTTTTGACTTCATCACTTACCATCAGGTGACCCGTCTGCTCGTTTGTCCCCCTATCGACCAAAAAAATTGGTAAAACATTTGAGATCGAAAACTGTTTTACAGCCTACTGTCGAACGATGTTGTTATCTGGGCAACAATCTTATTTATTCTCTAGCTTTTGCCCGCGGTTTCACTCATTGTGTATGTCGATTATCGCGATAAAGAAAACTCGTAGTCTTTTGTCAAGAATCAAAGTATCTCCATGCCAAATTTCATTGAAATCAATGCAGCGGTTTAGCCGAGAACATGTAACAGACAGACACATATACTTTCGAATTTATAATATTAGTCCATATTATCCATATAGTATGGATTTAAGATTTCACATCTATTTGGTGTATAATACATGTAAGTATATTAGTTACAGTGTGGTAATCAAAAGGCTAAATCCACGTTATTTTTCACTTTACCACATAAGCAGTATAACATAATAACGAATTGTGTCCCAAATTACGTGGTTATATGCTTAATTTACAATGAAATCAGTTACTGTGTTGTTATCCAGTAATTAGAGAATAGACATCATCTATAATTTAGGGTCCGGATAGAATACATTCGCTGGTTGGATTGCGGTAATGTCAACTCGTCAATACAGGCTCCTGTGGGATTTAACATTGTGGTTAAATACCGAATTAATTTGTTCGAAATAATATAAATTTTACTTCCATCAATAAATAACTGAATAACTAGACTGAATTCTGATTCTAAGCCGTCATTAAGACTACAGAGTATCACCGCACAAAATCGGCCCAAAATCAGCAAAATCGGCCCAAAATCAGCAAAATCGGCCCAGCCACGTCAATTTCTGTGGGCCCAGCCGTTCTCGAGTTTTAGCGAGACAAACGCACAGCCATTTATGTTTATATATAAGAAGAAGATTAACGTGGACACAAATATTTGAGTTTTTGAACGGTTTTTTTTTAGTTTACCTGGTTGTTTATTTATTTGTTTGTTGGGGTCAAATCTTGTAATCGAAATTTGACCCCCTTCCTGTTGACAGATTGGTCTGAAATTTGGTACACACCCTCAGTTCTGATGATAATACAATTGAATGAATTCTGTTTAATTTTAAATTCAAGATGGCCGCCGCTACAAAATGGCGGTTTACAAATTTTGTCATGACTACCTCAATATGGCTATCAAATGAAAGGACTTGACTTTTAGAACACAGATGAGACGTACTATGTAATGAAATTAAAAACTAAAAAGTTTAAAATAAAAAATATGTAAACTAAAAATTTCACGGTTTTATAGAAAATAACGTACATACTAAAAGCTAAATTTTCAATAAAACCGTTTAAATTTTAAAAAAATCCATATTTTTAAAGTGAGTGTCTTTCTTGTCAAGAACAACTATATGATGAACACGTTGATTTTTTTCTGGATCTGGAATTAATTTATCTACCTACATAGAAACATCTAAATAAGTTTATAAGCTTTATAGTCTCACCCTTTGTATTTGCTCGTTATCGTATGAGAACATAGACATCATGCAGCCTTTAATATTGTAGTTTAAGTTCTAACAATAGATGCTATTCCGGCGCTCATAGCCCAGTTGCACTCGGTGATTAGAAACAATCACCGAGGGTAAGCAATTACGGCGAGGTCAGTACCTGGATGGGTGACCACTAGTTTCATGTTACCATGAGTGTCTCCGCAATTCGGAGGTCACGTTAAGCAATCGGTCGCGGTTGTTATCATATGATAACAGTCGTGAAGCTTAGTTGGAGGCCTTTGGGCGGCTTAAAAACATCCAACGGCAAGACTACGTAGCCACAACACAACGTTGTCTTGCCAGCCCCCAACCCGCACTCGGCCAGCGTGGGGACGTATGGCCTTAACCCTCTCCTGAGAGGAGACCCGAGCCCAGCAGTGGGACGTTATGTGTTGTTGATGATGCTACTCCGAATCGGAGTCTAGATGACGCAGTCTTATATCGCAGAAACAGGAAGATAATATTTCCAGACCTGTTTTCATATAAAACACATAGAAAAAAAAACGGTAAATGTAATTAGAGTTTCCATTATACACTAGATACCGACGCTGTTAACATCAAAATCGTTATTAATAGTTTTTTGGTCCCGCTCCTTTCAGAGTTCATGTGAATTCAGGCATCATTATTACTCATTAGCATCTGTCTTGCTGTCATTAATTATAATACTTGTAATACCTCCGTGTCTTAAAAACATATATGCTGCTAAGAAATATTTATTTCACTAATTTATCAGGTACAGGGATAGGGTTTACCAGTTTTACGGTGAATATAACAGCATTTTTCTTTCTTTCTATAAACTGTATTATTTTCTATTTGTTTATATAAACGACAGGCTTTTGGCCACGACTCGTGTATGTCGGTAATAGCGAAAAAGAGTATCTTATGTACTTCCTCAAGAATAAAAATATATCTATGCCAAATTTCATTGAAATACATGAAAGCGCAATAGACAGACAGACAGAGTTACTTTGCAACTTTTAAATTTTTAATACATATATTAGGTATGTATAGATGTAAATAAAGATTGATTGAGTGACTGATTTGACTGAAACAGCACTGAAAATTATACTCATAATACGAGGTGTACTGAAATAATCTAAACAAATGTTGACAGCTTTAAATGTCTTATTTGAAGTCCCAGCAAATCATTAACCGTCATATTTAGGGTTCCGTGCCAAAGGCAAAAAACTGAACCCTTATAGAGTCGTCATGTCTGTCTGTCTGTCCGTCCGTCTGTCTGTCTGTCTGTCCGTCCGTATGTCACAGCCACTTTATTCCGAAACTATAAGAACTATACTGTTGGCAAGTAGATGTATTCTGTGAACCGCATTAAGATTTGCACACAAAAATAAAAAAAACAATAAATTTTGGGGGTCCCCATACTTAGAACTGAAACTCAAAATATTTTTTTCAGCATACCCATATGATCTATGGATAGGTCTTTAAAAATGATATTGGGGTTTCTAATTTCATTTTTTACTAAACTGAATAGTTTGCGCGAGAGACACTTCCAAAGTGGTAAAATATGTGTTGCCCCCCCCCCTCCCCCTTGTAACTTCTAAAATAAGAGAATGATAAAACTAAAAAAAATATATGATGTGTACATCGGTACATATGGTAATGTATTACCATGCAAACTTCCACCGAAAATTGGTTTGAACGAGATCTAGTAAGTAGTTTTTTTTTAATTCGTCATAAATGGTAAACCGCAAAAAAAATACACTATTATTAAAACATCGATCAAAGTTACAACGAACTACAAGAACTTTTATATTATGTTACTTCATGGGCGAGTCCGACTCGCACTTGGCCGCTTTTTATAGATTCTTGTACACTGACAAGACTAAATAAAAACACGGAGCCTACATTTTTTTATGTATTGTTAACTTTACATATAAACTTCAAGCATTTTCTTTCCTTTGGTCCCACTGCTCAGAACTACGGGTAAATATTTTTGTCCGTGTCAGGTCAGGAACGGGGTGTCATGTCCCACCAACACAAAGGGAGGATCCTCCGACCAGGCGAGGTGATCATGCCTGGCGGGCCAACTGCCCAACGGTTGATTTTGGAATGTTGTATATATGATTGTCGGCGCGAGAACTTTCACTGCGCGATTCAGGATTGGTAGTTACTTAGTTTCCTTCGTTACTCCGTAGTTCAGTGTAACTTCGGTAGATGGCGCTGTAGTATATTTCTGTTGCGCTGTATGTGAAAGTCGCCACACGTAGTTATATCAGTGGTTCCATGCGCATATTATTATCATTACACATAGTCCTGCTTGTAATACGGACATTCTTATTGTCCATGGTTCTATCACAACAAGTAACACTGCACATAGTTCAACTAGGAGTAATAACGTGTTTCTGTTTTTTTTCTGGTATTTTAATTCAGATGATTCATTTATTAATCATTGTTTTCCTAAAAAACGTGTACGAATAATTCTATGGAATCCTGTCTTTGTATTGATGAGTTCAGCGTGCATTTATCTTATTACGCGTCGAATTCTTGAGCTATCCCAAGACGCACAGATCGCAATTCAGTAGGCTTTTACTTGCATAATTTATAAAGTATTTTCTTGATACAACAACCAGCCATGCAACATTACATAACATTAGAGGAACGCAAAGGAAATTCCCAAAAGAATATACGAATATACTTAAAATGTTTGTACTTCATTAAAGGCTAATACAATCATGCTTATTTATTTATACCTAAGTCTGTTTCGTTTTAAAGTTCAGGGAGAGTCAAGCTTTGCTATTAATAGGCCGTCTCTATCGAAGTGATACCCGATGCTAAGCAGTTTAAGAGGTACCACACGGGTTTCAATAATTTTGGAGTGAGTGATTCAGAAAGTGACTACGAACTTGCAGACTTTTACAACTCTCTGACAAAATAGTCCTATCAGGCGGCAGCTTCGTATTAAAGGTCTCAGTTACAAAAAAAAACTAATTAATTAAGGAAAGTCTAAATCTCTTGTCAACTTAACATTTTGACGCACACAATTTACAAACACAAAAAGCACCTTTATAAAAACCGAGGGTGCTTTTCTTGAATTCGAAGCTGAGTTAACGCGTCATACAAACCGAACCTCACAATATGCAAACTAAAAGCTCTCCCAAGGTTGTTCCTTCTCAAACCAGAGAGGTGTGCCAACATTTTTCTGCCCAGCATCCCGATATCTGCAACGTAATTGATGGATGTATTGCGGCGCGGAGACAAATTGCGCTGACCGTACCAGACCCCTGTCAAGGCGCGTGACGAGAATCACGCGAATGCTGACTGTACGTTTTTGGAGTTGGTGTTTTTAGGTACTCCTGTAATTAATTTAGTTATTAAATAAAGAAGTTTAGATGGAATGACTACGTTTGATGTATTTTCCAAAAAAAATAGTATAATTTTTAGCATGTTATGCTTCATACACGGTGCGGCACTCGAAATGCTTGGTCAGTAGCGATTAGGGTATCTATACAAAAAAATTAGAAGTGAAAAGCTGTAAATTCGAAATTTCAAATTAACAGCTTTTCACTAAATGCCTATGAAATTATATGCCTATGAAAATATACGATATTAGTTAGATTTTTTTTTACTGTCTATTTGTCGAGCTAATCTGTGGAACGGCTGGACCGATTTTGACGAGACTTTCACTTGCAGATAGCCGATGCTGTAAGTAGTAACCAAGGCTACTTTTATTTTAGAAAAAAAGTAGGGTTACGCGAAAACAATTTTTTCTGCCTTTTTGCTTCCTTATACAATAAATTATATGTGGAGTCATATATATCATCATCATCATCAGCCCGTTGCAGTCCACTGCTGGACATAGGCCTCTCCCAAGGAACACCACAGAGCCCGGTCTGTTGCTTTCAGCATCCAGTCATATATACAGGGTGTCCCAAAATTCAACGATAAGCGGGCGCCTAAAGGTAGACCTGCTAATGAGTACATAAGGGAAAAAAAAAATATCTAGTTTTTTTTTAGTTACAAGAAAAATTTAGAATTTCTTTGAAAATTTATACCTTTCATGATATTGCTACTATTCACCACAACTCTTAAAAACACCAAATTGCCCGCAGTTTTTACACAAAAAACGTTCAAAATAATTTTTTTCCCTACAATTTTGAAATATTTTTACTCTTAGTGTACTTTGACTCATGGTCTTGTAAAAAAAAAGTATGGACACCACTACGTAATAAATAAAATAAAAAAAAATTGAAGGGTGTAAATTTTTAAAGAAATTCTAAATATTCTTGTAACTAAAAAAAAACTATTTATTTTTTATTTTTTATTTTTTTTCCTTATGTACTCATGAGCGGGTCTACCTTTTGGCGCCCGCTTATCGTTGAATTTTGGGACACATGGTATATAACAGCCTAAAGTATAAAAATATATTTATAGTCTTATTCATATTGACTGCACGTTTGGCCTAGTGGTTTAACGGTCACCACGCTGTTTCCTACTTCGCCAAGTGTCGTGGGTTCAAATCCCACGTAGGACAACACTTTGTGTGATCCACAAAATGTTGTTCTGTGTCTGGGTGTTCTTCGTGTCCCTTTCATGTATGTTTGTAAAGTCCCCCGCGACACAGGATTTATTCCTAGTGCGGGAGTTGTCATTAAAAAACAAAAATTACAGGTTTTCTAAAGTGTCAACTTCAAACCTCAAGAAAGATTAAATAGAATACAAGGCTTGGTTCAATTTGTTTCACAATGCAGTTAATTCAAAGTAAAAGTAATATATGCTAACACAGACCACAGTACGCTTTCCACATTGCGGTGGATCTTGCTAGATAAAGTTTTAAAGTTTCCACTTTACTTCAGCATATCGTGATTTCAAACTATCGCTAAGTACAGGCCAACTTTCTTAATAAAACTGCGTTTATCGTGGCCGGCCTCTGTTTTCTGAACTAAACGCCTAGTGGTTTAGTATAAAACCAGAACAGCCTTAAATAAAATCGCTCATGTAAAAGAATATTTGTTGATATTACCTTACTTTTTAAAATACCTTTTTTTTAACGCGGATAATGATTTTTGCGCCATACTGTGAGAGAGCCACGCTTCGGCATTAATGGGCCGGCTCGACCGGAGTGATACCACATGATGCACTTGTGACGCCTCTGTTATTGCGGGTGTCCATGGGCGGCGGTAATCGCTTACCATCAGGCGAAACTTCTGCTCGTTTGCCACTTATTCCATTAAAATAATACCCTTCGTGGGAGAGCTGAAGTACGTGTGTGGGACTCCCGGAGAACTAGTCTATTCACTTAACCTCGCAGCGGCCTACCTCAGCAGCCGGGAGGAGACCCAGGAACGCATCAGCGGCTTCTGGAGTACATTCCGCATTGACTAGAGTCATCCCCGGGACAGGACGCAGTCGCGCCTCTCACTGTCCTACACAGTATTATTAATTACACTTGTAATTAGCAGTTAGCAGATTATTTAATTGTAATAATAAAACATTTTAAGTCTCTACAAGAACAAATATATAATTAAATAACTATCTTAGGGATTATCGGTAAAATGCAAGTTCTATATCTTCAAAGTTAAGTGCTCCCTAAGACCTTTCTTTTGATAACAATCACGTGATGATTAATGCGCCGCTCCTATTGGTCTTAGCGTGATGATATATAGCCTATAGCCTTCCTCGATAAATGGGCTATCTAAGACTGAAAGAAATTTTCAAATCGGACAAGTAGTTCCTGAGATTAGCGCGTTCAAACAAACTCTTCAGCTTTATACTGTATATATATTAGTACAGATACGTGAAGCAACACACACCGACCACACAAACTACGACGTCACAGAAAACCGGTGTGAAACAGTGCTTGCGCTGTATTTCACCGAGTGAGTGAGGATACCGGAGGCCCATATCCCAACCCCCTTCCCCCATCCTTCTCCCCATCCCTCTGCCCATCCCCCTCCACAACCCCCTCCTCTCCACAACCGAGAAATGTTAAATTGGGGACAATTAAAATTTTAATGGAGGAGGAGTGCAGAAAGCTAATAAAAAATAACACAAATGACATGGCCAGTTTCAGCCTAGTTACTCATTGACATGTGTAACATCGTTTTTTTTAGTTTTCAATGTTTAACAATTTTTGTTTCAGCGCCCTCTCGTTCACTGTAGTTCGAACTACAATTGGATTTTGTGCGCGATCGAAGTACCGGGCTGTTGGTACACCTAGGTGGCACTAGGTGGCGTTTTTTTGAAGGATATTTTTTTGTTAACATTATGACACTTAGAAATAGTGAGACATTATCATATGTGTATCATACGATTCTCATTACATCTTAAATTGATCTCAAATAAGCAAGGAGTATGGAAGTTGTACGTCCTGTTCGCACATCCAGAAATGGGGTAGGGGAATCATCGAGAATATTCGATGAGAAGTCTATATAGAGGGGTGTGTGGCATATTCTTTTTTATTTCTTAAACCTTCTCTCATGAACTCTGAGGAAGCTTTGCTTACAGTGTATATTAATATCCTTGTTGGTAGTGTTTGTGAGTGTTCAAGTCCCACTGTCTGTGGTAAGTTAACCTCAAAAAGGTTTTTCCTTATTATCTTAATGTATGTAGAATATGTCCTCAGGCTATTTAATTTTGTTTATAGGGTCGATAGATTACCGCTGAAAGACAACCTACATTTTACCTGTCTTGTGGTTCGAGATTTGTGCTGAGGACGGTTGACTATTGGCAGCTCACAGCTCACTCCTCAAGACCCATCTGCCCTACCTTGAGGGAAGTTCACATAATCTGTATATGAAAATTAATTAATATTTTTACCTAGCACCCACAAGTTGGATCACTGGTGGACGTCTCCTCAAGCTACCTTGAGCTGGAGAGAGTCTACGGCTGACTACCTTGAGTCAGAGAGGTGACCAGAGGGTGGCTATCCTGTGCTGACCAGTCTACAGGCTTAAAGTGTTAAAGAAAAGACTGTATAATTTTATTTTTTTATTTTAAGACTACCTCATAAGTTTATTTATAAATTTATATTTAAATTTCACATTTGTAAAACAACTGGAACAAGAATAAAAGTTTGTATGAGTCGTAAGTTGTCTCATTGAAGTCTTCCTTGGACCCTCCGCACCCTCACTATAAAATTTTATCAAAATTCTTACGGCGCCCTGAGGTATCATATTCTATCCTGAGTCGAAACCGGTGAGTTTCCACCTGACAAGTTCAGGGGTTACAAATTGGTGCCCAACGTGGGGCTAACTTTTCGAACCCTGAGGGTGTGCTGAGTGTAGTTCCCGGGAGAACTTTGGATGAGACGCTTACTATCCGTCCGAGACTACCCAGGACGTTAATTGGTTTTGTGAAGTGCAGTTCACATGTAATAATTATCTCATTGCATTTTTCAGCACATTATTACCATCTCTGCTGTGTTGGAAAAGCATTGAACAAAATTCAAAATTAAATCAAAATTTTAACTGCACAAATTTTGGTAAGTCTTTTTGAATTATTTTGGCGAGAACATTTTTTTCTTTTTTTTCTTTTCCCGTGTTTCATTAAGTTCTTGTGTTTGTTCCCTAAGGGATCAGCACATACATATAGCTTTTATTTTGTTCGGGTTTGCCTTGAATAACTTTATTTTTACTTTTTATATTCATACCTACTTACAACTTAAGTAAATAAATGTGAGATTAACTTCATTTTAATTCTATAAGAGGGTTTGCATGATATAATCAAAAGGATATTGTGCTTCCTTTTATCTTGTTTGTAATTTTAACATAATAGTTTAACCTTTTAGTGTATCAATTTAAATTTCAATCTAGGACACTTTACATAAATAAAAGTAGGGTATACTTTTATCTATAGTAAAGAAAACTTGTATAACTTAAGATTTTTTTCTTTTATGGTTTTAAGAAGCAGGAACCTATTGTTCATTGAATATAGATTGCTAGTAACTACTTTATAGTTGTGGAAACATGAAGCAAACATCATTAATGTATTAGAATTGAATTTATAATTAACTTAGAGTTAGAAAGGGGATCAAAAAAAAAGTTTTCTTTTGTTACCCCACATATTAGGTAAAACTGCTTGGAATAATTATAAACTTGTAATTAAAAGTAACATTTGAGAATATTTTTTTTAGGTTATTGTGTTAATATAATAACACATTATTTTTATACCATTCAGTTAGATCTTATTGTAAGACTGAATCTTTTATTTTTTTACTAAGAAGAACTTAGTGCTGTATTTTAACTTTGTTAACTTGACATTAATTTTATTTTGAATTTTAAAACATCATGTAATATAGTAACACATTATTTTTATAACATTCAGCCTAATCTTTCTGTAGGACTGAATCTTTTATTTTCTCACTAAGAAGAACTTAGTGCTTTATATATAATTTTTTTTAAATTGTCAACAAATTTATTTTTGAATTTTAAAACATCATGGCCCAGCTGATTAAATGTATTAATTATCTAAAGAAGGATGAAATTATTAACGAATTGTCTGCCGTGGGTGTTTCAGCGAATCCCGATGACACGGAGTTCAGTTTGAGGAGTGAGCTGCGCACTGCGTTGCGGCTTATCCGGCGTGGCAGCATTAAAGCCAGCACTTTCGTACCTGCTTCTGCTGCTTCTGAGCTGTATTTCTGGGAGCCGAAGGTCCTTGAACTGGAAGGAGTCCTTTCTTCAGGTGATTTTTTTCTATTAAGGCTAGTCGCCGAAGAGTTACATTGAGGGCTAATTGTCTTCTCGCTAGGTTAGCAAGGAGTAGTTTTGTCTGTCCAGAACTAGTAGGTATCCGTGACATGTTAGTCAAAATTTTGTCTGTGTCAGAAGCGGATACCGACTATGTCTCTGATGATTAGGAAAGGGAGATACTTCCTACACATAGTGAACAAATAAATTACACCTCACTTGTGTAGAGGACGGACTGTACGATGCTATCCAAAGCAAAAACTATTGCTGGGTTGCCGACGAGTGACACGCCTGATCAGGATTCTGGGGACTGCAAGGTTTGAATCCTCCTTTCTTGTAGGACTATGGGTTACAACTTGTTCCCCCCTGACAGGTCTAGTTGTTACAAATTGGTACCTAAGCGTAGTGGCTGCTAAACGCTCGCTTTTGGTTTGTGATCTGTCCGATATCTAAGTGTTGTGAGCAGGAACAACCTTGTGTTCCTTCTCCTCACTGTATCGGACCACTCTCCAAATCGAACGTAAGATAGGGAGATAACAAATTTCGCATCGAACAGTTCCTCTTTGACACACACCTTACACTCGGGTGCCCATATATGTGTGCATTATTCCTTGTAATAATAGGGTGTGATGTCAATAAAGTAGTTTCTCTAGGAGTTAAGTGTTTTTAACTTAACCTACCTATATTTTAAATTTTCTTCTTATAAACTCTGTGTGTCCTAACATTTGAGGGCATCACAGCTTTTTCTTAGTTTGTTGCTGTTTTGGTTATTCCCTTCGTCCTCTACTCAGGGAACACTGTGGGGAGGGGGTGGTGTAACATCGTTTTTTTTAGTTTTCAATGTTTAACAATTTTTGTTTCAGCGGCCTCTCGTTCACTGTAGTTCGAACTACAATTGGATTTTGTGCGCGATCGAAGTACCGGGCTGTTGGTACACCTAGGTGGCACTAGGTGGCGTTTTTTTGAAGGATATTTTTTTGTTAACATTATGACACTTAGAAATAGTGAGACATTATCATATGTGTATCATACGATTCTCATTACATCTTAAATTGATCTCAAATAAGCAAGGAGTATGGAAGTTGTACGTCCTGTTCGCACATCCAGAAATGGGGTAGGGGAATCATCGAGAATATTCGATGAGAAGTCTATATAGAGGGGTGTGTGGCATATTCTTTTTTATTTCTTAAACCTTCTCTCATGAACTCTGAGGAAGCTTTGCTTACAGTGTATATTAATATCCTTGTTGGTAGTGTTTGTGAGTGTTCAAGTCCCACTGTCTGTGGTAAGTTAACCTCAAAAAGGTTTTTCCTTATTATCTTAATGTATGTAGAATATGTCCTCAGGCTATTTAATTTTGTTTATAGGGTCGATAGATTACCGCTGAAAGACAACCTACATTTTACCTGTCTTGTGGTTCGAGATTTGTGCTGAGGACGGTTGACTATTGGCAGCTCACAGCTCACTCCTCAAGACCCATCTGCCCTACCTTGAGGGAAGTTCACATAATCTGTATATGAAAATTAATTAATATTTTTACCTAGCACCCACAAGTTGGATCACTGGTGGACGTCTCCTCAAGCTACCTTGAGCTGGAGAGAGTCTACGGCTGACTACCTTGAGTCAGAGAGGTGACCAGAGGGTGGCTATCCTGTGCTGACCAGTCTACAGGCTTAAAGTGTTAAAGAAAAGACTGTATAATTTTATTTTTTTATTTTAAGACTACCTCATAAGTTTATTTATAAATTTATATTTAAATTTCACATTTGTAAAACAACTGGAACAAGAATAAAAGTTTGTATGAGTCGTAAGTTGTCTCATTGAAGTCTTCCTTGGACCCTCCGCACCCTCACTATAAAATTTTATCAAAATTCTTACGGCGCCCTGAGGTATCATATTCTATCCTGAGTCGAAACCGGTGAGTTTCCACCTGACAAGTTCAGGGGTTACACATGTACATTAATGTACGCCTAATTATAAATAAATAAAAATAGAAATTAAAATTACAAAACTATTTACATTTTTGTACAACTTCAGAAAAAGTATTTAAACTTAAATAGTTGTTTTTCGTTTCTGGTGTATCGAGATAACACGCCATATTGGATAAACGTTCCTTTCCCTGTAAAGCTAAAATATTAATGTTCCATCAGAGTAATATTAAAAATTATTCTGACTGTTAACTGATTATTCCATATCGTAATCATAATAATATTCATATTTTGATCAAAATATTATTATTCAATATATCAGAGCATTCACTCGAATGTTATTTAGAATATTTATTTTAACAAAACTTTTTTCTTGCATACAACGAAACGACATGACAGGTTCAATGACAATGACAGGTTTTTTTTTCGTTTGACATTTTGGAGTCATTGTGTTGTTTCTTGTTTGTAAACTGTGCGATATGTGTGCGACGATGCTTTTCTTTTTTTTTATGTTTGGCCCGCCAAAATGACTCTACTCTGCCTGATGGAAAGCATAAGCAGAATCCAAGAGTGGTGGTCACCATACTCATTGCGAATGCAGACAATGCAGTATGGAGACCCACACTATGGCGGCCTAGTGATGCTGCTGCATCTTTTAGTCTAGTCAACAATTAAGGTACTTGTTGACTAGACTAATTGGGCCTGACTAATTGGGACTAATTTCTGTATATTAACTGCTATTTTAAAACGGACTAATTCCATTGCCCAACGATTATATATTGCTCATCAATACGGATTTCATTGTGCTTACGTTTTGGACATTGTGAACTGTTTACAATGAAGTGTATTAATTACGGTATAGCAACGGGAAGACTAAGAAAACATATTGTGTCTTCGTTAGACATGCCTTTCGATAAAAAAAGGTATCATGTATTATTTAAACAGCGCAGCGAATGATTTGCAGAAGCAATTATTATTTCCATTAAACCTATAAATGGTAACAAGCTGTGTGACAGGTCGAGCGGTGTCAGTGAAACATCATTTCCCCAACTTATCGCCGCCGCGCCGCGCCGCTTACTTACTACAAACATTGTAATAGCAAGATTTTTATTAAAAATTACGTTTAGAGTCGTTTGACTACATAGTTTTATTTTATCATTTTCTATATTATTATACTGTTTTTAAAGACTCCAATAAGCTACCGGGAGGTTCATGACCAAGACATGTTTTTGTTAATTTCTAAGAAATCTGAAGTTACTAAACTGAGTAACTTTTACAGTTAATTTAAGAGCGTACTAAATTCAAAACAAAGCAAAATTCGTAAATGTACATAAATTTTTAAATGCTAGGCAGAGTGCCATAGAAAAATTGGCCATCTCCTTTAACTCGGTGAGGACGCCATAGTGTGGGTCACCATGCTGTATTGTTGAATTGTCTGCATTCGCAATGAGTATGGTGACGTAGTGGTCACAGTCTTAGATTCCGCTCATGCTTTCCATCAGGCAGAGTAGAGTCACTTTCGCAGGCTCATATATTTAAAAAACTAACCAGAAAAAAACTATTTAAAAACATACATTACTAACCGAATTAAAACCTTTTTACAGACGTAATTACATGCTTGAAAAGTAATGATGACACATCCTTGACACATCCCGTCAGTGTTACTTGCCAACGTTCGCAGAAATTATCTTTAACATGGATGAATAAATTATAATAAAATGAAGTTCATACAACAAAGCAATATAAACTTTCCCGATATAAATAATAAGTGAGTATATTTGGTTCCTTAAATAAAATGTTACATAGTAAAATAAATATTATATCTCAAATAGTTACAGACGTCTGATCGGACACAAAGGCTGTCTTTTAAAGACATGTATGTTGTACCATGGTTGTACCCATGGTTTAAGAAAACAAGGTCTCGCATTCCGAAAGCGACAAATGTGACGTCACTATCCAGTTACCACTTTATAACAACATAACATGAAATGAACCAACCAGAACCAGCGATAGCGGTGGTGACGTAAGCAAGTGTAGCCCACGTCCTCACTTTGTCTCGGAATGCTATACCTGGCGAAGAATATTGTTATACCATGGTTGTACCCTGGATTTCGCCTGTGTCTCCGCCCGCATGTATTTCAATTACCACAATGATTCTTTAAACTGACATAAGTAACTTTTTACTTTAAAACCAATTGAAATAAAACAACGTTAAGTGAAGCTTACCACAATACTTAAGAGAAAACCACATCTAGATAGGTTAAGTCAATTTTGAAATTAGCGCGCACAAAAACAGATATCCAGATAGAAATTCTAAAAACTTGTTACCTAGTTCTGTTAATAAAGACCCACTTCATTATTATTTTTAATATCTTCAATGTACAGGCATGATCTCTTACAATTTGATTATACTCGTATGTATAGATAAATTAGACTCTGACGCAGAATAAATAATCAGATCAGCTGATCGAAAGTAACCGTCATTTACCTAACCGACCCGGTAGTGTCCGTGGCTCTCCCACAGTCAATTTAATATCCTCCGTAAAATCTAAAGTATCCTCTTACGTATTTCAGAGAGATCTGAAGACTAAGTGCAAAATGAATAAGAAATAGAACTTATCAGAACTCAACATGTCTCAAAATTTATTGGACACAATAAGCGCTGCTTCAGCTGTGTCGGCTGACAGCGGGAACAGTTTATTGGTATGCGAAACTATTCAGTATACTTTAGAACAGATCATCGTAATATCGCCGTCCACTGCTGAGTAAAGATCTCCCTAAACAAGGTCAACCATCTCAGTCGGCATCCATCCGATATCAACCACTTTCTTCAATTCATTGGTTCATAGTACTACAGAGCGTTTTGCCTCCAGCCGCGCAACACCCCTATTTGTAAAGCACCATAATCTATATATAATAAAAGAACTGTACAGAAACTTTGACTGACGGACTGACTGACATACCCAGAGATCAACGCACAGCCTAAACCGCTGAAGCTAGAATCCTGAAATGTTGCATGTAGGTTCTTTATATAACGTAAGTGAGCACTAAGAAATAAATTTTCGAAATTCCACCCCTAAGAGGGTAAATCAGGGAATGAAAGCCTGCGTGAGCGAAGCTGCGTGTAAAAGCTAGTGTCATATGAACTCTCTAACAATCAATATATATAGATACGACACTACTTTTTATTTCGATTCGTGCAGAAACATTCTAAAAGTGAGAAACAAATGCAGTGGTGGTACCTCGGGCCCGTGATACTCGCAGTACTGATGTTTCTACTGATGGGCACTATATTCGAGCGTAGAATTGAAGGAGCATGGCGATCACTTCGTAAGTACTTAATCTATACCTAATCTCTGACTATCTCTCTGAAACAGGTAAGGTAAAAACACTTGCCGCTGGAATTCAGAAAAATATTGTCTCTCCGTTTGGAAATTACCACTTATAGAGACCACACGTAGTTGGTTAAGTAGTGTGATATGATTTCTCCTGGTCAATATTCAATGACACTGTGGCAATGGCAATAGCAATGGCAATGACATTGACAATTAAAATTCATAGAGAAAATCAATAGAAGTAAACATTTTCGTATCTTTATTTATATGTGTGTGTGTGAAAGTATCAAATCCATCCTTTTGGAAAATATCTGACTTACATAGACCGCGCGTAGTTAAGTAGTGTGATATGATTTTTGGCGGCTAACATTAAACGTCAATGACAATGGCATTGGCAGTAGCAATGACAATGACAATGGCAATGACATTAACATTGACAATGACAATGACAATTTCAATGGAAGTAAAAAAAAACTTTATTTCTATGAATAGAAGAAAACATTCACCGAAGAAATAACATAATGGGTACGGCAGAGTCAAACCAATGACGTAAAAAATCTCAAAACACTTTTAACGACTAATACAATGGTGGCTTAATGGCACATAATTTTGCTCATTGTTGCTATCGTGGTGGAATTCCTTTTCTTTTTTTTTTTTTTTATGTATGGCCCGCCAAAATGACTCTACTCTGCCTGATGGAAAGCATAAGCAGAATCCAAGAGTGGCGGTCACCATACTCACTGCGAATGCAGACAATGCAGTATGGCGACCCACACCATGGCGGCCTAGTGATGCTGCTGCATCTTTTAGTCTAGTCAACAAATGGAACTTGTTGACTAGACTATTTGGGCCTCCGGTCTCGCACTCACCAACGAAACACGACAGCATAACCGCGGTCATTTTACGTTGATTTTCTGTGCGAGGGTAGCACCGCCCCGGTCGAGCCGGCCCATTCATGCTGAAATCAGCGTGGCTCTACTACCTATAAACTTAAACATCCATGTTTTTAAAGCCAGGGTGAGTGAATTCCGTAAAAACATATTTTCATAAAGTCATGTGTGGCAAAGTCAAAATTAGTTTGCTGTTCCTATCAACCTAAAATCTTAACATTATTTCCTAGGTTTACTAGATGTATATATAAAAAAAAAAATCCTATTGCTCTTGGTCACGACAGCAAGCGAGAACGGCTAGACCAATTTTAACAAATCTTTTAGTACAAGATAGTCAATTAATCGAAGAATTCTATAGGCTAAATAACATCACGCCACGCCATGACTAATAGAAACCTAGTATCAATTAAAAGAGACACAGATGAAGTTGCGTGCTTCTGCTAGTATGATAAGGAAATGTTTAATTGCATTTGTCATTTTTTTTCTATGAATTGTGTTATTGTTATTTACTTAAATTATAGTTACCCATCGTGTCATCATCCTATTATTCCCAAAATTTATTGGGGTCGGCTACTGATTCAACCGGTTTACCTCAATATCAGTTTTTCCAACGAGCGACTGGGATAGGACCTCCGCAACCCTGGGTGTGAACTAAACTCGAAGGTTGAATAGTTACTCATCATGTCTTATTTTATATTTTACATTAATGTGTCTATTTCTTCGAAGTTTGCCGATCTGCTTTATTAATATGTATTGTTATAAGCATAGTTGAGTATCTAGCTAAAAATTGCAACTGTCCTTAAAAATAAATAAAAAACTAATAATGCAGTTCAATGGCTTACGTCTAGATTCTGTGAGAAATAGAAAAACTTATGACTGTTTTAAACTGGACTTCCTCTTTAGAGCAGCCCAGTCGGTCAACAAACCTTGATGATGTCCAGACTATCGACGTCGATGGTGGTATTTCGTAAGGTACTGAACCGTTATTGATATCTAAATGAAAAGATGTGAAACTAAAAATAAAAGTTAAGATTTTATTTATTTAAATGAATGGCGGCAGTCTACCTGGCGGGTTTAGGCCATTGGGGTTTGGGCCTCTGGTATCCTCACTCACTCGGTGAAACACAGCGCAAGCGTTGTTTCACGCTTGTTTTCTGCGAGGCCGTGGTATCACTCCGGCCCATTCAAGCGTGGCTCTCCCACGGTATGTTTGGCAGCATTCCTATTTTTTTTTAATATATTGTATTTCCACTTCCAGTAGACCGTCGCCAGGCGACAGTGTCGCAAACTGAGCATCAGGAACCTCCAGCTACCAATCAGATCTCTAACCAAACAGCCAAATCACCGTCTGATAGAACCGTCTTCAAACCTGACATCAAAACGACACTGAGTAACAATGACATCAAACTAGAGACCAAGAGTTTGTACTGACGCTTTTGAAGAACCTTCTTTTAGTACAGTTTGAATTGAAGAAAAAACGATGTTCCAAATTTAACTTTGAATACTTAATTGATAAGGCAGATGAATCATTTTAAAACTGCTTAAAACAAAAAGGTTTTCATTTTTAAATGGAACTCAAATATTTGAATGAAGGAATAGTCTCGCCAGAATGCGAGAAAGTTCTACAATTATATTATTAGAGCAATTATCCCAACAAAAAATGTAAGCACAAGTAAAACAAACGAGCTGAGTCAATAATTACGTTAGAATGAATAAATAATTTCAACCAAACCTTTTGTATGATTTTATGAAGGTGAAACTCTGAATTGAGGTGACCGAACATATCGTATTGACATGGGTTTTACACATTGGAACTCTGGTGACTCTGTTTATTAGAATGAAGAAGAAAAATATGACCGCACAAAACTCAGTACTGAACAATTCTTTAGTTGCTCATCACCAAGGGAATAAGGTTGCCGGAAGCACCAAAAAACTGGAAGAGAACACCCAAAGATAACTCAAAAGCCCTTTTGTCTTTTAATTTGTTAGTGTCCATAGGCACCGGTAGTCGTTTTGCTCTTTATACCATACAAGCTTTTATACGCGGCTTCGCTCACGCAGACTTTCATACCCTGATTTACCCCCTTAGGGGTGGAATTTCAAAAAAATATTTCTTAGTTCTCACTTACGTTATATAAAGAACCTACATGCAAAGTTTCAGGATTCTAGCTTCAGCGGTTTGGGCTGTGCGTTGATCTCTGGATATGTCAGTCAGTCAATCACCTTACTCTTTTATATATATATATATAGATAGATAAAAGATCTACCAAAAACCTACATTACCTCTCTAAAATATAATTTAAGCAAAAATTATATACCTAAAGACAAGTAGAATTTCTATGAACAGAAGCCGCAATATCATGGCATGACCTTGTCGAGACACGTTATGCGTCTGACGCCGTTTGCCCCACACGCCGTACCCCGGCCAGGGGTAATTTCCCAAGCGACTGCGATTTTATGCGCATTTGAACGTTACGAAAAACTCGAGGATAGTAGATAGGTACTTAATATAATAATAATACTTTTATATGGATGAGGTGATTAGAGTAGACTTGCAAGCGTCTAAAACATACACTAACTCGCAAACCACATAATATATACTAAACGGTACACAAAGTACTCTATACTACTATTCAGTATGCTGCATGCTTATTTTTACTATAAGTTGATCTCCTATTTTGAAAAAAGCGGTTTTTACCTTCAATTTACTTCCAATAAAGTTTAACTGTTATAATAACTATTATTTTTACGGGAATTAATGCGATCACTTACTTCAGGGTATTACATAACTCTGTTTTGCCTGACGTTTAACTGTTGCTCGGACTTCCCGAGTGTCATAACTTAGAATGTACGTGGTCATTTCTGTTGATCCTCGTGTTATTACAGTAGTTGTGTAGATTTAGTCCCAAGTTTTAATACACAGAATACAGGTTTTAATAGATTTCTTTCAAGTTGCAGCCTTATAAGCTAACAACTCGTCCGTTCAAACGCTCCCATACCAATGCATACTATTTACCCACAATGCTCAAGTTAAACGAACAGATTTTATTATTTTAAGCCCGGCCCGTTACCCTTATTTGTTCAGATATGTACTACGTAACACGAATTTTATACGTGAGCAACCTTATTGTTTATAATGGAATATTGTTGTTTGTTCAATGGGGTCTGTATTTATGCTGTGGCTTGTAAGTATGAAAAATGAAACGCATTAAAAAAAGTCTTATTTCATCATCATCTCGGCAACAGGACGTCCATTGCTGGACAAAGGCCTGACGTCCAAGCAGAGAATCTCGATCTGTTAGCTACTTCAATGATGAACACAGTCAGATAGACGAATATATTGAAACTATTACGTTTCAACATCTGGACTACGATAAAAAAGTAAGTATGTTGAAATTTGACATACCATATATCTATATATATAAAAGCGAAATACCACTCACTTATTAATCACGAAATCTCAGAAACTATAACACCTACAAACTTGAAATTTGGTAGGTAGGTTCCTTATAGGGTGTGGACATCCGCTAAGAACGGATTTTACTAAACTCTACCCCTAAGGGGGTAAATCAGGGGTGAAAGTCTGCGTGAGCGAAGCTGCGTGCAAAAGCTAGTTGCATTATAATCTGTTGATTATATTTATTGAATCGATTTTTGTTTTTATAACTATCCAAGTCTACTAGTGTTAACATTTGCATGGCCAGCGCAACCTGTTCAAAGCTTAAGGAAAATCAAACTTGTTTTATGAAAGCATTTCTTATGTTTGTTCATATTCTTTGGTCTTTATCAAGGTAGCTTTTAGAAATTTAACGTCTGTTTTGGACATTTTACTCACAACGGCTAGATGGCGTTGTTTGTAAAATGTGCCAGCTCCAAAACAAATATTGATACATCATACAAATATTTGGTCCGACCCGAATCGCACCCGAGACCTAAAGCATAGCTGTCGCATACGCCACCACTGCGCCACTTGGCAACTAACTGGCAGTCTATTAACTAACTAATGTGCCAACTCTAAAGCTACGATTTTTAGGGTTCCGTGCCAAAGGAAGGAACCCTTATAGATTCGTCATGTCTGTCTGTCTGTCTGTTTGTCCGTCTGTCCGTCCGTATGTCACAGCCACTTTTTTCCGAAACTAAAAGACCTATAATGTTGAAACTTGGTAAGTAGATGTATTCTGTGAACCGCATTAAGATTTTCACACAAAAATAAGAAAAAAACAATAAATTTTGGGGGTCCCTCAAATTTTTTTTTTCATCAAACCCATGCGTCTATGGATAGGTCTTCAAAAATGATATTGAGGTTTCTAATATCATTTTTTTCTAAACTGAATAGATTGCGCGAGAGACTTCCAAAGTGGTAAAATGTGTCCCCCCCCCCCCTGTAACTTCTAAAATAAGAGCATGATAAATCTAAAAAAAATATATGATGTACATTACCATGCAAACTCCCACTTAAAATTGGTTTGAACGAAATCTAGTAAGTAGTTTTTTTTAATACGTCATAAATCATAAACGGCAATTTACCTTTGATTCAATCAAAACAAATATATTAAAAAAATGTTACTTGCTGCTGCGGAACCCTTCATAGGCGAGTCCGACTCGCACTTGGCCGCTTTTTTTTAAAGACAACCCCCGCGTTAGGAATAAACATCCTATGTTGCGGGAGACTTTACAGACATGCATGAAACGAACACAATTAACACCCAAACTCAGAACAACAATTTGTGGATCACACAAAGTATGGTCCCGTGTAGGATTTGAACCCACAACACTTGGCGTATTGGCAAGCGGCGTGGCGACCGCCTAAACCACTAGGCCAACCGTGCAGTCGTGCAATATACTCGTACATATTATTATCAAATTTCTTTGCATGTCCTCAGTATGATCTTCAACTATTCGAAGAAGTAACTTCTTAAAGTTAATGCGTACACCTGGTGTACACTTTCATTAGTTATATTTAATTAAACAATTGAACTATGAAAGTATGCTAGTCATTCCAATAAGGTATTGAGGACGACAAAGACTTTCGAGTTAATTTCAAGTAAGTTATGTCCTCTGCAAAACTTTTGCAAGAACATTACGAAGCGATATTTGTATCATAGTCGAATCATTTTTTATTTTTTGAAATCTGCCAGGTTTTTTTGAGAGTTTCTAAAGGAGCTGGAAATGCCATAAGCTTTAAGAAGCTTCTGAAAATGCAGTCACCTACATACATATATACAGTCACGCCTATTCCCCAGAGGGTAGCTCTTTTCCTTCATCTACATTCATCAATCGCTGCATGCATGCACGTCGGTTCCTGTTGCTTTTCACATTACTCTTTTTCAGAACATCACCAATTTGGTCGGTAAATGTCCGCCATGGATGACCTCTTCCGACACTTCCACACATATTCGCTCTATAAATTCCACATGCAGTTAATTAATGCAGTCACATAAAGTAAAAATATTTTTAAGCGCCATCTGGTGAAGACTGATTGAATTACCATGTAAGTACTAATTCTGCATCGCTCTAATAAAGTATTTATAAACTAATAATATAATATGTATCTAAAACCATTTCTCCATGCCTAAATAAGTAACAAAACAACATAGGTAATTCAATTATTTCAATTAGAGTTATCAAATTATTATATATTATTACTTCCAGTTTAAGAAAATGAATGTTCAAATTCGTCATCTCGATTACTTTCGTGTGTAGCCCGCGAAAATATTGAAAAGTAAATTAGGCCGAGACACACTGTCATGTACATTAATGAAATTCATAAATTCATGAGCATGGCACACTGGATGTGCCATCAAATATTCAACACCGGTTCGCTCGTGTGTAATCAGAATATTAAAAATGTTCTTTATATGTGGTATGTTAGGATTTATGCTCTCGATGACTTCTAAAGACGTCTTTGAGACGCGGTTTGTATCTGTAGCTACATCTACAACCGTGAAATGTGTTTTCTCTGTGCTTAAGTTGATACGAACTGTATCGAGGACGTGCGTAATAATTTGCACATTGTGTTCGTATCATTACTGCGATTTAGGCAGCTACTTAATCTTGCTTAAATGATACTTTTTGACTAGTCAGTTCATTTTACTGGTGCTTCACCCGAGCTGTTAGAGCATTTAGTTTAGATTTCTCAATTAAACCTTACAAGCAATATCCCTTTTCTATCTTCCTAATGACCAAGCTGCTCATTCGCAGTTTGTACCACAAGATAATATAATATTTTCGGGCATCTGGCACACGACGCCATCAAGTTTCAAACTATGCAGAGCTTGTTTTAAGGAAGCTATATTGGTTGATAGAATACCTACTCATATACTTTAAATACAGAAAACCAAAACTCGGCAACAAATATTTGCAGATCACACAAACGTTTGTCCAACAAAGGAGATCTTAACACAGTAGTCGCGTACAATACCACTGCGCTACCAAAGCCAAACAACAGATTTGTGTGTGACGACGACGGAACCTAATATCTACCTAAACGATAACACGTGGCATGTATATCTGACACCCTCATTACATCAATCAACTACTTAGTTAAAACGATAAACGGCTAAGTACGGACGACATAAGATGCTGCAACACATTTCTTTTCTTTTTTTTTTAAAAAGACAACTCCCGCACTAGGAATAAATCCTGTGTCGCGGGGGACTTTACAAACATACATGAAACGGACACAAAACACACCCAGACTCAGAACAACAATTTAACAATTTGTGGATCACACAAAGTGTTGTGCGACGTGGAATTTGAACCCACGACGCTTGGCGAAGTAGGAAACGGCGTGGTGACCGTTAAACCACTAGGCCAAACGTGCAGTCGTTTCTATACCTAACAGGTAGTTCCCCGAACAATTATTCTCAATATTTACACGTAATACAATACAAATAGCTTTCCGAGAAATCCGGACAGAGTGTATAATGGAAATAATGATATAAACCAAGGAATAGCTTGTAATATTTGTCTTAGAACACGAATAAACATCCCCATATACGTTATTTGCTGTAAATACATACCAAAATGTTGTATATATATATATCCGTACATACAAATATTTACACTAATGGGACATCGGAAAAGCTGTCCCCACTCCAGAGTTTGCTAAATACAATCATTTGAAAAAAGGTCACTACAATAAACATTTGTTAGGAATAAAACTACTCGTGACTAAGCACGCGATCAATTTGAAGCTTGAATTTCCATTTTGGTCCCTAATTCTATTGAGGTCTTTCCAATTCACTTATAGTAATGAAAGAAAAACGTAAACTTCTCTAACAATTTCCACTAAGAGCTCTTATTCTGAGATATGTTCAAGTATTCTGAAGTAAAAGACTACTTGACTTTATCCAGTTATTTGTACTGGAAAAAAATAAAAACTATCACTATGTCTTACAGCCGCTTTTCGGTTGCTAATTTGCCACACCTTGGGTTCTATTTTTGCTTTGAAGTTGGATGGTACCAAAAGTAAATTTTTATCCCCAGTTGTTGCGTGTAGCCAGTCCTGCATGGAACTTTAGTTCCATACATGTAACTAGTGGGAATAGATATTTGAATAGAACTGACATAACACAAATACAATTTTGTCCCATTTGTTTCATGTACCTACTTTTATACTACTTTTACGGCTGATATTTTTTTAGTATTTCTACTAAATAAAACAAAGCTCAGGCATAATAATGAACGGCAGGCAAGTATCTATTTAATTGTAAAAGTGTTTGATTGAGGATGTTCTTGCTACTAACAAAGATTTATCCAAATCTATTCATAAATGATAAAGTTTTGAGGTGAAAAAATTAAACCCTCAATTTTTTATTTCTTTATTCGTCGTTTTTTTTTTCAGTTAGTTCATGAGTCTTTTTAGTCCTTGAAAAATTTTCCTTCAACACAATCTTTATAAAATTTACCAAATGGTAGGTATTATAATTTCATTGCGAAGACACATTCAAAGACAGTTACATATAAAATGATCAATATAAACGTACGGCACACCTAATGGCAGAGCATCAATATACTTGCTGATGATAATGGAATCGTAAGAAAATGAACGAATCAATTTATTTTGATAAAGGAGACACATAAATTTATGGAAATGAAAATCTGAGTGAATATTGAAGGTAAGGTCGCAGATCGCTTATTATTATTATTTTTTATGGAATAGCGGGCAAACTAGCAGATGCATCGCCTGATGGTAAGCGATTCGGTAATCGCTTGTGGCGGCGGTCCGCCACAAGTGCGTTGCCGGCCTTTTAAGAAGGAGCACGCTCTTTTCTTGTAGGTTTGAAGGTCGCATTGGTCCGGGAATACCGCAGGCGACAGTTCATTGTTCATTCCACAGTTTTGTTGTACGAGGCAGAAAATTCCTTAAGAAGCGCATAGTTGTGGACTTCCAACTATCTAGATGATGGGGATGAAAGTTCTGTCGCGTAGGACGATGGCGGCAAGAGGCGGCCCGAACAATTCCTCGGAGCACTCCCCATAGTAAATGCGGCAGAAGATGCACAGCGAAGCCACATCTCTACGCAGCTCCAGAGAGTCTGGCCGAATTGAAAGTTCTTGGCAATCGACGATTCCAGTCGTTTTCCGTTGAATGCGGTCCAGAGGGAGGAGCTGGTATTGGGGTGCCCCCGCCCAAAGATTGCTTGTCGCAAGCATTTACAGGTTTCCATTTTTTTCAATGAAGCCTGAAGTTATTGAATCTTTTGGTCACTGCCAATGAAAATACAATAGTCAATTAAGTTGACTCTTTTGCACACTGACTAAGTGACTGAAGTAACGAAACTTGAGGTGAATAAAGGAGTTATGAAAATAATAGTCACTTTTGAAGACTTAATTGGAAAAAGGCACTAAGACATTTCACGATGAGACAATATTAATGCCATTATCTGATTATTAATAACACGCATAGTGTGCAGAATTTTAGCGAGAACATTGTAAGCTGTCTATCTCAATATATCTGCTATCCCCTGTTTTGAAGCTTTTTCGTATAATCTTTCAACTATTCTCTATTTATTAAAATAAACACAATACCATATGATTGTACTTATTTGAAGCTCCTGAGATATTGAACAAGAAACTCCTAATTTCAAAGTGCTCGCACAAATAAGAAATAAATGGAAAATCACAAATCTAGAGCTAAGATAATACTTTAAGAACTAGACTTCAGAAATGCCATTAAATTTTTAAAGACTATTTTATCCCTAGTAGCTCAAACCTCTATTATTTAATACAGGAGTTCTATAAGTACGCAAACAATTTACTTACCCAAGTCTCCGTCCTGCCTTAAGGGCACGAAACATACAATTTGCCAATAATTTATTAAAGCCTAAAACAAGCAAGAAATAAGCAACGAAACTAACGTGAGCGAAGAATTGGCTGGAAAGGGAAACAAGAATCCCATTACGTATGCCAAACAACTTTTTTATTGGAAACATGTTAAATAAGACTCAAGAAAGTGGCGTAAGTTTATTTAGGACTAGCCAAATAACCTAACCTAACAAATTTATAGAAACATTCGACAAAAACTTGCCAATTCAAATTTGAACTTTATTATTTTAGCAGGAATAGTGTGTTTTGTTTAAAGAGCAGTTTTAGGGATGGAAATGTAATTTGGTAAGTCATTGCCGGGTAGAATTAAAATATAAGTAGCGAATGTCGTCGTATCTATTGAAGACATGTTTGTTTTATTTGTAGATGCTTCCCGTTTTATTGATACACTTATTCGTTTGCGTGTGCCTCTGTTTCTTAGAAATTGACCAATACAATCCAGTTTGAAATAATTTATATTGAAATGTAATACATATAATTCTAATGACACGTTGTTTGTTGCTCATAATAAAATCCGACACTATCGAATCGATTTTTATGTTTTCTTATTGCATGTGTGTTTTGCTGGCGTGCTTAAGATAATAAATTACTACGTGCTTATACCAAAAATAACAATACATTCTTGAATCAACCTCACTTGTACTTGTTCCTCTTAATTGTTAAATAATAACAAGAATTACGCCTCAGTGTCATCTTCTTATATAAAGATCTTTTCAGCTTGTTCACCCATCTACTCCTTCATAACCGGGGAACAGTCTTTTTAAATACTTACCGAAATAAATAAAAACTCTTTATTTATTTCCATATAATCATTCAAATTCGTCTCTCGGTGTAAATCTATGTATTTATTCATATCTTACAACTGTGTCCTGTAGGCAAATAAATCTTGTAATTTAAAATTATAATAGGTGTCTGGCCGAGCAATTAGTTTTATGGACGCTTCAAGTCCCGTGATTACTGTGATACAGACCATAATTGAGTACTATGTACATATCTTAGGATAAAAATTTGAATGTTATTTAAAACTCCATACTTTTCCATACTTCTATATCAATATTCTAAAATCGAAAGTACCTCTGTCTGTCGGTCTGTTACGTTTTTACAGTTAAATCGTTGCACCGATTGGCATAAAGATATTTTGAGTCTCGAGGAAGGACGTAGTGCAAAAGCTAGTACTCTATAAAAATGAAATCACGTATTTAAGAGTAATACGTAGTAATTACGTATTTATTGATACTTCATATTTCATTAGTGTAATATATAATAGGTAGTTCTATTTTATCTAGTTGTCCCTCAGTAAATGTTCCATCACACATGATGATGATGAGGTATGGTAAAATATTTAAAAAAAGTTACTTTTAGTAAAGAGCCATCTACATGTAGAACGTAGAACTAAAATAAGAAAAAGTAAACGTACAGATGTTCCTTACTTCCTGTAGATGGCAGTTAATGTTTCATCATTCAACGTATTTAATCTACACTAGAATAATTATGTTTGTTAGTTTGTTTGAGCCTTGATCGCGCATTCAGTTTTAGATAGCCCAGTTATCAAGGAAGACTATAGACTATAAATCATCAACTCATCAAGCTACGACCAAAGCAGCTAAATATCAATGAATAATGTTTGCAGAAACGAGGGCAAATTGTTAATTTTGAGAGCTTCCGTTGTGTGCGCTGCGCTGCGTAAAAATAATGTATGAAAGAATTCATTCTAGTATCAAACTCACTTGTACTTATTCTACTATTTTAATTAACTTTACACCTGACCGGTTTCGCCTTATGGCATCAACAAAGGAACTCCTTTGATGATGATATAAGGCGAAACTTGTTCTCCTTTAAAAGTTCTAAAAAAAGTCCGCGAAAGCATCTGTCTATCTTATAAGATCGACTCACTATAACCTTTTTTTTTATGGAATAAGGGGCAAACGAGCAGACGTATCACCTGATGGTAAATGATTACCGACGCCCATGGACACCTGCAACACTAGAGGCGTCACAAGTGCGTTGCCGGCCTTTTGGGGATGGGGAGGGGGATGGGGTATGGGCCTCCTGTATCCTCACTCACTCGGTGAAACACAGCGCAAGCGCTGTTTCACACCGGTATTCTGTGAGGCCGTGGTATCACTCCGGTCGAACCGGCCCATTCATGCCGAAACGTGGCTATCCCACGGTATTTTTTTTTTATGGTAAACAAATTTGTTCACGCTTTAAAACATCACGTTACGAGCAATATTCAGGAGACACAGACGAGGTTTCATGGGTCAGTTAGTTGTAATTATAAGTGGCTTAATATCTTCAAACAAAACTAGGTACTAAAAGTAAACCTTAACTTATAGTAGCTAAAGATTCTGGTCTATGAAATAAATGCATATTTTGTCTCCCTCTTGATATACCTACTGGAATTGGGTACCAGTAAAAATTTACAGAAACCTATCGACTGGTGAATGGTGTAAAGCACAAGATGAAGCTTTATAAATATAGTATGAGTGAGTACTTGTTTTTTTATTTTATCTTTAGCCTGCCAAAATGACTCTACCCTGCCTGATAGAAAGCATGAGCAGAATCCAAGAGTGGTGGTCAACATACTCATTGTGAATGTAGACAATGTAGCATGGTGACCCGCATTATGGTGGCCTGTTGAGATCTTCTGCATCTTCTTGATGAATTGAGTTATCCAGAAAACAGTCATGTAACTACTTTGATATATAATAATAAACTAGCTGATCCGGCAAACGTTGTTTTGCCATAAAAAAATTAGGGTATAAAAAATAGATGTTGGTCGATTCGATATGCACACCAAATTTAATTAAAATCGGTCCAGCCGTTTCAGAGGAGTATGGTAACTAACATTGTGACACGAGAATTTTATATACAGGATGTCCCAAAATTCAACGATAAGCGGGCGCCTAAAGGTAGACCTGCTAATGAGTACATAAGGAAAAAAAAAAACCTAGTTTTTTTTTAGTTACAAGAAAAATTTAGAATTTCTTTGAAAATTTATACCTTTGAAAATTTATACCTTTCATGATATTTTGAACGACCACGATGACAATTTCTCAAATATGCTTAAGATTTTTTTTATCTTGTACCTAAATAGTGCTACTATTCACCACAACTCTTAAAAACACGAAATTTCCCGCAGTTTTTACACAAAAATTGTCATTGTGGTCGTTCAAAATATCATGAAGGGTGTAAATTTTCAAAGAAATTCTAAATTTTTCTTGTAACTAAAAAAAAACTAGGTATATATATTATTTTTTTGTTTTTTTTTTAATATAATTTTTTTTTTTTTTTCGGACATCTAACACACAACGCCATCTAGTCCCAAGCTAAGCAGAGCTTGTGGTATGGGTACTAGACAACTGATACAAATACATATATACGTTGTTATATTTCGTTGTTTCTCATCGAGTACGTGAGGAAGTAAACCCTCCATATTAGGTACTGATTTCACTTACCACCAGATTAGTTATCTTTTCGTTTACTAGACACCAAAAAAAATATATTATTTCCATCATCTTCAAAGGTATTTACTTATATAATATTAGGATATTTTGGCTTACTTTACCAAGCCAAAACTTGCCAGCCCAAACAAGTTTTCATTTTCTTTGCAATGGTGTTGGCTTGCGTAGCTTACTCCCTACGTCGATTATAATAAGGATGGTGACACTTCCTATTCTTAATCCACAGGGATAGAAAACAATTATTTATTCATATCAGACATCTTCACGAATTTAAGCATCTTGATGAAACAATATCGTGATTTCCCAAAAAAACGCTGTTAAACAACAAGAATTTTATTATGTTGCAGTACTGATTGCCGTATGCATTTTGCACATTAGATAGGTACTTCACAATACACATTTCATTCCTACACCTTCAAACCGCTTTTCTCTCGTACCTTAGACCATTCGTACAAATGTAGTGTGCGAGTCATAATCCGGATACATACGGCGCTGTTGGCCATTAGCAACTTATCCGGGCCCACAAATCTTTGTGCCAGCACTTCTTTATTGAGGATTCTCATGATTTACAGCTTCATTCCACTCTGCTCTAATAAAACTATAGGTTTCTCTTTTCGCCTATATTCCCGCTACTTTGTATTCATATTTTTTTAAGTTCTCACTCCGTCCGTATAGAGTACTAGCTGAGCCCTGCGATGTTACCCGCGGCTATTGTCGTACTAAGGGTCACATCGCGGGGCGAAGCTGGTCTAAATAAAGTTAACTAAGTTACTCCTCATATCATCAGCTACCTATCAGTGAAAGTCCCGTCAAAATCGGTCCAGCCGTTCCAGAGATTAGCCGAAACAAACAGACGGACAGACAGACAAAATTTTAAAAAAATGTTATTTTGATATATGTACCGTGTTCACACACATAGGCCTAAGAAGCGGTTATATTAATATTACAAACAGACACCAATTCAATTTTATGTATTTGTATAGATTTCATAAAAACTTTCATTGTCCACTTCAAACCTTCAATATTATTTTTTAAACTAAAAGTAGCCTATATCTTGATGCAAAGATTCCTTTATCATCACACATCATCATCATCAACAGTCATCAATAATCTACTGTTGGATATTTATTTTTTATTTATTTGTTATACATCATGCACTTTAGGTGCATTAGCGGACTTAATGCCTAAGGCATTGTCTACCAGTCAACCTTTGGGTGATACAGAGAAAATAGGAAGTAGGTGCATTTTGGCTGAAGTTACTTTTGGAATATTTTAAACGATATAGACCTCTCCTTAAAAAGGATGTTTAATCTTCAGCAGGCTTCGGCATGAATGGGCCGGCTCGACCGGAGTGATACCACGGCCTCACAGAAAACCGGTGTGAAACAGTGCTTGCGTTGTGTTCCATCGAGTGAGTTAGGATACCGGAGGCCCATTCCCCAACCACCCTACCTCCCCCCATCCCCAAAAGGCTGGCAACGCACTTGTGACGCTTCTGGTATTGCAGGTGTCCATGGGCGGTGGTAATCACCACATGGACATCGGTGGACGGTCGCATATGTTTATTCTAAATTGATTAAAATCAATTCAATATGTAGTTTAAATACTAAAACGTAAGAAATGGAATGACATATGACTGAAAGCACAAGCCGACAGAGAACAAAGATCTCTGGAGGCAGATTAATCAAATCGGTACAGGATAGAATGGAGGCCTGATAGCACTAAAATTAAAATTAGGAATGTAATGAGATCACAATTGAACTCACACCTATCTGTGCCACCAGTCCAACGCCTTAACCACTCTTGTACTGAAGCTTACATGGTCTGGGTCGTTTCGTGGAAACACTTCATTCTTCTGGGTCCTCGTGGCTTCAATTCCCGCGTCGGACCAAACGTTTGTATAATCTGCAAATATTTGATTTGGAGTTTGGGTATTTTCTATGTATAATATGTATGTATTTACAAAAAAAGTATGAATTTATTTATATCTGTTGTCTAGTTCCCATAATACAAGCTCTGCTTAGTTTGGGACTAGGTGGCTTTGTACGTTAGATTGCCGAAAATGTTAATTAATTAATTATTATCTAAAAGGATTTTCTGAAAGAACACGGGGGCCAACGAAACCAACGAAATGAAGGCAAAAATACGGTGAATCTTTAACTAATTCTAACTTTTTTATTTGTCAACCTATTAAAATAAAACAACTTCTTCGCAAGAATCCCGCATCCATATAGATTAGGCTACTTCCGAGATTAACACGCCTAAACACACAGATAATGAGATAAAAAATCTATAAACTGTGATTTTGAGTTATGTTACTTTTATAATGACTTCATTAGTTATTCTTCAGTATATTTAATGTATAGACATCGACATAATTACAAATGATTTTGCACACTACAGTGTAAATTACTTAACTAACTTTTTAATTGAACTTATATATTCAGGGGTATTAATAAAAAAACGAGTTTAAAGCAGAAATTAATTGGGTGCTTTTGTGTACGGCATAGTATAAGCAGAATCTAAGAGTGATGGTCACCATACTCATTGCGAATGCAGACAATGAGCCATATTGACCCACACCATGGCGGGCTAGTGTTGCTTCTGCATCATTGGGCCTCCGGTCTCGCACTCACCAACGAAACACGTCAGCACGAACGCTGTGCTGAAATCAGCGTGGCTCTACTACTTCATAAATTTAATTAATTAATTAAATTAATTATTAAAATGTTTCTGGAATTTATTAATAAAAAAAATAATGATGCTACCAGTCTTAAAAAACACTTACACGGTATTTAAACAAATTAGTGGTAGATAATTCATTTAATTTGTCCGCACGATTGACTTAGTGGTTTAAGCGGTCGCCACGCCACATGAGACATCATTTTTGTGTGATCCACGAAATGTTATTCTGAGTCGGGTGTTGTTTGTGTTCGTTTCCTAAATGTTTGTAAAGTCCCCCGGGATATATATTTCTTACTAGTTGTTGCCCGCGGCTCCGCCCGCGTATATGTCGGTTATCGCGGCAAATAGTGGCCTATGTTTTATTCTGATGTATAAGCTATATTACTGTAAAGTTTCATCCAAATCTGTTCAGTAGTTTTTGCGTGAAAGAGTAACAAACATCCATCCATCCATCCATCCATACTTACATACTTTCGCGTTTATAATATTAGTATAGAGTATAGATATAGATGCGGGACATACCTCTTAATAAAATCTTTTTTGAAGTGAAACTTCTAAACGACTTCCAACAAGGTTGCGTTAAACGTTTAACGCTACCATGGAGGGGTATGAAAGGACTGTTGCACATTACAAAGTTTCACTTCTTCCGCGCAAAGGGACTCCACGCAATTTTTTTACTTTTCTGCACTCCCACATTTAAACTTTAACTGTGCCAAATTTCAAGCTCCACCTTTCACTGATTTTGTAAAGACCCCTCTTTACGAAATCAGTGAAAGGTGGAGCTAAGGATACAAAGACTTTGCATAACGTATTAATATATAGATAACTCACCAAAAACACTTTAAGCATTACATAACGTTGAAGCAAATTAGTCTTAAAGCTAAAGTTGGAAAAGGATTGCAAATGTGAGTGAAAGTGTGTTAGAGAGGATAAGAACAGATTCTGATTGACATTTCGTGCATAATAATATCCACTTATCTATACTAATATTATAAAGCTGAAGAGTTTGTTTGTTTTATTTGAACGCGCTAATCTTAGGTACCCCATAGCCCATTTATCGAGGAAGGCTATAGGCTATATATCATCACGCTAAGAAGTATAGGAGCGGAACACCAATGAAAAATGTTACAAAAACGGGGGAAAATTATCACGCCCCGGGCAATAGGAGACGTAAACAACGTTGCGTGGGTCAGCTAGTGTATAGATAAATCTATTCTTTAGATATGTATTTCTTTAGATGATCTATTGTCACGAACAAAGCAGAAACTTTCACATAAATGGGTTTTTAAGTAAGTATTACATACTAGCTGACCCACGCAACCTCGCTTGCGTATCCTATTGCCCGTAGCGTGATAATTGTCCCCCGTTTTTGAAACATTTTTCACTGGTGCTCCGCTCCTATTGGTCGTAGCGTGATGATATATAGCCTATAGCCTCGATAAATGTACTATCCAACACTGAAATAATTTTTAAATCGGACCAGCAGTTCCTGAGATTAGCGCGTTCAAACAAACAAACAAAACTTCAGCTTTATAATATTAGTATAGATAGGTAAGTATAGATATCTATACCTTTAAACGAGCAATTCGGGTTTTTATATATAATCTGAATCTCGTAAACAGCTCCAACGATTTTCATGAAATTTAGTATTGATGGGGTTTCGGGGGCTATAAATCAATCTTCATCATCAGCCTATCCCAGTCCACTGCTGTACATAAGCCTCTCCAATTGCACGCCGCTTAGTTCGATCCTCGGCTTCTCGCATCCAGCTCCTGCCAGCCGTCTTGCGCAAATCATCACTCCACCTGCCCCCCTAGCCAAGTTGCAAGCGTTCTTCATTTTGCAATTGTTAACACCTAAATTCATTTTTTTATGTAATATGCGAGCAAACGAGCAGACGTATCGCCTGATGGTAAGCGATTACCGCCGCTCGTAGACACCTGCAACACCAGAGGCGTCATAAGTGCGTTGCCGGTCTTAGCGGGATGGGGGGGGGGGAGATAGGGGGTGGAGTTGGGGTAAAGGCCTCCGTTATCCTCACTCACTCGGTGAAACACAGCAGCACTATTTCACACCGGTTTTCTGTGAGGACGTGGTATCACTCCGGTCAAGCCGGCCCGTTCATGCCGAAGATTGGCTCTCCCACATAAACGTTAACGCCTAAATTCTCGTGTGTCATTGGCTATTCTTAGACAAAGTAATCTTAGATAAAGTATTAGCCAATGACACACGAGACTTTAGGCGTTAACGTTTATGTGTAGGCCAGCCGCCCTAACCAAGTTGCAAGCGTTCTTCTGAACGCTTGCAACTTGGTTAGGGCGGCTGGCCTGAGGACGTCCTACACTACATTTGCCGAGACGCGGTCTCCACTCAAGAACCCGTATAACCCAATGGTTATCGGTTCTACGGCAAATATGGCCAGCCCACTGCCAAAAATCGATCTTGCTAGAATAAATTTTGAAAATATTTATCAAAAATAAAAAACTGGTCTTCCAAGTACTTATAAATTTGTAAAAGGTCCATGTCTGTGCGTTAAATTGAAGAACAACTAATGAAGGGATATTTACACACATCAAAAGTGTCTAGGGATCAACATATATTTTTGCAATAACTTTTCTCCTGATTGATATTAATTAAAATTTTCTTTAAGGATTCATCAAATAAAGTGTTTTCGTTTGTCACAGTCACGATAAACCAAGTCACCTTTGCATTAATAAAGAAATTTGCCATTTTCCTAATAAAGGGATTTTTGACATTTGAACCACTAACATTAAAGTTCGAAAAAAAGACTGAAATAACAGTTTTCTTTAAAATTGTATTAGGTAACTTAAACAATTAATAATCCGTGTTTCTACCGCGAACACTAACAACACAAGAACATCGGTTTGGCATACTCAAAATGAGTTCATCCAAATCACGCTGTGGAATGGCCGCCCATGTTCGTTGCAACAACAAAAAAAGGTCTTCTTGCGACTGGATACCCTCCATATTCGGCAGAGCTCTTCTCTGTAGCATATCCCATGCATGCTCAATCGGGTTCAAGTCTGGCGACTGAGCAGGCCAGGGCAGGACATTGATGTTAGCTGCGGCGAGAGTCTGTCTTACAACTCTTGCGGTGTGCGGTCGTGCATTATCATGCATTAACTGAAATAAGGGACCGATTTGCACTTGTAGAGGAACGATGACGTCTGATACAATCGTCTCAGCATAAATTTGAGCGTTGAGGTTGCCTCTGATCCAAATCAACTCAGTTCTTCCGCCGATCCAAATACCCGCCCATACCATGATGGTTCCACCACTATAAGGATGGACTTCCTGGCAGGATTTTAATCGCTGTTGGCGTCCAGGGGTTCTCCAGTGTCGTATACGTCTTGTATCCGGCCTCATACCAAAACGAGACTCATCAGAAAAGCACACGAAACGCCATTGTTCTTCTGCCCAATTTCTGTGTTCAAGAGCCCATTGATATCGAATCCTACGATTGTGCATTGCTATAGGTGGTACCCGTAGCGGTCTTCGGGAATGAAGGTTCACTTCATGCAAGCGGTTTCTGACTGTTTGGTCGCTAATTAAGTTCCCTGAAGAGTGATGAAGCCTCACGGCTAACATCATGGCGGTTATTGTTGGAGCTCTTCGAGTTAAGATTTGAATGTATCGGTCTTGTCTCCGTGTGGTGCAGCGATACCGTCCTCCATGGCGCTCAGCCACGGTACCAGTGCTTCGGTAACGTGTCCAAAGTCGACTGATAACACTCTGACTTGTATTCAGAGCTAAAGCCACAGTACGTTGCCGGGAACCAGCTTCTATCATTCCCACGGCTCTGAGCATTTCTTCCCTGCTTAAATGACGTCGCCGCTCCATAATAACGTTGGTTTTAATCAGTAGTAGGGAAACAGTAGCACTAATAATGTCTTCAATGCGTTGTATGTTTTTATAGGGAAAATATTGACAGCTGATTTTCATCTTTTACTCGAATTTGATTGACAGTTCCTGATTCAAATTATGAAATGCACCAAAAAGGATCCATATAAATTTATAAAATCATAAATGTATTACAAAGCCACATCTCAATCTCAAGAAATCCGCATAAAAATGCTTGATCCCTAGACACTTTTGATGTGTGTATTAAGGTAACAGAACTCTATACTGCCTCGGTGGCGCAAGTGGTAGCGTAGCGACTGCTGTGCTTGAGGTCTCGGGTTCGATTCCCGGGTCGGACCAAATGTTTTTATGATCTCCAAATATTTGTTTCGGAGTTTGGGTGTTTTCTATGTATAATAAGTATGTATTTACAAAAATAAAAAGTATATATGTATTTATATCAGTTATCTAGTACCCATAACACAAGCTCTGCTTAGCTTGGGACTAGATGGCGTTGTGTGTTAGATGTGTCTCTTAGGTTAGATGTCCGAAAATAATTAATTATACAACAGTTTATTAAATTTTATATGTATGTTTGAGCGCGCTTAATAAATTGTAGCTTTGGATGCGGTTTTCTCTATTATTCTGTATTAAAGTAAACTTTTTATCTATACTAATAATAGGTCTTTACCTATGAAATTGCCGTTTTGTATGCAATAAGTGAAAGTACTTATTTTTTCAAACTTTTTTATTTCTGTTATTCGAAGTAATCACCCATGCAATCGACGCATCTTTGCAAACGCATTGGCAGTTTATTGATGCCCTTCTTGTAAAAATCAGCTGGACGGGAGGCAACAAACTCTTCAAAGGCATTTTGTACTGCCTCTCGGGAATTGAATTTTTTACCCACTAAAAAGTTGTCAAAAAGTAATAGTCGGTAGGTGCAAGGTCTGGTGAGTATGGCGGATGAGGGAGAGCTTCCAACCCCAGCTCTTGCAGCTTGGAGACTGTCTGTTGCGCAGTATGGGGTCGCGCGTTGTCGTGAAGGAGCAGTGGGGACGACCGATTGACCAAAGCTGGTTGCAGATGTGCAAGCTTCTCCATCATTCTCTCTAGTTCTTCACAGTACACATCTGCATTAATGCTCATGCCGTTTTGTAAAAAGCTGTGGTGAATCACACCCGCACTAGACCACCAAACAGTGACCATCACCTTTTTGGGGGTCATTTTTGGTTTAGGGCATTGCTTTGGTGGTGAACCAGGGTCTAACCAACTTGCTGAGCGCTTTCGATTGTCGAACAGAATCCATTTTTCGTCGCACGTAACAATTCGTTTCAAAATTCCTTCATTTCTTTGCCTGTTGAGCAGCGCAAGGCAGGTCTCGACGCGTCCGTTGCGCTGGCGATCGTTAAGGTCGTGGGGCACCCATCTATCAAGCTTTTTTACCTTGCCAATTTGTCGCAAATGGATCAATATTGCTTTGATGCTTACATTAAAAGCTGCTGCTAGCTCAGCTGTAGATTGAGTTTCGTCAGCTTCCACACTCGCCTTTAATTCATTATTGGTAACGAAAGTCTCCGGACGACCATAAGCTTCATTTTTCAAGTTAAAATTTCCAGAACGGAACCGGGAAAACCAATAACGGGTTGTGCGTTCGTTTGCACAGTTCCCTCCGTAAACGTTTTTGATGTTACGTGCCGTTTGTGTCGCGTTGGTGCCACGACGGAACTCATATTCCATAATTACACGAATTTTTAAAGCATCCATTATGACGAAAAATGTTCAAATGTAATGAAAATACAACGCTAATCGAAAAACAAAAGACTGAGTTTGTAAATAGAATGTCATGGGTTTAAAACAAAATTAATTCGAATTTAGAATACAGAGCCATTACAAACTTTTTTTTATTTGAAATGACCAGTACTGAAGAAAGGCAATTTCATAGGTAAAGACCTAATATTATAAAGCTGCAGAGTTTGTTTGTTTGAACGCGCTAATCTCAGGAACTACTGGTCCGATTTGAAAAAATCTTTCAGTGTTGGATAGTCCATTTATCGAGGAAGGCTATAGGCTATATTTTATTTTCAAAAAAATTAGGGATCCGTAAGGACACCGTAACCCAAGGTGTCAAATCGAAAACCTATTTTTGCGTGCGCTGCAATAACTATTGACAATAGAACAAAATAATGTATTACGGGTTTGTAGGTCTCATTAAGATCTACAAAAAAGTCTGCGAAAGCATATATCTAACTATCATGGTTTAGTTACAATAACCGCTTTTGTGTTCAAAAAAATATTAAATCGTCTGAAGAAAGAAACTACGTTAAATGTGTATCGTAATATTAATCCTTATCCAAATTAAGCATTATGTTATCAAGGGTATTTATTTATGTAGAAGTAAAATACTTTTTGTTTCATCCCAGTCGGACATTTCGTTTACAAGTTATCACGAGTATAAGACGCTAGAGTTGGTACCTAATAATGAGTTATTTGCCAATGAGTTTTTATCAACATAATACCTAACATTAATCTTTATCCAAATAAATGTGTTCTTGATTAAGAGTATTAGATCTTAGAAGAGTATATAAATACATCTATACTAATGTAATAAGCTGAAGAGTTTGTTTGTTTGTTTGCTAATCTCAGGAACTACTAGTCCAATTTGAAAAATTCTTTCAGTCTTAGATAGCCCATTTATCGAGAAAGGCTATAGGCTATATATCATAACGCTTAGACCAATAGGAGCGGAGCACCCATGAAGAATGGGGGAAAATTATCACGCTACGAGCAATAGAAGACGCAAACGACGTTGCGTGGGTCAGCTAGTATAACTTATAATTATAATGCACAAATGTGTGTGCACTCTCTGTTCCTATTGAACGGTTATACAAGACCGGAAAGAGATCAGCCGCAGAATCGACGGCTCTACGTGTTCTTCGACACACGCAAGTTAATTAAGACCCACACTTTCAAACTCATAATAACACTTTTTTAACTCGGTCCGGGAATCGAAGTCGAGACCAATCACCAGTCGCATATGCTAACCGCTAGACCAGCAAAGCAATCAAGAGGTAGGTCTAGAAATATTATGTAAACGAATCGATATATAAATATGTTTGGTTAACATTTAACTAGTAAAGTAAAAAAAGTGAAATGTCGCACTATAGACAAATATTATAGATGACTTTTTTTTTGTAACTTGTTTACCGAATAGTGGGGTGACCACATCTTGCGCACGGGTCATCAACTGTCATTTTTAACCGACTTCAAAAAAAGAGGAGGTTATCAATTCGACTGTATTTTTTTATGTTTGTTACCTCTTATACCTTTGGTAGCTTTCGACTGGGTAAACCGATTTTGAAGTTTTTTTTTTTCAATTTGGTCCTGTTCTTGAAGTCGGTTTTTTCGTTAAAATTTGTAATTATTTTTATCTATGAGCCTTCCAAAATGACTATTCTGCCTGATGGAAAGCTTATGCATATTCAATAAGTGGTGGTCAAAATACTCATTGCGAATGCAGTATGGTGACCCACACTATGGCGGTCTGCTGAGATGTTTCTGCATCATTGGGCATCCGGACTTGCAATCACCAACGTAACACGACAGCACGAATGCTGTCATTTTACCTAGGTCTTCTGTGAGAGGTTAGTACTGCCCCGATTGAGTCGGCCCGTTCGTGCTGAAATCAGCGTGGCTTTGCCTTCAGGTGTTTGAAATATGTCAAGGTTTTTATGTCATAAGGTCTTTTTGTAATTTCAAACTATCGGCCTTTCACTAAATACATATGAAATTAGATACGGTAGGTATGTACTTACACCAAAAAATCAATTTTAAATTGTTGTCTATCTTTCTGTTTGTACCGTTTAATTTAGGAAAGGGCTGGATAATTTTAAACGGAATGAAACTAGCAGATAGCTGGTATTATAAGGAGTAACTTAGGCTACTTTTATTTTAGAAATAAAACGCAGTTACGGTTACGTGCGACAAAATTAGAACCAATAAAATAATCTATGTAAATAAAAATGAATTATATGTACGCGCATATCTTCCGATCGACTGCACCAAATTGGATAATTCTTTTTTATGTGTTCGCTATTGTTAGGACAAGTTTTTGTATACAAGAAAGTTGAAAGATAACCGGAAAAGTTTTTTTTGTCCACGACTGCATCTTTGGGAGGCTGAGGCGGGCATAATTACTAAAACAAGTTTTTCAGAAATTTTGAAAATATGTATTTACGAAAGAAAAATATGGTGGTACGAAGTTCGCCGGGTCAGCTAGTAAACAATATTCAAAGCAACGAAAAATCAGGTAATACCGCGGGGCACAGCTAGTACAAAATAAAAAATCGTATTTATCACACAACTATTTGTCCTAGGTGGGACTAGAACGTAGTCCGTCCGCTTCCGTCTGTCTGTCCCTATAAATGCTTAGATCTTTAAACGACGCAACGGATTTTGATGCGGTTTTCTTTTATAGATAAAGTGATTCAAGAGGAAGGTTTATATGTATAATACATGTATAATATAGTAGAGAAACATTAATAATTTTTGAGGTTTCTAATGTGATGTCGTAAATAAACCCATTTTATTACGCTTACATTGCAAACGCTGGCTGTACCCTACGAGATAGATCAAAATAATGTACTCCAGTATTGTACACCTTAAAAAGGTCCACAAAAAAGTCCGTAGGGTATATGTTTATCTCTTAGGGATAACCCACAATAACCATTTTATTCCTTTCTTTTTACGAGAAATAATGGCTTATTTACGAAGCGATACATTTTTATTCTTATCCAATTAAGTACCTTAAAAACATTGAGCATTTAATATAGATCAATATGCCCCTTTACAGTATGTAATTTAAATGAATACATTCGAAGATATTACCGATTTAAATTGCACGAAACGTGTCGTTGGTGAGTGCATCTGAAATCCACCCGTGCGAAGCCGGGGCGGGTCGCTAGTTATTTATATACTTACATATTTTATTTTAACACCACAATAAACACAAACGACTTTAGAATGGATTTACACAAATAATCAGCCTAATTTAAAAGTGAAAGTCTTACAACAAATGTGTTCGCATATTATTATACTCATTACGTCACCGCTGACCACAGATACATTGATACAAGTTTTTAAAACTTAAAATTAATAATACGTATTGAAATCTCGAGAATATTATTGTTATAACATTAAAAACTACACACATTAGATTCTAAAATAAAATAATAATAATAAAATAAAATAAAAATAATAAAAGTGGCTTAAATAATTTGCAGTCTGTCATTAACACATATTATATAGTTTGTGAAACATATACAGGTCCATACAAAAACAAGTTAAAGTATCTGTTTGTAGTTTAAAATTAATTAGCTTTTTACTAAATACATTATCATCATCAGCCTACCGCAGTCCACTGCTCTCCAGTTGCACGCCACTTGTTCTTCCTTCCCGTACCGAGCGGTCAAAATCTTGAACTCACTTCCAGTGCACGTGTTTTCCGCCCATTGTAATCTAAAAGTCGTAAAGTAGACCAAAACCTCCAAAACCAAAGTTTAGCAGTTGACTAATGACTACTAAATACTGTGGATGAGTATGGCATTTATCTGTTTTGTTATTAACCGACTTCCAAAAGGAGGAGGTTCTCAATTTCATCGGTTTTTTTTTTTTTTTATATATATGTACATCGATTACTCCGTCAATTGTGGACCGATTTTGAAATTTTTTTTTGTATTCGAAAGGGTATGCTCCCCATGTGGTCCCATGGCCACCATATCAGGAACTGGTGATGGGATCCTAAAGAAATCGAAGGAAACCCTCAAATTTACGTGAGCGTCTGCAATGAAGTTACGAGCAATTGTCTACATACCTTCATATTCTGTAGACATCATAAAATTTTAAATGAAATGATGATGAGAGACTTGAGAAAGACTAAAAAGCGAAAAATAAAAAAAAACTTCGTTTAAAAAAACCGACTTCAAAAACTAAAAAGTATAATATAACTTCATTTGTATGTGCTACCTATTCATAGGTTTGAAGTCGGTGCTAAGCCAAAATGTAATAGTAGGTACCGCAGTCGCCGTGCGTGACCTTGAGCGGGATAGCTGCTCTTCGCGTTGAACAAAACAACCGAAGCGTCGTTCACGTTCGTCTCGAAATATAGTGAGTGTGGTACCTACTATTCCATTGGCTTGGCACTGACTTAAAACCTATGAATAGGTAGCACATACAAATGAAGTTATTTTATACTTCTTAGTTTTTGAAGTCGGTTTTTTTAAACGAAGTTTTTTTTTTCAGTCCTCAAATCCCTTAATTAAATAGTAGAGGTAGTAGAGGTAGAGGTAGTAGAGCCACGCTGATTTCAGCACGAACGGGCCGGCTCGACCGGGGCGGTACTACCCTCGCACAGAAAATCAACGTAAAATGACAGCGTTCGTGCTGTCGTGTTTCGTTGGTGAGTGCGAGACCGGGGGCCCAATTAGTCTAGTCAACAAGTTTCATACTTGTTGACTGGACTAAAAGATGCAGTAGCATCACTAGGCCGCCATAGTGTGGGTCGCCATACTGCACTGTCTGCATTCGCAATGAGTATGGTGACCACCACTCTTGGATTCTGCTTATGTTTTCCATCAGGCAGAGCAGAGTCATTTTGGCGGGCCAAACATAAAAAAAAAAAAAAAAAAAAAAAAAAAAAAAAATTCTCTTAGTGTCCGGACTGTCTCAGTTCTTCCTAAAGCGTGGACCGTGCCCCGTGCCGTTGCAATCATAAGAGTGAAAGCTCAGCATCTGAATCTGATCGTGGTCCGCCATTACCGACGCGATAACGGGACGACACACACCACACCATGGTGAGTTCAATAAACGTTTTTTTTTTTAATTTTGTTTAAAAAAATGTATTTAGAACAGCGTCTTTTCATACTTAATAGTAATTTCGATTTATTTTTCACAATGTTGCTAGTAATAAAGTGAGTGATGTTTTAGTGGTTATGTCTTATGTTACATATTTTATGAAGGCGAAAGTTTGTGCAGACAGGTAAATGAATGTTTGTTACTCTTTGTTGCGAAAAGTACTGGATAGATATTGATGGGATTTTAGTTGCCGACCTAGTTTAATATAGTATTTAGAAGGGCGGAGTTGCGAGCATAAATCAGTCAGTGTGTTACTGTTATGGTACATAATAAATATGTATAATGTGTATGCATTTAGAGATAATATGTCAGTCTGTTTATTAGTGGCATGATTAAAATAACACAAGCACGGCTGGCCTATTGGTAGTCAGACGAAAATGTTTATTTATTGGCATTTATATAGATTTACCTACTTATAAATAATATTGGAATTAGGAAGAAATTACAGTTTGTTTTTAGTATCACAGTAGTTTTAGTATTATACAAACAATTTTTTTCTATAACGCCCCATATATACCATGCACCAATCAAACTGCCGAAAACTGCATCAAAATCGTACTAGTGGACTTTTGGACCGATTTTGATTATTTTTTTGTATTCGAAAGGATATGCTCCCGAGGTGGTCCCATTGCCACCATATCAGGATCTGACGATGGGATCCCAGGGAAACCGAGAGAAACCCTCATTTTTAATAGGCACATACTATGTTTTTCGTATATTTTCTGAAGTTACACCGGTATTTGCGTCTGGTAGTCACCATTTTATGATGATGAGCTGATGATGTAAGGTACAACTCCTTAACGGTTAGGAGTTGAGAGAATAAATCTTTAAATATCATGTGTATATATGTTACCTTTAGTCGTATTCTTTCAAATTATTTAGGTAAGCTGATGATGGAAGGTGGAAGGTACAACTCTTCAACGGTTAGGAGTTGGAGGATAATTCTTTCAATTTCATACGTATCTAAAGACCTTCAGTCGTATACTTTCAAGTTATTTAGGTGAGCTGATGATAGAAGGTTAAACTCTTCAACAGTTAGGGATTAGAGGATGATTTTAATATTACACGTACGTATAGACCTTAATTTGTATTATTTATGATGAAATAGTTCAACCTACTACTTACCTACGATTGTTTGCACTAAAAATCTGTTTGAAGGCGGTGCTAAGCCAAAAAGAATACAAACGAACAATTACAAAAGTCTAAGCTATAGTCACTTGGTACCGACTTCAAACAGATTCTAGGTACCTAGCACACATTATAATACTACTATTTAAATGAATAAAGAATTAGGTATAGGCAATTTATGAAGAACCAGTTTATTTTACGCTTTTAAGTGTTTTTTGGCAGAGAGTTTTCGTTGGATGTTTTTTGGAAGTCGTTTTTTTTTATATAAAAAGTTTTTAAGTTACTACATTTTTTCTTAATTTATTTATTAGTCGGTCTTCATAATTGAAGAATAATGTTAATGTATTTCAAAAATAAAATCAAACTTGCGAAATTTGTGTCAAGACAAACTTTCGAATTGTGAATAATTCGTAAAATAAGCTTAATTGCATCCTACTCTTACTTTTAAACAGGCACACAGCGCGAATGTCTTGTTAGGGGCCGTCCATTAAGCACGTGATGTTTTTTTTAGCTCCTGCCCCCCCTCCCCCTTGGTAATAAGTGGTGAGGTTTAAGATTAATCCCCTCTCCCCCCCTAAAATCACGTGTATTTTAGTATTTTTTTAGAATATTATCTTTAAGTACAGGTATAAACTATTCATCAATCATTAACAATCCATAACGTCCATAACGTGCTGGGCTCGGTTCTCCTCTCAGGCGAGGGTTAGAGCCATACGTCCCCACGCTGGCCAAGTGCGGGTTGGGGACTGGCAAGACAACGTTGTGGCTTACATCTTGCCGTTAGATGTTTTTTGGCCGCTTCAAAGGCTTCCAACAAACTGCACGACTGTTATCCTATGATGACAACCGGGACCGACAGCTTAACGTGACCTCCGAATCACGGAGACGTTCATGGTATCATGCCACTAGCGGTCACCCATCCAAGTACTGACCGCACCGTTGTTGCTTACTCTCGGTGGTTGTTTCTAATCATCGAGTGCAACTGAGCTATGAGCGCCTCTTCGGTATAAAGTATAATCTAATTTTATTCTGAAATTAAGAACCATGATGAAAATAGCTAGACAGAAAGGTTGCAGGTTAGTTTTGACTGGCGTAAAAATAAGATAATAGGAATGGTGTAATCATGCGTGAAACAAATATTGTAATAGTACTTAGTACACTACGCAGAGAATCTCTCTCGGAAGAAATATAAAAAAATACACGTGATTTCTTACTACAACCCCCCCTTGTGATATTTAGTGATATTATACCAAACCCCCTCCCCATTAATGGACGTTGTCCCGTTAAACTATCGTCCGTAAACCGAATTTACTGTCAACCAATTTTTTTAATGTGTGTTTTGCCGGCGTGCCTAAGTTAGGATAGTTACATCCTACATACATAGTGACATCGCTTAGACAAAAACGAGTCGAATATGATTGAATAGAGAAGCAGGCGAAATTATGTGGGTCAGCTAGTATTCATAAATGCAAAGTAACTGGATGACCGGTATTTTTATTTTTGGTGCATTTTCTAAAAATGAATCCTGGTAAAGAATGCCTCAAGCATTAAGTCCGCCAATGCACCTAAAGTGCATGATGTATAAATAAATAAATTATCCAAGCTAGATCGATTTATCGCCCCGAAACCTCCTCCATTTTTTTTTATGTATGGGCCTGCCAAAAGGACTCTATTACTCTGCCTGATGAAAGCATAAGTAGAGTGGTTGTCACCATACTCATTGTGAATGCAGACAATGCAACAATGCAGCATGGTGACCCTCACTATGGCGGCCTAGTGATGCTTCCGCATCATTCAGCCTCCGGTCTCGCACTCAACAACGAAACACGACAGCACGATCGCTGTCATTTTACGTTGATCTTCTGTGCGAGGGTAGTACCGCCCCGGTCGTGCTATCAGCGTGGCTCTACTATACCATACCATACTAAATTTCCGAGATTCAGATTATATTTTTATAATATAATTAGCAACCCGCCCCGGCTTCACACGGGTTCATTACGGAAAATATAATATAGCCTATGCTAGAGAAGAATGCTATCTGCGGCATTTAGTAAAAATATGTCTAACAACTTTAATTTTACAAACCAACTTCATTTACTTGCATTATATATTTGTATTTACTGTTTCCAGGGAGCATCGCAGAGTGATCAGATGCCGAAGGCTGAGAAGGCGGACCTGGTAAGCAGGATCAAGGCGCGTCTGGCGTCTGTAGACCCGAGCAAGGCCCGAGCACTTGGGGGCGTTTTCCTCTTCAATATTATCAAAGGCACTTCAGTTTATTCTTGGAGTAAGCCGTATTTTAAAATTATGCTATACCTTCCATAATAATATTTTTTTAAGTAGCCTATGTTACTCCTTATATCATCAGCTATCTCCCAGTGGACGTTCCGTCAAAATCAGGCCCGGCGTTCCAAAGATTAGCTAGACAGCTAAAAGTTGTAAAAAATACATTTTGGTGTATGTAACGTGTATACATAAAAAGCGGTTTTTTTAATATTACAAACAGGTTCAACATAATTATGTATAGAAAGTTACCATGTAGACAAACAGTATTATCAATACTGCAGCAAAATGCTAATCAAAGAACATTTATATTTTGAAAGTGAAACATTGAGGTCTAAGTTTTTATTTTAGACAACCTAGGCATGACGGATAGAATAGTTGACTGCTAAAATCTTCCGGCTAAAAACAAAAAATACTCACTGTCCCTTGCATGTACATTCTGGAAACATGCAAAGTCAGGCAACACAAAGATTATTACACAACCAGGGAAGATACTAACACAAAATATACATGTCGACATAAATTAGATTAAACTTACCAAGGTCTAAATTGAAAATGCATGCAATAAGCCCATTATGTTATGTCCAATAAAGTGTACAATAAATTACCGAATGACATTAAAAACGAAGAAAAAATTATTACATTTAACAAGAAATTAAAAGACCTCTTATTACAGAAATGCTACTATCATATTAACGAATATTTAAATGATAAAGTCTATTATTTCAAGATCTTTTTACTGTAAAATGACATAATATAAAAATGACATACTATAAACATGACATCCTGTAAAAATAAAACTCAATAATAATAATAATATTCATAATAATAATAACATGCTATATATATATATGTATAAAAGAAATACAAACATTATTTACAAAACACAATTGTGTAGTTGTAGCGTATCTATGTAGATAGACTAGTATAACAATTATATTATGTGCTTCTTTATTAATGAATGGTTTGCCTTCTCTTCCAGACTTTGCCGTGCCCAACAGGGTTCACAATTGTTTCCTCTTACAAGCTTGCTAACACCTTTATATACATTACAAGCTGTTGCCCGCGGCTCCACCCGCGTGTATGTCGGTTATCGCTGCAAATAGTAGCCTATGTGTTATTCTGATGTATAAGCTATATTACTGTAAGGTTTCATCCAAATCCGTTCAGTAGTTTTGGCGTGAAGAAGTAACAAACATACAGACAAACTTTCGCATTTATATATTAGTGTGATGTGATGTGATGTGATGGAGTGCAATAAACGATTTGAATTGAATTGAATTGAAGCCGAAACACATACCCAACATAATAATCAAAGATAGAATCGCATAAAAATGTCTCACTTTTTCATTTCTTATTATTTAAACTGCAAATTGGAGTGTTGCAGAAACATCTTACATATTACACACTTGTGTGGGATGCGGTAAAATGCAATTTGTACTTACGAGCTTATACATTATGAACTACTTTTAAAAGTATGAATAAATCGTTGCATTATTTTATCTATACTTATAATAAAAATGTAACAGGTCAAATTCTGTACATTGAAGATATTTTGAAAATGTTTTTGGAGGGCACTCTGTTATCGATAGTGAAACGAAAACTATTTTTTTTTTCATTTTTGTCTGTCTGTCTGTCTGTCTGTCTGTCTGTATCTTGGCCGCGCATCACGCCGAAACTACTGAATGGATTCAAATGAAACTTGGCATGATTTGAGTTCATACTCCGAGGTAGGACATTGGATACTTTTTATTTCGAAATTCCGGACGGTTTCCTTGGGAGGGGAGATGAAAGTCAAAATGTGTAATTAATTGTAATTCATTAACGAGTAGTCCGATTGCAATAATTCTTTTTTTGTTAGAAAGGAGATACTCTGAAGATTGTAGCATAAAGTATTTAATTTATCACAATCTCTCTATCTATTGGAAAAAAATTATAAAGAATTTATCATTACGTAAAACAACATGTAGCGACACCTATTGCCAGCCATGCGTAATTAATAACACTTTGATTAATATATCGTGGAATAATCGTAGAACGTATTACGTATAATTCGGTGTAGCATTAAGTATTTGATTTATCGCAACCTCTCTATCCATAGGAAAAATAATATCTATATCTCTCTGTAGACGTCGAATCTGTGTGTTTGGTTGTGCCCGCATGACTTAAATATTCAAAATAATCGTGGGAACGTTTTATGCACAAGCATTGTGATTAATGTGGTATATAGTTAGTATTTGATAGGTAGGTATTTGTTTTATGTTCTCTCTTTCCATAGAAAGGGTTGTTTTAAATTTTCTTGAAAAATTTCTTTGCTTAAAACAGCGACATCTTTTGGAATCAAGTAACTAACTTTACAATAGGTACGTAATATGATTACTTTTAAACGCATAAGAAAAGTGTATAAGATCAATTCTGTACATTAAAGAAATTTAGATTTTTTGGGAGGATGCTCTTATTGATACTGAACCAAAAACGTTTATGGCATTCTAGATGCCATAAACGTTAAATGGTCATTTATAATTATGATATTTATTTTAAGTTTAAAATACTTGAAAGAGGAGTAAACATATAACATAATAGTTCATCATAATTTACCAGAAAATGATACAAAACATCTTTATGATAGGTATATAGGTATAGGTATGATAGGTTATGGTAGTTTTTTTAAACGAAGTTTTTTTTTAGGATTTTGTCAGGTTATAGCATAGGTATAAGCAGGCGATTTTTGTTGTACCTAAATAATTAGCAAGTAGTCTTTTGTAGTTACTAATTGGTTTTCTCGGTATTTTTAGAATTTTGTAAGGTTATAGCATAGGTACCTAGGTACCTATAATTTACTTTTTTATAGGATTTTGTTACGTTATTGGTATAGGCATAGGTAAGCAGATGTTTTTCGTTGCAAATATTTAATTACTTAGCCTTATTTGTTGGTGTTTTAATTTCTTTTAATAAGTTGTAGATACCTTCCATTTTTTTCGTTGAATTAGTTGTAGATACTTAATTAATTTAGTTTTATTTACGCTTTGAAAATAAGCTTCATTCGTTATGTCTAATTTTTTTTCATTTAACTGTAGTGATAATTTTAGCATTGTTTTTCGTATTCGATTTTATCACATCACACTAATTTATAAAAGCGAATGTTTGTGAGGGTGTATCTTTGTTACTTCATCACGCAAAAAGCACTGGACGGAATTGGATGAAACTTTACAGTAATATAGCTTACTAGCTGTTGCCCGCAGCTTTGCTCGCGTGGAAGTTGATTATTTACAATATATTTAATTAAAACTGTGTAAGTATGTATGAATAATTTATTCATGTTTTTAAACGTACCTATTTATTTATTTTTAATCAATAGCCCATTAAAAAGGATTTCATACTAACGTTCGACCCTTATTTTTACCCCTTTAGAAATAGAATTCCCATAAATGATGATATAGGTATTAATTTATTTGTACTTAAAAGCCTAAGGACAAAGTTTCAGGCTACTAAATTAAAAATGACTGACTTCCAAACTAATCTACTTACGACATTTCAACACCTAATTCACCCCTTAGGGGTAGAAATATCATTTATGGGATTTCCTTTTGAGGGCGCTCTGGTTCCCTGGTTTCCAGAACCCGAGACGGTGTGCGGTTTTTAGTCGGTTCGAGTCCGACATAACCACCAGTTGGTGATATCCGAGGGAATTTCCGCACAAAAAAAGGGGTAGATATAATATCCAGAGACACTTAGTATCTACGCGTTTTTAACTATTAGCCCAAAGATAATTTTTCATGTTTCTCACTTAAAAAAGACGGACTTCCATACAAACTTTCAACCCCTATTTCACCCTCTTACGGGTAGAATATTGGGAAACGCTTAAATACGTATCTCCTATTTTGTTATCAATAGCCCTAAAATAAATTTTCATGTTTCTAACTTCAAAACTGACGGACTTCTAGACTAACCCGCTTACGAAATGTCAACGCCTATTTCATCCCTTCAGCGTAGAATATCGAGAAAGGCCTAAATACGTATCTATTCATTTTTAATCAGTAGCCCAAACCAAAAGAAAAGTTTCATGTTTCTAATTTAAAAATGACGAAGTTCCAAACAAAGTTCAACCCCTATTTCACCCCCTTAGGGGTAGAATATTAGGAAACGTTGAAATACATATCTACTAATTTTTATAAGTAATCCAAAAATAAAGTTTCATATTTCTTAAATAGCCCTAAAATAAACTTTCATGTTTTTAACTTCAAAAATGACGGACTTCCAGACGAACCTACATACAAAACGTCAACCCCTATTTCACCCTTAAGGAGTAGAATATCCGCTCTATCTATCAGAAACGCTTGAATACGTGTTTACTCATTTTTAATCAGTAGCCCAAAAATAAAGTTTCATGTTTCTAACTTAAAAAATGACGGACTTCCATACAAACTTTCAACCCCTATTTCACCCCCTTGGGGGTAGAAATTCCAAAATTCCTTCCTTAATGGGTATCTACTTAATGAAACGATCATACTCACCAAATTTTGTATTCCCAAGTTTAATAGTTTCCGCTCGGCGATGATGAATCAGTCAGTTAGTCAGTCAGGACATGTTATTTTATAAGTATAGAAGATATATCAGATTAACACATAGGTTACGGTTTGCCGCGATAACCGACATACACGCGGGCGGAGCCGCGGGCAACAGCTAGTATTACATATAAATTGATCCCACCAAAAACATTTTCATGTAAAATGTTGCCAAGACTGATATCTGATATCAGATCTCATGTAGAGCCAAGGTTCAGAATCTACACGCCCTAAATCTACCAACCCTAACTTCATAAACTCTACATCTCAGTAAAAATGTATGGCTTCACCGTTTCGCTACCATACCGTCACGAAGGGGAAACGAACGACTTTTGTGTTTAAAAATATCTAATTTCTGAAGTAATGTGTTATACGAATACTTAATTTCTCAAGTAACGAAACAGCCAAGCCATACATTTTTACCGAGATGTAGAGTTTATGAAGTTAGGGTTGGTAGAGTTAGAGCGTGTAGATTCTGAACCTTGGCTCTACATGAGATCTGATATCTTTTTCACATGGTAAGCCATATGCAATCGTCTTGGCAACATTTTACATGAATATGTTTTTGATGGGATTTCATTTCTTTTTGTAAGTTGTTTAAGTCAGTTTATTTTTTTATTTTTTGGAATGTATTTCTTTTACATCTTCTTTCTTCTTTCGATAAAGTCCGTGTACCAAAATTAAAACCTCTAGCATAAACATTTGTGAAAGTCTCATACAAACTTTCACCCCCAAATTTGGGGGTTGGGGGGCAAAAGTGATAGATTTATGAATTTTTTTGTTGTTTGTATACTAAACTTAGTTTACATACCAAATTTCAGCTTTCTAGCGCTTCAGGAAGTACCCTAACAGTTTTGATGATCATCAGTGTGTCAGTGACGAAATCGGTGTTTTTTAGGTATCAATAAAATCTAAAGTATCAGAGCTATGCAATTGAAACTTTGTATGTTTCATTAGTCTATTGGTAACATCATATCCTGAGAATTTGAACGATCTGGTATAAAATAAAATAAAATAAAAATAAAATAAGCCTTTATTGCTGTTACATTTTAACTTATTTAACTAAACATTACTTTTTAAAGAAAATGATAATAATAGTGATAGAAACCTATAAATTAACTTAAACTAATTCTAGGCATTCGGCTTATCTTTCTTATTGACAGCTTGTCTTTCGACAAAGGCCTCCTCTAAGAATTTCCATTTATTTCTGTCCTTTGCTGTACGGAACCAATCTGGCCCAGCTACTTGCTTCAAGTCGTCTTCCCATCGTTTTGACTGTCTTCCTCTACTTCTTTTGCTTTCTCTAGGGTACCATTCCGTTATTATTCTGGTCCACTTCTCTTTCTTTTCTCTCATCATATGTCCCGTCCAACGCCATTTCAATTTTCTGCATATTGATTGAACTTTTCCAAACTTAGTCTTTCCTTTAATCTTTTTTAATTGTATTTTATCCCTTCTTCTTACTCCCAATACGCTTCTCTCTATTCCATTCTGACATATATTTAATTTATTTTGTTGTTGTTCAGTTAAGGCCCAAGTTTGGCATCCGTATGTAAGACATGGCAGTATGGAAGAATTAAAGACTTTTCTTTTCTCTGTCATAGGCATCTCTTCATTTTTCATTATTTCGCTCAACGACCAGAATCTCTTCCAAGTGTTTGCTATTCTTCTTTCTATTTCTTTCTGCATGCAATCTGTCGGTGATACTAACTGACCCAAATAAACGTATTCACTTACATATTCCAACCGTCGATTATTAACTGTGATATTTGTTTGTGAGGAATTGCTCATTACTTTTGTTTTTGTTAAATTCATTGTGAGCCCTGCATTTGCACTTTCGTCAGATAATTGCTGTAGCATTTTTTCCAAGGTCATCGGGCATTCGGAGAAAAGTATTAAATCGTCAGCGAATCTCAAATGACTCAGTTTATCTCCGTTTACATTAAGTCCGAAATTATCCCAGCTCAGTCTCCGAAAGATCATCTCCAACACAGCTGAGAATATCTTCGGCGAAATAGGGTCACCTTGACGGACGCCTTTTCCTATCGGGAACTCTTCCCCAGACCTTTCCAGCTTTATTTGTGCTGTGCTGTTCCCGTAGATGATTTTCAGTATGCGTATATACTTTTTATGGATTCCTTGTTGTTCTAATGATTCCCATATGTAGTGGTGTTCCAGGGAATCAAATGCCTTGTTGAAGTCTACAAAACCCAAATAATATGTTTTGTTGTATTCCCTGTATTTCTGAAGTATCTGGCGTAGGACGTGTATGTGATCAATGGTCGAGAAGTTGCTCCTAAATCCAGCTTGCTCCCTCGGCTGGTTTTCATCAAGAGTGTTCGTTAATCTGAACAACAGTATTTTAGAAAATACCTTATATATATTAGACATTAAGCTTATTGGCCTGTAATTGTTAATATTTCCTTTGTCTCCTTTTTTGTGCAACAAAACTATCACTGATTTCGTCCAATCTTCTGGGATAACTTCTGCCGTTATTATTTCGTTAAACAAAATGGTTAACTTAGGGACAACCACCGGCATGAATACTTTAAGGAGCTCATTGGTGATTTGATCGGGACCGGGCGCTTTGCCTAACTTTTGCGTAGTAATAGCTCTTTCTGTTTCTTCTTTTAGAATAGGTGGTATAGGTTCAGTATCTTTATCTTGCATGTCGTCTATCGTAGTCATATCAGGTTTATTGTTATTACTTGTGTACAGCTCCTTATAATATTCCGTAGCAATATTTAATATATCTAGTCTTTTTGCAGTACTTCTTCCTTTTTTGTGTTTCATATTTGGCATCCAGTTCTTCTTCGATTCTAATTCTTTGAACGCTTTCTTTACTCCGCCTGTTTTCTTAATATGATACTGAAAAGTATTCGCCCTTTTCTGCTTTCTGTCTTTCCTTATATTTTTGTTGATATTTTTGCTTATTTCTGCGATCTGTTTTCGTGTTTCTTTGTTTTTATTGCCTTGTAAAAGCGATTTTCTTTCCTTTAGTAATATAATTGTTTCGGTGGATAGTATGGCTTTATTGTTTGTAGACACTTTTTGGGCTTCAGTTTTAAGAGTATTTACAAAATCGCAGTATGTATCCTCAATTGATTGATTGTATTCTTTTTCTTCTCCTCTCTCTAAAATTTCTTTTAAGCTGTTTATTATCTCTACGTTATTTTTAATGTTAATGTTCACATAGGGAACCGATTTAGTGTGCAGCCTTCGACTTTTCTTTGTATGTGTCCCTCGTAGCACAGTACGAATCATTTTATGATCTGAGTTAAAATTCAGGTTATGTAAAATTGACAGATCTTTAAAAACCTTTGGTTTGTTGGTCATAATGTAGTCAATTTCATTTTTAAACAGTCCATTTGGGGAAATCCACGTCCATTTCTTATTCCTTTTCTTTTTGAAGAAACTATTCAGAATACTTAATTTGTTTTCTAAACCAAAGTTCACCAATCTTTGTCCGTTTTTGCTCCTGTTGCCATTACCGTATCTTCCTACAGTATACTCTTCGCCACTTTGACCTTCCCCGATTTGTCCATTAAAATCGCCCATTATTATTATATTTTTGTGAGCAGAATCAACTGTACTTTGCAATTTTTGATAGAACTCTTCTATTTTGTTTATATCTTGTTTGTTATCTGCTTCAGTTGGCGAGTAAACCTGAATAATTGTCCATAATTCATCTCTGCTATTTTGTACTGGAAGTTTGATGTTGAGTATTGCTATTCTTTCGGATATGCCTTTCAATTCCTCGATTCGGTCGGTATATTTCCTTTTTATCAGAAACCCAACACCGTATTGCCCTGGTGTTTCTCCCTTGTAATGCAGTATATACTTTCCGTGGTCTTCTATTCCTTCTCCTAGTCTTCTCACTTCACTTAACCCAATAATATCCCATTTAATTTCATCGATTGCTGTTTCTAGTTCAATGAGTTTCTCTGGGGATCTTAGTGTCCGTGTATTAAGCGTCGCTATGTGTATGTTGCAGTTATTGTTCCTTTTTTGTTTATCTGTCCTTAGAGGGTGTTGGTCGTTTTCCCCCACGATGACCAGTCGGCTTGGGGGAGGGTGTGTTTTTTCCATTGAATTTATTTTTGTCTCTTTGTTATGTTGTATTTTCCGATTGCCGGGAATTAGTTGCTACTGTGGCTTGTTTGTAGGGACGTTAGTAAGTGAGTTAGATCTCATTCGCATCACGTCGTATGCGTTGGTTCTATTGGCCTTAAAGGGTACGGTGGCTTGTTGTTTTTTAGGTTTAAAGTCTGAAGAATGCGGTGAAGAAGAAGTTTCCCGTTTTCTTTTCTCATTAGTTGTTTCATTTTCCCTCACCACAAGCCTATCATATTTCAAAAACGCTATTTTCCCCTTTTTCCTTTCTTCCATCAACTTCGGCTGTAACTCCTTCCTTTTGGCCAGTACTTCCTTTGGATAGTCTTCAGTGACATATATCTCCTTAAGATGTTTTTTATTTTTCATTATCTCATTCTTTTTCCATCCGTTTACGAAAGAACAGAAAACTGGCCTCGGTTTGTTACCTTCTATGCTTCTTTTCCCTATTCGATATAAATTGTTTATTGTATTTTCTTCGATATCAATATTTATGTCGCTTTTAAAAGTTTTCTTTATCATATTCATTAAGTCTAATGTTGTTTTCTCTTTTTCATTCATGCCAAATATAATTATATTGTTATTCCTTTTTTCTCTTTTCAAGTATTCTATCTCTTTCTCCTGAGTTTCTATTTTTACCTTTAGACTTTTGTTTTCTTCTATAATCGGGGTTAATTTTTCATCCATTCTAGACATTATATTATTTGTAATGGATTCAGTGATTTCCTCAGATTGTTTTTGCATTTCTAGTTTCATTTTATCAAACAAAAGTTGAAATTGGGTCTCCATTTTATTAATTTTGCGTAAAACGAAACGTAATCGCAAAACGATAGAATGTTTTTCAACAATGGCAACACAGAACTGTTAAAATAGAAGAAATATCACTAGCAGAATAGTCTATGGTCTAACCTCAAAACGTTGTTGATATACTTCTTTGCTGTGGTGGAATGTGCAAATTACGCCTTCGTTGATATCTCCAACACTTTCAGGCCTCCTTCTGGATGTTGCACGGTAATATTTTGTAATGTATGATGTTTATACGTATTTTATTTTTAGTTTTTAGCTCGACTTTAATGACGTAGATGTTTACACTTCGAAGACCGGAACGATCTGGTATATCGGGAACCAAAGTTATGAGGGTTCAAAAAAACGACGAAACGCTTCGAGAAAAGGTGTGTAGTGCCCTTGCGCTTCGCTTGGCTCATCTTGGCGGGGGCACGTCCGTGCCCCCAGATAAATAATAAATATTAATAAAAATAACAAGTAAATATAAGCAAGGATTAGATGCATATAATGTGTAACAAACATGTAACATCTATGTACCTACATCATACACTCAAATACTTTTCTGACTTTTCACCTAATTACGGTAACCTCACTTAAAACGGTGACGCTTCTGGTGTTGCAGGTGTCCATGGGCGGCGGTAATCGATTACCATCAGGCGATACGTCTCCTCATTTGTCCGCCTATTCCATAAAAAAAACATTGCATTTATTTTACAAATCAGACATTACTAGTGTAGCGCTTAAATTACTAGATGGAGAGTTTTTTTTGTCTTATTCTTTTTAACTTACGTACATAACATACAATTAACTTCAGAGATTTTCTCCAACAATGTAATACTCTGAACCACGAATTAGTTGTAACTCGAAGAGTCGCTTAAAGATGTAATTTAAATAATTAATATTCAGCTCTCACATATCAATAAATCATCATCATAAATAGTCGAAAAATACATACAACGTTAATCATCATCGTCATCATCAGCCCGTTGCAGTCCATTGCTGGATATAGACCTCTTTAAGGGTACACCACAAAGCGCGGTCAGCCGATGTTTGCATCCAGTCGCCGCCGGCCCTCTTAGGCCGCAAATTCGGAATGGCGGGGCGTGCAGCGGAGCGTTCCAGCGTGTATTGCCGCGTGCAACGTCGCATTCAGCGTCGCGTTCAGCGTGCACACAACTAGATTTCGCTAGAGCGTGCGTGCGAGCGGGGCGTCCAAGTACGTTGACCAATCGGAGGCCGCCATTCAAGGGCAAGTGTCATCACGTCAAAGGAACGATATTACGAGACATTCGTGTATATTTGTTGTTGTTTGTTTTGTCTAATCAATGAATGCGATCCTTCCGGAATAGTATTTAATGTCAACATAATGTCATTCGAAATGATAATTAGCGAAGTGCAATCACGGCCGGAGTTATTGCTTTCAAGTCATAAACATATAATCATTTTGTGCGCTGGTGAAATCGAGCTATTTTTTTAATTATTGAACTTTCAATGCCATTCAGTATATATAATCAAAGCACTTTATAGACATTCTTGTATAATCAAAAAAATCCGATTCGGATTGTTGTAATGTTTCATATATTGTAGCAAATTCTCCTAAAGAATTTCTTTGTTCAATTGTTTTACTTTTAGTTTTTCTTTCATTAAATAATTCACATCTTCAAAATGAATTTTCTTCTAATAATACGTCAATATCTTCCCATTTCATATTTTGTTAATGAATGTTTCTTTTACTCGCAAATCTTGACACACTGAACAAAATATCACTTTTAAACGCTCGTTAAAACGCCAAAACACTGATCACGCCGCTTAACTACGCGCTAAAAACGCTGCTACGAATACACCAAGAGAGAAATCTATACGTTCAGTATTCGAGCTCGCTCAAAACAACGCGCCGCTGCACGCCCCGCCGTTCCGAATTTGCGGCTTTACGTAAGTCGTCCCGCCATCTGGCGCTCGACACAAAGTTTGCCAAACCTTTAAGTCATGGAAATCTATATAATATAAAAGAGGAAGGTGACTGACATACCCAGAGATCAACGCACAGCCCAAACCGCTGAACCTAGAATCCTGAAAATTTGCATGTAGGTTGTTTAAATAACGTAAGTGAGCACTAAGAAAGGAATTGTTGAAATTCCACCCCAATCAGGAGATGAAAGTCTGCGTGAGCGAAGCCGCGTGCAAAAGCTAGTCTTATATATAAAAAATCAATTGCTGTTCGTTTGTGTCGCTAAAACTCGAGAACGGCTAGGCCGATTTCACAGATTTTTTTTGAAATGTTTTTTTTTTTAACTTTTCAGCACTAGATCTTAACAATGTACAAGTCTACGAAGGCGAACCCGAAGAAGACCCCGACACCACCTTCACACTGACCGAGCACTACTTCAAACAGATGGTCCAAGGTCGAGAAGATGCCAGAGTCATTATACAGGCTGGACGGTGTTCCGTCACAGGAGACATCGTGAGAGCTATGCAACTTGAACCTTATATTAAGTTAGAATAGAAGCTGTTATAATATTTTAGTTAAGATTAACTTATAAAAAAGATTATTTTTAAATTAATCATTACGATGTATATTGAATGTAAGAAAAACACTTCAAGTAAAATATATTAAACATAAAATGGTCAAAAAGATACGACTCTTCGCTGGAGGTTTTTTTTTATGTTTGACCCTGCCAAAATGACTACTCTGCCTGATGGAAAGCATAAGCAGAATCCAAGAGTGTTGGTCACCATACTCACTGCGAATGCAGACAATCTAGCATGGTGACCCACACCATGGCGGGCTAGTGAAGCTTCTCCATCATTGGGCCTCCGGTATCGCACTCACCAACGAAACAAGTAACGATGTTGGTTCGAATTTCAGACATAAATGTTGTGTGCTATCCAAAACATACTTGTCCTCATCCTGTCCTGATTTTTTATTGATAAGTAAGGTAACTTAAAGGAGTTCAGTTTTTAGTATCTACAACCCTAGAACATAATTACTACCACCGACAGAAATTCGAAAAATTGGGAAAAATAGCTGAAGAGCCAGTGGGTTGGCCATATTTCAAACCGTGGGAGAGCCCCGCTTCGGCATGAATGGGCCGGCTCGACCGGGGTGATACCACGGCCTTACAGAAAACCGGTGTGAAATAGCGCTCGCGCTGTGTTTCACCGAGTGAGTGAGGATACCGAAAGCCCATACCCTAACTCCTCCCCACATCCCTCTCCCCATCCCCCAAAGGCCGGCAATGCACTTGTGACACCACTGGCGTTGCGGGTGTCCATGGGCATCGGTAATCGCTTACCATCGATACGTCTGCTCGTTTGTCGCATATTTCATAAAAAAGACTATTAATGAAAGTAATCACACATGCAATCATTGCATCTCTGCTAACGCTGTGGCTGTTTGATGATGACTTCCTTATAGAAATTACTTGGACGAGAACGAACAAATTCGCAATTCAAACATATGAAAAAAATTTTTTTTTTTCATTTGTTTTTTAATTTTAAGTTTGTTATGTCAATTTTAGAATTCTCAACCAAAGTGTAGTGCACCTTCTCATTCATTTCCACACCACCCGACGGTAGACTGGTAGAGAATGCCTGTGGCATTAATTCCGCCATTGTACATTTGTGCATAAAGTTTTTAAATTAAAAAAAAAATCTTAAAAAGCAGTTTGTACTGCCTCTCGAGTATTGATTTTATTGCCCGCCAAAAAGCGCCTTGCGCCTGCTGACTTCAAAAGCTGATTTAGATAAAATTCAGAAAAAAAGTTGAAGTCAGCAGGCGCAAGGCGCTTTTAAGTACAGAGATGACGGAGAGCTTTTAACCCCAGCTCTTGTTTGATCTGTAAATATTTTTTGTATTTTTTTTTATGTTTGGCCTGCCAGAATGACTCTACTCTGCCTGATGGAAAGCATAAGCAGAATCCACGAGTGGTGGCCACCATACTCATTGCGAATAGAACAATGCAGTATGGCGACCCACACTATGGCGGCCTAGTGATGCTTGTGCATCCTTTAGTCTAGTCAACAAGTATGGAACTTGTAGACTAGACTAATTGGGCCTCCGGTCTCGCACTCACCAACGAAACACGACAGCACAAACGCTGTCATTTTACGTTGATTTTCTGTGCGAGGGTAGTACCGCCCCGGTCGAGCCGGCCCGTTCGTGCTGAAATCAGCGAGGCTCTACTACCTACTATCTTAAAAGATCGTAATCGACTAAGAATTCGCGCTCGCACCTACAGCGGACTTTAAATGTGTCTGGCAAGATGTAAAAACCATTAAAACTGTCCGGCTATTGAAGTAACATTTTTATAGGTCCCCAGTAACTTATACAAAATTTAGCTTTTATACTATAGCGAAAGTACAACTATAATTTATTAAGGTTTAGGGGTGTCTGGCAGGGAGTAACAACTGTCATAAGTGTCCGGCAATGGAAGACCTGATTTCTAAAGTTATCCCGAAGAAAATATGAAAAAATTTAGCTTTATACTTAACGAAAATTAGGTACTATTTATACACCTTTAATCCCTGTTATCTGCCCAAGTAACCACAACCCAAACTCTATAGTCGCTGGTCGTTCTTACCTATATAGGGGTCATGCACAGAAAAACTTTCAGCTTTTATAAAATAACGAAGGTCTGGCCGTCGTGGGCTCTTGGTCTAAGTATATCCTATGTCGCAGGGATTTTACAAATATACATGACCCACAAAGATGCCGTAGGAAGCTTAAGCCAATAGACAAACCGATTTAACGATATTAACCTCAATGAATATTCAAAACAAAAGAAAGTAACTCTAAACTTTTATTACATACTAGCTGTTGCACGCGGCTATGTCGGCCAACCAACTCAGAAACCTTTGTGGGCTCATGTACAACACTTTTGCTGAAGATAATAACATGATCAAATGCATAGTTTACGATTCTATAAAGGACATACAGACAAACATTCATTTTTATAATAGGTCTTTACCTATGAAATTGCCGGTTTGTATGCAATAAGTAAAAGTACTTATTTTGCGAATTCTGTTGCGAACTGTACCAAATGATGTTGTCAGTTCAGACAGTCTCCAAGCTGCAAGAGCTGGGGTTGGAAGCTCTCCCTCATCCGCCATACTCACCAGACCTTGCACCTACCCACTATTACTTTTTCCAAAATTTAGACAACTTTTTAGTGGGTAATAAATTTAATTCCCGAGAGGCAGTACAAAATGCCTTTGAAGAGTTTGTTGCCTCCCGTCCAGCTGATATCTACAAGAAGGGCATCAATAAACTGCCAATGCGTTGGCAAAGATGCGTCGATTGCATGGGTGATTACTTCGAATAACAGAAATAGAAAACAGAAAAGTTTGAAAAAATAAGTACTTTCACTTATTGCATACAAAACGGCAATTTCATAGGTAAAGACCTATTATATATAAAAGATGTTAGTTTAGATTTGAACTTAAAATACTTGCAATTGTATAAAAAAATACTCTACTGTAAAAAAGAACACATTCCTCGACATGATCTGATACACAAAGTCAAGCGGGCAAAAGCGTCAGTATAAAATCAACCTAAGACAGTCGGTAACTACAAATATGGCTACATACAATATGGATTTTATTTGGATTATTTTTTGTATAGAACCGTTAGTAAACGGTTACTAGAGATTATGACTGATTGTAATGTAGGTTAAAAACTACTTTTACGATCAGATATCAATCAAAATTTGGCGGTTCTGTACGGTCGGCAACAAAACTGTATCTAATTAGTTTACACACACCTTAATATTTTCTTTAATAACAAATATTTTAGTTTATACTTGACAGTACTAGATATTTAGAACTAATGACACCAGTATAGGTCCGTCTCACTTAGCAGTTTAGTACAAAACTGTACCTACATAGGTACAGTTTTGTACTAAATTGCTGAATGAAAAGCTTAAGAGCAAAAGGATTACTTAATGCTAAGCACATTTATACGTTCGTTATTGTTATTTTGTTCAAAGTAAAAATCGCTAATTTTTATATTTACCTTTTGGAAACTTGAAAAATTACTTAATCCACTACACTCTCAGCGTAATAGACGACGTTAAAGGTTTTCTTCCAATTTATGTGTCACGGAACTGATATGACTAAATCTATCGATGTTTTATTTAAATTTATAATATGAATGTGATTTTAAACATCGTAGTTTTTTAATTGAATATTTTGACTTGAAAGGATTTTTGGAAATAATATCTCACGATTTTTTTGTAGACTGTATTTTTCTGAGTCAGTAACTTTCGTGTGCTCCTAATATAAGTGTAAAAAAATATATATGTAAAGCTTAGTGTCTTAAAAAAGTGTACAATATTATTAGATGCAATCGGAGACCACTTTCCCAGTTCCGAAAGTTTAGACTCATTGACAGCTCTATCATTGAAGCAATTGAAATAAAAATCTATATCTATACTAATATTAGAAACGCGAAAGTTTGTAAGTATGGATGCATGGATGGATGGATGGATGTTTGTTACTCTTTCACGAAAAAACTACTGAACGGATTTGGATGAAACTTTACAGTAATATAGCTTATACATCAGAATAACACATAGGCTACTATTTGCCGCGATAACCGACATATACGCGGGCGGCGCCGCGCCGCGGGCAACAACTAATTATAAATATTTCACAAAAACACTGTTTATCGAATAAAGTTAAAAACAAATCGTAAACAACGGCTACAGAGAACTTGATACTGGCTCATCACAAGGGTCGGTATAAGCTTAATGAACCAACAAAACATAAAACAACGTGGCCCTACCTCAATCCGAGCCGTATATGAGAAGACTGGTTTGCGAACGGTTTCACAGGTTTAGTGCTAGGTCATACACCTCTACCACACAGATACAAATAGAATTATAATAGAAGCGAGCTTTAAGATCAGTTTTTGTTCTGTATCTGACAAATTTTTGACTATTAATCCGTGTGTTGACGAATATGGGATGTCAAAATTTCATCATTCCGTATGTGTCGTAAGAGAAACAAGTAAAATTTTAACAAAAACAAAAACCGACTTCAAAGTTCGACTCGATTTCTCTTGGATGCCATCCAACGGTACCACCGTTGGGATATCTCCTTTCCATTAAAAAAAGAATCATCAAAATCGGTTCATAAACGACGAAGTTATCCGCGAACAAACATATAAAAAAAAAAATACGGTCGAATTGAGAAACCTCCTCCTTTTTTTGAAGTCGGTTAAAAAAGCGGACAAGTGCGAGTCGGACTCGCCCATGAAGGGTTCCGAAGCAGCAAGTAACATAATATAAAAGTTCTTGTAATTAGTTGTAACTTTGATCGATGTTTTAATAATAGTGTATTTTTTTGCGATTTACCATTTATGACGTATTAAAAAAAAACTACTTACTAGATCTCGTTCAAACCAATTTTCGGTGGAAGTTTGCATAGTAATGTACATTATATTTTTTTTTAGTTTTATCATTCTCTTATTTTAGAAGTTACTGGGGGGGGGACACATTTTATCACTTTGGAAGTGTCTCTCGCGCAAACTATTCAGCTTACAAAAAAATGATATTATAAACCTCAATATCATTTTGAAGACCTATTCATAAATACCCCACACGTATGGGTTTGATGAAAATTTTTTTTTTGAGTTTCAGTTCTAAGTATTTATCCCCCAAAATTTATTGTTTTTTTTTTATTCTTGTGTGAAAATCTTAATGCGGTTCACAGAATACATCTACTTACCAAGTTTCAACAGTATAGTTCTTATAGTTTCGGAATAAAGTGGCTGTGACATACGAACGGACAGACAGACAGACGGACGTACAGACAGACAGACAGACAGACATGACGAATCTATAAGGGTTACGTTTTTTGCCTTTGGCACGGAACCCTAAAAAGGAAACCTTAATACAAATCCTGTACCATACCTGCCTGGCTTGCGTGGGACAGTCCCAGACAAGCCAGGTAGTGGGTAGATAGACCGATTCGACGGGAGTCCCACACACGCCTTTCGTATGTGTGTGTCCAAGGAGAGTATGGTGCAAAAAGCATTCCCCGCGTAAAAAAAGTAGGCCAAACTTGCTGTCTAAAAAGAGGCCTAGCTCCTGGACTACTAAAGGCTCTTGACGATAATATTGCATTGACAAGTCTCATTTTGCTAGTGGGTAGAGATACTGACGGCTAAACGAAAGGTTGTGTGATCCATTACTAAGTAGAGAGATAGATAGAAAACTCTTTATTTACCTATACACCTTATTGCACATTCACAAGAGATATATAATGTACAAAATGCGCCCTTATTGCCAAACAAACTCTTGTAGGCAACCTTATGCGCCCTTATTGCCAAACAAACTCTTGTAGGCAACCTTAGGATGGATCAGAATGTTTCGAAGAGACAGTAGTAGTTGACTGTGTTTATACACCGTATTACAAGTTCACAAGAGATATATTGTACAAAGGGCGGCCTTATTGCCAAGCAAACTCTTGTTGGCAACCTTAGGATGGAGCAGAATGTATCGGAGAGACAGTAGCTGATAGTGCAATGAGTTTTGAAGAAATTATTTGCTAATGAACATAATTAGAAACACATCCATACATATACACATGCAAGCTTAAATGGATTACCTGTATTCGTCCCGATTCAAAGGGTTACTAACTGTGATATAGAAATCGGCTTAGAGTACCGGAAAAAAAGATACTGTGCTCAATAGTGGATTAGAAAATGACTTTCACTCGAGTGAAACTGTGAACAAAATGTAACTATTTAATATTATATTGATTTCTTTATTTGTTTTTTTAATTATGGTTATGTAGGTACATAGGTTTTAATAAAAGCTTCATTTTCATTAACTTTATACTATTTAATAAATCTTGTGCGCCGAGGATCCCTAATCATGTTACTTTATTTTAGTTTTATTCTAGCAAAAGAGTAGCAAATACTAACCAACTGGTTGGTGTATGTTGTATGCTACATAGCGAGGAATAAGTTCTTTGAATTAATCTTTCGATTTGTAAACCAGTTTTGTCTTTATTGGTATTAGCAATCGATAAATGCTGAAATGTGTGTGTTCGTATGCTTTCTGAACATTAGTACCTATCAATCGGTCTTTTGTTAGTAAATCACAGTATCACACTAGAGATATATAGCTGTAGATAATGTTAACAAATGAGTTTATAGTTTTAAGTTAGACTTTCATTGATATATTCTTTTTTAGGTTTCTTTTTAATGTATTCGGAGTTAGCACAGGGTATCGCGTACAAAAGGATTTAGACGTTTCTTTTACAACCGCCCACCTACTTGAAACTTAGGTGTCACTCTCAGATCATAAAAATAATGTTTCTATGATCTGTGGTGTCACTACTGCTCTTGACAATATAATGGTTTTGCAGACGTGGTTTATGGTAAGGAATAAATAAATCAATATTTCGGACATCTGATACATAAGGCTATCTAGTCCCAAACTAAGCAGAGCATGTATTATGGGTAATAGATAACTGATATAAATACTAGAGATGTGCCGACTAGTCGACGACTAGTCGGTAAAGCCGACTATTCGGCAACAATCGTAGTCGACGACTAGTCGACGAATAGTCGGCAAAAAGCGCCGACTATTCGGCTTATTACTTTGTATGTATTTCTCAATAATATATTTGTCAATTTTTATTTTATAATCAGTTTTAGACATTACGAAATGTAAAACCAAGCAATCTTTCTTTTGGTAACCAGATTCTAAAATTACTTGCTGATAAAAAACATAACTGACATTTATTAAAAAAAATGTTTGCTTGTAGTGTTTGCACTTTTTTCCTTTCCACCACGAGAAATAATCATTGACATTGATTACACATAACAGCATTAGGGTCCAATGCGACGGCGTGGCCTCTGATTTTCTAGAGGTAAACGCTGGCGTACCTCAGGGCTCCGTCCTGTCGCCCACACTGTTTCTTCTTTAGCCGGACAACTTGCAGTCAAGCTGGTAGAAGTTGAGGAAAAAGGACAGGAGCTTGTCTCTGTGCTCAACCATGTTCTGGGCGGCATTTCTCAATGGGGCTTTCAGAATCTGGTCGAGTTCAATGCCAAGATTAACAGGTGTTCGTGTTATCTGCCAAAAAGTCTCCATTCCTTCTACTTCCATTTTTCAGAACACTCAAATGCAATTACAAGGTAACCTCGACATCTTTGGCATGGATTTCTGCAGAGATCTTAACCCGCACGAATACGTTGAGAGTGTCACCAAAGCAGCCTCGCGGAAGCTAGGTGTTTTAAGCAAAGTGACACAGTTCTTCTCGCCCGAGCATCCGTGTCTTCTTTCCAAGACCCAGGTTCACTCGTGTGTGTCGAACCCATTCTGCCGAGCTTCGAAGCTTAGATAGGGAGGACCGACTGTGTCACCTACCGATTCACTCAGATACTCACCGGGCACGGTTGCTTCGGAGAGTATCTGAACAGAATTGGACGTGAGGCTACGGCACAATGCCATCACTGAGGGTCCGACCGGAACTCCGCCCAGCACACGCTGGAGGACTGCCCTGCGTGGGAGTCCGAGTGTCGACTCCTGGTCGGACAGATCGGATGAAACCTGTCACCACCAGCATTGATCGCGGCAATGCTGGCGAGTAGTGAGGGATGGGAGGCCGTGGTCTCCTTCTGTGCAGACGTAATGCTTTAGAAGTAGTCCGCAGAGCGGGATCGGGAAATGGCCGTCCCCGCTCGCAGGAGGCGACGAAGGGACTGCTACCTCCCCAATCGACGCTAAAGGGTCGTTGTGGCCACATCTAGGAAATATAGCACCCATGGCAGTCCTCTATCGCCATTATCATGGAGAGTGTTCTGAAGAGCTCTTCCAACTGGTCCTCTCCTCTACAGGACAATACGGGCCGGCCTCGGAAGTCACCGCTTCAGAGTGGTAGACATACGTTCTCGCACTCATCGCTTCGGTTCTTCCTTCCTGTGCCGAGCGGTCAAAACCTGGAACTCAGTACCACCGTGTTTCCTTCCCAATATGATACCGGGTCCTTTCAGCGGTTCGTGAAAGAGCATCTCACCAGACCGCCATAGTGTGGGTCACCATGCTGCATTGTCCTTATTACCTACCTACTTCCTACATTGAGGATGGTGACCACCACTCTTGGATTCTGCTCATGATTTCCATCAGGCAGGGCAGAGTCATTTTGGCAGCAAATACATAAAAGAAATTGAGAGCATCACTAAGGCGGCCTCGCGGAAACTTAGCGTACTGAATAGGGTGAGACGGTTCTTTGCGCCCGAGCATCTGTGTCTTCTTTATAAGACCCAGGTTCGCTCGTTCGTGGAGGACTGTTCTCATCTTTGTAATGGATCCACGCAGAATTTGCTTGATGCTCTTGATTGGTTGCAGCGGCCAGCAGTCCGCATAATCAACAGTCCCGATGCCACCGAGTCCCTTGAGTCTTTGCACTTGCGGGGAGATATCGCCTCTGTGACAGTCCTATACCGTGTTTACCATGGACAGTGTTCTGAAGAGCTCTTCCAACTAATCCCACTTTCTCCCATCTTCTACAGGACAGCACGTACTGGCATTGGAAGTCACCGCTTCAGAGTCGTAGAAATACGCTCTGGAACTAAACGGTTTCGTTCTGCCAGCGCACGTGTTTCCCTTCCACGTCCACTATGATCCCGGGTCCTTTAGGCGGCGTGTGAAAATGCATCTCACTAGGCCTCTCTCATCACGCTATACTGCATTGTCTGTGTTCGCAGTGAGTATGGTGTTGGATTGTTGGATTCTACTCAAGCTTTCATCAGGCTCAGCAGAATCACTTTGGCAGGCTATCAAATAAAAATAAAAATTAAAAAAACATGGCACAAGTAATTTTCTTTTTCATTTAACTCTTCATTTCAATCAACAATAATAATAATATCTTTACACAAAAATACTTTTTACACTAAAACACCGTTCCGACTCCGACCATCACATGCATAAATGAAGAAACAAGGTTTGCAGGCGGCGTTTGCGACTGGGGCGCGAATCAGCTGTAAACGAAGAGTTACGGAAATGTCAGGGACCACGATCGGTTTGGCCGATTAGTCGGCCGACTAGTCGGCCTTTTTAGGACCGACTAATCGGTTAGTCGGCTAGTCGGCCAAAGTACTGATCGGCCCATCACTAATAAATACTTATATACTTTTTTTTTTGCAGATCATACAAATATTTGGTCCGACACGGGCATCGAACCCGAGACCGCACAGCAGTACTACATACGCTACCACTGCGCCACCTAGCCAGTCAAATAGACAGGTTTTTAGCAAATTATGTTCTTCTAAGTTTCGAAAGGGATCGTCAAGGCCTCGACCAAGTCATATTACCTATAGCCTAATTACATTTCCTGTGATATGACCGTATAGACTTGGGGACATAATTGCTACTGGTTAGATAATCGGTAGAGAACGGCAGTTAGATGTTAAGGACAACTACGCTAGCCCTTTGCATCGAGTAAACTATGCACTAGATGGTGTACACTCAGTGACAGCTGTGTTTGATATAATATTTAAAAAAACCTATGTACCTTTTTCAACATTTTTGTCTATTGGGTAGTTATTTCTAATGATTTTTTTCAGTATTAGTACTCCATGTTTAAGCATAGGTATAACTCGTGCACTGAGAATTTATCCTGTGACGCTGTAAACTTTTCAAAAACCTACAAAACGGACTTAAAGAACACCTATGTATCATGTGTTTAACTTCAATAAAAGAAACGAATTTACATAAAAGTTGTTTTTATTTGGTGACATCTTGAGTGCGCTTGCACGCTTCCCCGTTGTACAAGATACGTTCGGAAACGTTAACTTAAAATGATACATCTTCCTCTTATAAACATAAAAATTCTTGAACATAAAATATAAACAAATAAAATTCAAACCGGCCTTATTAACAATTTTCATGAAGTTACATAATCATCCAAATACTTAGGAGGTTTCACATCTCTCCTAGGTCTGTCAGAAGGTAATCTACGATGGTCGGTTACAACTTGTTCTGCTTCGACAGAATCAGAGCCTTCAGGTACTATAGCTTTTTCAGATTCTACAGTGTTCAAGGCCTCTGATTCTGACGGTTTTATGTGTGATGAATTTCTTCTTAAAACCGTACCATTCTCATCTTCTATCAAATAAGATCTCGGAGAGGTATGAAAACCAGTAATTTTAGCTCGACGCCATTCTTTGTCTTTATAAAATACTATATCCTGATCCTTCTTCAATATATAATTATACTTTTTAGCAGTTCTATCATAGTTTGTTTTATTTATTAAATTTCTCTTACTCTGGTATGATTGAAAATTAGTTACAGTTTTTGGAACAAGGAGCTCTCTGTGAGTGGGCAAGATAGATCTAATTAAGCGACTTTGTAACAATTGTGATGGACTATAAGGCGAGTCCAACACCGGACTATTCCTATACTCCAGTAAAACTATATCTAAATCTAAATTTTCACATTTACATTTCTTAAGAATATTTTTTGCAATACCCACATATCGTTCAATAAACCCATTTGATTTTGGATACAAAGGGCTAGATGTAACGATAGAAAATGTGTATTCCTTAGCAAACTTATTAAATTCTATTGAGTTGAATGGCATATTATCTGCCCTTACAACTTTTGGTATTCCATGTGTAGCAAACAAAGTTTTTAGTATTTTAATTACATTCCCAGCTGTCATTGATTTTACCTTCATCAAATCAAACCATTTCGAATAATAGTCTGCAACAATTAAGTAATTTTCATTAGCAAAATTAAGAAAATCACACCCAATTTTCTCATATGGCAAAGTTGGCATTTCATCCAATATCATCTGCTCCTTAGTCTTACTCATGCTATATTTTTCACATAAACGACACTTTTTAACTAATGAAATGACATCATCCTTCATAGTTGGCCAGTAAAAAATTGATTTTGCTCTACCCAGAGTTTTTGTTATACCAAAATGAGAACAGTGCACTTTTGACAATATTGTTTTCTGTAAGGACACAGGAATAATAATTCTATGATTTAAATATACTACATTATTCTCAACAACAATATCATTTTTAATTTTCCAATAATACTTAACAGTATCAGGAACTTTATCAATACTGTTTGGCCAACCATTATTATAAAACTCAATTAATAAAGAAAGTGTCACATCACGAAGGGATGCCTGTGAAATCTGTGATAACAATGTATCACTAACATTGACTGTGTGGACGACTCTGTCCAGAGAACTCTCGAAAGTATCACACTCAGCCCTTGATGATGCTCTACTCAACGCATCTGCAATTAACATTAAAGAACCTTTCAAATACTGAACCTCAATATCATAAATGTTTAATTTGATTCTTATTTTACGAAGCCGTTGTGATGCAATAGAGTGAATTTCCTTTTTCATAAGTGCTACTAGGGGCTGATGATCTGTCTGCACAATGGTATGTCGCCCATAAATGTAATAATGAAACTTTTTGCACGCAAACAAAATAGCTAAAAATTCCTTATCTATTCACACATTCTATATTCACACTCTGATTTACTCAAACTTTTTGATGCAAATGCAACAGGTTGTTTATTTTGCAGCAGTACACAACCAATGGCATTCTTTGAACTGTCAGTTTGGATAGTTATTGGTTCTTTGGGATCAAAATTTCTTAAGACTGTTGGACTAATCAATAATTTTTTTATTCTATCAACACAGTCAATATGAATCTGTTGCCACTGAAAATCTACATTTTTCTTTAAAAGTTCTCTTAAAGGACTAGTTATTTCTGAAAGTTTCGGTATGAAGTCCCTCAAGTAATTGATCATCCCGAGAAATCTCTGTAAACTTTGTTTATCACTTGGCATATCATAATCCCTAATCGCTTTTACTTTACATTGGTCTGGCATCAAACAACCATCAACTATCTCATAACCAAAATATTTTACTATCTTAGGAAGATATTGAAACTTTTTCAAATTAAATTTTATGTTTAACTCTCGTGCTCTTGACAATACCCTTTTCAAGGCCAAATCATGCTCCGCGTTAGTTTTACCATAGATTAGGAAATCATCAATATATATAAAGACGTTCTCTATATCTTTAAAACAATTCTCACAATTTTCTTGAAAAATTTCAGCTGAAACATCTAGTCCGAAGGGCAATACATTAAAATTATATGTTCCAAACACAGAAGAGAAAGTACATATTTTTCTACTATTTTCTGAGAGACCAATCTGCCAAAATGATTCTTTCAAATCAAGAACTGAAAAGTATCTAGCGTTACATATTTTTACCTTAAGATCATTAATAGTCGGTATTTCATAGTATTTTTTTAGAATACATTTATTCAGGTCTCGTGGATCTAAACATACCCGAATCGCATTCTCATCTTTCTCAACAATGACTATTCTGTTAACCCACTCAGTAGCATTGTTTGCCTTAGATATAATACCTTTCTGACACAGACGTTGAAGCTCAACCTTTAACTTTTCTTTCAACTTTAGAGGAACACGATGTGGTGGCTTAGAAACTGGTTCAGACCTTTCCTTCAACAAAATATTGTATTCCTTTGGAAACCTGCCTGTCCCAGTAAACACATCTTGGTATTCAGAGATCAATTTACACTTGGTTAAATCATCTGTAACAATATCTTGATAAGTTACATCAATTTTATTTATATATTTTCTCTGAATTAGACCTAAAATTAAACAAGCATCTTTGCCAAGAGTTGGCTGAAATTGAGAATCTGTTACAATAAAATCTATGAGATATGTAGAGTCTTTCAACTTGACATTCAACAAAACAGAACCAACCACTTTTATTCTAGTATTATTGTAAGCATGCAATCTAAATTTACAGTGCCTTAGGTCTAACTTCTTTCTTTTTGTTATTAACTGAAATATGTTCATAGGAATTAAATTTACATCAGAACCTGTGTCAAGTTTAAATTTACAATTAGTAGTATCTTCAATTAATAACAATTGGGTCCACTCAGTGGAACATACCCGTTTCTGAACACTGCCACAATAGAATTCTTCATCGCTATCATTGAGAACTGGTTGATTACTTGAAATCACTTTGACAAATTTACTGCGACACACTGATGCCAAATGATTGTATTTATTACACTTGGTGCATAATTTGCCCCTCGCCGGACAAGCTGAGAGCTTCCATTCATGTTTTCCTCCACACCATTTGCACTTTACAACCATAGGCTTAGAGGATTCAGCACACTCTTTGCTAATTTTTGCTACCTCTACTTGTTTTTGAATTTCATCTGTCTGTATTTTCCCAATCTCCGCCAGCCGGAACCGTGTGATAGCCTGGTCTAGTGGCATTTCACCTTCTAGGATTATTTTCTTCTGTGTTTTCATATCATTCGTTCCGAAAACCAACCTGTCTCTAATTGCTTCATTCTCACTACTTTTAAACTCACAGTCCTTGGATAGTTTTAATATGTCTGTTAAGAATTGGTCAAATGACTCTTCTGTTTCTTGTTTACGATTATAAAACAAGAATCTTGAATGAAGTATGTTTTTCTTTGGATTACAGTATTCATCAAACTTGTTTATGACGTCATCATATTTCGACTTCTTGTCCAAATTAAAATTGTTGAAAATCTTTAATCCATCCTCACCAATAATATTTAATAAAATAGCTACCTTCCTCGAGTCTTCACTATCTTTCAAACCTGTGGCAACTAAATAAATTTCCAAGGATTGCTTGAAATTGCTCCAGTTTTGAGCGAGATTCCCTGACGAAACTACTAATTTGTCTGGCAAATTAAATGTTAGCGACATTTTTCTTTCGGTTCACTACTGAGACTGCGCCATGTATCATGTGTTTAACTTCAATAAAAGAAACGAATTTACATAAAAGTTGTTTTTATTTGGTGACATCTTGAGTGCGCTTGCACGCTTCCCCGTTGTACAAGATACGTTCGGAAACGTTAACTTAAAATGATACAACCTAGACTATTATCTCCCTAGCCTTTGGGATATAGGGCAAACGAGCACAAGAATTGCCTGATGGTAAGCGATTGCCCATAGACACCCGCAACACCTGAGGCATATAACAAGTGCGATTGTTATTGTTGTTTGGGGTCCTAACGACCCTAGATCCTAAACAAAATTTGAATCATACAAAGTGTTGTTCCATATGAGAATCAAACCTACAAGACACAACGCAGTAGGAAGCATTTTTGCCCATTGACAAGTGTACAATTATCATAAATAATTAGCATTTTAATGTCTGTACATTAAGCATGTGAAAACATATCTAGTTTTTCCAGTGAACACTTGTGAACGCGACTGCACCGGCAATACCAGCTGGCCGGTCTAAAGTGGCTTGTTTTATTATTAACACAGACCTCTTAGGAGTCGCCAGTGTGTACAAGCAAACACATATTGTGACTATTTTATATTAATATTAGCAACTCTGTTCACCAGCAAAATGTTCAAGAAAATCTGTTTGGTGGTTTTGGTTGCCATGTTTGTGAGCAGTGAAGGTGAGTTTATTTTGTTTAATATTTTTGCAATATGTAATTTTAAAAAAAAACTTATTTAAATTTTATTTTTTCGTTTAAGGGATTTTTTGCAAACATACTTAAATGTGCGGTTTGAAAACAGATTCAAAAATAATAAAATTAATTGCTTGTAGTTTAATTACGTTTAAATTCCAAGTATTTTATATTTTTTATAAAAATTATATTATAACAAATGGTAGTTATTAATATGCATTTTCTTTTATATCTCAAGGAAAGGTGATCAATCTAAAAATATATATTCATTAGATATCCATAATATCAAGTTATCTAAAAAAGACTGAAAATATTAATACCTAATAGAAATTTACAAAGAAATTAGAAATAATTAATATTAATTTAGCAAACTGTTTTAAATTCATTGTCAAATGAGAATTTTTTTTGTAATAAATTTTATGAATAATCACCCAAAGTGTACGTATAAAACAAACACACAATGTACCTATTCATAATTTACGATAGTAATTATAATAGGTCTTTACCTTTGAAATTGCCGTTTTGTATGCAATAAGTGAAAGTACTTATTTTTTCAAACTTTTTTATTTTTGTTATTCGAAGTAATCACCCATGCAATCGAAGCATCTTTGCCAACGCATTGGTGCGTTTATTGATGCAGCTGCTTCACGAAAACGCGCGACCCCATACTGCGCAACAGACAGTCTCCAAGCTGCAAGAGCTGGGGTTGGAAGCTCTCCCTCATCCGCCATACTCACCAGACCTTGCACCTACCGACTATTACTTTTTCCAAAATTTAGACAACTTTTTAGTAGGTAAAAAATTCAATTCCCGAGCGGCAGTACAAAATGCCTTTGAAGAGTTTGTTGCCTCCCGTCCAGCTGATTTTTACAAGAAGGGCATCAATAAACTGCCAATGCGTTGGCAAAGATGCGTCGATTGCATGGGTGATTACTTCGAATAACAGAAATAAAAAAGTTTGAAAAAATAAGTACTTTCACTTATTGCATACAAAACGGCAATTTCATAGGTAAAGACCTAATATATACATAATTTATTATTTGCGAAAATTAAGAATGCGTAATCTTTTCTTTGAAAAGCAACTGTTCTATTAACAGCCTATGAATAAAATAAATTATGTTCATAAAATCGTTTAAATCAATAGGTGTTCAAGTTCTGTCAACAAATTATGATCTGAGCCGAAACTCATACGGCAAACAACTAGGTGGTGAGTGAAACAAAACGAAATTATAAAGGTCAATCATTACCATGTCAATCATTAACATATGAATCATTGACACAATAATATCATTATTGTCTGTATACATAATTTTAAAGGTATATTTAATCATTACATTTATATCGCGTTGTTATTGGGACTGTCAATACAATAATTACTACATAGGTATACAAAAATGAATAACCTATCATTAACTTTTGATTGGTTGGTTGAAATCATTGCATTTTGTTATATTAACAACACCCATGTAAATCATTAACCCGTCAAATCAAATCATTAGCATTTAATAATATCAGGTTATGGTACGTTAACTATTATTTAATAATTGCATTTTTTATAAAGGCATTAATAAGTAAACAAGAGTCTAGAGGTGAACAGAGGAAGACGCCAAGAACAATCCAATTTTCTTTTTACATTTGGGTAGTTTTGCTATTATTTGCTTCTAGTTATTCTGGACTATAGATTCTTGTTTTATGTGGTATCTATTTAAGATTTTGAAGACACATACAGACCACAATTAATAATTAATTAATCAATCTAGCATGGAGCTTTAAATATTCATAGTAGAATGATGGCTAGGGAGAACTTGCAAAAAGTGGTTGCTGGTTCGAACCCCTCCTAGCGTGATTGTGACCTTTTTTTTTTTTGGGAGTCCGGTAATCACCAAAAGGCGTCACCTCGAACCGTCACACCACTGGGGTTTATCGTAATTAAAGTGACTCTATTCTGCTTGATGGATCATGAGCAGAATGCAAGAGTTGTGCTCACCACTCTCACTGCGAATGCAGACACGCACTATAGCGGCCTATTGAGATATTTCTGCAAAAGGCTTTTTACGTGAACCCATTCCTGGGGTTCATTCTCAGTTGATCCACTGTCCAGATTCATGATGGATCTAAAGATTATATTTTTTTTAAAAGTTCCATGAAGAATCTGGTCAATGGATCTACTGAGAATGAACAATTCCTGGAGCAAGCATTCTACTCAAGGAGAAGTAAGTGTTAACACAAGAATACCTGTATTTTATCTAATACGTAGGTACTATTATTGTGCTAAACTTGTACCTAGGCATATATGTAGGTATTATAATTTTATAGGTATAACTATACCTACACATGGAAAAAACCTCTAGGAGGAGGAGTCTAGGAGTAGACAATTAAAAGCTGTTGATAATGAAGATACACATATGCAGTCCGCGTTATTGCAACCTTATCCACGCAAATCATCTTACACACATCAAAAGTGTCTAGGGATCAAGCATTTTTATGCGGATTTCTTGAGATTGAGATGTGGCTTTGGCCCTGGCCTGCTCAGTCGCCAGACTTGAACCCGATTGAGCATGCATGGGATATGCTACAGAGAAGAGCTCTGCCGAATATGGAGGGTATCCAGTCGCAAGAAGACCTTTTTTTGTTGTTGCAACGAACATGGGCGGCCATTCCACAGCGTGATTTGGATGAACTCATTTTGAGTATGCCAAACCGATTCTTGTGTTGTTAGTGTTCGCGGTAGAAACACGGATTATTAATTGTTTAAGTTACCTAATAAAATTTTAAAAAAAACTGTTATTTCAGTCTTTTTTTCGAACTTTAATGTTAGTGGTTCAAATGTCAAAAATCCCTTTATTAGGAAAATGGCAAATTTCTTTATTAATGCAAAGGTGACTTGGTTTATCGTTACTGTGACAAACGAAAACACTTTATTTGATGAATCCTTAAAGAAAATTTTAATTAATATCAATCAGGAGAAAAGTTATTGCAAAAATATATGTTGATCCCTAGACACATATGTTGATCCCTAGACACTTTTGATGTGTGTAGTTTATTAGATACATATAATTCGAGTCGGCTGTTTGGTCAGTTTTTATTATTCTAAGTAACGGCATCGTCTAATACAGTTATGAGATTAGTTAGTTATGATACACTTTGGTTGTACGGCGAGTGCCGTGTACGTCACAAATGTATGTCAATAATGAGATTAACAAGACATTATTAAATCAAATCTAATTTTATTCAAATACTTGTACAAAAGGTTATATTAATTGCCAATGGCACCCAAACTAAGCTACGCTTGTATCTTGGGCTGCCACAACATACAAAAATATGCAACAGTGGAATTAAGATACACAGGATAGGGAATATGCATAAAATTTTTATTTGTCTCAAACATTTTTTTCTAGATTCTTTATTGTCTTTACAATATACATAAAACGTATTTTTTTTATTTAGTGATTATTTAATATCAGAAAATATTAAATAAAAAGTGAAAATTAAGGGAGAGATATTCAAATCTACAAAACGCGTCCTATATATTGGTCGAAACGAAATGTGACGTCGATTGTTACACTATCGAAATTATCGGCGTCGAAATTTCTACTGTGTTAGTAGTGTTTGTGAGAAAAAATAACTTCTTCCATGAATTTTATAGCAATCAAAACTGTAAATAGGTATAAAATAACTGATACACTCAATAGTAAACAAACACGAAATGATAATGACGTCATTTGTTATGTCAATAGCGTGCGAAAAATCACGGCGTTTGAATAGCTCAAATTTAGTCGGTGTTTTAAATTTCACTTTGAAAATTAATTTGACTAGTTTCAAGCCTATTTATATTTTTTTCTATGTTATGGAGACTTATATGATCAGATTAAGAAATAAAAAAAGACATGCATATTCCCTATTATGTATCTGTATTGTTTTCACTCTCAGTTTAAAGTGGGCGAGGAAATAGTGACGTTTATAAGAAAGACTGAAACACTATGTAAACAGAAAACCTGTTAAATAGTAGGTATTAATAGGTATTTCTAGCAACATAAAAACATTTTTGAATAAGTGCACACTCATCTACCTACTTCTTATAAAAAATACACTTGTTCATCTACATTACCATCACCAGAAAACTGATTGTATCGCGACAATTAAGGTACTTAAATGATTAAAATGTGTTTAATTAGCAAAAAAGGGCCCGTTAAATAATTCATGTCTTGTCATTCTATCGAAAACAGTTAAATTAATGTAACAGTATTGACTTTTACTATTTTTTATTAAGAGCAAGTACCTAATACCTGTCCTTGAAATAGTTTTTGGTCTCTGGCATAAAATTTGATAATTCGAGATACATTTTCTGCAGTTATTGACTGCAGAAAATGTATCTCCTTGCACTGTGCAAGAATTGAACACGCAACATTGCAGGAGTACCTACCTACCCTACCTATGCACTGCCGTCGCGACTCGCGACATACCTATAGTTTTGTGAGTAGTTATATGACCGACTTCAAAAAAGAAAGATTTTTCGTAACGATATTCCACTTCTTAGTTTCCTAAATTAAGAAGTCAGTGATATTCTCATAAATGTAAATTTTTACGATTTTATATTTAACAATATTAAGACAATAACTGACGTAGTTATAGATGACTTTGGTTTTTTTTTGGCATAAAAAACTGAACATGTCATTTTCCAAAGAAACTTCACGGTACACAATTGTTAATTACGTACTTACCTAGTTTAATTAAAGACTATGAGGAAACATCGCAAGGTCGTTTTTCGTGAATCAGTCAAGTTTCTATATATATTTACATCAGTTACCTACATAATTAAGAATAATTAGCAGTACATAGATAGGTATCAATGGAATACAATGCATTATTTTTATGTGATGCCTACTTCCTATGTCTTTAAGAAGCTATTTTTATTTAAAATATAAATTTTATCAAGGTTTTACGTTTCATAGTTTGATAAATGTCAGTGAATGATTGAATGAATATTTATAAATATGTGACGAGACGCACACCTATGCCTTACATTCTAACAAAATGTCTCATACAAATAAGTATGTATACATTCTCAAGCTTTAAAATCAGAATATACATTGCACCATACCTAAATTAATTTGGGACAATATCAATAACATGGTGAATAATTTTACTTTTAAATTCATGATTTACTACCGCAAAACTAAAAGGGTTCATTTCGTTCACCCATTCATTCATCAATTGGTTCATCACTAACAATCATTACCATCGCTCATTCACCAACAGGTTTCAGCATAAGAGACTTAGTGGATCTTTTAATAGGAGGAAATTATGGACAACAACCAGGATACTACCCAGGAGGTGGATACGGTGGAGGGTACTACCCAGGGCAGCAAGGACCTGCAGGACCACCAGGAGCTCATGCCGGATGCCCTCTCTGCGATTCTTCAGTCTACAGCTACTGCTCGTACAAGCAAGATCATGATTCGTGCTGTTGCGATAATGGTTGTAAGTATATAATATCCTTCCTGATCATATTATTATTAGAAATATTACTTTCCTACCAACTTTGGTCCATTAATTGAACAGTTACCTATCTATGATTCGTCTAAATATATTTGACCTCCGGCTCGAAGGACCATTAAATGTAGGTACAATTGTACACTTTCAGATATTGTGGAGTGCATAGACTAAAATATCAGTTAGTTCTAGTTAAAAATGTAATTAGTTAAACACGTGAACTTTAACTGTTCTTTCCCATGATCTTAATTGTGTTGTCGTTGACTGCACATCGTATTACATATACAATATAGGTAATTATATTATATTTTGGTACTTACGCCGTTTAAGGCTTTCCTCAGAAGCAGCAGCAGTGCCGGCATAACCAGCTGTACTTGGAAGACGAGATGGCGCGAGGGTGTCGACGCAAGTTGCATCCCACACCAAAGACTTACCCATCTTCCATGGCAGTAACGACCAGATAGTATATCTGGTCTCTTGCCATCGTCCCGTACCCTTTGGTTAACATACAGCTGGAACGCCGGCGGTAAAAAGAGCACGACAATTAATTTCGTTAATATTGGCATGTCGAGATATACGGCCAGCGCTACTGCTACAAGAAAGGCCATTGTTGAAGATGAAAGAAGTAGCCTATCAGCCACTACCGTGGGAGAGTCACGCTTCGGCATGAATGGGCCGGCTCGACCGGAGTGATACCACGGCCTCACAGAAAACCGGTGTGAAATAGTGCTTGCGCTGTGTTTCGCCGAGTGAGTGAGGATAGCGGAGGCCCATAGCCCAACAACCCCCCCCCCCATCCCCCAAATGCCGACAACGCACTTGTGACGCCTCTGGTGTTGCAGGTGTCCATGGGCGGCGGTAATCGATTACCATCAGGCGATACATCTGCTCGTTTGCCCGTCTATTCCATGAAATGAAAAAAAACTTTTATAGAGTGCGTTTTAATCACTTTTACTCATTTCCTACATATTGCATTTCTATTTAGTCAACTATTTTCTTAGTATGAAATATACAACAATTGTAACAGTCGATTTGTTTACCTTGTTGAATAACCAAGTTACCGTTTATTTTTCAGACAACCCCTTCGCTTGCAGCAAAACTGACTGCAACTTCCTCTACGCGAATTCCTGTCAAGAATTCCAGCTTATCACGAATTGCTGCTGTGTAGATCTCTTCAAAAGCTCCGGTAAAATCAAACCAACTGACATCATATAATCGTGGCAAATGAAAAAAATAGTTTATAAGAACTGCTAAAATTATCTGATTGCATTAAACCGAAACATTTCTTCAGAATCTTTTACTACAACCGGTAAAATCGGTTCGATTTAAATTACAAATTACATCGTTTCTTCTTATAAATTTATTGATAAAAGAGATTTCGGTTATAGAAAAAACGAGAAAATTTATTTAAGAGCTTTAAATTTATTAAATCAATAATATAATAATTAACTTTGCGAAAAGTACAACTTAACCCAGCAATGGCCTTTGGTTTGATGCAACAGGAACATAAGTAGGTACATTTATTTTTAACTAAGTCGATTATTCAGTCATAAATTTTAGTTATTAAAGGAAACTAATACATATTCAAAAGGCTGTTTTATTAGTGAATTTCAAACCGGAAACCGGTTATTGAAATTACCGTAACTTAAGACGGTTCTTCTAAAATCTTACTTTCACTATTCACTTATGCAAAATCACAATGTCGATTTATTTACGACTCGACTTGATGCTGGAGAAAAGTTATTTGCATAGCATATAGGTATCTCAAAATAAAGTGTGTAAATAAAGAGTCTATTCGAATGGCGTACGTTATGAGAATTTGCTAAAGGAGAGTGGCAGATACTGTACCGCCGGTCCGCTGACAATATATATATATCTAAGGTTTTCGTATCTTGCCATTTAAAATCCACTGACAACTAGATGATGTTGTGTGAGATTGACGGAAATGCTCTTAATAGGACATTATTTTAAAAACTCACTCCTGTTTACTTGATCCTGATATAGATACGTTATTGCTTTCATGTCATGTCGCAAAACGGTAGAAGACGCACTTTGACTGCCTCTGTGGCGCAGTGGTAGCGTGTGCGGCTGCTGTGCAGGAGGTCTCGGGTTCGATTCCCGGGTCGGACCAAATGTTTGTATGATCTGCAAATATTTGTTTCGGAGTTTGGGTGTTTTCTATGTATAATATGTATGTATTTACAACAAAAAAAAAAGTATATATGTATTTATATCAGTTGTCTAGTACCCATAACACAAGCTCTGCTTAGCTTGGGACTAGATGGCGTTGTGTGTTAAATGTCCGAAATATTTATTAAAAAAAAAAAAAAAAAAAAAAAAATATCTAGAATTAAATGGGATAGACCATTCTAGACCAGATAGCAATTTAGCGCCATCTATCGTTGAAAATCGGAGTTATTAATCATGACCTCCACAGTCGTGCGCTACATGGCACTAGATGGCGCTGTCCACAATTCTAGCGTCTTCTAGATTGTACCAGACCCATATTCTCGATGGGATAACATTTATGAAAATTACTAGCTGAGCCCGCGACTTCGTCCGCGTGGAACAGTGACTTTGGGTAGCAGATTTAATTATTAAGGCTAATATTATTTTTAAAATAAGACACACTTTTCACTTTTAAAAACATATTTAAGTATTTATATAAGTACATAAAATAAAAAGTATTTTGTATGAGCTTATTTCGACATTCGACATGGCCAAGGCTTTCAACCTGTTCTTGCACCGTTCGCTTCTCTCCGACCGCTAAGCATTCGGTCTGCCTCCTAGAGTCGTCTCTAGATTGACTCTTTTCTTCATCAGCGCCTTCGCATTCGGGTTCTTTGCGACGGACGGCGCGGCCTCTGTTTTTCTGGAGGTAAACGCTAGCGTACCTCAGAATTCGGTCCTGTCGCCCAAGATGTTTCTTCTGCATGTCAATGACATATTAGCCCTTGGCAATATACATTGCTATGCAGAAGATAGCACAGTGCATGGGCGATATTATGGATACCCTGCAGCCAAGATAGTAGACGTTGAGGAAAATGGATAGGAGCTTGTCGCTGAGCTTGACCGGGTTTTGAACCGCATTTAACAATGGGGTGATGAGAATCTGGTCGAGTTCAACGTTAAGAAAACACAGGTGTGCCCGTTCTCTACCAAAAAGTCTCCGTTTCTTCCCCTCCCCACTTTTCAGAGTACTCAACTGCCACTACGGGATAAGCTGTCCTGGGCATGGATATTTGCCGAGACCTCAACCCACGGGAGTACATCGAGGGCACCACTAAGACAGCCTGCTCCGCCGCAGCAGACTCCTTTATAAGACCCAGGTACGCTCGTCCGTACTGTTCTCATCTTTGTGATGGATCTAGGCATTGATTTTCTCGATCTTTTGCAGCGGCAATCAGTCCGCATTATCAACAGTCCCAATACTACCGATTCCTTTGAGCCTCTGCAGTTGCGGAGAGATATCGCCTCTATGGCAGTCCTCTACCGCTTTACCATGGAGAGTGTTCTGAAGCGTTCTTCAAACTGATCCCACCTTCTCCCTACCTCTACAGAACAACACGTGCTGGTCTTGGAAGTCACCGCCTCAGTCTTAGAAATACGCTCTTGAACCAAACGGTTTGGTTCTGCATTGTCTGCTTTCACAGCGAGTATGGTTGCCTCCACTGTTGGATTCTGCTTGAGTTTTCTCTGTCTGAGCAAATTCTCAATTTTTACAATTTTGAAATACTACGTTTTTGATTTGCCATCCTTTTTCAAAATATAGTGATTTAGCTGATTTGATACACGCGATTGTGCTGCCCATTTGAAAAACATGTTTTTTTTTAAATGAACTGCAACTTTAACCGTCTGTCTTTGGGCTTTGATAATTGGTAGTGCAAATGTTGTTTTCAGCGGAAACTGCATTCTTTTAAATTGAAATTGCAAATAAGTTTGAATTATTGGAATACGGGGAATTGAAACATTTTCTTTTACAATGTTGTACCCCAGATGTGTATTTTGTAGCCGTGTACCATTACATATCTTTGTCGCTCAAGATTTCTTATTAATAGGACTGGAACATTAACTTTCATTCTTAACTTATGGGAACGCGCTCCTAATAATTCTAAAGATTTAAAAAACTGTATGCATAAGCTATGATATGACTGGTTCAGTTTCCCTTGCATTGTTTCCTGAGAGGTATTTGTTAACATCTTCCTCCACGTCTGACATGATCCGTTCGTTTATTTGATAACTGTCTCATTAGTCGGCGGATCAGAAAAGATATTATTTTTAGATCATGTGTGCTATCCAGTGCTACCAGAACTCACGTCTCAGTGTAATCAAGTCGTTACTGTCATTTGGCATACAATCATCTCTTATTTTTAGAAGAGCATTTGCATATTGACACTGCTCATAAATCATTGTGAAGTTGTACTCGCATAATTGTAGTAAGACAAAACTTTTTAACATGTACCCATAATACATATGTTTCATACAGGCATTTATTTCATCTTGCGGCGTACCCCTCTTGCTTTTTTTTGTGTTTAAATCCCGCCGGATACTTTTCCTTCGGATTTTTTCACGAAGAAAATTATTTGAATAAACAAAAAATCATGTAAACAAATCGAATCCTAGTGAATAATAACGAATTTGTAATAGCAAAATTCAACATCCGCATGCGGCACAGTCATCTGCCCTCACATGTCTGCCCGTTCGGGTAAGCACACTTAGGCATATTGTGATAACTCAGTAAATGTTACATCTGAATAGCTCTAATATTTTGTCTCCTGTCCCAAACTCGTGAAACATTTTCGCAAACTTTGCATCATCATCATCAGCCTATCGCAATCCACTGCTGGACATAGGCCTTGCCTTGCCTTCACAAACCTTGCATATTTCCATACAAACTTTCATCCCCTATTGCTATTTTACCCCCTTGATCTTAAAATTTTTACAAAATTTAAATGACATTTTTATTTATATGTAATCAACAGCCTAAAATATAAAGTTTAAGATTTTAGCTTAAAATGACGACACTGTATACACTGTTTTGTAATTTGTCTTATTTATTTCTATTAATATAATGAACATACAAATCATATTTATGAATGTATGTTATTTATTATATTATTATTATTATTATATTAATTTAAGTCTTCGTTGAAAAGGATAAATATTTTTTATGAATTTCACATCCTTATTTACTCGTTGCCAAGACGCCCGGTGTCACCAAGGTAACGCGCAGGCGTGTGGCGATTGAAACACCACTCTTCTATACAATCTTTCATCCCCCCTTTCAACCCCTTATTGCCTTTTCTTCGCCTATGTCCTTTCTCAGGCTCTAGACTATCTGTGTACCAAATTTCATTGTAATCGGTGCAGCGGTTTGGCCGTGAAAGCAAGACAGACAGACAGACAGTTACTTTCGCATTTATAATATAAAGTATGGAAGTATGGATAGCCTACCTCGATAAATGGGCTATCTAACACTGAAATAAGTTTTCAAATTGTACCAAATTGTTTCAAATTGTAGTAGTTCCTGAGATTAGCGCGTTCAAACAAATAAACAAACTCTTCAGCTTTATATATTAGTATAGATGTATTTATTATACTCTTCTAAGATCTAATACTCATAATTAACAACACAATTATTTAGATAAAGATTAATATTAGGCATTATGTTGATAAAAACTCTGGCAAATAACTCATTATTAGGTACCAACTCTTAGCGTCTTATACTCGTGATAACTTCTAAACGAAATGTCGGATTGGGATGAAACAAAAAGTATTTTACTTCTACATAAATACCCTTGATAACATAATGCTTAATTTGGATAAGGATTAATATTACGATACACATTTAACGTAGTTTCTTTCTTCAGACGATTTAATAATTTTTTCGAACACAAAAGCGGTTATTGTGACTAAACCATGATAGTTAGATATATGCTCTCGCGGACTTTTTTGTAGATCTTAATGGGCCCTACAAACCCGTAATACATTATTTTGTTCTATTGTCAATAGTCTTTGCAGCGCACGCAAAAATAGGTTTTCGATTACACACCTTGGGTTAGAAAATAGCAATTTTCTTACGGATCCCTAATTTTTTGAAAATAAAATATAGCCTATAGCCTTCCTCGATAAATGGACTATCCAACACTGAAAGAATTTTTCAAATCGGACCAGTAGTTCCTGAGATTAGCGCGTTCAAACAAACAAACAAACAAACAAACAAACAAACTCTGCAGCTTTATAATATTAGTATAGATAAGAGTAACTGCCTCGGTGGCGGTGGCAGTGTAAGCGACTGCTGTGCCGAGGTCTTTGTATTCGATTCCCAGATCAGACCAAATTTTTGTATGATCTGCAAATATTTGTTTCGGAGGTTGCCTGTTTTTCTATGTTTAATTTGTATGTATTTACAAAAAGTATATTTGTAATATAAGTTGCCTAGTACCCAGAACACAAGCTCTGCTTAGCATGGGACTAGAGGGCGTTGTGTGTTAGATGGCCGAAATATTTATTTATTATGTTAATGTTTCCTATATAAAAGACTAGCTTTTACACGCGGCTTCGCTCACGCAGACTTTCCTCCTTTCTTAATAATCAATAATCTCTCTCCCTCAATCATCGTCAATAATCAAAAAATCCTTTCTTAGTGCTCACTTACGTTATATAAAGAACCTACACGTAAAATTTCAGGATTCTAGCTTCAGCGGTTTGGGCTGTGCGTTGATCTCTGGGTATGTCAGTCTGTCAGTCAGTCACCTTACTCTTTTATATATATAGATAAAAATCATAATCCTACTTTTGCTTTGCCGTAGTCGGGTAAAAAAGTAGGTACCAACTTGAGTAATGTTGTTCTTTGTATAATAAAGTTAAAAAGAATATTGTTCGAACTTCGACTAATAAATCAAGCTCAGAGAGCCAAGCGCGAATTTATTTTAAATCAACTTGTCGTCAGGTTGCAGTTGAACGTGTCGGGCGATCTTCACTAATCACAACGCCAAACATGCTCGCGATCGAAAGTGAGTTTATGTGAAACAACTTACACAAGGCCCTTTGGTTTCTGACATGACATTCTATATCTCGACTTACTTGCCAGGCCATACTCATAATCTTTATATGGATTTTACAGGAAGCTATATTAAGCTGATCCTATTTCAAAAGTCCAGCAGCAATACGATAAAAATGATTGACAAAACAGGTTTTTCATGAAATTCTATATTTCGCCCCGCAATCAACCGGCGGGCAAACGGTAAGTTTAGGCGGTCATACAAACTTAAGATACCTAAGTAACGGTACACAGAAATTGTCGCAGTTTACACTCACTTTGCTCAAGTGAAATTATAAAAAGAAAAAATACTGAAAGGTATTACATCCGATTGCGTTATACTTGGATTAGTACATCTTGATATTTGGGTATAGTCAGTGATATAATTTTGAACATTTTTAACAGCTAAAAAGGATGGTAGGTATATTGCTATTATGAAGGAACTTATAAAAAGTAAAGGACGATAAATAAATGTCTAAAGTAATTTAGTGATACAATATTTGTTTACTAAACAAATATCTTTCACACCTTGGTAACAACTCACTAGCAATGTCTCGCAAAAGAACCTGTAGAACTGCCCCCCTAGCCAAGTTGCAAGCGTTCTTCTTTCTGCAATCGTTAACGCGTAAATTCTCGTGTGTCATTGGCTAATACTTTGTCTCAGATTACTTTGTCTAAGATTAGCAAGATTAGATTAGCAAGATTATAGCCACACGAGAATTCAAGAATCAATCCAATTGCAGAAAGAAGAACACTTGCAACTTGGCTAGGGGGGCTGATGTAACTGTGTAGCCAAGCGTCATTCTTAACCAAATTACCTACACATATGTATCAAAAATATACTCACCTTTATTATATAAGCTCGCGCATTTAAAACAATCTATTTTCGTTATCTACCTAAAAGATATCTAAGGTTATTTTAAACAAAATCCAAAAAAGAAAGACCTTAAACAAAACAAATCATTGAACAAGTATCTAGAAGTACTAATCCAAGTGTAAGTTAAGCTTAGTAAATACTAAACGCCAAACATTGAAGTACTTATTTAATTTAATTTTTACACTTGAGAAAAAATTACAAATATGCTCAAACAAAGTGAGTGGAAAATAGTTTATAAAATTCACAGCGACCATGTTGCTTCATTGAACATTTTCTTGATACAAAAATTTATTTAAAACTACCAGCCTTCGGACATTACTATAATTGTCCTTTTATACAAAGCGAGGATACAAACTTCATACAATACCATAAAAACTACATGTATATCAAGATCGAAAAAATTGAACATGTACTGTCTACATAGAAGGATACCTACTAATCACATTCAAAATCACAAGCAATGAAACCTACCATATTTAAACCGACTTCAAAAAAAAGGAGGAGGATATCAATACGACTGTATTTTTTTTTTATGTTTGTTACCTCATAACTTTCGACTGGGTGAACCGATTTTGATGATTATTTTTTTATTAAAAAGCTGGTGATTCCCGTGTGGTCCCATTTCAATTTGGTCCAGTTCTTGAAGTCGGTTTTTTTTTGTTAAAATTTATTTTATAAAATGTATGAAATGACCTGCATTTGTTTATGAAAAAGAAAAAATATAACCAGTTTGGCTTTAAATAGTATAGACTTAGGGTCAGCTCCGACGTACGGAGTGACGGCGGAGAGGCTCCATCCTTAAAGACTTAGACGCCCTGGGAGATTAATTTGCAATTGTCATCCGCAGTGATCCCCTAGGGCATTTCCATTTTGATCCCCCAGGGGAATTATTTGAAGATTTTATAAACATCACGTCCATTTGGATCCCATGCTTAAACACCGATCTCCAAAGGATTTTTTATACATTTGATCCCCAAGTTTTTTAAACATTCCCCTTGGACAACTTACGAGTCACCCCATTTAGTTAAGAAATGGGAACCATTTAATATTGATACCTAAGGTAACACGGCTTAAAAGGACAATGGCAGGATAATGGAGGACTTTCGTACCGCTTTGCGTATCTCATGGTAGGGATTGTTTTAGTATTTATTTAGCTGCTAATATCATCGACAATAACATTCACACACAATAAGATTTTTAGAACTTTGCGTCAAAAAGTTATTTGACATTATATTTTTACAATGTAATACTGCTGCACTAAAGACGGCCATTACAGTTGGCTATCACAAATGAGTAGTCATTATTGTCAACAAAATGGCGTAGGAAAAAAAAAGCGCGGGAAACTGCAAACTTGTTTCCTTACCTTATATTGCTATCACAAATGAGTAGTCATTATTGTCAACAAAATGGCGTAGGAAAAAAAAGCGCGGGAAACTGCAAACTTGTTTCCTTACCTTATATTATGTAAAATAAAACTCGACATTGGCTAAATACACAAATCGTGTGAAGCCAAAGAAAAAAAAATGGCGTAGTACCATATTTTTTAAAACAAAATAATTTATAAAATATGATATCCTTGATTTGTCAATAAAATTTTGTTCTGCTGCTAGATACAATCGCAAACTTATTTGGAATATCAATCTAAATATTTTAACGCTTTTTTACATATTTTAGATTTTATAAAAATATTTTCGAACATCTTACTCGACGCCATCTAGTTCATAAACTAAGCAAAATTTTAGCATGACAAGTTTAGAAAATGTAGGAATGCGTTTTGTAATTGCAGTTGAAACAATTTTTTGGAAACAATTAAAATTATTTTATCAGAGTTCTAAAACTATGATAATTACATGAAGAGTTAGGATGATTCACTTTATAAACGGTACAAATCTCATAAACATCCATCACATATTGCTAGCGGTACAGGATCTGCCATTCTCCTTTAAAGATTATTTTGGTTTAGATTTATTAAAACGAGGGGTGGGGATGGTTTAGCAAATAAAAAGGTTTTAATCACAATAAAAAAGAAAGTCATACTTTATGGTTACAGCTTCATATCTTGTAATTATAACTAAAACTAATTTTACGAACATCACATTTTGATATTTCTTATGCTAAGAGTTTGAACTTACGAATTGGGACAGTATGTGTAGGCATATTTTTTTATAGTTATGTTATACATATCCTTGTGGTGGTGTCGTAAGATAGACTAAGGGAGCAAGTTAAGCCGGGACAATAACACTGTGAAGAGATGGAAAACTTGTCAAACAATACCAACACGTCTGCCTAGCACTGTCCAGCAGTGGTTTAATAAAGGCTATCGCATACACAGAAAAGCATGTGTTATTAAACGAATTATTCCTCATGGATTACCCTTTGAAATGATAATGATAGCATTTAGGGTCCGCGGAGTGGCAGCGAAGACACTAATTCAGTAACAATTTAAATTCAACCTAAATTTCTTAAGGTTACAACTATTTTTGAAGCAATGACAAAACCAGTAGTCACTCTCCATTTTATTTCGAACTTTACAAATTTCTATTCACTGAAGTATATCGACAAGGAATAATTCAAACTGTCACAATCTATGGAAGGTTTTTTTTAGGTTTTCCCATATTTTTTTTCAATTTGAGTGTGTCGGGTAAGTGGCTTCTTCTTTTGATGAAATGATAACCAGCCGGATCTCTCGGATCAGCTATTTCTGCCAATGTCAAGTGTTTATAGTCTTCATATCATAAGTCTTCATTTCTTCGTCGTGATGAAATTAATGATAAAAAATATAAAAAATGTGGGACCGTCTGCCGAAAAAACAAAAAACGATCTCCGGTAAGTGGCTTGCTCCCTTTTAAATTAAAAGTACAATTGGCAATACATTTACGTTAATAAGTAGTGTGTGTTTAGTGGACTCTTAAATAAGACCACATCTTTCTGTGTTGATGTGTTACACGTTTTACAAACTGTTTTATTTTCTAGAACTGATAGCCATAAACGTTTAGTACACATGTACCACCTGTCACGTTTAGATGCGCATTTGAATGATCCACATTGCATAAAAATGAATATGTAATTTGGATCTTCCTGTGCTTTTACAATATAAAATGGTTTAACCATTTAGATGCCTAGTCAGCGTCGAAAGTCGTTATCACATTTAAATTTATTACACTGGAATATTTTATCAGATTTTAGATAGAGCTCAGAATAAGTACGTCAATTACTTTAAAATTCAAAAAAACTAATAGAAATTACCGTGCAATACTGCCATTCCTAGAAAGTAATAATTTATTTATTTGAATTTCAGTTGGTTACATATTTTCGTTGCTGACTGTACTTTGTTTAAAAATACACATAGTAAATGTTACAGTAACATTTACAGACATACTGAATCACAGAAATCACAAATTATTAAAGAAAATTACAACAATGTTGAACAAACACTAGGCATTTGATATTTGAAGTTATAAATCAAAGCGAAACATTGATAATATAACCAACACTGAATCTTAAAACTATACATTTGGGTTCATAGTCGTTTAACATTTTCGAAGAACTTTTAGATCTTTTTAATACTATTTTATATTAATAATAAAATACTTTTGCAACCGATTTCTATAGATTATTGTTTTTTATCCGACTACAGCGAAGTCAAAAGGGTAATATTTTTGGCAGTCCATGTATTTTTAACTGACTTCAAAAAAAGAGGAGGTTCTCAATTCGACCGTTTTTTTTTAATGTGTGTTCGCGGATAACTTCGTCGTTTATGAACCGATTTTGATGATTCTTTTTTTAATGGAAAGATGATATTCCAACGATGGTACCATGATAAGGACACTAAGATCTGATGATGGCATCAAAGAAATCAAGTCAAACCTTGAAGTCGGTTTTTGTTTTTGTTAAAATTTTACTTGTATCTAAAGATTTTACGTAGTCGGGTGACAGTTTTTAACTTTTGTTTAATTAGTCTTCTGTCTATTTAATAACCTGTGTGTGTATTTGTTACAAATCTATTAGATGTGTAATTCGTTGCAAGAGTAATTTATTTACTAGTTAAGATTTTAGCTGTCGAAAAGTATTTCAACATAGTCTTCTTGACAATCAAAGCAATACGACTTAGTATAAAAGAACTGCTGAGTTTCATATTTAGGGGGTTGTTTACTGTGAGGGCTGTGTCTGCGAAGGCTGGCCGAGGGCTGGAGGCTGCCCTGGGCTCGTGTTCAGCGCATCCGGTAGTGGTTCTTCTCCCTCACCTGACATAGTTCTCCCTTAAAATCGATTTCTATTTCGAAGTCCAAGTCGCGGTTGTTCCGCGCGTTCTGACGCATTGAAAATGTGCCCGTGATCTCTTCGAACTTCTTCACCTGGAAATAGAGTTGACTTACAGCTGTTGGCAATAGTTTTGACCTAGTTTGTACATTTTTTTAAAGCTATTTCATAGCTTTTATCGCGGGCTTTGAGCGCGGCGACCGAATCAAGAAATTTCGTAACGAAAATAAAACCTAACACCCCCCATGTAGTACGGCCGAGCGTTAGCTTAACGTGTATGTATATGGTACGACTGTACGAGGCTCGCACGGATCGAGACGAGCTGCTCCGAAATCGGACAAATACGTAAGCAGCTGTTGGTCAGAAAGTATATAGGTGTATAGGTATCTATGGTATCTTTATAATGCCACACTGCGACACACATGTGCGCCCGTAAGTATACATGTTCAAAGAAGAAAAAAACTGCATAAATGAAAAATAATTATAATTGCATAAGTTGATAAAAAATGCTATGCAATAGCTTTACCGCGATAGTCCCAGAGTGCCACACGTTTTTTTATTAGTTTTGAGTAACTCAACTCTGCTTGATGGAAAGCAAAATCCAAGAGTAGTGGTCACCTATCTCATACTCGACTGAAGTCCAGTGTACGTTTAAGTAATTTTTTCATTGCTTCTCACTTACTGGCTTAACAGTTAGAACCACTAACTAACCCTAGAGGTAACTTTATAACAATAATAGCTAATTTGTCTTATTGTACTAATATTTTTTAGTGATTATGGACAAAGTGCAAGGTCTCAATTTTTTTTAAATCGCAAAAAAAGTGTTATAAATTTTAATAAATAAATAGCACTAATTGAAGATGATGCAAACAAATATGTAGACGATGCGATTGCTGTGCTTGAGGTCTCGGGTTCAATTCCCGGGTCGGATCAAATGTTTGTAAGATCTGCAAATATTTGTTTCGGAGTTTGGCTGTTTTCTATGTATAATATGTATGTATTTACAAAAAAATACATGTATTTATATCAGTTGTCTAGTACCCATAATACAAGCTCTGCTTAGCTTGGGACTAGATAATGTTGTGTGTTAGATGTCCGAAATATTTGTAGTATAAAAAAAATAGAAACAGATGTCATAGAAGTGCAGTGGGTGTACTTACGGTCATGTAGTCGTCGAAGTAGAAGACGGTCTGCTTCCAGTGCGTGTAGGGCGCTTCGGGGGCGGTGCTGAAGCCGAGGCGCTTGTGCGACTTCGTGAACTCCACGTTGAAGAACGTCACCAGCGCCTGGATGAAGTCGTTGCGTCGCACCTGCCACACACAACACTCTCTATCATATTTCTTCATTACCACTTATTTATTATAAACTTTCTTCAGGACTTCATGTAAAAAAAGTTCAATATGGTACAAGTATGTAATGTTGGTAATTACCGCTGAGGCGCAATCGAGACCCGAGACGTTAAGAGAGGGTCTTAAGATAGCCAAGGACGGTAATCATCAATACGCACGTTAAAACGTATGTACAGAAAAAATTAAAGTTATATTTGAGTGAATGTTTTATTTATTAAACACATACAAGTTGAAATTATCTATTTAAATACGAAGTTGCATGAAGTGAGCGAGCAATAGGTACATTAATTTATTTGTACTGTACATGATCTTTTTTGTATCGAAACTTTTTAATAACAAAGCATCTTAACTATACTTTGTCCATTCGTTTATTTTCTTTTTGACAGCTCACGCCTTTGAATTACCATATTTTTTTTCGGAATTATGTACTACAGTAATGTCGTACTTTATTGACAGTGACGGTACTTTAGTGAAGTGGTCTGTGCATAACAAACAACCACAGACTATAAAACAGTACTTGAAATAAATTTTATAAAAAAAGGAAATAAAAATAATATCTATGACTCCAAGATTGAATTTTTGCAAGGAATTAAGTCGAAATCTTGGAATTTAGGATCAAACCAAGAGTAAAGAACAATAACTCTGTTCATTCATCTAATTTACTGATTTATTATTTATATTTTTGTTTATTTCTCACATAATATAAAAACTAATAAAGGAATAATTGATATTTCAACAAAAAATATTTAATTAAATCGATTGAAAGTTATAAATAAAATCGCTATTCGTTTCAAATCGAATCAGTAATGGGTGAGGGCGTCACTAATTTCAAAATGTCTTGAACTGTCAAAAAGAAAATAAAGAAATGGACAGAGTATGATTAAATTAAAAAAAAAACTCTATAACTCAATTGTGAATAATAGCAATGAAAAAGTCACAGTTTGATTATAGGTGTTATTATGTGCATAATTGCAGTGAAATTAGAGCCACTTTAGGAGAAAGTGCGTTGAAAAAATTATTATAAGTCTTACCTGCAGGTGGAATTTAGACTCAAAATTGAGGTCTTCCTTTTTGACTGTGTATAAGTCTATTTCTTTGAGTAAACATGAATTGGTCACCACCTGTAAAACAAAAAATAGCAAAAATTAGCGATTCATACTCCGAAACATTTAAGTGTAATTAAAATAGCATGGCACTAAGTAACTACAGCTTCATTTATAATTTTATTTCAATGTCTAAATATTACTAACAAAAATAAAGTAAAATACTAAAATGAAATCCATTGACATCAATATGGCGGGTGTACCTATCAACATTCCAATATTTAACCATTATTTATGAATTACGAGTGAACTAAGAAGTTCGCTGACCGAAGATTCGGTTTCGGCCAAAAAACGACCTAACATTCGGCCGCGCCGAAACCGAACCAGCATAAACACTACGATCTACAGAAGTCGATCAATAGATCGAATCATAAACTTTGTACCTTTTGAGAGATGCAGACGAAGTTATGCCGGTTTTATATTCTAACATAAAATTGCATAAATCAGTGAATTTATTTACCTGTTTGGCGTCCACAACATCAACGAGTGGCTCTGAAATAGCCACCTTTCTAATGGAAGACATGTCAAAACCGTACACATCGTCCCACCAGTTGATCTTCTCATCTTTGTACTGTCGGTCTTCAATGCCACAGATGAATAACGTGCATCTGTACAGAAAAATTATATTTCAGACATCTGAAGCCGAGTCTCCGCGCAACAAAAGTTGACAACTTTTGTGCTGTCAACACGTGTTGGTTACAAAAGTTTCTGTAATTTCCTTGTGTTGGCAACAAAAATTGTCAACAAATGTTGGGAACCGTGTTTCTGTTTTTGGCGCTAAACGTCAAAAGAATAAGCTTGTTGCAAATATTTATTGACTCTGGAGACGTTTAGATGGAATGCTTTCAAATTGATGACTCGGTGCAGACACAATGGAAACAAGTTTGTCAATACACATTATAAATAGAAAGAAAACATTCAAAATTTGAAAAAAATTGTCGATCATAAAAACATTTAGTGAACAACCAGGGCATCGAACCCGTGACCTCAGTACAGTAGTAGCAAAAGCTGTAAAAAAAATCAAGGCAAGATTTAAATATCTGGTGTAGTGTTTTTATTCAGTTTTTTTTTTTAAACAGTTTGTCGGTCTCTTTACTGTGATTTTTCTGCTAATAAGTTAACTTTTATAAGGGCAAAGAGGACAGACAAGCAGACGGAGCCACTGATGGTAAATGACTACCGCCGCCCATGAACACATGACACTCAAGGGTTACTAGTACGTTCTCGCTCTTTGAGTATCCCTCCTCTAAGAATAGCCAGGGGAGTTGGGTAACCTCACTCATTTAGTAAAAATATACGAAAGAAATGATTTAACTGCTAAATCTGTTACACTGTGTCGCGGGGGACTTTACAAACGTACATGGAACACACAAGGAACACCCCGACTCAGAACAACAATTTGTGAATCACACAAAGCGTTATCCCACTGGATTTAGACTCACTTACACACGGGATTAGACTCACAACACTTGGCGCAGTAGAAAGCGGCGTGTCGACTGCTTCAACCACTAGGTCAACGGCGCAGTCAACTTATCTGTGTTACGACCTAATCACTAAATGTAAAGGTCATAATTAAACTGCATTTTTTACCCAAAAACATGTTGCTAAAATGTTTGCCCTCTGAGCAGGAATAGTATCTGCAACTTACCTGTCTGGGAATAGCATGCCATCTTCTTTGAGCCACTTGTCTCTCGCGTACAGAACTGTGTCGAGCATGCTCTCGTAGAATAGGCAGTAGCCCATCCATTCTGATATGATTATGTCCACTTTCTCCACTGGGAGTTCCACCTCTTCAACCTGGTGTGAAACACGAATTATTATCATATGTTTTTTTCATATGTATTTTATGGATATGTAAAATTAACAATGTGACCGGATGTTGGCGTGGCGAAGTATCAACACGTAATTCGTCCTCACGTTTTTGATAAGTAACATTATTTTAGCTCTCTTTTCTTGTATTTCCACAATGCATTTGTTTATACAGCCGACTGACGTCATAAACACTGAGCCATATGGCAGCATTTACGACAAATCACGTAAGAAATTCGAAAATGTAACATTTATATGCAATTATTTTGGAAATTAAGGTTTATTCTTATGAAATCGAATAGGTGTAATGTTCAAAAATAGGTGTAATGTTCTGGTTTCAGTTTCCTTTCTAGAGTGCACTTGGTTCCCCGGCTACTAGTATCCGAGACGGCGTGCGACTTTTGGTCAGCTCGACAAAACAACCGTCGGATAGTATCCGGGGGGATTTCCGCACAGAAAAAAAGTGTAAATATTACATTATTAAACAAAAAAACTTTCAAAATTATTTATATCTTACCTTTCCTTTAACGATTTCAATGACATCACTGAGTCTGTTAGCCTCAACAATTTTGCGGGCGTAGTCGACGATATTTGAGCACTCCACCGCGATGACTTTGGTCGCGCCCGCTTTGGCTGCGAACATCGACAGGATGCCTGTACCGCACCCTATATCTAGAACCGTCTGCGAAAAGAATTAAAGTTAGTAGTACTTATTGTCCAGGTATTTTTTTTTCAGTCAATAATATTATTTATACTTAATTATTTCTACATACTCCCACTTATCCACACCAATTTAAACAAGTAAAATTTTAACAAAATTTTAAAAAACCGACTTCAAGGTTTGACTCGATTTCTCTTGGATGTCATCATCAGATCTTAGTGTCCTTATCATGATACCACCGTTGGGATATCTCCTTTCCATTAAAAAAAGAATCATCAAAATCGGTTCATAAACGACGAAGTTATCCCCGAACACACATTGAAAAAAAAATAATTGAGAAACCTCCTTTTTTTGAAGTCGGTTAAAAATGGAAATTTTACTCTGTTACATTGTTTGTTCACAGCTAAACCTTTGCACCGATTTCAATGTTTGGAATGAAGTTAATTTCGTTTCTTTAGGAACGAGACAAGACTACTCTGTACCGCGATAACCGACATACAGCCGGGTTGGAGCGGCAAAAGACAAATAAAACAGATGTCCAAATATTTATATTTATATAATAAGCCTTAGTAACAATCTCATCGATCTAGAAACTTCTAAACATGTATATGTGTACCTTGTTGTTGTTAGTGCCTTCAACATATCACTTAGATTACCTTGTTTCTAAGAACTGATGTCTTTACAGACAATCTACCTATACTAGCTCACCTACTAACCTTGCAAAACTATCATATTACACAGATTACACTGCATCGTGGTTGCACTGTTAAGGCTATTGTGTATTTACACAATTGGCCAAGGTACTGGCCCAATATAGTGGACCAACATGTAGTTGCAGTATGTTGGTATTTGGCAACAAAACACTGTCAAACCAAAGAGATACATCAAAGTGTTGGTGGCAGCATTCCTGAAGATTGTGTTCAGGACACAATTATTTCTCCTATCAACAATCAAACCCAAAGCTTGCCTAGCATTATTACAACAAATATTTTTCTAAATATGTACTTGTCCAGCAGATATATGAATGTGATAACAATAATTTAGTGACTACTAAATAATCAAACATAACTTTTGTAGGTTATAACTGACATGGCTTTCAAGAATAAAACTTAATTTTTTATGAAAAAGCGTCTTGATAATATTCAATACATCGTTACGAATATTAGACACCATTGATAGATTGAAGCTTAACAAGATATAGAGACATTATTCACTTACTTTTCCCTTGAACAAATGCTTGTTATGGTACATGGCGTTCCTGTATGTGAGTGTTCGCACTTCATCTTTGAGCATCTCCTCGTGAATGCCAAAATGCGCGTAGGAATCGAAATAATAATCCCTAGAAGTCATTTCCTCGGCAGCAACATTCTTATCGGGGCCTAAACAACGAAAGAAAATAAAAATTCCATAAAAAAACGAAGCACGTTTTGCCGAACCCAAGCCGCCATGTAAAACAAAACATTTCTCACCATTTTCAGCTACAGGCGTCGTTGCCGCTGATGTACCCTCTTGACCAACATCCATGCTCTCCATTTTAATGATTTTACAAATTAATAGTCAATTCTATTCAAACAATTTATATTATAACCTGAAACTTCGCAACGCCGAATCGATCTGTCAATATTTCACTAGCGAAACTACTACAATTCGGATTATTCGTTCTTTCTAGTAAAAGCTAATAACTTACAACTAAATTATGAGATTAGACGAATAGTTATCACAAAGTATATCAATAGTTCTGCTAAAAATGCTCGCGTTCGCTCAATACGATGCAACGAGCTTTTTTCACAAAAATTAAATGAAAGACATTGTAATAAAAATTTAAAGTTGCCAGAGTAAAATTGTAGAAAAATTTGCTAAATACTACTAAAATAGATAATAAAAAAAAGGTTTCTTTTAAATAGTAGAATTAGAAGAATATTGCTTGCCACTGCCCAGTGTTTCTCAAAATAATTTTAAAATTGTTAAACTTTTTCAATAGATATAAAATAAAACTTGTGGCGACTTCCACATACCCAGCAGCAACAAAAAACCTATGACAGCGCCATCTACCGAATATACGACGAACTACGGTGTAACGAAGGAAACGAAGAAACTATCAGTCCAGAATCGCGCAATAGAAGTCCTCGCACCGATTATCATATATACAAAATCCCGTTGGGCCATGGCCCGCCAGGCATGATCACCTCGTCTGGTTGGCCGATCCTCCCTTTGTGCTGGAGGGACATGACACCCGTTCCCTCACACTATTTTAAATCTATGGTAAGGCATTTTTGTATTTAACATTTAACCTACTACTAACCCCGTTTTAATTGCAATATCAGTAAATGTCGCTAATTAAACTAATATATTTTTTTGTTTTGTAGTGATTATTAACATTATACAATTGGCCGACCATTTTACTCAAACATGGTCCAGTTCCGTGGTCATTTGGAAGATAAAGCCAAATTAGCCTCGAAGAAGCTTGGCGTGCTCAACAGATCGAGACAGTATTTCACTCCGGAATACTGTCCCCATCTTTGGGCGGGGGGACCCCAGTACCAACTCCTCCCTCTGGATCGCATTCAACGGAGAGCAACTCAAATCATCGACTACCAGGAATTTTCAATTCAGCTGGACTCTTTGGCGCTGCGTAGAGGTGTGGCTTCTCTATGCATCTTCTACCGCATTTACTATGGGGAGTGCTCCGAGGAATTTTTCGGCCTGATTCCTGCCGCCTCTTTCCGCCATCGTCCTACGCGACAGCAGTTTCATCCCCATCACTTAGATAGATGGCTTGCATTGCAGTCCACAACTGTGCGGATTTTTAGGAATTTTCTGCCTCGCACAACAAAACTGTGGAATAAACTGTTGAGTGAGCGTACTCCTTCTTAAAAGGATATTATCCTAAGTTTTAAGAAGAAATGATAAATAACTTGTTATAAAATATTTTGTTGTTATAAATTGTTAGGGCATATAAAAAGATATCGGTTTTAATCGGTATTTAGCACTATTTATTATATAACACACATAAGGTACAACAATGTAGTTTACAACGAACGTGTTGGGTTGCGACTACTAATGTCAAAATGAAGTAGGTATACATGCATCATAGATATTAGGCTATAACTAGCTCACGGCACTTCGTACATCTCAACACCTCCCCTCGAAGTCGTGAGCGAATCTGATATATCAATTTATGTCTATCATTCCTAGATTACGCAAACATTCATGGTGTTTTACAGTACTCAAACCTTTCGTCAACACATCTGCTGGCATTCTCTTCGTACATAAATATTTCAGATTTATAACACCTTTTTCACACATATCTCGAATAAAGTGGTGCTTTACGTCTATATGCTTGGTTCTCGAGTGATAATTTCTTGACTGCGCAAGCTTTAAAGCAGATTGATTATCATTAAACATTGTTACAACCTCGCATTCCATCCCTACATTCCTCAACACATCCTGCAAATACAGAGCTTCCTAAGTGGCTTCAGAGAGTGACATATACTCGGCCTCAGTGCTAGAGAGGGCAATCGTTCTTTGCTTGCGTGCCTCCCAACTCACTGGGCATCCAGCTAAAATAAAAGCATATCCGGAGTAAGACCTACGATCAATCGTATTCGCACCCCAGTCAGCATCAACCACACCAAACAAAGGTAAGTTAGTCTTCTCATACATCAACCCGTAACATGTGCCTTTCAGATATCTTAACACACGTTTCGCCGCCTTCCAATGTTGGATATCATAGTTGGTGTTAAACTGACCCAGATAGTTCACGGCGTAAGTAATATCAGGTCTAGTAGATATCGATAAATACATTAACGCGCGCGACCTGTTGGGGTTTCTCTAATTTTACAAGACTATCTATAGGAGTCGCTACAGGCTTACACTCTTTCATACCAAACCGATCTAAAATTTTATGTAAATATTGGCGTTGACTTAAATATACTCTATTTCTTTCATCTCGACTAAACTCAATACCTATACAAGTACTAATTTTTCCTAGATCTTTCATATCAAATGCATTTGCTAACTGTTTTTTCACCTCATTCAACCATATACTATCATTAGTTGCTAAAATAATATCGTCGACATATATAGCAATCAACATAATTAATTTTTCTTTCTGTGAAACAAACAAACATGGATCTTGAGGCATTGCCTCGAATCCTATACTTCTTAATTGACTTACTAACTTCTTATGCCATTGCAAGCCTGACTGACGCAAACCATACAATGACTTATTTAACAAACATACAACATCATCACATTCATTCATCTGTTTCTTCCACAACTTAGCTATATCTATAATCTTCTTATCTTCAAATATTGTACCACAAGATCAAATCTTCCTTTTGTTAATTACTTTATCTAGTAACTCCATTAATTGATCAGGTAACTCCATATAGACTTCTTCGTCTAATGTGCCATTTAAGTAAGCGGTCACTACATCCATTTGATGAATCTCCAGGCCCAACTCTGCTGATAAAGCCGCTATCAATCTTACAGAAGAAGATCGTACAACTGGAGAAGAAGTCTCGTGGAAATCCTCCCCTGGTCTTTGTGAGCAGCCTTTAGCAACAAGACGGACTTTCTTACCAGTAGGCTTACTTGAAAATACCAATCGATTACCAATGACTTTTCGATCATGTGGTCTAGGTACCATGTCCCAGGTTTTATTTTTCATATGCGCTATGTATTCATCTTCTAACGCATTAATCCAATATTTCACTTCACTTGTCTTTTCGGCTTCCTGCAAAGACATTGGATAAGCTGTTGCTATTCCGGCTGACATTTGTACTTCAAGTTCATCAACATCTTCTGTATCACCTTTTAAAACTTCAATTTCAACCTCTTGGTTCTTATATTCTTTTCGTGGTCTTCCTATCGCACCTGTCCGTATAATTCTCGGCCTTCCTCTTCCTCTCTTTGCAGTTCCGTTCATTTCTTTTTCTTTCTCTTCATCATAATTTTGATCATATAAATCAATAGCTATATTTTTGTCTTCTTCATCTTCATTATTTATAATCTCTTCATATTGTTTTCCAAATGCACTTTCTTTCATAAAATTTACGTCTCGTGTTATAATAATTCTTTTTGTTCTAGGATCATGAACTCTATATGCTTTAGATTGCTTGTCATAGCCCATGAAAATTCCAACTTGTGAAACAGAATCAAATTTTCCTTTTTCTATTCCTTTTTCTTTATAATAGACTTTTGCTCCAAACACGTTCATATATTTTACAGTAGGCTTCTTGCCTTTCCACATAGTATAGGGTATTTCACCATTCAAAGCAGTAGTAGGACATCGGTTTCGTATATAATTTGCAGTATTTACTGCTTCAGCCCAAAAACTTGGAGGGCTTCCTGACTGCTGCATCATGCATCGAGCCATTTCAATCAAAGTTCGATTTTTCCTCTCAGCTACACCATTCTGTTGAGGTGTGTACGGCACACATAACCTCCTCTGAATCCCTTCTCTCTTTAAAAAATCATCAAATTCTTTATTAATGTACTCTCTTCCATTGTCTGACTGTAGATTCTTTATTTTCTTTCCTGTGAGCTTCTCTAAATACGCCTTGTACTCTTTAAAAACTTCGAAAACATCGTTTTTCTTAGCAATAAAAATAAACTTCACACCAGCGAGACTTATCATCAATGAAGGTGACAAAATATTTTTTCTGGCCAAATGACTGTTGCCTCATGGGGCCACACACATCTGTGTGTATTATCTCAAGCAAATCTTCTGTGCGATTTTCGTTTCCTTTAGGGAATGGTTTACATGCTTGTTTTTGACTGATACATATCTCACATTCTGACATTTTTTCAATGTTATCAAATGTCAAACCATATACTAAATCATTCTTGGCCATAACTTTTAAGTCGCGTTCATTAATGTGTCCTAAATGCTCATGCCACATATTAATCGGTTTCTTCACCAAATCTATGTTAAAAGATTTCTGCTGACCCATTCTTACTTGGTATAAATTACCTACACGGTCTGCTCTTATATGAACTTTTTGGTCTTTATCAACTACAATAGCATCGTTCTTTCTAAAATGAACTTCAAATCCATAATCAGTCATTTTTGCTACTGATAAAAGGCTAGTTCGTAAATCTGGCACGTAGAACACTTTTTGAATGTCTATTTGACACGTCCTGTATCAACCGAAATGACAACCTTGCCCATATCTTTTATCTGTGTACTCTCATGATTAGCCAAATTCAATTCATTATCCAGTCGCGTAAATCCTTGTATCATGTGCTTGTCGTTACACATGTGTCCCGTGCATCCACTGTCGATACACCATATAGGATTTATTTGTTCACCCTTGTTAACCTCTTCGGTTGTACTCAACATCGTTGTATAATCTTGCCGTTCAATATTACAGCCTTCTGCTTGTTGTACACTCTGTTTAGTCTTATTTACAAATTTAGTTCTACAATTTTTAGCGATATGCCCTCTACGACCACAACGATAACATTCAACTTTGTTTTTATTGTTGTGAAAATTGTGGTCCTGTGTAATATTCTTATGGTACGCTTTTTGAGTGCGTTTGACGAACATTGCTCCTTGGTCTATTACTGTAGCCTTACGACCTTCATAATCTTCAACAATTTTTACTTTCAACATTTCTGTAGGTGGTAAATCATCTCGCGATTCCATCGCAGTTCTAAACATAGAAAATGAATCTGGTAGGCTATATAACAGTAAAATAGCTAATAATTCATCGATCACCACTAATCCGATTTCTTTAAGCTTCTTTACAGCATCAAAAAAATCTGAAATGTGCTTACGCAGGTCGTCGCTTTCCTGCATACGCGTCAGTACAAGTTTCTTTAACAATGAAGCTTTACGCGCGGGTCCACTGGATTGATACATTGATTTCAATTTTTTCCATACCTGTCTCGAGGTTTCTAAACCATCTAATGCTGCGAGTTCACTCGGACTAATAGCCAATAGTATGTCCGATTCTGCTTACCCATCCATTTTAATCCATTCTGCATATTTGGGATCGGTACGAGCCGGTTTAGGTATAGTACCCGATACGTAATCCCACAAGTCATTTTTCTTCAAAATGGCCCTCATATGAATCTTCCACGTATCATAATTATCTGCAGATAACGGGTCAATCTTAATTGTAGCAGCTATAATACTTAATATTTTATTTTCCACAAAATATCAATAACAGGCAGATCACAAAATATACGGTGAATAAGTTGTAAACAACTAGGGCGAGTCCATTTACCGCCGGGCTTCACTATACGGGCGAGTCCATTATCACAATTATTGTTCACCACAGTATTTCACTATATTTACTGTTTAAATCTTATAGAATCAATTGTATATAGTTCACTGGGCCCATAACCTGTTAGGGCATATAAGAAGATATCGGTTTTAATCGGTATTTAGCACTATTTATTATATAACACACATAAGGTACAACAATGTAGTTTACAACGAACGTGTTGGGTTGCGACTACTAATGTCAAAATGAAGTAGGTATACATGCATCATAGATATTAGGCTATAACTCGCTCACGGCAGCAGAACTAACCATTGAACTTGGCACCTGTTTGGATCTCACTACTTTTGTCGTTGAAGTGAATAACCAAGGCATACATCAGATTGTTGAACTTGGCTCTCATTTCACATTTATGTTTTTGATGGGATCGAATCTACACGACCTCGGTTAACGTATTTTAAACTGGTAGGCCCCGTTCGCACGGGCGTGTTTTTTTACGTCACGTTGAGCGTTTTTACTCTCGGCGCGACGTATTTTTTACGCCCGTGTGAACAGCAACGCGTTTAATCATCGGTGCTGCCAAATAATGAGAGTACGCTGTGATTTGAGGTTGGAAAGAAAATGCTGCAATGATTACAAAATTTCAGATGCCGTTTTAAAACAAATTCGGTATAAAAGAGTCCTATCATTCTGAAATAGAAAATCATTGTACAGACAAAAATGATTCGTCTGAAGAAGACGAATTAATTAAGAATAGTGTATTTTTAATGTTGTTCCATTCCATATCTGTTATACTATTTCCATTTCTTTATTTTCTCGATGACAGTTCTTTGTGGAAACTTGAACGGGCGTCTTTTTTACATTTTGTATACATTATTTAATAAAATTATGACGCTTACGCACGTACAAGGTCATAGCACATGGATGGAAACTCATAGGGATGGAGCTATCGATAAACGTAATACGATACCAGACCCGATATTTTTTTACAAAGTGTAAGAAACTAAACTATTGCCGGATAATTTTGTACAAATTTATTAACTAATATTACATTTCATTATAAGATGTAATTATATTATGTTAATTCTTTATTTATTTATTTTAATCAAAATCTGATGGATCGTCACTGGCACTCGATGAGGTCTCCCTAACATATATTATAAGTTTCTGTACTTCTATATTATCGAATGCCACTTCACTTCCGCACATGCATTTTTTAATAAATCTAACATCTTGTTTGCCGTAAAAGGGGGATGGGTATTGTTTCGAGCGGCGTGTCGTTTGATTTGTGCCCATATTAGTTCTATAGCATTGTACTGACAATGATACGGCGGAAGTCAAAGAACTCAATGACCACATTCGGCAGCTATTTCGTCATTAATATATGTTTTAGGTAGGCTTTTTTTCGATTTTAAAATATTCACTAATTGTACTTTTAATAAAGTACTATCCACATTTTCGACATAACGTTAGAGCCAGTCAATTATATCTTGTTTTTTATTGGCCTGCGTCTGCGGCATTTTATAAATTTGTCTGGAGTGATATGTAACATTGTCCTTAATATTTGTCGACGGTTCTTCCAGAGATTGCACCATTTCTTAGATTGTATCATTTCTTTAAACCATCCTTCGTAAATCCCTGCGTTCATTTCTTTGTGGTAGTCCACTGTTTTCTTGGATTTAAAGGCCAGTAAAGCAAAGATTCGTGTCAGACACGAATCCTTTCGTAGACCCTGCATGGCATATGATAAGGCGTTCACCTTTTCCCATTGGCACTTAACTAGTGGAAGCGGCGGTGTCGTCCGTCTAGTTCTTAGATACTGTGTGGTTTGCATTTAACCAAGTCTCGTCAGTGAAAATAACATTTGACCAATCTGATATCTTTTTGGCTTCGCTCAAAAATTTGCAGCGAGCCATAGCAACGTCGTCACGCTTATCAATATTTTACATTTGTTCGATTTTTTATAAGAAAATCCAATTTCTTTTAAAACCAAGCTAAATGACGATTTTTGGCAATGGAACAAACCACATTCACGTAAAAAAACAACAAGTTTTTTAAGTGTTGGAATTTCTTTTCGCAAGTAATAGTCATATGACGGCGGATAGCGACAGCGTCGAAGTTGTCAACCGATGTCACACGACGTGGTTGGCGTTTTTTCTTCGGCGTACGAAGCTTATTTTCCTGTGTGCCGCTTGTACCGGTAGTAATTTTTGAAATTGTAGGTCCACTAATTCCTAATGCGGCCTGAACATACTCTCGCACTTGCGACAGTGGTAATAGCGGGCCACCATTTTGATACTCTGCTTCAAAGTAATTACGAACCTTGATCACCAGTTCTCTCGCCTGTCTTTTCAGAACAGATCCTTTAGGCATTTTGACATTTGACAGCTGGGCAGCAATCAACACCGAGGAACACAAAATACACAACGTAACGTATGTATGGATAATGTGAAAAAACTCAGCGAACAGAAATGTAGTGACTTTAAAGCACGACCGTCTTGTTGCGAGTGACAGATTAAAACAAACACAAAATGGTGGTGGGTCATTGAGTGTTCCCAACTTGCAAAAATATATTTGAATGTTTTTGTTGTATTTGTCTTTGTTCAAAACATAATAAATATATGCGATCGATATCATTACTTATTTGGTCACAACACTACAAGTATCAAATTAGAACTGTCATCGAGAAAATAAATAAATGTAAAGAGTATAGTGGTTTTCTGGTTGTTTTAAAAGTTGAATCTAGTGGAGAGCTAGTTTAACTATTGGCAACACGAACACGCAACGCTCAAAATAGAGCACTGCGCGGTAAAAATACGCCGCGTTAAATTATCGCTTTCGTGTGAACCGATAATATTGGAAGTACGTTTGTTCTATTTGAGCGTGCGAACAGGGCGTAATGTAGAAAAAAAGCATGCAAGTAGATTGCGAAGAAACTTCCGTCAGGCGTTTGTAACCTACTTGAGTTTTTTTCCCATCTAGTTTGGAGTCTAGCCGGGGTCGGCTTTAAGTCTGCTCTGAATCGACTAAACTTCGACTTTTTTACAATGAGTCACTGCCATCAAACCTCCATAACCCAAGTACCTACTAGAAGAAATCGACGTCGGGGTCACCACTTTGGGAATGTTCCACAATTCGGGAACTTTGAGATTGTTACCCAACTTATGATGATATGAAACACAGACTTAAATCACTGTAGTTGTATAATTACCAAACAATACAACCTTGATGGGCAAATTTAGCATTAAATAATCAATCTATATTACTTACTAGCTGACCCGGCGAACTTCGTACCGCCATATTTACATATCTGTCTCAGCTTCCCACAGGCAGTGTACAGTCACGGACAAAAAAAAGACTTTTCCCGTTATCTTTTATTTTTTTCTTTCTAACAAAAAAAGAATGAAAGAAATCGGACTATGTGTTATTGAATTACAACTAAATACATATTTTGACTTTCATCCCCTCTCTACAAGAAACCGTGCTGAATTTCGGGATAAAAGTATCCCATGTCCTACCTCGTCGGTATATTGTGTCATTGGAATACCTAACCCAATATAAAGTACTAGCTGACTCACCCAATCTAGTTTATTTCTCCTATTGCCCGTAGCGTAATAATTTTCTACCGTTTTTATAACATCCTTCATTAGTGCTCCTATTAGTCTTAGCGTGACATATAGTCTTCCTCGATAAATGGGCTATTTAACATTGAAATAATTTTTCAAATCGGGCTAGTAGTTCCTAAAATCAGCGCGTTCAAGCAAACAAGCAAACTCTTCAAGAAGTTTAATATATTAGTATAGATCTACTATAGGTTATATCTTACGAAATTTCACCTACATAACATATCATATGTCACACACAAAATATAAATGAAATCGGAATTCTGCCCCTTTTTAACCGACTTCAAAAAAAGGAGGAGGTTCTCAATTCGACTGTTTTTTTTTATGTTTGTTACCTCGACTTTCGACTGGGTGAACCGATTTTGATGATTCTTTTTTTATTTGAAAGCTGGTGCTTCCCATGTGATCCCATTTCAATTTGGTCCAGTTCTGACATGTCATCCATGAGAAAACCATATAAGTCTTCAATTTGCATTAAGTATGTGCGCGACAAATTAACGAATAACTCAATATTCCCGTATGGTCCCATTTAAATTTGGTCCAGATTGAAGTCGGTTTTTTTTTGTTAAAATTTGAGATTATTTCGTTGTCCGCTTCACGTGAAATGCCGCATAAGCTATATTACTGTAAAGTTTCATTCAAATTCGTTCAGTAGTTTTTGCGTGAATCGGTAACAAACATACACACAAACTTTCGCCTTTATATATTAGTGTGATGTGATGGTGCACAAAATCTATATTATGATGAAGATAGAGTTTTTCTTGTAAATCAATTACAAGTAAATGAAAATAAATAAATATTAACGCGCCATCTAGACCCAAACTAAGCTTGTATTATGGACACTAGACAACTGATATAAATACATATATTTACTTTTTTTGTAAATACATACCATAGCTACATATTATACATAGAAAACACCCAATATTTTACAAATATTTTCAGATCATACAAATACCCGAGACCTCGCGCAGCAGTCGCGTACTTTACCACAATATTATTATAAATAAATAAATATTTTTGGACATCTAACACACAACGCCATCTAGTCCCAAGCTAAGCAGAGCTTATGTTATGGGTACTAAGACAACTGATACAAATACATATATACTTTTTTTTGTAAATACATAAATATTATACATAGAAAACACCCAAACTCCGAAAGAAATATTTGTAGATCGTACAAACATTTGGTCCGACCCGGGAATCGAACCCGAGACCTCATGATCAGCAGTCACACACGCCAACAGCGAGACCAACGAGGCAGTCAAAATTATAGACATTGTACTCTGTGGTTACCACTGCGCCAACGAGGCAGAATGTTGAACAAGTTTTTTTTTAACTATGATAAAATCGTTTTATTAGTTTAGGCGCTAGGGTGGTAATACAAGCATACATAGACTGACAAAACTATAACCCTTCTTTTTGACTTCGTCGTAGTCGGCTAAAAAGGAAAACATTTGTCAAATCATGCATTGTACATAATACGTACATAACATGTACATACGTACCTAGGGCTTTTTACAATCAATTATGAACACACCTCATACATAGTGTGTCGCGGGGGACTTTACAAACACACATAAAACGTACACAACGAACACCCAGACTCAGAACAACAATTTGTGGATCACACAAAGTGTTGTCCTATGTGGGATTTGAACCCACAACACTTGGGGCGGTAGAAAGATGCGTGGCGATCATTTAAACCGCTACGCCAACCGCCAACAATAACACTTTGATAAAAACTGACATGTCTCTAGAGGCGATTTCTACAAATTCTTAATTATTATGCCAAGAAGCAGAAGCCAACTATCAAATAGTAAATAAACTACCGCCGCCTATTGGTACTTGCAAGTCCTGCAAGGTCCTATCGCCCTCAAGTTTATACTCTCGATTGTCGGCACTTGATGGACTTGTTTGCAATACATTCTAGAATCAAACTCACTTGTACTTATTCCACTATTTTAATAAAATTTTCAACTGACCGGTTTCGTCTTATGGCATTATCAAAGGTTAGTAGTAGTTCAAAAGGTAGTAGAGCCACGCTGATTTCAGCACGAACGGGCCGGCTCGACCGGGGCGGTACTACCCTCGCACAGAAAATCAACGTAAAATGACAGCGATCGTGCTGTCGTGTTTCGTTGGTGAGTGCGAGACCGGAGGCCCAATTAGTCTAGTCAACAAGTTCCACACTTGTTGACTAGACTAAAAGATGCACAAGCATCACTAGGCCGCCATGGTGTGGGTCACCATGCTGCATTGTTGCATTCGCAATGAGTATGGTGGCCACCACTCGTGGATTCTGCTTATGCTTTCCATCAGGCAGAGTAGAGTCATTTTGGCGGGCCAAACATAAAAAAAAAAAAAAAAAAAGGTTAATGGTTCAATAAAATATTTACATCTAAAACCTAATTCTCCCCGAAAAATAGGGGAATTGTAATTTGCGTCTCCCACCGCTATTTGACCGAGGTCTGAATGGTGTCAAATTAAGAATTAGAATAGAATAGAAAACGGCAAAAAAATCACGTTTGTTGTATGGGAGCCCCCTTAAAAAATTATTTTAATTTGTGTTTTAGTATTGGTTGTTATAGCGGCAACAAAAATACATAGGTAGTAGAGCCACGCTGATTTCAGCACGAATGGGCCGGCTCGACCGGGGCGGTACTACCCTCGCACAGAAAATCAACGTAAAATGCCAGCGGTTGTGCTGTCGTGTTTCGTTGGTGAGTGCGAGACCGGAGGCCCAAATAGTCTAGTCAACAAGTTCTATACTTGTTGACTAGACTAAAAGATGCAGCAGCATCACTAGGCCGCCATGGTGTGGGTCGCCATACTGCATTGTCTGCATTCGCAACGAGTATGGTGACCACCACTCTTGGATTCTGCTTATGCTTTCCATCAGGCAGAGTAGAGTCATTTTGGCGGGCCATGCATAAAAAAAAAAAAAAAAAAAAACAAAAAAAAAAAAAACATCATCACTGAAAATTTCAACTGACTCTCTATGACGGTTCATGAGATACAGCCTGGTGACAGACGGACGGACAGAGAGACAGACGGACAGCGAAGTCTTCGTAATGGGGTCCCGTTTTACCCTGACGGTACGGAACCCTAAAAAGAATGAAATCTTCAAACAAACTCTATACATACCAAGCTGGTCGGCGAGGTATAGTAGAGAAAAAGGCGGCCAAGTGCGAGTCGGACTCGCACATGAAGGGTTCCGCGGCAGCAAGTAACATAAAACAATTTTTATTTTATTAGGGTTCCGTGCCAAAAGCAAAAAACGGAACCCTTATAGATTCGTCATGTCTGTCTGTCTGTCTGTCTGTCTGTCCGTCCGTATGTCACAGCCACTTTTTTCCAAAACTATTAGACCTATAATGTTGAAACTTGGTAAGTAGATGTATTCTGTGAACCGCTTTAAGATTTTTACACAAAAATAAAAAAATAAAAAAAAAATTGGGGGTCCCCATACTTAGAACTGAAACTCAAAAATTTTTTTTTCATCAAACCAATACGTGTGGGGTATCTATGGATAGGTCTTCGAAAATGATATTGAGGTTTCTAATATCATTTTTTTCTAAACTGAATAGCTTGCGCGAGAGACACTTCCAAAGTGGTAAAATGAGTATCCCTCCCCTTTAACTTCTAAAATAAGAGAATGATAAATCTAAAAAAAATGTATGATGTACATTACTATGTAAACTTCCAACGAAAATTGGTTTGAACGAAATCTAGTAAGTAGTTTTTTTTTAATACGTCATAAATCGTAAAGTGCAATTTACCTTTCATTCAATCAACACAAATATAAAAATAAAACAAAAATTATATTATGTTACTTGCTGCTGCGGAACCCTTCATGGGCGAGTCTGACGCGCAGTTGGCCACTTTTTTTTATATTTGTGTTGATTGAATGAAAGGTAAATTGCAGTTTACGATTTATGACGTATTAAAAAAAAACTACTTATTAGATTTCGTTAAAACCAATTTTCGTTGGAAGTTTACATGGTAATGTACATCATATATTTTTTTTAGATTTATCATTCTCTTATTTTAGAAGTTAAAGGGGGGGGGGGGACGACACTCATTTTACCACTTTGGAAGTGTCTCTCGCGCAACCTATTCAGTTTAGAAAAAAATGATATTAGAAACCTCAATATCATTTTCGAAGACCTATCCATAGATACCCCACACGTATTGGTTTGATGAAAAAAATTTTTTTGAGTTTCAGTTCTAAGTATGCGGACCCCCAAAATTTATTGTTTTTTTTTTATTTTTGTGTAAAAATCTTAAAGCGGTTCACAGAATACATCTACTTACCAAGTTTCAACATTATAGGTCTAATAGTTTCGGAAAAAAGTGGCTGTGACATACGGACGGACAGACGGACAGACAGACAGACAGACATGACGAATCTATAAGGGTTCCGTTTTTTGCCTTTGGCACGGAACCCTAAAAACCTCCTATCTAAGAAGCCTATGTCCAGCAGTGAATTATTAAAAGCTGTTGATGGTAAGGATTTTGGACTATATGATTGTTTACGAGCAGTTGTCTCCCTTTTTAGTCATATTTTCAAGGTTGTAGAGCCACGCTGATTTCAGCACTAACGGGCCGGCTCGACCAGGCGGTACTACCCTCTGTGCTACCCTCGCGCAAAAAGTCAACGTAAAATGACAGCGTTCGTGCTGTCGTGTTTCAATGGTGAGTGCGAGACCGGAGACCCAATGATGCACAAGCATCACTCGGCTGCCATAGTGTGGGTCACCATGCTATATTTTTGTATTGTTTGCATTCACAATGAGTATGGTGACCACCACTCTTGGATTCTGCTTATGCTTTCCATCTGGCAGAGTAGAGTCGGTTTGGCAGCGCCATACGTAAAAAAAATAGATATAAGCTTAGATTGTAACATAATTTTTGAACGAGAATAGATCAATTTACAGGTTAATAAATAACGCTATAATTAAAATTATAATTTTATACTGTTTTTATAACCCACGAAAGTGGTAACAGACATACATCCACAAAACAAAAAGATATAAGTTCCGTTCCGTTGTAAATTAAGACACATAACATTTCTACCTATTCTTTATGTTCTGTGCATACATCAGTATAATTCATTATTAGCATTAATTTGTTTGTATAATTGTGTATCCATATATATATATATTTATTTATTATTGATAATTACTAAGGAGACGTCGTTAATGATACAATCTAAGGACATAACATAAAGCTGTAGAATAATTAAGTATTTATTTAAAGGATCTAATCAGTAATTGAGGTCAAAGCGCACATATTCAACCACACCTACAGTCCCACTGGAAAAAATACTGACATATTATTTAATTAAAGCGTTCTTTATTAGCACATAGCGGTGAGGTAACTGATAATGAAACAATTAATTCATTAAAGTGCTCTATTTAATAAAAACAAATGATACCACTTACGTGTAATGTCTGGCTTTCAAAGTCATTACTTTAACAATTTAAATTAATAACATAGGTAACCGTGATCGCGCCATTTCAAACCGAGTTGTCATATCGTGCAGATTCTAAATTCAAAGAATTTGTTTTGGTATAAAACGAGGTTCTTATCTTTTTAAACCTTTTTTTCGTGTTATCAAGATATTTCTTCGTGGAGTTTCCTGTGAATGGTATTATTTCGTCAGTATTTGTACAGAAGTGACCGAGTACTGACGTCGACCGTCTCTTGTGTATGTAAACAGTGCGTTTTGAATCGTCTCGTGAAACGTGAATTTGTTCGTGACGGGTGTACTAACTGGCGATTGAAGAAAGCATCACATAAGGTTAGTTTTGAATACTATTTATTACATATATTGTTTTATCGTAAACAATTGTTACTCAGGTATTCTTTATTTTATACTTCTTATTGTGTAAAACTATGTAGAACTTTTAGTAGGAATGATTTGAAATCCAAATGTTTTCTGTACAGCTTGACTATGAGAGATATACTACAGATACCGTTGGTATTTGGGTTCGATTCTAGTATATTTTTTTGCTTTTAGACACTATTCTGCATTGCAGTACCAAGTTAATCTGTAATTTCTGGTTTCTATAAAAGCATGTTGTGTACAACAAACAAAATAAATATTATTAACTTGTCTTTAAATACCTAGTCAAGGAAGTTTCTTTTTGAATCAAATAGGTAATATCTATTTTAATTGCCGTGGTTCCTATTTGCCCTTTTTCCCTATAAATTTATTATTAATTTTTTTTTTCTATTAAATTTGCCTTACATTATTTTTAAATATTATTAAATATCTATTTAAGAACTTACTAAATAAAAGGAGATATTTATTGAATTGAAACAGAAAGGTGAAAAATATTCGATTGTCCTGAAGTTAAAAAGAAACATTGAACTGATACTATTAACTATTTTGAGTAATAAGCACTCACAATTATAGAAAATATTTAATTTAAATATTATTTACCGTAGATATATTTTCTTACCGACGAAGATCGATAACTAACAAAAATATAAATTAAAATTGAAAAAATCTTATTCAACCTTACTAGATTGTATCTTATTAATTTATTTTCTTACTAGTGGTTGCCCGCGGCTCCGCCCGCGTATATATTATGTCAGTTATCGCTGCGTCGTTGGTCTCGCGGTTGGCGTGTGCGACTGCTGATCATGAGGTCTCGGGTTCGATTCCTGGGTCGGACTAAATGTTTGTATGATCTACAAATATTTTTTTCGGAGTTTGGGTGTTTTCTATGTACATATAAAATGTATGTATTGACAAAAGAAAAATGTATTTGTATCAGTTGTCTAGTACCCATAACACAAGCTCTGCTTAGCTTGGGACTAGATGGCGTTGTGTGTTAGAAGTCCAAAATATTTATTATTATTATTATCGCTGTAAATAGTAGCCTATGTGTTATTCTGATGTATAAGCTATATTACTGTAAAGTTTCATCCAAATCCGTTTAGTAGTTTTTGCGTGAAAGAGTAACTAACATCCATCCTTACAAACTTTTGCGTTTATAATATTAGTAAGTATAGATATAGACTGGTAATAGATAAGTATAAATTAAAAAAAAACTCGAATTTCCTATCCAAAGCAATAATTAACAACCATCGCTCCTGAAGTAGGATTGTTTTAATTTTCTAGTCTTCTACATACAGATTTTTATTTTTTTATTTTTTTATATTTGGCCCGCCAAAATGACTCTACTCTGCCTGATGGAAAGCATAAGCAGAATCCAAGAGTGGTGGTCACCATGCTCACTGCGAATGCAGACAATGCAGCATGATGACCCACACCATGGCGGCCTCGGATGCTGCTGCATCTTATAGTCTAGTCAACAAGTATGGAACCTGTTGACTAGACTAATTGGGCCTCCGGTCTCGCACTCACCAACGAAACACGACAGCACGCTGTCATTTTACGTTGATCTTCTGTGCGAGGGTAGTACCGCCCCGGTCGAGCCGGCCCGTTCGTACTGAAATCAGCGTGGCTCTATTACCTGTTAAAATTGGTGTACGATGCTTAAAAAAACAAAAAAAAATCTCCTGGAAGCTTGCGTCTCGTAAATATAATAAGAGTTTAACTGAAACGTCAACTTAAAAGTGAGGTAGGTCTATCTTTTTTTCACTATTCTGTATTTATGTATTCAACTGAAAAAAACACATACATAAAAAAATTAACAAAATAAAAACCGACTTCAAGGTTCGACTCGATTTCTCTTGGATGCCATCATCAGATCTTAGTGTCCATAGTGGTACCACCGTTGGGATATCTTCTTTCCATTAAAAAAAGAATCATTAAAATCGGTTCATAAACGACGAAGTTATCCGCGAACACACTTAAAAAACATGTATACGGTCGAATTTAGAACCTCCTCCTTTTTTGAAGTCGGTTAAAAATCACAATCTTTGTTTGTCCCCAAAAAACCGGTTGGGAGATAGACTCTCCGTATAATCATACACTATTGAAATAAATAATAACTTCTATTATAAATTAACAACTAATTAGGAAATTATTTTAAACTTTATACAAAAATGAATCTAAAAAGTAATTTTTAGTTGCCTCTTTAAAATTTCTCATTTAGTTCCTTGAGGCCCGACGACGGCAGACTATTAAGATTATCGATAATATTTATTATCTAATTTCTTATACTACAATTTATCACACTATAACGAAATCCTAATTGTGCTACATTAAAATGGGTCAACAAATTCAGCATAAGGTTAGGCAATTCATGTACATTTATTCTTCTTCTAACTCGCTTCACTCTTGGCAGAGCGGTCGTGATCACGTAGAGTGCACACTGGTTGTGGAGGCGCACAAAGCCCCTCGTACAACTTCCCGCCATCTCACCCTGTCAGCAGACTGCCGGCTGCAGTCAGACACACGGCTTCCGATTGTGGACCTCACCTGGTCGGTCCAGCGCATGGGTGCCCTGCCGCGGAGTCTGATCCCCTCCACCTTTCCCTGCACTACCAGTCGCTCTATTGAGTCACTATTCCGTCTAGAGACATGGCCAAAGTACTGCAGTATGCGCGACCGTACTATGGTTGACAGACGCTGTGTAATGCCGAGTTCCGCTATCACGGACACGTTAGTACGGAACTCCGTCCACGATATCCCGAGCATTTTTCTCCAGCACCACATTTCCAGGGCATCTATCTTCCTTCTTTCCAACTCGCGTACTGTCCACGTCTCCGCGGTGTATAGGAAAGTGGGAAATATAAGCGATTGTACAAGCCTGACATTTATTGCATATTGCTAAATTAAGTGTTACTTCGTATTTTATATCTGCCAATATGACAGATAAGGTTACTGATAATTCATTTACTACTATTGCTATATAGATATACTACGACACCGATAAGTCATTTATCGTAATAAACTCAAATTTGAAAATATAATTTTATAAAATGTAATTAGGTAGCACGACTGAATGTGGCAATATACCTAATTAGGTAAAATATTCCTTTTGAGATACCTACGCGCTTTTGATGTGTCAAAAGCGCGTTTCTCAAAAGGAATATTTTTTGCCCCGGTTTCAGATGTTTTCCATTTTGCAACCGACTTCATAAAAAAGAAGGAGGTTCTCAATTTGACCGTATAAATATATTTTTTATGTGTGTTTGCGGATAACTTCATCGTTTATTTATGAGCCGATTTTGATGTTTCTTTTTTTAATGGAAAGGAGATATCCCAACGGTGGTACCATGATAAGGACACTAAGATCTGATAATGATATCCAAGAGAAATTGAGACGAACCTTCGAAATTCCTAGGGTCAACTAATGCATTTTTTTTTTATTTATTTGAAAGCTGGTGCTTTCCGTGCGGTCCCATTTCAATTTGGCTGTTCTTGAAGTAGGTTTTTTTTTGTTAAAATTTTACTTGTTCTAATGCCTATTTAGTGTCTTAGCTTGATATTTAAATAGCCTACAGCCTAATAAATAGGTTATGTTACATTAAATGAATATTTCAATTCAAACCACCCTTTCCACCGGGCAGACTGAAGTCACTATAGTAGGCAGGTTCATATAAAAAAATATACTTGGACCGTGTCATTCGCCAGAACACTACGAAGCCGTACAATCTCGCAGTATGACGTCCACACTGCGGGGTGAAATTCCAACAATGCAATGTTATTCACCTCGTCTGATTGGATTGCTGCATTCATTCTTTCGTACAAAGTTTCATTATCTGAGATCTACTTTCTAACTTACAGTGCAGCAGTGTTAGTATCAATCGAAATGCCAAATTTCAACAGCGAACATACATTCTTTGTACTTGTACGAGTAGGTCTGTATACCATACAGCCTAGTCATTTTAGAAGTCGGTGCGAAGTGACTATCGCTTAGACTTTTGTAATTGTTCATTTGCATTCTTTTTGGCTTAGGACCGACTTCAAACAGATTTTAGGTACCTAGCACACATTATAGTACTATTATTTAAATGAATAAATTTTTGGTGTTTTTTGGCAGAGTTTTCGTTGGATGTTTTTTGGAAGTCGATTTTTTTTATAAAAAGTTTTTATTTTTCAGTTTTTAGTGCAAACAATCTTAGATAAGTAGTAAGTTGAACTATTTCATCTTTCACGTTTTACGTTTAATATTATAAAATCATCCTCTAATCCGTAACTCTTGAAGAGTTTAACCTTCTATCATCAGTTCACCTAAATAACTTTAAAGTATACGACTGAAGGTCCTTAGATACGTATGGAATTGAAAGAATTATCCTCCAACTCTTAACCGTTGAGGAGTTGTACCTTCCACCTTCCATCATCAGCTTACCTAAATAATTTGAAAGAATACGACTAACGGTAACATACATACATATGATATTTAAAGATTTATCCTCCAACTCCTAACCGTTAATGAGTTGTACCTTACATCATCAGCTCATCATCATAAAATGATGACTACCAGACGCAAATACCGGTATAACTTCAGAAAATATACGAAAAACATAGTATGTGCCTACAAAAAATGAGAGTTTCCCTCGATTACCCTGGAACACCATCATCCGATCCTGATATGGTGGCAATGGGTCCACCTCGGGAACATACTCTTTCGAATACAAAAATAATTTTCAAAATCGGTCCACAATTGACGGAGTAATCGGTGAACATACACAAAAAAAAAACGTACAATGGAACATAGAACCTCCTCCTTTTTGGAAGTCGGTTAAAAAAGCGGCCAAGTGCGAATTGAACTCGCCCATGAGGGTTCCGAAGCAGCAAGTAACATAATATAAAAGTTCTTGTAGTTCGTTGTAACTTTGAGCGATGTTTTAGTAATAGTGTATTTTTTTGCGGTTTACGGTTTACGACTTAAAAAAAAACTACTTACTAGATCTCGTTCAAACCAATTTTCGGTGGAAGTCTGCATGGTAATGTACATCATATTTTTTTTAGTTCTATCATTTTCTTATTTTAGAAGTTACAGGGCATACACATTTTACCACTTTGGAAGTGTCTCTCGCGCAAACTATTCAGTTTAGAAAAAAATGATATTAGAAACCTCAATATTATTTACGAAGACCTATCCATAGGTACCCCACACGTATGGGTTTGATGAAAATAAAAATTTTGAGTTTCAGTTCTAAGTATGGGGACCCCCAAAATTTATTGTTTTTTTTTTCTATTTTTGTACGATAATCTTAATGCGGTTCACAGAATACATCTACTTACCAAGTTTCAACAGTATAGTTCTGTTAGTTTCGGAAAAAAGTGTCTGTGACATACGGACGGACAGACAGACAGACACGACGAATCTATAAGGGTTCCGTTTTTTGCCTTTGGCGAGGAACCCTAAAAATCGACATTGATCTCGTGCCGGCTAAAAAAGTTATAAAGGTCAAAAGGTCACGAAAGTCAGTTTTTCACTAATATCTCTCGGCCTATTGCTCGAAGGTCAATAGAGAGGGTCAATAAGAAATTGTTTGTCGTGAAATTATCTACTAAAAATACCTCTTGCATTTTTCTGTAAATTTAACTGCTTTCGGGCGCTGAGAAAGTGACTATAATTATTATACGATGCACTCGTTTTCTCACCACCTTCGAAGTAGAATGCAAGGTGCGTTTTGTTACATGGTTTCACCCGTAGGCATAATCCATGATATTATGTAATAAGAGGTTTTTTCTTAAAAACCTCTTATTACATAATATAATAACTAACTTTAGTAAATAAATAACTTTAGTATATTTTTACTTTACTTTATTTTGTCATTCATTGTCGAAATCTTCAGTTTCTATATCATTACCAATTGCTGACAAAACGTCGAGTGGACTTATTCCTATATTTAAATCGACGTCTTCATCATTTTTATCATGGGTTGCCTCTGCGTTTAAGCATGACTGGCCACGGCAATATGTCCACAAACTTTTGAACATCATAATCAAATTTTTATGCACCCAGACCTCTCCACTCTTTCTGTTACCTACTGCCACCCTACTGCTCTAAAGTTGTCACTCTCGGTTGACTGCGAGAAATCTCACAAACATAACGATACGGTACGACACAAGCATTAGTCGTAAACTGCTGTCAGTCATTTGTCAAGAAATTTAATAATTAGGCTAATCTCGGCGCCAACCTGATTTCTATTACGTACTTATATCTAAAACATGCGAGTCTGAATATAAATTTTTGAAGTGTTATTTAGCTATTGTTCTACTTCAGTCTACTTCAGGGGCGTTAAAATAAAATTGGCATCCCTAGGGAAGTCTTATTCGTAAAGTATCTATATTACAACTAGCTGTTGCCCGCAGCTTCGCCCGCGTGTATGTCGGTTATCGCGGCAAATAGTAGCCTGTGTTATTTTGATGTATAAGCTATATTACTGTAAAGTTTCATCCAAGTACGTTCAGTAGATTTTGCGTGAAGAAGTAACAAACATACACACAAACTTTCGCCTTTATATTTTAGTATAGCTGTAGCCCGCGGCTTTACTCGCGTAGAAGTTGATTATATGTATTTAATTAAAACTGTGCAAGTATCTGTGAATAATTTATTCAGGCTTTTAAACGTATTTATTTATTTATAATCAATAGTCCATTAAAGTCGACTTTCATACACACTTTCGCACCTCTTTAACCCCTTTAGGAATAGAATTCCCATATGTGCTGATATAAGTATTCATTTATTTGTAATCAAAAGCCTGAAGACAAAGTTTCAGGCTACTAAATTAAAAAATGACGGACTTCCAGTCTAACCTAGGGATAGAATATCCCGAAACGCTTAAATACGTATCTCATCATCATCATCGCAGTCCACTGTTGGACATAGGCATCTCGAATTGCACGCCACTTGGTTCGATCCTCAGCTTCTCTCATCCAGCTCCTGCCAGCCGTCTTGGGCAGATCATTATTCCACCTGGCCTGTGGACGTTCTACACTACGGTTGCCGAGACGCGGTCTCCACTCAAGAACCCGTTTACCCCATCGGTTATCTGTTCTACGGCTAATATGGCCAGCCCACTGCCACTTCAGCTGGCTTATCCTGTGGGCTATGTCAATGACCTTGGTTCTCTGCCGGATCAACTCATTCCTGATGCGATCCCTTAGATAGAGAAACGTTGAGCATAGCAAGAGTGCTATGCTCAACGTTAAAGTCGTCAGCGTGCTATGGAGAGCCATAGCACGCTGAGCGACTTTAAACTTGTGAACCAGTCGTGTCGTAAGTGTCAACGTTTCGGCACCGTATGTCATGACAGGTAGGAGGTACTGATTGAAGACTTTCGTATTTAGGCACTGTGGGATTGATGATGATAAGACCTGACGAAGTTTCCTAAACGCTGCCCAACCCGGCTGAATTCTCCTGTTCACCTCGTCCTCGAAGTAGTTTCTACTTAACTGCAAAGTCTGTCCGAGGTACCACATATATTTTTGAACAGCTTCGAGAACGGCACCGTGCACCACAACCGGTTCCGGTAGAACATGTTCGTACATACGTATCTACTCATTTTTAATCAGTAGCCCAAAACAAAATTTTAATGTTTTTCACTTAAAAAATGACGGACTTCCTTACAAACTTTCAACCCCTATTTCACCCCTTTACGGGCATTCAGAGATGCTTAAATACGTATCTACTCTTTTTTAATCAGTAGCCCCAAAAAAAAAAACATGTTTCTAACTTAAAAAATGTCGAACTTTCATACAAACTTTCAACCCCTATTTCACCCCCGTAGGGGTATAATATTCTAAAACGCTTAAATACGTATGTATTCCTTTTTAATCCGTAGCCCAAAAATAAAGTTACATGTTTGTAACTTCAAAAATGTCGGACTTCCAGACTAACCTATGTACAAAATCACAACCCCTATTTCACCCCTTAGGGGTAGAATATATAGAAACGCTTAAATACGTGTTTACTCATTTTTAATCAGTAGCTCAAAAGTAAAGTTTTATGTTTCTAACTTAAAAAATGACGGACTTCCATACAAACTTTCAACCCCTATTTCACCCCCTTAGGGGTGGAATTTCAAAAAATCCTTTCTTAGTGCTCACTTACGTTATATAAAGAACTTACATGCAAAATTTCAGGATTCTAGCTTCAGCGGTTTGGGCTGTGCGTTGATCTCTGGGTATGTCAGTCAGTCTGTCAGTCAGTCAGTCACCTTACTCTTTTACATATATAGATAGATATTATAATTTCTTAAGTAACTCTGTGTGTCAGTTACGGTTTCACGACTAAACCACAGCACCGATTTTAGGTAACTTTATGGTACTTTGCTTCTTGAGGTGCGATAACCGACATACACGCGGGCATAGCCGCTTACAAAAGCTAGTGACACAGTATTTTTACTACACACAGAACACACTCAGAAAGAAAATTTGCAACCAGCGTGGGAAGTAATTTACTCAATTAGTTTGTACGTAGCACTGAACACATCGTCACGTATTCGTGAAAATTTAGCTTATTTACCTGATAATTCCTTCACGTGCTGTCTATGTCTGACCAACTGTCCCACGCAAATTGGCCCGCGTCTCTCAAAACGAAAGAATACAATAACATTACTATTTTTAACCCCCGACGCAAAAACTGGGGTGTTATAAGTTTGACGTCGATGTCTGTCTGTGTGTGTGTGTGTGTGTGTGTGTGGCACACTGTACTGTGGCATCGTAGCTCTTAAACGTTTGGACCAATTTCGATGCGGTTTTTTTCATTTGAAAGCCAGTTTCCTTGCGCTGGTTCTTAGCTATGTTTGGTTAATATCGGTCCAGCAGTGTATTTTCGGCATATGATTACTCGATTAAGTGCTTCACGCGTTCCAGTATAATCGTTGAAGGATATTTAATTGATAACTTCGACCTGATGCTGCGTAGGTATTAACATCAATTAACCACATTTCAAATGGCGTTTGCCTCTAGTCCCGGTCGTTTAAAATAGATGTTTTTAAGCAATTCAGGAGTATTGATTTTTCTGAATAAATATTAATAGCACACTAATCATTATCTTAGCCAAAAGACGTCTACTACTCGACATGGGCTTCCCCCGAGGTTCTCCATAAAAGCTGGTCCTGTACTGCCCAGGTCCTACCATTTGCTCGCTATATTTCGAGACGAACGTCAACGACGTCTCCGACGCTTCGGTTGTTTTCTTCTACGCGAAGAGCAGTTATCCCGCTCAAGGTCACGCGCGGCGAGTGCGGTACCTACTATTTCATTTTGGCTTGGCACCGACTTCAAACCTATGAATAGGTAGCACATACAAATTAAGTTATTTTATACTTTTTAGTTTTTGAAGTCATTTTTTTTAAACGAAGTTTTTATTTTTTTCGCTTTTTAGTCTTTCTCAAGTCTCTCATCATCATTTTACCTAAATAACTTGAAAGAATACGACTAAAGGTAACATAACAGAATATGAAGGCATGCAGACAATTGCCTTAACTTCATTGCAGGCGCTTACGTAAATTTGAGGGTTTCCTTCGATTTCCTTGGGATCCCATCATCAGATCCTGATATGGTGATCATGGGACCATATGGGGAGCATACCCTTTCGAATACGAAAAGAATTTTCAAAATCGGTCCACAATTGACGGAGTAATCAATGTACATACATAAAAAAAAAAAAAAATGGAAAAACGGATGAAATTGAGAACCTCCTCCTTTTGGAAGTCGGTTAAAGAGAGCCAGGCTTCGGCATCAATGGGCTGGCTCGACCGGAGTGATACCACGGCCTCACAGAAAACCGGTGTGAAATAGCGCTACGCTGTGTTTCACCGAGTGAGTGAGGATACCGGAGGCTCATACCCCTACCACCCCATCCCCTCCCCATCCCCCAAAGGCCGGCAACGCACTTGGGACGCCTGCGGTGTTGCGGTATCCATGGGCGGCGCTAATCGCTTACCATCAGGTGATACGTATGCTCGTTTGCCCCCTATTCCATAAAAAAGCAATTCTACCATTGCCTGTCCAACTTACCAACCTCTCTTTTCATGTCAAACGCCCAATTTTCCCATCTAAATCCCGCGCTTGATTTCAAATCGCGCTTGAACTCTAAATAATTCGGTCTATTTTGGAATTAAGCCGCAATAATAAAAATGTATGGCCCTGCCAATATGACTCTACTCTGCCTGATGGAAAGCATAAGCAGAATCCAAGAGTGGTGGGTTACCATACTCATTGCTCGTGCAGACAATGCAACAACGCAGCATGGTGAGCCACACTATGGCGGCCTAGTGATGCTTCTGTATCTTTGGGCCTAATCTGTATGGCATAATATATGTAAATACATTCTATCATGACTTAGTACATATCATTCGTCTTAAGCAAAGCTAAGTTTATGGCTAAACTGTACGAGTTGTCAACGTAAAAGGTAATATTAGTACCCAATAAATGGAATTATTGAGATTAGTGCAAGGTGCTTAATCAGTTAAATAAGAGATGGAGATGAGTTTTACGATCGCTAGCATTTACTATTGTATGTTTATTGTTTTAGGGTCGTAATTAGAAATCGACTGTTGTTTACATTCTACTTTTAATTTCCTTTTCCTATTTACTTTCTACACCAACACCGATTGACTTTAATACACCAGACAATGCCGTATATTTTCTATACTACTTCATCATCAGCCTATCGCAGTCTACTCTGGACATAGGCCTCTCCAATTTCGCGCCACTTGGTTCGATCCTCGGCTCCTGCCAGCCGTCTTGCGCAGATCATCACTCCACCTGGCCCGTGGACGTCCTACACTACGTTTGCCGAGACGCGGTCTCCACTCAAGAACCCGTTTATACCAACGGTAATCAGTTCTGCGGCTAATATGGCCAGCCCACTGCCACTTCAGCTTGCTAATCCTTTGGGCTATGTCGATGACCTTGGTTCTCTGCTGGATTACCTCATTCCTGATGCGATCCCTCAGAGAAACGCCGAGCATAGCTCTCGCTGAGCGACTTTGAACTTGTGGACCAGCCGTGCCGTAAGTGTCCAGGATTCGGCTCCGTATCACGCACTGATTGAAGACTTTCGTCTTAAGGCACTGTGGGATCGACGATGAAAAGACCCGACGAAGTTTCCCAAACGCTGCCCATCCCAGCTGAATTCTCCTGTTCACCTCGTCCTCGAAGTTGTTTCTACCTAACTGCAAAGTCTGCCCGAGGTAAACATATTTTTGAACAACCTCGAGAACGGCACCGTGTACTGCGACCGGTTCCGGTAGTACATGTTCATTGAACATGACCTTGGTTTTGTCCAAGTTCATCCGTAGGCCGATACGCACAGAAGAGTCAGGCAGGTCGTTCAGCATCTGTTTCGAAGAAGAAGAAGAATTTTTAGGTTTTTAAATCGTACACAAGTCACCGTTAAATATGAATGTAGAAGATATTACAAAAGGTTATATAAAACAGCAAACGAGTGTGACGTCACTTTGAGCTGTGTTTGTGTATTTTGCATATAAATAGTAGACAAAATAGACTGTGTTAAAGTGTAGGTCACGCATACGTAATTAACATAACAGCATTTAATAAAGATGAGAGCAAAATTGTTGTCGACAAAAATGTGAGCGTTTTAGTACGCCTCTTCTACCATTCATACGATATCTGATAGATAAAATTGAAGTGTCTGTTTGTGATTTCAAATTAACAGCTTTTCGGTATGTAATATTAAAAATAAAATTCTCCGGTCTTTCCCGGCTAATCTCTGGAACGGTTGGACCGATTTTGACTGGTCTTTTACTGGCAGATAGCTGAATACATTAGGAGTAACTTAAGCTAGTTTTTCTTAGAGTAGCTATACTTGACCTTACTTGTGGTTGTTGTTGTAAAAGAGAACCGTGACCAACATCACTTGACGCTGCTTGTCTAAAATAACTATAAATTTTCAACATTTAAAAAAAACCCCGATTTAATAACCTGAGTTACCTTTAAAAAGTAAAAAACACGTTATGCGCTTTCATTTGAGACCCCACTCGATGATATTTTTGCAGACATTCGGTTACTCTTCCCCACTTTCACCCCCATTACTTTTAAACGGCTCAACCGATTTTCATGAAACATGTCTAAAAACACTCGCACGTAACTCACCTTTCATACAAAAAAAACTAAATTGAAATCGCTTCATCCGTTCGGGAGCTACGGTGCCACAGACAGACAGACACAGACAGACAGACAGACACGTGAAACTTATAAAACCCCTCTTTTTGGTCGGGGGTTAAAAAAAGTAAGCCTAAGTTACTCCATAAATCATCAGTTATCTGCTAGTGTAAGTGCCGTCATAATTGGTCAAGCCGTTCCAGAGATTAGCTCGATGATGTAAATACTGTGTTTAAGCTGTTAATTTGAAATTACAAACACACACTTAAAGATAATATTCATACACGGTAATTAATGGTATCACGGAACAGGTGTTACCTACATACCTTTGAAAATTCAGCATTCTGTCGTTTTGAACTAGTCTAGTAGTAGAACTAGTTGAACTAGTAGCCATAGACGAGGATATGACTGGCCAGTCATATCCTCGTCTATGGCTCGGCCTATCGCTATATATCATGTCTGACGTATTTTTACTTGATAGCGTTAATTGCCGGCTATGGACATAAATTTACTTAAAAAATATTGAACTTTCAAACAAAGGAGAAGAGATAGTCGAAACAAAGGGACTATTTCCTTTGTCTCTGAGAGCCTTGATAAGATTTTCTCTACAATACTGATCACTCGAGATTATGTCAATTTAAAGTTCATAAATCTTAACATACACTGTATACTATCTTATCGGAGAATCAGTACGCTAATGTGGAAATGGGCCGGTCATGTCTCCAGACGAATCGATGGTCCGTGGAGCCGAAATGTGCTTGAGTGAAGACCGCAATTAGGCAATCGCAGTGTAGGCGCCCTGCGACACGATGGACTGACGATTTGAACAGCACTTTCTTGATTCCGAATTCCGGGCGGTTTCTGTTTTATTTTTTAAAAGACAACTCCCGCATTAGGAATAAACATCCTGTGTCGCGGGGGACTTTGCAGACATACATGAAACGGACACAATTAACATCCAAACACGTCGTCCGCGATGGAAGACGATGACGCGCTTGCGATAACATGGTATAAATTGACTGCCTCGGTGGCGCAGTAGTAGCGTATGCGACTGCTGTGCTTGAGGTCATGGGTTCGATTCCCGGCTCGGACCAAATGTTTGTATGAGTCCTGTTCTGTAAGAGACTCACATACAAAAAGAATCGCCTGCCACTACAGGCGATTCTTTTTGTATGTGAGTCTAAAATGAGTATGTGTGAAGATTTCCCCCTTGCAAAAATGATTGAATGCTTTGTATTTAAAAAAGACGCTGTAACTACTTCCCTCTGTTCGAACAAATGTGTCTAATTAACATAATTAATTAAATATAAGATAAGATGTTGCCATAATAATTCTCGGGTATTAATGCGATTTAAATCTTACTCAACTTGTACCTGTATCTGATCAAAGAAATAAATATATTCTAATCGTAATGATTCCATAAGATGTGTTTGACATATTATGCGTTGCATGCGAGTTGAATGTAGGTAGCATGGTGGCCCGCACTATGACGGCCTTTTGTATTTATGCATTGATGGGTGGGTTTTATTTATGCTTGTTTGTTCCCTCATCTTTAGGGTTCCGTGCCAAAGGCAAAAAACGGAACCCTTATAGATTCGTCATGTCGGTCTGTCTGTCTGTCTGTCCGTCCGTATGTCACAGCCACTTTTTTCCGAAAATATAAGAACTATAATGTTGAAACTTGGTAAGTAGATATATTCTGTGAACCGCATTAAGATTTTCACACAAAAATAGAAAAAAACAATAAATTTTGGGGGTCCCCATAAATAGAACTGAAACTCAAAAATTTTTTTTTCATCAAAACCCATACATCTATGGACATGTCTTTAAAAATGATATTGAGGTTTCTAATATAATTTTTTTCTAAACTGAATAGTTTGTGCGAGAGTGTCCCCCCCTGTAACTTCTAAAATAAGAGAATGCTAAAACTAAAAAAAATATATGATGTACATTACCATGCAAACTTCCACCGAAAATTGGTTTGAACGAAATCTAGTAAGTAATTTTTTTTTAATACGTCATGCATCGTAAACTGCAATTTACCTTTCATGCAATCAACACAAATATAAAAATATAAATTATATTATGTTACTTGCTGCTGCGGAACCCTTCATGGGCGAGTCCGACTCGCACTTGGCCGCTCTTTCTAAACTACTACTCAAAATAAGATAAATAAGGTATCGTTAGAAGCGTCTTGATCGTCCGCTGGTTATAGGCTGCATGAAGTGTCACTGAATCCAATGTGGCGCCCTCTAGCCGACATAAAGTACTGTATTAAAAAATAAATTTGAGAGAAATATGCCGTGTTTGGTATCATTCGGAAGGGCGTTACTTGCACATTTCAAAAATATATAATTATTAGCTTTTTCTCGTGACTTTGTCCGTATTTATACGATAATTGTGATATTTCTATGGTACCTATTGAAAAAATACTTTGCGAAGAAATTAATATTATAGAGGCACCAAAACATTTTAAATAAAAAAAGTAAAACTTAAACCCAACTGTCATACATCCTCGGAGCATTTGAAACATGCATTTATGTTACGACTGTTTACACGCGACCTATTTATCATTAAATAAGTCATTCGACAAGGTGCTTCTTTGTTATTTAATTGTATGAAAATAAAATACATTACGAGTAATACTCAAACCATGTTTGTTTTTAAATGTTGAGGTACGAGTATGTAACAAAAAGGAGCACCAAAACATTTTAAATAAAAAAAAGTGAAAACTTAAACCCAACTGCGACAAGAAACGACGCTGAAAAAGTATGAACCTAGTTACAAAAGCCGTAGTCACACGTTGTTAATGTGTTGTGGTATATTTCTACATAACGTGTGACTACGGCTTTTGAAACTTGTTTCATAATTTTTCAGCGTCGTTTCTTGTCGCAGTTGGGTTTAAGTTTTCACTTTTTTTTATTTAAAATGTTTTGGTGCTCCTTTTTGTTACATACTCGTACCTCAACATTTAAAAACAAACATGGTTTGAGTATTACTCGTAATGTATTTTATTTTCATACAATTAAATAACAAAGAAGCACCTTGTCGAATGACTTATTTAATGATAAATAGGTCGCGTGTAAACAGTCGTAACATAAATGCATGTTTCAAATGCTCCGAGGATGTAAAAGACAATAGGTACTCTTAATATTAAAGTCACCTTTTGACTCTTGTGACTGTCTGACTGATGGATGAGATAGATAGAGATAAGAATACGGGGTGTAAGTACCACCTATTTACCCCGTGGGTTTCGTGGCGACGAAGATAGCAAACTACGCTGATTAAAGGCCCGTATTCACTTTGATTAGTGCGAGTGCAGGTGTGAAGCGCAGGCGATCAACAATTGGTAGAAAATACGTGTGGACCGCGAATTCGCTGCCCACACGTACTTTCCACCAATCACCCGCACTAAGCACCTTGACTCGCACTAAGCAAAGTGAATACGGGCCTTAACAGCACTGCATAGAGAAGGAAAATTTAACACAAACCCTATAGCAAACCATCTGTGCAGCGTGTGGTAGGCTAAAACCTTCTTACTAAATAGAGTTCATGTCCAGCAGTCAACTAGTTAAGATTATTAATAAACTAGCTGACCCACGCAACGTCGTTTGCGTCTCCTATTGCCCGTAGCGTACCTAATAGTTTCCCCCCGTTTTTAAAACATTCTTCATTGGTACTCCGCTCCTATTGGTCATAGCGTGATGATATAGATAAACTCGCTAAACTTCCTCGATAAACGGGCTATCTAACTCTTCAGCTTTATATATTAGTATAGATGACCCACGCAACGTCGTTTGCGTCTCTTATTGCCCGTAGCGTAATAATTTCCCCCCGTTTTTGAAACATTCTTCATTGGTACTCCGCTCCTATTGGTCATAGCGTGATGATATAGATAAACTCGATAAACTTCCTCGATAAACGGGCTATCTAACACTGAAAGAACTTTTTCAAATTGGACCAGTAAGTAGTTCCTGAGATTAGCGCGTTCAAACAAACAAAAACTCTTCAGCTTTATATATTAGTACAGATGACCCACGCAACGTCGTTTGCGTCTCCTATTGCCCGTAGCGTAATAATTTCCCCCCGTTTTTGAAACATTCTTCATTGGTACTCCGCTCCTATTGGTCATAGCGTGATGATATAGATAAACTCGATAAACTTCCTCGATAAACGGGCTATCTAACACTGAAAGAACTTTTTCAAATTGGACCAGTAAGTAGTTCCTGAGATTAGCGCGTTCAAACAAACAAAAACTCTTCAGCTTTATATATTAGTATAGATGTATTTATTATACTCTTCTAAGATCTAATACTCATAATCAACAACACATTTATTTGGATAAAGACTAATATTAGGTATTATGTTGATAAAAACTCTTTGGCAAATAACTTAATAATAGGTACCAACTCTTAGCATCTTATACTCGTGATAACTTCTAAACGAAATGTCCGAATGGGATGAAACAAAAAGTAATTTACTTCTACATAAATACCCTTGATAACATAATGTTTTATTTAGATAAGGATTAATATTACGATAAACATTTAACGTAGTTTCTTTCTTCAGACGATTTAATAATTTTTTTGAACACAAAAACGGTTATTGTGACTAAACCATGATAGTTAGATATATGCTCTCGCGGACTTTTTTGTAGATCTTAATGGGACCTACAAACCCGTAATACATTATTTTGTTCTATTGTCAATACTTTTTGCAGCGCACGCAAAAATAGGTTTTCTATTTCACACCTTGGGTTACAAAATAGCAATTTTATTACGGATCTCTATTTTTTATGAAAATAAAATATAGCCTATAGCCTTCCTCGATAGATGGACTATCCAACACTGAAAGAATTTTTCAAATCGGACCAGTAGATCCTGAGATTAGCGCGTTCAAACAAACAAACATACAAACAAACAAACAAACTCTGCAGCTTTATAATATTAGTATAGATCTCTATTTTTTATGAAAATAAAATATAGCCTATAGCCTTCCTCGATAGATGGACTATCCAACACTGAAAGAATTTTTCAAATCGGACCAGTAGATCCTGAGATTAGCGCGTTCAAACAAACAAACAAACAAACAAACTCTGCAGCTTTATAATATTAGTATAGATTAGTATAGATGAGATCTTAATTTACCCCAATGACCAAATTTAGCATTTTTAGCGGATTCACATCGCACATAACGAACAAACTTATTACTTTAGTAAACCTAAAAATATCTTTGTTTAGAATTGCACATCTATGGAATGACTGCATTCTAAAATAAAGCATACAAACTGCACATTATAGAATGCCATCAGATGTAGAATTTGTACGGTTTCAACATCGCGGTGCAACTATACTCTTTGCGCTGTAGTAATGGTGCGTGACAGTTTCAGTAACAATTCGTTTCACTCTTGAAAGTTTCAAATTATTACTTAGTATTTCAGCTGTACCACATTCGCAATATATTTAATCATTAATAACTGTAGTAAATTAAATGAAACCAACCAGAATGTTCTAGTCTACAAATAATGCCGCACCATGCTACAGCGCAAAGAGTATAGTAGTAGGTGAAGTTGAGACTGAAATATATACAATTAAATCAAATTGAAGTGTTTGTTTGTTATTTCAAATTAACACCTTTTCACTAAATGCTCATGAAAGTATTTACGGTACTTCCATAAACAAAAACATTTTTAAAACTTGTCTGTCTGTATGTTTGTTCCGGATAATCTCTGGAACGGTTGGACCGATTTTGACGGAACTTTCACTGGCAGATAGTTGATAATATAAGAAGTAATCTGTTAAACCGGGCAACCGAGGTTTTTTTATAGCGGTATAACAACCGCGGGTAACGCGGGGTAAAAATATAGGCTTTCGGTCAGATATACACTTGAATTAATCTATTTAGGATCCATTTTGATCATGACTAAAATGGTACTTATTTTATTTGCCACTCATTTGTCATCTGGTACTATAAAGTATCAACTGACATGACAAAGGTTAATGACACATAATTGTCAATTCATACCTATACTAGTTAAACAGGCTAGTAGACACAGAGGCGACCTCAACACAGTTGGCAGAGTGCCAAGTGTGAATAAATGCGAATGTTTATCACCGCGGTCAAAACAGTTCTTAAATAGTCTCGTAGTAAATGATAAAATATACCTAAGTTCTAAAAAAAGAAAAGGCTCAATACTTCTGTTTGAAGACACGAAAGTAGTTCAAATATATTAAAATCTACTCGAATTTTATTATTTCAAATATCTGGGCGGTGTTAAAAGCGGTTGTTTTTCTATCTTTACAACAACAACCGCGAATGACGCCGCGTGGTAAGGCTAGTCTAAAAAAGTAGCGTAAGTTACTCCTTATATCATCAGCAGTCTGGCAGTGCAAGCCACATCAAAATCGGTCCAGCAGTTCCAGAGATCAGCCGGAACGTATTGTCCCGTTGCCATGCCCCTCCAGTCATACATGTTCAAAGTAAATGTAATTTAGTTTGACAGTTGTAAAATGTCATGTCACTGTTAGATATAGATCGGTCGAGAACAGTCGAAATATTTGGGGGAACGGAATTTGGATTGAATTAGTTTCGGTGTTTGTTATTGTCAGTATCTGGTAAACTAATTAATATAAAGACGAGTTTTGAATTCCGCCAGAAGGGCACTTGTAGAACCACGCGAAGAGATTAGTTTTAGGTGAATGACGGATTTGACTTCCCCCGAACTTCGGCTTGTACGTGTATGTGTACCAGGACATTGTGTAGTGTACCAGATCTCCATTTGACGGCGTACAGGGGGCTCCCTTCAGCGCTTCGGACGTCAATGATGCTTACACAGCGCCATGTTAAGCTTTTCATGACATAATTAAAGAACATTTAAAGAGGTGCATCGCCTCTAATTTTGAATGCTTTCCCCAAGAGTTCTTCAGACAGTTCTTCGACTTACTAGCTTTTAATTGGTGGGCCCTTACAGGCTAGTATAAGGATTACTTACTCCAAGTAACGAAGCCCTGGGGAAAAGATTTAAACAATATTGTTATATGGATTTAGTAAAATCTGTTAATTTGAAATTACAAACCGATCCTTCAATTTTATTTGATTATAAAGATGCATAGAAAACAACCGCTGCCGCTGCGCTGCACTAGAAATATATCTTGCGTTCATGAATACATTCATGAAACGAACACCCTTTTTAGATGACACAAAGTGTTCGCACCAAAATCTCATCGCAGTAGGAAGCGACCAAGGGATCCCACGATCTTAATTAAGCATGCAGCATATTGATATAGGTACTCATGTACAAACAATATTATATTCATTAAGACTTAGAAACTACTAGGTATAGTAGAGCCACGCTGATTTCAACACGAACGGGTCAGCTCGATCGGGGCGGCGCTACTACCCTATCACAGAAGATCAATCTAAAATGACAGCATTCATTCGGCGCTGTCGTGTTTCGTTGGTGAATGCGACACTAGAGATCATCTCAATAGACCAAAGCATCTCAATAGGCCACTATAGTGTGGTGTATACCAATTCACCATGTTGCATGGTCGCATTGTCTGCATTCGCAATGAGTATGATGACCATTACTTTTGAATTCTGCTCATGCTTTCCATCTGACAGAGTAGAGTCATTTGGCAAGCTCATATACATATTATGTAAAAAAAATGCATATGCATGACATCGTTAACACGACTGGGCATCATCAACAACCCACAACGTCCCACGACTGTATACAATAAAAAAATTCAAGAGCCATGCGGAGTCGTGCTGGCAATGGCAAACCATTGCGATATTCTTGCTAGGTATTGGTTGGTCGTGTTAAATAATTATTAGTATGACGCATTTACTGTCTGATGATTAAATAACCCATTATCTAACACAACGACAATCAGTTTTGTAACAAAGTGTCGAATGTAATTAAACAAATTTAGGATATCGACTTAGATAAAGGCTAATACACAATTGAGATCTTTGAAACCGTTTCTGTAAAATAAAATAGATTTATCTTTTTTTTTATTTTAAAAATAAAATCAACAATTTTTCCAAGAATTATTTATCTACATTGAACTATTTGTAAAGTGGTTAAATATTTGACTGCTGAACTAGTTATCGTGAAATGTATCAATAATTCAATACACAAGACCAATAAATAAACAATAATAATTAGTAATTACCTACCGATTAACTTGATAAGTTCAATTGTCTTCTGTTTGGTCGTAATTGATTAATAATGAAAGGTAATAATAACTATGTTTATCAGAATTCTAATTACCAAGATACAGACTCTCTCCAGTTCCCAATCGTACGGCTGTATATTGTATATGTCAAGTTACTAGCTTTTGCCCGCGGCTTCGCTCGCACAGACTTTCATCCCCTAAATTATCCCTTTAGGCGTGGCATTTCCGAAATTCTTTTATTAGTGCTCACTTACGTTATATAAAGAACCTACATGCAAATTTTCAGGTTTCTAGCTTCAGTGGTTTGGGCTGTGCGTTGATCTCTGGGTATGTCAGTCAGTCAGTCACCTTCCACTTTTATATTTATAGATAGATTATTAGTACCTAAGATAAATTTTCTAAAAATGAATCCTAGCTAGATCGATTTATCGCCCCCGAAACCGTCAGCATACTAAATTCCATGAAAATTGTAAGAGCTGTTTCAGAGATTCAGATTACATAATATATCTACAAGAATTATTCGTGTCAATGTATAAGATAGATTTATATTTAATTTCTATTTTTTAAATTATTCTAGAAGTACTTAAGTGCGAGCCCGTTAATAATAGATTTCAAGTTAAACAACAACACAAAACATTAAATTAAGTCTGCGTTTCTCTGCAGTTTTTGAAATATTATGTTCGTAGTATTCCTAAATGTTCATTACAAATATACGCCCTTGATAACTAATCATAAACAGCCTATAATGACCCACGGCTGGGCACAGGCCTGGCCATAGAAAGGAGAGTTTATGAAAAAGTTTTCCTTCTGTTGTCCGTGTGGTGATGGATTAAGAAAAAAAAGTGTCAATTCATCCCATGGGTGTCGTAAGAGGCGACTATAGGAACAAACTAAGCAGGAAGGACAACATTACTGCAGAAAGAAGGAAAACTAGTCTAGTCAACAAGTTCCATACTTGTTGACTAGACTAAAAGATGCAGAAGCATCACTAGACCGCCATGGTGTAGGTCGCCATGCTGCATTGTCTGCATTCGCATTGAGTATGGTGACCACCACTCTTGGATTCTGGTTATGCTTTCCATCAGGCAGAGTAGAGTCATTTTGGCGGGCCATACATAAAAAAAAAGAAACTTGAAATAAACCCTATACCAACCCGTCTGGCCAGCGTAGTATAGTAGACCAACACATCCTTTATAAAGGCTGTTATGATAATGATGATTTCCTTCTCTTTGAAGTGATGTTGTCCTGCGTAGATTAGTCCGTATTCTTTGACACATCACACTAAAAATTTACGAATTTACTTAAACTAATGGGCCGTTTACACGTATCAAGTGACGAAGTAATTAACTAAATTATAACTTGGTTTTGATTCGATTCACGTGTGTAAACAATCAGTTAACAGCTCTTCAATCACAAGTGGTAAGTAAACGATTTAGTGAATGAGTGAATAAGTAGAATAGGATCGAGTCTATTTTTTCATTAAGTAACCGCAGTAACCGCACCGCGCGCATGTCCCGTGTGGCGTGGCATTTTCTAAATTTGCTTTAGCTCGCGTGTGGACGCAACAATTTAGCGAAGTACTTAATAATATCCAGATTTACGTCGTCCATTGCAACTAAACTAAATAGAATTCAAGTTAAACACGTGTAAACCCTCGACTACTTACTTAGTTATATTTAAGTTAAAATTAAGTTAACCACCTGCCTACTTAATACGTGTTAAATAAGGCCGTGTTATTTTAGGTTCATTAACGTGATATACAAATTTGTAAATTAATTGTGGTGAGGTATAAAACTGATAATGTTTAATGTCTTAAGCACAGTATTGCAGGCGCCACGGCTTATTACTGGGTACCTATGTGGTTTCCTTATCATCAACGAAGCGTAAAAACAATAAGTTATAGTCTATCTATTTTGCTGTGGTTATTACATAAAAAAATTGTTTCTATTTTAATTTTCTTGGCTAATTTATTAAAAAATATAACAATACGAAACGGAATTTTTGACATTTTTGGATGCAGGGTAATCAGTGAAAAACAACGAAAAATAAATGCCTAACATCCTGATTTCCTTTGGAGCAGTTGTAGTCTCTCCGATCGAGCCGAGACTCATTTGTCCCGACGAGATGACCCGAAGTCTCAGATTAATAAAGAAATGTTTTGAACTCGAAGCATAGCTCTACTTGCTATGTTATTGTTAAATATTATTAAAAAATAATACGAATTCTTAATAGTGTATTACAAAATTATTAATTAAACTACAAATATTTCATTTAAAAATGTAAATACGGGACCTACTGTATTTTATAAAAGGTATTTTACAGTACAAAAGTTCGACACGTATAAAATTGATCGCTAATGTATAAAAACTTCTATAGATTTTAAATAAAAGTGGGACCATTGATAATAAATCAATGAGTGGGACGCACAAAATGATATCTGTGCCGAGCGGCAGTCGTATCTAATAAAAAAAATAGATAAGTAATAGAAGTTTGAATAACGTTTTACTAGATTTGACGGCTAGCCCGTTATCATTGCGCAAGCAAAGTGAAAACTATATCACAAATCGAAAAATATATATACTTATAGGTCACAAAACATATTTACAAGTGCTACATTATTTATCTTTTTTTTGTGTATGGCTCGCCAAAATAACTCTACTCTGCCTGATGGAAAGCATAAGCAGAATCCAAGAGTGGTGGACTCATACCATACTCATTGCGAATGCAGACAATGCAGCAATGGTGACCCACACCATGGCGGCCAAGTGATGCTTCTGCATCTGTTAGGAATCTGACATAATACGATGGTCTAGTCAACAAGTAAACTTCTTGACTAGACGATTTGGGCCTCCGTAACTTGTCCGTATTATGTCAGATTCCCAATATTATTGGTATACCATACAGCAACAAATGGAAGAACTTAGTAGCAAAAAAAACGTTTGAAAAAAGAATATCGCGCGTTTTCTAATTTTGAAAACTGCTTAATTTAAGACTGACATTATCAATAAAATGTATGACAGGTTTTGGTATCAAACTATTTTGAAAAATAAAAAAAGGAATCTTAATTTTTCCGCGAAGAACCGAAACGTCTTACACGTCAAGTAACTTTTCACACACAACAAAATTTCAAAAAATGATTTAAGGTATTCAAATAAACAGGTCTTCCCAAAAAGGTTTCATGCAATTTGCAAGATTGTACATTGCACAGCTTCAAATTAAGTTCTGAGAAGCGCAATGCAGCGGCCCCGTGTCATACATCAGACGATTATAAGAAAGAATACCGATCTGACGATTCTGACGTATGTACCTACTTACCGGGAAGAGTGTTTTTATTTTTTATATGTATTCTTTTTACATAATTATTTCAAATGTTAAACTGATGATAATAATAATAATAAATCTCTTTATTGTACACCAGATGCATCCAAAGGTAAGTTTAAAATTAGAGAAGTACAATTGGCGGCCTTATCGCCCGGAGGCAATCTCTTACAGGCAACCATTGGATGGAGAGAAAAACAGGATTATGAGATAGTGTAGGGTAGTGTCTGGTGTAAAACTAGATAAGACGAAAAAATAAATAAAGTAATAAGGATATATACCGTTATAGTAATACATAGTGTGGTTTATGAAATAGATACAAACAAGGAATAAGATAAATATACAGTTAATTACATATATACATGTAGTAGTGTGACTGTGTGACCCAATTGACAAAAAATAAAATAAAAAATAGCAGGTTAAGGGGTATTGATGTCTCCCAGATAATGCTCCTTAACAAGTCTCTTGAATGCAGTTAGTGTTTGTGCACGTCTAATTGCGACTGATTGCGATGATTTGCTATGTTCTCGCTTATTAGATTGTTATCATTCAAATTCGAAGATGTAATATGTCACATGTCAGTATGTTTTTATTGACAAAACGTTATCTATTTAAAATACTGGTCTAGACTATGATCTACATCTTTGACTTTCGTTCAGTTCTGTTCTACGAACAAGAATGATTCTTACATCCAACTGAAATAACACTGGAAAGTAATATTCATGCACCATTTCTGTGTATATAAATCCGTATTTTTTATCCCTAAAGGCATATGAAACGCCCTTTAATTTTCCCTGATTCCGTTAGGGCGGAACCAGGGCAAAAACTAGTACTTAAATATATTGTTAATCACTACATATTATAATACAAAGTGCTCCGCGGCGTCTGTCTGTTGCGTTGCGCTAGTGCACGGATTTTGATGAGGTTTCTACCAATAGATAAAGGGATTCATGAGGAAGGTTTTCGTATATAATGCTTCGAGACGAATTAAACGAGTCTAAACTCGAGAATGTTGCGACGTTTCTTTACTGAGTTCCTATGGCCACCTTCCAGCTCCAGCATCAGATCAGCTCCATGTCATTTTAATATTGTATTGTCACGCTGTATTGCAACATTTCAGCAAAATTTTGTTTTGAAGATATCTGCTTCCAAATTGAGTTGCAAGATTCCACCCGGACATACAAGCATACATACATACATTGCAAGTTAATAAAAAGCGGCCAAGTGCGAGTCGGACTCGCCCATCAAGGGTTCCGAAGCAGCAAGTAACATAATATAAAAGTTCTTGTAGTTCGTTGTAACTGATCGATATTTTAATAATAGTGTAATTTTTTGCGGTTTACGATTTATGACGTATTAAAAAAAAATTACTTACTAGATCTCGTTCAAACCAATTTTCGGTGGAAGTTTGCATGGTAATGTACATCATATATTTTCTTTAGTTTTATCATTCTCTTATTTTAGAAGTTACAGGGGGGGGACACACACATTTTACCACTTTGGAAGTGTCTCTCGCGCAAACTATTCAGTTTAGAAAGAAATGATATTAGAAACCTCAATATCATTTTTAAATACCTATCCATAGATACCCACACGGTAGGGTTTGATGAAAAAAAGTTTCAACATTATAGTCCTTATAGTTTCGGAGAAAAGTGCCTGTGACATACGGACGTACAGACACACATCCATAGGTATAATCTTGTGGCTAGGACTGCTAAACTTTACAATTTGTTAACTTACGCGATTATCACTAACCCACGAGGCCCTATTGTCGTTTGCCTCTATACCATAAAAAAATTACAATTGTTAATTATGATTTTTTTTAAGTCAACTCTGGCATTAGGAATGTACATCTTGTGTTGCGGGGGACTTTACAAACATACATGAAACGGACACAAAGAACACCCAGACTCAGAACAACAATTTGTGGATCACACAAAGTGTTGTCCCATTTAGGATTTGAACCCACAACACTGTGCACAATAGCAGCAGTTTCACCCCCATCACTTAGATGGCTGGCAGTCCATAACTGTGCGGTTTTCTAGGAACTTTCTGCCTCCCACAAAAAAACTGTGGAATGAACTGTCGCCTGCGATATTCCCGCACCAATACGACCTTTAAACCTTCAAGAAAAGAGCGTACTCCTTCTTAAAAAGCCGGCAACGCACTTGTGACGCCTTTGGTGTTGCGGTTGTCCATGGGCAGCGGTAATCGCTTACCATCAGGCGATACGTCTGCTCACTTGCCCCCTATTCAATAAATATATATATATATATAAACAGGCGTGGCGACCGTTTAAATCACTAAGCCAACCGTGCAGTCAACAACAATATGAAATAACTGACCGATATCTTGTTTGGATGTTAACAATATAATATTAACTTGCTTTATAAATATAGACAACGCATCATAAGTACACGTGTATAAATAAATAGAGATGACGATATTCAACACAAAGCGCATAATGCATGCCAGATTCAGCGAAAATAAACTCATTTACAGGATTCTGAAATCGTAAATATGGCCTTATTTTTGCCCTTGACACATGTTGAGTTTTGGGCGATGACTTTCATATTTTCATGAACAATTTCACAAAATATAGCTTCACAATCGATCGACTTAAAATGATAACTGAAGTATTCAGCACTAGAAAACATACCTAAGTATTTAACACAAATATTGAGTCTGAATCTATCTACAACAAATTTAAAGGAGCAATTTTTATAAGTGTATATTTACTTTATTTATAAATTTTTTGTACACATACTTACTAGAAAAATATTTATAAAATCTGAATAACGGACACGGCTCCATCGATTTTCATAAAATTTTGTATACAGAGGGTTTCGGGGCGATAAACCGATCTAGTTAGGATTCATTTTTATAAAATGTACCAAAAAAAAACCCTGCAAATATCGGTCATCCAGATACTTCTAATTACTGCTGCAGTAGCACGAAACTATTGTCTATCCTTTCTATTCAATCGGAACCATAGATAGAGGTAATTATTTTGTATGGATATATATTTAAGTAATGTATACTTATAAAATAATAAAAATGTAACATGTCCAATTCTGTACATTAAAGATATTTTGTTTTTTTTTTTTGAAGGGCTCTCTATAATCGATACTGAAGCCAAAACAGTATTTTTTTTCATTATTGTCTGTCTGTCTGTATGTTGGCCGCGCATCACGCCGAAACTACTGAATGGATTAAAATGAAACTTGGCATGATTTAAGTTCATACTACGAGGTAGGACATAGGATATTTTTTACCCCGAAATTCAGCACGGTTTCCTGGAGAGAGGGGATGAAAGTCAACATATGTACTTAGATGTAATTCAATAACACTTAGTGCCATTTCCTTCATTATTTTTTTGCTAGAAAGAAAAAAAAAAGATAACGGAAAAATTGTTTCTTTTTTTTGTCCGCGACTGTACACTGCCTGTGGGAAGCCGAGACAGATATGTAAATATGGCGGTACGAAGTTCGCCGGGTCAGCTAGTCATGAAATAAAATAAAACGTAGTTACACCAGAGGGCTAGTGCAAGTTTAATTCACATCGATTGCACGGTTGGCTTAGTGGTGTAAGCAGTCGCCACGCCCCTTTCTCATGCGCCATGTGTTGTGGGTTCAAATCATACATGGAGCAACATTTTGTTCTGAGTCTGGGTATTCTTTGTATCTATTTAGTGTATGTTTATAAAGTCCCCCGCGACACAGGAGATATGTATATTCCTAATGCGGGAATTGTCTTTTTAAAGAAAAAAATACTAAGCCGACATTGTAACACTAACCCAGTTCCATCAAACAGTGTATATTTTTCGGTTTCATTTTTCTTAAGACATGTCAACATTACGAAGGCTACTGCGTATCACAAATATTGTGGGACATCCCAAGATCCTTGAAAAAGTGTTGATACAAGTAGACATGATTTACCACCACTCTTTTATTGCTTTTAGCTATGTAAATAACTTCGTGTCGTGACAATTTAATGTGTCGAGCGTTTGTTTAAACAAAGATTTTAGTTTCTGTTGATTTTTTAAATATTTAAAATGGCCTTGTTTTCGGTACTTACAGTGGCTGTATTCTTACTTACGTCTATGTATTCTTAGAACAATGTGAATTCTTAGAAAAGTAAAAACTGGTACGTTCTGGCCAACATGAACCCGATGGTCTCAAAATCGTTCTGTCGCGGTCGGAATGGCGAAGAGACAGCCCCGGTTCATGAGTCCGGAATGCTACGACGGAACGCACACACGCAAGCTCTGCGGGCTTGGCAGGCAGGGCTCGAAATTCAGGGCTAGCGGGCTGTGATAGCCAACGTGCTGTCGGAGCTGTTCTGCAGAACTTCGAAGCGTGACAGCGTAAAATCGGGCCAGAGATGGTTTAGTAGGACATCAACCAATTGCGGATCTCACACAGCAATACTAGGTATTACGTATACGAGTTGGTGGTAAAGGTGCGTCCACTGGCGTCATCAATCCAGTTCAATTCAAACGCATTTCGATGGAAAGACAGCGATTAGAACCAAAATATTTGGGCTGATAATTATTATAAATCACATACCAAAACCCTTTATAAGTCCACAGCTGGACATAGAACTCTCTCTAGAAAGGCGATTTTCATGATTAAATATTACATATTACTATATTTTTCACTTGGAAGTGTAATAATTTTATTGAAAGTTTATGGCAAGTAGTATAATGAGCTTACTTGGCTTATCTTCGAACAATTGCATATTATTATGTTGCGTAGTAGTTTACTACATAAATCAATTCTCGCGTAATTGCGTCTTTCGTAAGTGATACTAAAGACTAGTTGAACCCCGGACTTCATCTTTATTCAATCAATATCATAATCATATCAATATTCACAAGATTATTTTGGGGTCGGCTACTAGTTAAGCCGCATTTACCTGAATATCAATTTTGCTACGGAGTAGTACTAGTTGTCAGTACATTTGAGGCCACTGGCTCTAAATAACGAGTGTCATAGGTGTTCATGACTACCTGGACCGGGACCGACGCGAGCGACGGCTTAAAGTGCTCTCCGAGGCCCGGGCGCGAAACACCGCCATCTCTACGGGCTGTTATTAAGAATTTCTTGTAAGAAAAACCTTACAGAAGTTCGACCCGGGAATCGAGCTCGATACCTCTTGATCAGCAGTCGTTTACGCTTACCACCACACCAACGAGACAGTCAAAAACCTTACCTAATGGTAAGGTTACTGATATTATTAAATAATATCAGTATAGACAGTATAGATTCACGTGTGATGTCATTTTTCATTGACATCTTTGAACATCTTAACCTAGTATAAAATTTTAACAAAAACCGACTTCAAGGTTCGATTCGATTCCTCTTGGATTCCATCATCAGATCTTAATGTCCTTATCATGGTACCACCTTTGGGACATCTCCTTTCCATAAAAAAAAACATCAAAATCGGTTCATAAACGACGAAGTTATCCGCGAACACATAAAGAAAACCTATATACGGTCGAATTGAGAACCTCCTCCTTTTTTGAAGTCGGTAAAAAATGAAGTCGCTTTCGCTGTCTGTTCGCTTAGATCTTTTAAACTGCTCAACGGATCCTAAGTGCAGTTTTCAGCAATAGATAGAGATTCAAGGGGCAGGTTTATATGTGTAATACATGCATCTCCTAGTAGAGAAAATCCGAGAATTTCAAAGACTTCCGTCATCTGTGCGAAACCGGGACGGGTAGCTTGTGTTATGTATTTTGTAATAGTCATTAAGAACATGTTACGTATTAGTTTCAATACATAAATCGTTAGTCTGATATACTCAGTTGTTATCACCAAATTGTATTTAATTATTTGCATACAATTTGCATTTTAATTATAAATAAAACAACTATCGTTCGGAAAACCAAAAGAACGATGAACTTTAGATTATAGGGTTTTAAAAGTCTGTTTTTACGATTGGTAAACACTATAAGTATGTACCTACTACGAGTATACATTTAACTCGCTGGCCCGACAAAACGTTAAACTGCTTATAAATTATTCAAATAAATCTAAAGTAAGTTAATTAATATCGCAATTACAAAATGGGGGTAGAAGGATGAAAAATAATTTACGATCTAATTAACTCATATCTATCAACTATACAAAAAATCGGTAGAGCAGTTTCAGAAGAGTTTGGACCACAAACCTAAAAAAACGAGATATTTATGTCTATCAGAAAATATACCTGGTATGCACAACCTATATTCCACCAATAACAAATTACAATAATAAACTGATGTATTGTACATCATCTAATTAAAAAAAATATCTTAATTCTAGGTGGTAGGTAGTACAAGTGGCAGCCTTATCACTCAGAGGCAATCTCTTACAAGCAGCCTGGAAAAATCTTTTCTCAAACATGCATGGAAATATTGTCGTTGTTTTCGAAAAAAGAACACGCGAAGTATCTAATTTACGGACAGCGAAAAATAAATCCATTGCAGGAGCGTTTTTTTAATTTGGAACAATTACAACGCTCCAGCAATGTTGTATGAAACGGCGTGCTGGGGTTATTATATACTCTTTGATTGGATCTCTATCGTTCTTGGCATACCAAAATCTCTTTGCTTAATACAAATTGCAGTAGGTAGTAGAGCCACGCTGATTTCAGCACGAATGGGCCGGCTCGACCGGGGCGGTACTACCCTCGCACAGAAAATCAACGTAAAATGACCACGTTCGTGCTGTCGTGTTTCGTTGGTGAGTGCGAGACCGGAGGCCCAAATAGTCTAGTCAACAAGTTCCATACTTGTTGACTAGACTAAAAGATGCGGCAGCATCACTAGGCCGCCATGGTGTGGGTCGCCATACTGCATTGTCTGCATTCGCAGTGAGTATGGCGACCAATACTCTTGGATTCTGCTTATGCTTTCCATCAGGCAGACTAGAGTAATTTTGGCGGGCCATACATATAAAAAAAAAAAAAAAAAAAAATGCGTTCACGTGGCTGTATGCGTAAATGCGTTTGCCTTTCGGCACAGATGATAAATAGAAAATCGGCGGCAAAGCTGAATATTCGTCTTGATTTGTTATTTAAATATTTCATCAATGTAAATTGAATAATTAAAATGAGTTCCAACAGTTGAGAGAGTGAAATGGAAATTGATTGTACTCCACCAGACCAAGCTAGTAGAGCCACTCTGATTTCAGTACGAATAGGCTGGCTTGACCGGGGCGATACTACCCTCTCACAGAAGCCCAGCCTAAAGTGTCAGCACTCGTGCTGTCGTATTTCGTAGTGCGTGTCTGGAGCGGAGGCCCAATGATGTAGTAGCATCAAAATAGGCCGCCATAGTATGGGTCACCATGCTACATTGTCTGCATTCGTCGCCATTCTACATTGTCTGCATTCGTCGCAATGAGTATCTTGACATGACCACTACTCATGCTGTGCATCAGGCAGCGTAGAGTCACTTTGGCAGTCTCATAAATAAAATAAAAACATCTATTGTTTACATTTAGTGTATAGTAGGCTTTGCCGTATTCAATCATTTAATGCGAGGCAAGTAGTTGGACCTGGTTGACCTTAATTTGTAATGCAATATAGTTACCACGGTCAACTATTATAATAATTTATAATGCTATTGACATTTCTGAGATTTTTATTGTCATTGATTAAAAACACTTTGAAACAGTTGATCATTTGGTCTCAATTCCTGTTAACACATTTTTTATCGGGTTTTTGTAAGTAAATAATGTATATTGTGTCTTTTTTAACCCCCGACGTAATAAGAGGGGTGTTATAGGTTTGACGCCGATGTCTGTGTTTATGTGTCTGTCTGTGGCATCATAGCTCTCAAACGAATAGACCGATTTCGATGTGTTTTTTTTTTCATTTGAAAGCCAGTTTCCTTGCGGTGGTATAGCTATGTTTGGTTAATATTGGTCCAGCAGTGTAAGAGTATCAGCTTGTTTCTTTTTTTTGGGTGGCATCGGGTTGGCTGTTGATAATGCGCACTGCACGGATCCATCACTATTATGAGAACAGTACTCCACGCACGAGCGAACCTGGGTCTTATAAAGAAAACACAAATGTTCGGCTCGGGCGTGAAGAACCGTCTCAACCTGTTCAGTACGCCAAGTTTCCGCGATACTGCCTTAGTGATACTCTCGATGTACTCCCGTGGGTTGAGGTTCCGGCAAATATCCATTCCCAGGACACCAAGCTTATCCTGTAGTGGCAGTTGAGTGCTCTGAAAAGTGGGGAGGGGAAGGAACGGAGACTTTTTGGTAGAGAACCCGTACCCCTGTGTTTTCTTAGCGTTGAACTCGACCAGATTCTCATCACCCCATTGTGAAATGTGGTTCAAAACCCGGTCGAGCTCAGTGACAAGCTCCTGTCGTTTTTTCTCAACGTCTGCCAGCTTGGCTGTAGGGTGTCCAAAATATCTCCCATAGACTGTTCTGTCTAGAGTTATTACGATATTTAAAAGAAAAAACTTATAAGTATAGCAAATAACTTCTGTTTTTTTTTTTTATAACATGACACAACAGTGTAAAAATGCACGTGAGTAGGAAAATATTAGTATTTCGCTTAAATTAACCGCAATAGCATTAGACACCTACACAAGGTAATAAGCGGGTCTATGCGTCTAATAAAACCCAGCAACTCAATGACGTATGACGTTTAAATGACATTAGATGTCACAACAAGGAACTGTCACATTAAAAAAAAAAACAAATGTTTGCTTGAGACCTGTTTATCACTACGGTTTTAATTTAGCTAAAGTTGATGTTAAGATTTGATAAACCAATATTAGTAATATCACTAATATTGGTTTTTCAAGTTTTAGTATGTATGTATATATTTAGTATTTAGTATATATGTTTTAGTATATATCATAAGTACATATGTACTTATGGATTTTGTAACTCTCTCCGTATGTGTTTAGTTTAAATATCTAGTTAATTAACGGACACTGAAATAGAGTAGTTAATGCTCTGCTTTTGAGGGGCATAGACTAAGGTTATATAGCTTGAAACCTTCTTCAAGAACTAGACTATCAATTTCTTTACATAAATTTTACAGAGCAAGACTTTGCCGCGTTTAAAAGATACTTTAATTTTAAAGAATTTAATACCCATAGTGATAAGTAGTGAAGGGGACTTCCACATTATATAAATTAACCGATAAACTATGTATTTATATTCCATAACTAGCTGACCCGGTGAACTTCGTACCGCCATATTTATATATCTGTCTCAGCTTCCCACAGGCAGTGTACAGTCGCGGACAAAAAAAAAAGACTTTTCCCGTTAACTTTTTTTTTTTTCTGTCTATCAAAAAAGAATGAATAAAATCGAACTATGTGTTATTGAATTACAACTAAGTACATATTTTGACTTACATCCCCCTCTCTCCAGGAAACCGTGCTGATTTTCGGGGAAAAAAGTATCCTATGTCCTACCTCGTAGTATGAACTCAAATCATGCTAAGTTTCATTTGAATCCATTCAGTAGTTTCGGCGTGATGCGCGGCCAAGATACAGACAGACAAAAATGAAAAAAATTACAGTTTTGGCGTCAGTATCGATTATAAAGAACCCCCAAAAAAAAATTCAAAATATCTTCAATGCACAAAATTGGACCTGTTACATCTATTTTCTATCTATTTAAATAAAAGCGAAATACCACTCACTTATTAATCACGAAATCTCAGAAACCATAAAACCTACAAACTTGAAATTTAGCAGGTAGGTTCCTTATAGGGTGTAGACATTCGCTAAGAACGGATTTTATGAAACTCCACCCCTAAGGGGGCAAAAGGGGGATTGGAAGTTTGTATGAAAGTCCTATGTTTTTGAAGTAAGAGACTTGAAATTTAAAATGTATGCTCTATAGATGGTGTGGAGGTGTACTAATAATGTATCCTTAGAAATCAACCCCCTTTTAGGGTTAAAACGGGGGATGGTAGTTTGGACGCAAACGAGGTTGCGTAGGTCATCTAGTTTTTATTATAAGTATAGATTGACCCTTGAGTAACATAGAGGCCAAGGCTCCGTGCGATTTTAGCGGCTTCTATTTATGTTACGCCATTCCATCCAACTTTATCGTTAAGTAGTCCTGGCGAGATTATGTTACCCTTCAGGGTCGCCATTTAAAAAAAGACCAAAGCTTACTTTATTGACAATTCCACTGCTGGGCAAGTATCTTCTCTAGGATTTTCGCCAAGATCAACGTTCAGTAAAAGTTGTAAACTTGATACTTATTAAAGACATTATGGAAGGAAATAAATGAGGGAATTGGAAGGTCTGCAATGATTTTCAGGCCGTTTTTTTATATGTCAAAGCAAGTTTTTTCTCATATACACATTAACTTTGAACCTAAAGTAGATAACGATAGTAGATGACGATAGACGAAGTAGAACGAGATACGATAACAGTTTGGCCAAACCACATGTGTTTTTTTTTATGTTTGGACCTACCAAAACGAGTCTACTCTGCCTGATGGAAAGCATAAGTAGAATCCAAGAGTGGTGGTAACAATGCAAAAATGCAGCATGGTGACCCATACCATGGCGGCCTAGTGATGCTTCCGCATCATTGGGCCTCCGGTCTCGCACTCACCAGCGAAACACGCCAGCACGAACGCTGTCATTTTACGTTGATCTTCTGTGCGAGGGTAGTACCGCCCCAGTCGAGCCGGCCCGTTCGTGCTGAAATCAGCGTGACTCTACTACCTTGAGTGTTCTTTTTTAATATCATCTCCAGGCAACCCGAACAATTTTATAACAGTCATTATCATTAATTTGATAAAGAAATTAGCGGAATTAATTGCTCTGTGACTCAACGATAACGCAAACCTAAAAGAAACATTATCACATTTTTTAAGTTCATAACACATTCGAGTTCAAGGTCGTAAACTATAGATACTCGTGAAATTGACGTAATAATAAATTAGCTTGAGCTAGAATTACCGTGGGAGAGCCACGCTTCGACCTGAATGGGAAGGCTCGACCGGAGTGATACCACGGCCTCACAGAAAACCGGTGTGAAATAGTGCTTGCGCTGTGTTTCACCGAGTGAGTGAGGATGCCGGAGGCCCATACCTATCCTTATATTTTAGCCAATATGGTGAAAAATTTAACAGATTTACGAAAATCTTCCTCAAGAATCACTGTCTATTGGTAAAAACCGCAAAAAAATCCGTTCAGTAACGTTTGAGTTTCACGCGAACAGACAAACAGACAGACGCGGTGGAGGACTTTGTTTTATAATAATTGTAGTGATTCTTAAGTATGGATGTGGTAAATGAGCAGACGTTTGGTAATTGACTACTGCCTAAGGGGGCAGACAAGATGTAAGGGTTTCGCCGAATCTCTTTCTGCAATCTATTCTCTTGTGTTATTGGGTAATATTTTGTTTTGTGGCCACCCATGTGACTAACCGTTGAGATGACGTCATCATTCCCATAAAATAATAATATTTCGAACATCTAACACAACACGCCATCCAGCCCCAAACTAATTAGAGCTTTTATTATGGTATCTAGACAACTGATATAAATACGTGTATATTTTTTTTTGCAAATACAAATAATAGAAAACACCCCAACTCCGAAAAAAAACTCTGCAAATCATACATACATTTGATTCGACCCGGGATTCGAACCCGAGATCTCAAGCGCAGAAGCCGAACGTTTACGTTTTTTAATAATCGACGCTGTGGGCTGTGCCCTCATTAATGTTTTAGGGTTACTAATCTACAGAAAATCTACTAATTTTGTAATTTTACTAAATATTGAAAATAATAATTTAGAATTATTGATTTACAGTCATTATTACAGGGAATGAGATATACGTACATGTGTTTAAAACATGTAAGATGGGATTTCCAACTGAGTGGATAATACCTAATCCTTAATATTTTCGAATTATTTCATGTAAGTATTGTAAATACCTACATGTTCATAAAAAGAAACCCAATATAATCAAACAAGATCACATCACTACATAGTATAAAACAAAGTCGCTTTCTTTGTCCCTATGTCCCTTTGTTTGCTTAAATCTTTAAAACTACGCAACGGATTTCGATGCGGGTTTCTTTAATAGATAGAGTGATTCAAGAGGAAGGTTTTTATGTATAATAAATGCATAATATAGTATGGAAACACTGTTCATTTTCGAGGTTTCTAATGTGACGTAGCAAATAAACACATTTTTTTGCGCTTATATTGCAAACGCTGGTTGCACCCTACGAAATAGATCAAAATAATGTACTACAGTATTGTACACCTTAAAAAGTACTACAAAAAAGTCCGCGACGGTATATGTCTATCTCTTAGGGATAACCCACAACAACCATTTTTTATTCCTTTCTTTTTACGAGAAATAATGGCTTATTTACAAAGTGATTTTAAGCAATACAGAATGAATCCTGATACAATTAAGTAAATTAAATACATTGTGCATTTAATATAGATCAAAATGGCCCTTTACAGTATCTAATTTAAATGAATATATTCGAAGATATTACAGATTTAAAATGCACGAAGCGTGTCGTCAGCGGGGGCATCTGAAATCCACCCGTGCGAAGCCGGGGCGGGTCGCTAGTCTATATATAAATAGGAAATAATTAAATTGGAACGCATTTAAATTGTAACTTTGTGTATTTATATTTTCTATATTTTTGCAAGATAAGAGGAACAAGATTTAGCTTAAAAGTATTCCTTCCTAAGTATTTACTGTTGGTTTACATTTACGTATCATTTTAAACCACATCACTTCAAAAAGCCTTTAATAGTCTACTACTGGACATAAGCATATTAGACATATTGTTTTATTATTAACAACATCAAAATATTTGCATAACGAAAAAGGTGTGTGTCACATTTTAGTTATTTATAAATTGGGCAACTCGCGGCCTTACAATAATAATAATAGCCTTGGTTATAATCTGTTAAACAGCTGAACACGATTTAGGTGTTGTGTAAATACAGTCAAATAGGGTTGCTTTTTTCTTGAAAACATTGGCCCAAGACGCCATAAAAACAATTAAAAGATTTTGTATTAGGTACGATTTGATATTTTACAAAAACCAGAGAAAAGTTCGTCCAACCCGACATCTAAATAATTTTTCAGATTAATCATCACCTTTACATTTATATATGTATAGATTACTATTGACATACATCACAGGGTCCTCTTGGTCATCGTCTGATTGTGATTCTATCTTTTAGCTTTTGCCTGCGGTTCTGTCCGCCTGATTGCCGGTATCGGTGTCGGAAAGTATCTCTATGCCGAGTTTCATTGAAATCGGTGCAGCAGTTTAAGCAACCGTAACCTAAAGGAATACGCAAGATAAATTTTTAACCGACTACCAAAAAGGAGGAGGTTCTATGTTCCACTGTATGTATTTTTTTATGTATGTTCACCGATTATACACAATTGATTTCTTCCTCATTAAATAGAAACCTTGTCCCGCAATAAAGGAAAATGACCTTTTAACTTGATCTCAATTCTACCAACTTTAAATCAGACTTGTCATCACCTTCTTAGCCTTTATTATTCCCAAGATTATTTGGAGCCGGTTACTAATTCAACCAGTTTTAACTGAATATCAGTTTTTCCACGGAGCGACTGGCATCGGACCTCCGCAACTTACAGGGCGAACTGATTTCGAAGGTTTAATTAGTTAAGTTAAAGAGCAATAGCAAAGCAAATAAAGCAAATAGAAAAAATCATTATTGTGAAGATATTCCTAATAATCTATATCTATACAAATAAATAAAATTGAAGTGTCTGTTTGTAATAATAAAATAACCCTTTTTTATAAATGCAGATGTATGTATTACATGTACTGTATTACATGTACATAAAAATATCATTTTTTACAATTTTTGTCTGTCTGTTTGTTCCGGGTAATCTCTAAAACGGCTGGACCGATTTTGACGGGACTTTCACTGGCAGATAGCTGATGATTTAAGTAACTTGGGCTACTTTTTTGACTAGCTTCGGTACGACAAGACACGCGGTACAACAATAACCGCGAGTAACACCGCGGGGTTCAGCTAGTTATTGCTATAGATGTTCATGACAACGAATGACCGATGACGTGCCCTCCGAAGCACAGGCTTGAAACACTGTCAAACTTAGATTTACTTTGAGCTGTTACTGTTAATATCTTGTACAAAAACCCAACAACACTTTTTGACTCGACCCGACCCGGGTGTCGAACCCGAGGCGAATCCGGGTTCGATCGGCATTCGCATACGCTAACCGAATTCGATTAATTTTAGATACGAAAATCCCGGTTGAGAGTTCTACTCGCAACATACAAAGACGTATACAAGGTCTTCTGAGCATTTTTCAATTGAGGCAATTTATAAAATGGACCATACAGTTGACCGACATATACCAGACAATCCTAATCAGTCAACGGCGATGTCCAAGCCGTTTGAAATTGACCAAACAGAAAGAATGAAAAAGAGGTAAGGTAGAAACGATCAGATAGATGGTGAGCTTAGTTTAGCATTTTGTTTAAAAACATTACAATATCTTCTTCATCTATACAAATAAATAAAATTGGAGTGTCTGTTTGTATTATTAAAATAACCGCTTTTTACTTAATGCATATACAAAGTACCTACATATACCAAAATATTTTTTTTTACAATTTTTGTCTGTCTGTCGGTCTGTCTGTTTGTTCCGGCTAATCTTTGGAACGGCTGGACTGATTTTAACGAGACTTCCACTGTTAGGTAGCTGATGATACAAGGAGTAACGTAGGCTACTCTTTTAGACTAGCTTTGCCCCGCGGCGTTACCGCGGTACGACAATGGCCGCGAGTAACACCGCGCGGTTCAGCTAGTTTATACATAAATAGCGACACGACCCGGCTTTGCACGGATATCTTTGAAATTCTCGGATTTCCTGTACCTACTATAATATGCATGTATTATATAAATCTTCCTCGTGAATTACTCGATCTATTGCTGAAAAACTGCATTAAAAATCGTTGAGTAGTTTAAAAGATCTAAGCGAACAGACATCGGAAGCGACTCAATTTTATACCATGTAGGTAAAGATTACAATATTATTTTTGCGTTAAGTAACTTAAGTAAAGAAACTTCTTGGCAATAGTTATCAACTGTAACTACTTGTAATAAATTGATAAGTGACAAGACAGTCTATACTCTTGTTTTATTAGTATGTTGTATTTCTACAAGTAAATCGTCATTGTCGCTATCTAGGCTATAAATTATCTGTCTCAACTAGTGTTTGTCAACTTTATTACTTTTTGTATGACAATGAAACTCGCAAGGTTTTGAGAAAACACGGCTTACATTGCAAGCAGCTAAGAAGTTATTTATTATGCTACATTATATCTATACTAGTGATGTGATAATTCATTAAATAGCCGTTATTAGGAAAAACAAATACGGATTATTAGTTATTAAAGATCCAGAGATTTTCGGACTCAATACCGATACACGTCATGCCCATGAACAGACAATCAGAGTTTATCTCTATTCTGTGCTTCATACTCATTTTGATATGACAAAAAGTAGTAGATACTGAATACTTACTTTGACTGCAGTTTGGATGACTGAATATTTTGGATTCTACTACGCTAAGCGTTGTGGATGAGGTAAAAATTTGTGTGATCTACAAATTTTTGTTCTGAGTGTCTATTTCATGTATGTCTCTAAGATAATAGGAATATATTTCTAGCAGTACCTAGTTTTGTGTCTTTCTCCACAGAAGAAAATGGAAGAAAAAAATTAATTGCACTGACCGCAAATTTTGGAAAAGGTTAGGGAGATAATGACTTCTCCTCGAATACAAATCCGCGAATGAGGACGTCCGGTACATCACTAATTATTTCATTAAATATTTTCCTGTTTACATCGTCTATCCTATTTACTGTTTTCTACAATTTTATTACAAGTGCGACACGCTTCGTTTACATTAATGAGGGGCATAAGGTCTTTGTCTAGTCTTCCAGATAAGCTTGAGATCGAGAGTATTATATCAGTAACTCGTGGAGAGATGGAAGATATGGACTCCATATCTTATAAAAATATACTCCACGAGTAAGTAAGAGTAATATCAAGTATTTGTTTCAAAACAGATCTCTTACAATTATCATCAATTAAAATATAATTTATGAAAAGGTTAAAAAACTTTTGTATATTAGAACGAAGTTTCTAATGACTCGTTACGAAAGGGGGCTAGACGGATTAAGACCAAAAGTTGTAACGACAATTTTCGTTGTAACGACACTTTTCGTTGTAACGACACTTTTCGTTGTAACGACACTCTTTGTTGTATCGACACTTTTCGTTGTAAAGACACTTTTCGTTGTAACGACACTTTTCGTTGTAGCAACACTTTTCACATTGAGTTGACACCTCTCAATTTTTTTTTAAATTTTTGAATTACGAAGTCGGACATTCTAAAATCAAAGGGTACGGAATAACGCACCTGGATTGGTTAGAATTTTAGAATTGATATTTGAAAGTTTTGTTTTATCATCATCACATCAACAGCCTTTAACAGTCCACTGCTGGCCATAAGCCTCTCCTTAGTAAGGAGGGTTATGTCTACTATACCACGCTGACCAGACGGGTTGTCGAAGGGTTTGTTTCAAGTTTTCTTTCTCTTTGCATTGATGTGATCATGTAATTATGACACCTATGAGGTGAATAGGCGTGGTGACGGATAACGGAGTGTCGGTAACGTACAGTTATTTGTCTAATTTAATTTTGCAAATTTTGTATCTGTGCATTTATAATGATGTGTTCACGAACACCAAAATACGCAAGTACCTTGTTAGTCAGAAGGAAACAAACAGTAAACACTTCACGCTACACAAATTCGAGACAAAGAAAGTTAAATATTGAACTTGGCATTCGTTGAACCGCTCTTGGCACAAATTTATTGTAAATGATGCTTGACCTGCTCTACTGTACATTATTTTCAAGGCTACGTTACTATATTGCTTACATCACCAACATATCGTAGCTGGACATAGTTCGATCCTCGGCTTCTCGCATCTAGCTTCTGCTAGCCGTATTGTGCAGATCATCACTCCACTTTGTATTGCTTACTATCATGATATTTTGAAGTAAAACTTCTAATGCGACTTCCAACAAGGTTGCGTTAAACGTTTAACGGTAACGTTTAACGCAACCATGGAGGGGGTATGAAAGAAATGTTGCACATTACGAAGTTTAGTTTAGTTTGATTTGATACATAGGACCTCCGCAACCCTGAGGGCGAACAGACATCGAAGGTTGAAATATTTATCAGTATATTTGAGGGCACTGACCATGATGATGAGTGATGACCCACACTATGACAGCCTAATGAGAGGCTTTTTCCCAGACCCGGAATCATAGTGGGAGGAAACACAGGCACTGGTGGTGTGGTTTTGAGTTCGACTGATTGGCATAGGAAGGAAAAGTTAAGTCGTTTAGTTCGAGAGCATAATTATGTCTACCACTCTAAAACAGTGACTTCTAAGGATAGGTCGTATTGGCGGTCTAGTGAGGTGCTTTTTCACGCCCCGCTTAAATGTCCCGGGATTACAGTGCAAGTGGGATCTAAATCCGTTTACAGTTGTTTTTGTCTGAAAGAGTGTCAAACATCTAAACATCAGTTCTCACAAGCTTTCGCTTATAAGTAGAATAGGATTTATGATGTTGATGGATAATATTAAACGGTTTATGGCTGCATAAATCCAATATTGGCTTTGGGTTTATGAAAGGTCTTAATAAATTAAGCCAGGTTAAACGTTTACAAGTTGATAAAGAGATTAACCTTTATTGAATCTGCCATAAAACTTTATGATATGCTGTTAAATTAATGTAAAGGTGTTAGTCATTGTCATAGACAAATAGTCTGGCTTAATTCATATTTTCACTGCTTGAAATATATAAATAAATAAATAATAAATATTTCGGACATCTAACACACAGCGCCTAGCCTAGGTACTAGCGCTAATGCTTTGTCTAAGATTAGCCAATGACACACGAGAATTTAGGCGTTAACGATTGCAGAAAGAAGAACGCTTGCAACTTGGCTAGGGGGGCTGGTGTATTGGCTATTTGTTTACGTTTTCCTTCTTCTTGCAGTGGTGTTCTGCGTAATTTACTACCTTTGTCGGCTCCTACGGCATCCACGGAATGAATCGGTCTTGAGTCTAAGTTTTTTACGCGTTTTATAATTTAGGCGTTAAAGATTGCAGAAAGAAGAACGCTTGCAACGTGGCTAGGGGGGCTGGTGTAGTATAGTAGTCCATAATCTATGTCCTAAGAAGTGGCCCATGCATTAATTCACTAATAAAGGTCATTGATGTTTTAAGGCGCGTCTCCACCGAAATTTGACAACACAAAAAAGGTTGACAACACAAAAATTGCCAATTTTTGTTTGGTGGAGACTTGGTTTTACAGAAACTTATGTCACCAACACGTGTTGACAACACAAAAATTGCCAACTTTTATTCGGTGGAGACCCGGCTTTACATAATATCGTATGTTGATTATTTTTCTAAACCATGAAGAAAGCAATAAAAGTTAATGTAAATGCAATAAAAGTTATCTCTGTTATGATAAAAATAATTATGAAAGGCATATTATACACACCCCATTTTAAATACCATTTTATCTGCTCGCCTGCCTTGCTTGTCAAATCACGTGACGTGGTGATAACACCGTTGTTGTTTCCGATAAAGTCCATTTTTCGAAGTGATGACAAGAATGCATCAGATAAAAAGAACAAGTTTAAAAACTATAACCCGACTACTTAAAAAAACTTTGTTTGTATGGTTGTAGGGGGTAATTTTCGGAAGTACTGATCCGATCCTGAAAATTCTTTCAGCAACAGAAAACGACACTATTCAGGAGTGGCACAAGCCATATTTTATTATGATTGCAAAAAAAACAGTTAAAAATAATAGTACATATTTGTAAATCAAGTCGAAGAAAAGCGGGCGATTAAGCACCCAACGCGATATCCACACGCATTTGTGTGGATATCGCGGTAAAAAGTAATCTATGTGTTAGTTTTGTAGGCTATATTACTGTACTATATTACTGTAAAGTTTCATATAAATCCGTTCAGTACTTTTTGCGTTAAGGAGTAACAAACATCCATATATCCCCACAAACTTTCACATTTATAATATTTGTAGGACAGGTACAAAATATAGATACTATTTTGATTTTCAAGTCTATTAGAAAGATCATAATTTTAGGCAATCTCAACATGACAAAAAAATGGTTTCATAATCTCTAGAATTATACGTGACGGGGCGCTTTAATGAATGAAATATTTATTACGTAATACCATAACACATGACCACATGCTACCTACACAACTGATATGAGAAACACGTTTACTATTTTATCACTATGTTTACAACACTCTAATTTGTAACCAAGCACGAACTATACTCGTAAATATACAAAATAATGCCATGTAAAAATTATCTACTTACAAACATTAAGGGTTACGCTCATTTGCAAATTCGAATGAACTCATATTTATTTCATAACACTAGCTGTTCATGACAAAAACAAACGTATACTATGTCGCGAGGAAGTGGTATAAAGTGCTAATGATGTTGTCTTTCATCAAACTAGATGGCGTTATATCACTTTTCTGAATCGCGCTAGAGTTACGTTACCGAGCTCAGTGTGAAAACCCGAATGTATTTCTAAAGGAAACCTAATAAGTGTCTTGTCAGATTAGCAGATCAGTTTACAGTGTTATTTGCGGTCAATTAATCCCCTAGTGTTCACAACACGTTAAGTGCCAATGCCATTACAATATTACCTCATTTGTTGGGGTAGTGATTGATTAAGAATACAGATTACCACCACCACCTTATTCCACCCATGGCTATTATAAGAACTGACTAAAAGAGCAAACTACGGAGGACAACACTGCAAAGAGAACGAAAGATTGACACAAACTCGAAGCTTTCACTTTCTGTGTCATTATGTCAATCCATCTCATCAAGTAATCCAACGAGTACACAATTCGGCTGATACCTACTAAGTAGCCACGTTTATCTTCTATCTATCTATCTATATATAGAAAAGAGGAAGGTGACTGACATACCCAGAGATCAACGCACAGCCCAAACCGCTGAACCTAGAATCCTGAAATTTTACATATAAAGATAACGTAAGTGAACACTAAGAAAGGACTTAATCAAATTCCACCCCTAAAGGGGTAAATCAGTGGATGAAAGTCTGCGTGAGCGAAGCCGCGTGCAAAAGCTAGTAGTATATAGTAACAAAAGTCACACCACCTTTCAAGCCCTTCTCTCTCTTTCTTCTTCTCCTTTGCCAGAATTAGGGAGGAAGGAAATATAAGAGACATCACATCGCTCATCAAAATGCGGTCACGGCTCTTCCCATTCTTCTCCTCTTCTATCTACTGCAGTCTCATCTCCGTTTCCTATTCCAAGATGAGAATTTTCCTACCCTGTCACTCTCCCTATCTTTTCCTTATCCCAAGTTACCTTTCTCCTTTGTCTCATGGAAACAATTACATTACAAAATGAAACCACTCGAGTGTGTGCTAAATGATTCAATAAGTTTTAGTCAGTGACATTTTCATAAAGGTAAAACGGATTTCTTCCTTTCTCACATGACAATAGAAATATACCTGATATAGAAATTGCTATAAATTATTTATTTTTGTGTATGGCCCGCCAAAATTACTCTACTCTGCCTGATGGAAAGCATTAGCAAAATCCAAGAGTGGTGGTCACGATATGAGTATCGTGATCACTGCGAATGCAGACAATGCAGCATGGCGACCCACACCATGGCAGCCTAGTGCTGCTTCTGCATCTTTTAGTCTAGTCAACAAGTATGGAACTTGTTGCCTAGACTATTTGGGCCTCCGATCACAGAATTGCTCCGGTCTTGCACTCACCAACGAAACACGACAGCACGAACGCTGTCATTTTACGTTGATTTTCCGTGCGAGGGTAGTACCGCCCTGAACCGAGGCGTTCGTGCTGAAATCAGCGTGGCTCTACTACTTTTTGATTCATCTTTTTTTTATTGACCGTTAAAACTGTTTCAATGAACCATCTTGCCCCTCTTTTGCATAGAGAACACGAGGGCGACAGATCGCTTGAATAGTCAATTGCATATTACTTTTTAGTAATAAGTTTCTGTTTAAGTTATTAAAAACTAATTCATACCTCTTAAATTATATATATTTATGGCAAAATATGGCCTAAATATGACGACATTTGTCTCACTTTGTCTGGCACCTAATTTTAAAAGACGCCTCTGAATACGTCGATTACTTGATAAGTTCATCGTTTAATTCGATTACAACCGACCACCGGTAGTGAATTATAAGAATGAATTCATGCAGCATTGTTACTGACATACTGAGCTATTGTTAACTCTGTTGTGTTGAAGAATGTATTGCCGCTGATACGACCATCTTATACTATGAATAGAAATTAGAATTAGAATTTACTCAGTTGATTCGAGTGTTTTTTTATGACGTAAGGGGAAACGAGCAGTCGATTAACTTGACCTCCCCTCGCCTGGACACCTGGAACTCAAGGGTCAGAAGTGCAAGGCCACCTGTTGAGTTCTCCCTTATTCAGAATTTGGGTTTAGTTTATTTCAGTTCCTTTGGAAAGAATTACTTAAAACATCGGTTTTCTGTGAAACCAAATTATGGCTCTCCCACTGCTTTGGAGTGGAATACAAAGCTGTCAGCTAGACATGGGACTCTCCGTAGGTAGGAGTCCTACTATACCACGCTAGGCAGAAAGTTTGGCATAGGGTTTATTTTAAGTTTTATTTTCTAATTGACTTAAAAAAGGAGGAGGTTCTCAATTCGAATGTATTTTTTTTAAGTTTGTTACCTCAGACCTTTGGACTGGGTTAACCAATTTTGATAATTCTTTTTTTGTTTGAGAGCTGGTGTTTTCCGTGTGGTTCCATTTCAATTTGGTCAAATTCTTGGAGTCGTTTTTTTTTTTGTGTACTCTTAATATGCAAAACCGGCTGATGTTCTATCCTTGACATACTAGCATCTAACAAGGCAATAATTTGCTATGGTTTCCTAAAGAGTTCTAGTTCACAGTCATCAGTACAAGTTAGTGGTATTTAGCGTAATTGCTGCATCCGTTTTGGGTACACACTCACTTACTATAGGGCAGATATCTGGTGTAACGGAACATATTATTACAATGTTTTCTGCTGATTGCTAATTTTAATATTTTACACCTAACTATTACAATTATACAGGCAATCAATGACTTGTGGCTAATGCCAGTAGCCATTGTCGCTATTGCTATTAACATTCCCACAGTTTTATTTATATTAGAACAGCATTTAAAGCGCACTTACCAATCCTATATTTCCATATGTCTTTGGTTACCCTAGCCACCAATAGAAATCCACCACTATCTATCTAGTATTGTAGTTAAGGTACACTAGTGTTTGGCAAGAACCACTCTTCAGCAAGACGTTCTACAGAAACAGTCAAATTGCCTTCGATATAATATGTAATAATTATTTTTCTGCTAAATGCTTTATTTTTGTCTTGACTCAAAGAAAGTTTTATATTGTTTCAGAATTACAAAAATGACAGAAAAAGAAACGGAATTGATGAATAATGCAATCGAATACGGCGAAGGAGTAAAATTAAAACGAGAACTTGGTTTATTCTCAGCTATAAACTTGATACTTGGAGTTATGATCGGATCTGGCATTTTCATCTCACCATCTTCGGCGCTGGCACATTCAGGCTCCGTCGCCCTTTGTCTAATCATATGGATAGTATCGGGAGGAATATCCTTATTAGGTGGGTGTAGGTAAGACTCCTATTTGATTTCCTATTTATAATTTGAAATGTGTGAAACTGCCTCGTTGGTCTAGTGGTTAACGTAAGTGACTGCTGATCAAGAGGTCTCGGGTTCGATTCCCGGATCGGACTGCTGTTGGGTTTTTCTTACAAGAAATTCATAATAGCAGCCTAGAGTAAGGAAGATGGCGGTGTTTCCCGTCCGTGCCTCGGAGAACACGTTAAGCCGTCGGTCCCGGTTGTCACGAACATCTATGGCAATCGTTTTTAGGAAGTCAGTGCCCTCAAACATGAACAACTGGTCAGCAATGAAGAATGTTACAAAAACGGGGGCAAATTATTACGCTACGGGCAATAGGAGACGCAAACGACGTTGCGTGGGTCAGCTATTAAAATTAACTGAAATCATTAGATGAGTTCGACCTATCCTCACTGCACTAATCATGAGAGAAAAGGACGAAACAAAGTCGAGGATTAAGATATATGACTGCTTCGGTGGCGCAGTGAAAATATATGCGACTGCTCTGCTTGAGGTCTCGGGTTCGATTCCCGGGTCGGACCAAATATTTGTATGATCTGCAAATATTTGTACCGGAGTTTGGGTGTTTTCTGTGTATAATAAGTAACTAATTACAAAAAAAAAGTATTCTATCAGTTAATCTAGCTTTTATAGTACAAGTTCGGCTTAGCTAGATGGCGTGTGAAATGTTCGAAATATTTATTTATTTATATATATAATTTAGAGACCCACAATCTACATGTATGATATTCGATTAATTTATTAACTGTTTTCATTAGGTTTTGCACTTATCGATATTAATCTTGACTATTTCTTCTTTTAAGGAGCATTATCATTTGCTGAATTAGGAACAGTCGTTGGCAAATCTGGTGCAGAATATGCTTATTTTCAAGAATCTTTTAGCAAAACGCACAAGTTTTGGGGACCGTTACCTGCTTTTATATGTGCATTTATTTACGTCTTAATTTTAAGACCAGCCGAAGTGGCTATTATAGTTATGACCTTTGCCGAATATTCAATGCAACCTTTTATGGAAAATATAGACCCAGATTATAGAGACATTGCTATCACATTGGGATCTATTGCTGCACTATGTAAGTAAAATTATTTTTAACTGTTTGATTTTATAACATCGATAATACAAAATTCAATATACTTAGCGTACATATTAATGATAAAGTGTCCCCGTAAGAGTGCACTTTTTAATTTTAAATAAAACCTCGTTTTTTTAAAAAAAGCGTTGTAATTTTTTTATTGGATTGTAAATTGTAAAGAAGACATGTTCCGATTATGTATGGATGGAACAAAATATCCGTCAAAAAGCCCACGGCTCGGATGAGGGGTCATTATGTACCTTTTCATGAAATTTTCTATGACTTTTTCTGAATGTGGCTGTATTTCATGTAGTAAGTAATAAAAAAATACTTCTTCATAGTTTTCACTATGGAGTGAAGAGATAAGGAGTACAATTTCTAGGATAGAAAAGTGTCCGCCAAAAAGCACTAATTAGGTGACGCCACTGTAGCAAGACTAAAAATTTTAAAGAATTAGAAAAGATAATGAAATGAGCAAAGGTTACCGCTTTGCAATGGCGGGCTTAATAAAGGTGTTACTACGCAAAGTTTTTAATTTTTAAACCACAATTTAATAAAAAGAATTAAAACGATATCACACTCTCTTCTCACTCTAGCGGCACTGTGCAGCTGCTGTGGTCTGTTCTCGAACTATTATTTAGCCATGTTTGACGGACATTTTACCCCATAAGAGCCCATAAGAGATGGTCCTCCTTACATATATAGGTACTCCATGGTTTTCACGAGAGTATAAACATTGTTACCACAAAAATAACCAATTTCAAGCTACAGAGTGTAAGATTTTGGATGGCTTATTTACTCAAATTTTGAAATCTGATTGATTATGCATCTTCAAAACTTGAAAATTTTGTAGAGTATATTTCTGCATTCAATTTTAGTAGATTTTTTTTTTTCTGGGAACACTTGTTGAATGATAGAAATATTTTAAAATAATGGCCTAGGGATGAGCGATATTAGTAAAATATCGATATTGAAATCGATATTGATATCGATAGCTAGATATCGATAGTTCGATATTATCGGGCACAAAATATCGATATTTTAAAATATCGATCGAAAACCATGGTCAATGTATGTTATGTGCAAAAAATATTGTGAGAAATAATATACATCACATTTTTTATCACAATTTATTAAAAAATACAAATTGAAAATGCAAGTTGTGTTACATTCAATTTAAAGCGATAAATCTTCTGATCAATCATTTTTGTTGTTTTTGAATAGTGGGTACAGTAAGTTGCACATCAATACTTACGTTTTCGTGGTTGCGTTCGAAAATTCATCTCAAACTTATACTATACTACTATACTATACTAGTGGTTGACCGCGGCTCCGCCCGCGTATATGTCGGCTAGGCGGCAAATAGTAGCCTATGTGTTATTCTGACGTATAAGCTATATTACTGTAAAGTTTCATCCAAATCCATCCAGTAGTGTTTGCGTGAATAAGTAACAAACATACACACAAACTTTCGCCTTTATATCTTAGTGTGATATGATGTGATGTGATATGATACCACTCGAAAATATTGCACTTAAATTCTTTTAAAATAACACAATGTTTATTAGAACTGAGCTGACTACTAACTGACTTGTAATAAATGAATGAGTGAGAATTGACTGACTTTATTTTCATTTCATTTAATGAGAAGGTAAAATAGGAATGCTACTCTGCTGAGTTTGCTCGTAAAAAAACTATATCGATGTTTAAGAATGAATATAAACATTTTTTTTACATAAACAAGAGAACAGAGATGGAAGTTTCGATATTTCGAGAATAACCCGATATCATGTTAAAAATATCGATATAGCGATATTTCAAAGTTACAATTATCGATATTTAAATATCGATATTTCGGAGATTAATATCGATATTTCAACGATATCGATAAATATCGCACATCCCTATAATGGCCACACTGTTCAGAAACGTCAAAATATTTAAATTTAAACTGGTCTGGTTGGAATTATTGTAATAAATAAAAGTTTAATTTCGTAGTTACATCGTAGTTACATATTAAGACAGTTTTGTGGATAAGTTTACAGCATTATTACAACATAAAGTATCAAGTAAGTGATGGCTTTCAATATAATATAGTATTTGTTTAGAACCTTGTTATTGTTTTATGACAAAATAAATAATTCTTTTTAGAATGATGACAAATAGTAATACTGAGACTCAAGAAGCAGTGAAACGCGAAATAAAAGAAATACAAGCGCGTTGTATGCATGCGTGGCATGTTATTGACAATTCACCTCTCGACGCCCCGACCGTAAGTTTAGAACAAATAAATGAGAAAAGTCTGCGATACATCGAGGGACTGCGCACAGAGATTCAAAATACAGATACACCAATCCCAGCGGATGCCAACCTCCTTACAAGCCAATTCTTAAAAGAACTGCATGACAAAACAACGCAGGTAGAAGAACTTACTGCTTTTACAAGAGGTTCCATACACGATCTTGATACTGAGATAAACAGGTATGTATTTAAAACCTTTTTCCTATATAATACCTAATAACTTTGCATATCTCACAAATGATAACCACGCGATCGAAAGTCTTTAGGTTCATCATTCCACTTCTGCATCTATTGTCTGTATATATGACATAAAAAGTTTAAAAGCTCTTAAGTAAAAACTTGATGAAATTTAAGTACCTAGTCTATGTAACTCGGGTTATTATTATGAATTGACATCCCATTCAATAAAACTGATTGAGTAGCTTGGCACTATGGCAGTCTTCTTAAAATATTACCCTTCTTTTGACTTTGTTACAGTTGGGTAAAAAAAAATTTATTTATATTCTATAGAAATATATTTGTCATAGTTAGATAAAAACAAGTTAAAATAGTAATATATATATACTATAGAAATACAGTACATATTAGAATTTGTCTATAAAATTCTAAAAAATGTGGCCAACTACACATTTTATGCAGTTATTGTTAAGATACTACTAAAAACTACTACATCTTAACTTTTAACCAATACATGTTATATAATCAGTTTATAAATGCTTTATTATTTTACCAAATGTATTGCAGGTTAAAAACTCTGATAAATATATCACAAGAAGCCAGGTCTCGCCCAAAGACAAGTAAAAGGGAAGTAAAGCCGCAACACATTCAAAAAGCCAAGGAAAGGTTCCAGATGATGAAGGATGAGCTACACGGACTGATACACTCTTTGTTCCCACATGTGGATAACATGATTATTGAAATAATGGGAGTGAGTATCATTTAATCAAGTCTTTACTACTATTATAAACTAGCTGACCCAAGCAACCCCGTTTGCGCCTCTTATTGTCCGTAGCGTGATAATTTCCCCCCGTTTTTTAAATATTCTTCATTGCTGCTCTGCTCCTATTGGTCTTAGCGTAAGTATATATAGCCTATATCCTTCCTCGATAAATGGGCTATCCAATACTGAAATAATTTTTCAAATCAGACCAGCGGTTCCTGAGATTAGTGCGTTCAAACAAACAAACTCTTCAGCTTTATAATATTGGTACAGATGTAAATGTAGCTCTGTCTGTTACGCTTCCAAATTTTAATATAGTTTTGCATGGGGATACTTTGTTGAGGTAAGACATAGTAGATCAATAAACATACAGGCTCAGCCACAGGCGATATCTAGCAAACACTGATTAAACTTTCAATAAATTAATATCAAATAATGCCAGATTGATGTGCATTACATTTATGTATCCTCCAGTTTACTATTGATGATTTTTTATTTATTTATCTTTATTGTACACACATAACAGAAAGAAAAAAGAAAAGTTACAATATACAATTTTGCTGTGGGTTTCAAGATAGTTATACTTTTTTTATGTATGAGACAGGGAACTGCCTGATGGAAATCATAAGGAGAATCCAAGAGTGTTGATCACCATACTCATTGCGAATGTAGACAATGCAACTATGCAGCATGGTGACCCACACCATGACGGCCTATTGAAATGCTTCTGCATCATTGGGCCTCTGGTCTTTGTTAACTTTTTCTATGATTGCTTGAGTGTCATGCATACACACCGAAGCATCAGGCCACTCATGCTAAAACCAAATATTTATTATTATTTTCAGAAATTAATGGCAGAACAATTAAATGAAGTATCTGACGGGTACATACCCATCACATCTGAGACTTACCAAATAATAGAACTACTGAAAGACATGAAGATCGTCACCACCAATCCTTATAATAATATGGAAGTAAAGTTGGCATACTGAGACATTGGAATGCTTTGCTGTGAATAAAGATATGGGCCTACCAATAGGAACACGGAATCGAAAAAAAAGTATTGATATGCAAGTATTGATACTTCAAAGTATCGAGCACTTTTCTTACCGAGGCCTAATGGCGACATTTTTTACTTTTTTTTAATGACTGTTAAAGACTCGATTCGATACCTGGCTAAAAGTACTCATTGAGTAAAAGCACCGAGTATTTTTCTTACCGAGGCCTAATGTTGACTTTTTTTTTTAGTTGACTTGCCGTAAAGTCACAAGTTTTAAGGATTACTTAATCGATACGATACCTGTCCAAAAGTGCACATCGAGTAAAAGTATCGGTATCGAAAGGGAAAGTACTCGATGCCACAAAGTATCAATAGTTTTTTCGTGTCCCTATCTACCAAATAATATCAAACAAAACACCTATCTAACCTGTCTGGCCAGTATGATGTACTAGGCCAGAAACTCTTCAGGGGAGACTATGTTCAGTAGTGGACTATTCAGGACTAAAAACTAGTGTAGAAAAGTAATTACTCGACTGCAAAAGAAGGTTTATGTTTTTCGAGTGTATGTATGTATATTTCTTTGGCACGCCCTAGAGCATAAAGGGCTTGTCGTATTTTTATGTGAGTGGTGTCAATAGATTCGTCTTAGTTGTGAGAGTGACACTGGGTACTTACATCAAATTAAAAAAAAAACTTTCCTTTTAATTTCTTCAATGTTTTTTTTTAAATGTTATAAGGGGCAAACGAGCAGACGTATCGCCTGATGGTAAGCGATTACCGCCGCCCATGGACACCAGCAACACCAGAAGCGTCACAAGTGCGTTGCCGGCCTTTGGGGGATGGGGAGGGGCTGGGGTATGGACCTCCGGTATCCTCACTCACTCGGTGAAACACAGCGCAAGCACTATTTCACACCGGTTTTCAGTGAGGCCGTGGTATAACATGCATGCCGAAGCGTGGCTCTCCCACGGTAGTTTATTTAATTACCCGACTACGGCAAAGCCAAAGGAGGGTTATGATTTTGACAGGCTATGTATGTATATGTATGTTCATTTGTTCCCTCATAGCTCCTTAACTACTTATTAGAACTGGACAAATGAGGTATCGTTAGAAGCGTCTTGATCATCCGCTGGTTATAGCCTATATGATGTGTCACTGAATCTAATGTGGCGCCCTCTAGCCGACATATTTAATAAAGATGGCAGATACTGACGCAGTCGGGTTTTTTTTTTAATAGTTCGTTACTTGTTTTGATGAATGTGCTTTGTCTAACTTTAGCACTACGAGTAGAGTCTCAGTGATCTATTTAAACAGAATTAACCTGATATGTATGGTAAAATATAAAAAACATCTTGTGTAGTACAGAGTAAGAAATATATATTGAAATATAAATACTTATGTTTTCTTACATTTCTCAGTGCTGTATGTATAGCATATTTATAGGGATAGCTTTATAGCTGATTTTAAAAGGTACTTCAAGACAATCTCATAACTTTAATAGTAATCAGTAAATATAATTTTTCATGCAGATTCAATAGGTTTTATAAAAGTTTTATTCATTAAAGTCCTTTCTCAGAATTAATAATAATAGATTACTTTATTGTGCACCAGATTCATTCCAAGGATAACATACAATTAGAGAAGTACAATTTGTGCCCTTATCGCTCGGCGGCAGTCTCTTAAGCGGCTATTACATTACACGATTTCTCGGGCCCTGTCTCTCGGGTGCCCTGCCTACCAGTTAGGGTGCAGCTTATTACACTACGCTGGAAATCGCGCCCTGTGTGACCTTTACTCAGTTTTAAGGTGAACGTGAATGACTGTGCACGTCTGTCGCTATGGCGCGGACTTTATCGAAACATCAAATAAATAAATAATTATTTTCGGACATCTAACACACAACGCCATCTAGTCCCAAGCTAAGCAGAGCTTGTGTTATGGGTACTAGACAACTGATACAAATTCTTATATACTTTTTTTGTAAATACATACATACTACATAGAAAACACCCAAACTCCGAAACAAATATTTGTAGATCACACAAACATTTGGTCTGACCCGGGAATCGAACCCGAGACTTCATGATCAGCAGTCGCACACGCCAACCGAGAGACCAACGAGGCAGTCTGAAAGTTGCTTCGCGGTGACTTTGGCACTTACTACCATGAGGTATTCAAAAAGGAAGAAGAGGATGTGGGTGAAGGAATATTTGCTCCTTAGAAACTAACTATCAAATATTCAAATACTCAGTGTTTTGGACCCGACAGACCTACGAAACTACAGACCAATTTGACGAACTATTAAGCTTAGTAGCTCCTTTTATAGAAAAGAGATAGCGTGAGTGCAAAACATAGTGTAGTTGTTACTTTACGATTCTTAGCCACTGGAAACTCCTATCAAGATTTAAAATTTAGTTTCTAGATATCTCAACCTCTTCTATCCAAAGACGAACGTGTGAACTCTGCGCTCGCGCCGCAGCGACTGAGCTCCCTGCCTCCCTGTTTCTTATTACACTACCCAATCGGCAGGGCGGCAGGGAGCTAGGGAAATCGGAACCACTCGAACGCGATCGCCCTGTTTAGGGACCCTGCCTCCCTGTTTCTTATTACACTGCCCTGTCTTTGCGGGCAGGGCCCGAGAAATCGTGTAATGTAATAGCCGCTTTACAGACAACCATTATGTTAAGTTATATAAGAAGTGAAATAGTTTTATATTATAGTGCCATAATCAAGCACTGGTTTGTCAAACAACTATAAATGATGGCGAAAGTTAATTGAGGAGTAAATGTTATATTTTTTAAATATCCTATTTTGTTACAAATAAATAATTGAAATTTAATAAAAAATTGTTTTATTTGCAAATCTATCCCCTTCAAATAGCCTACGAAATTATAGTAACACTTCAATAGTGATACATTCTAGAATAAACTTCAAATTACTTCAAGTGACAGCGTGGTTGGCCTAGTGGTTTCATCGGTCGCCAAGCCGCCTCCTACTGCGCCAAGTGATGTGGGTTCATATCCCACATGTCATGTTCTGAATCCAGACTCAAACAAAACGTTAAAAAGGGGTTGTAAAGTCCCCCGAGACACAGGATGTAATTTCCTAATGCGGGAGTTGTCTTTAAAAAAAACCATTTATTTTTCATTTCTTTTTAATATCAACTTGTCTAGTCTTGGCTCGACGTTATTAGTATGGTATGCAAGTTTTTATTTGATGTTGTTGTTTGATTTAAAACTGCAGAAGTGCAGATATCAAATTGATGTAAAATGTGATATCGAGAGAACTAGAAGTACCCTTTTCTTATATTAAATACCTCAAATACCTTTTTATTGATTATTTTTGTATGTGGAATATTATTCACTTTTCATGGTTTTATCCCAACCCCCGTTGAGAAATAAATAAGCAATGACCTAAAATTATTTGTAATATGAGGCTATGACATTAGATGAAAATTCTTTAACGGTTTTATACCTATACCTAAAAGTAAATGTAATGGAGTGTCGTAGGATTTTTTTTTCGATTTGATAGAAACATGGCGCTCCCTGGGAAGGCCTTCATTCAGCAGTGGAGGGGCGGCGATAAGTTGATTGATTATATGAATTAAGTTTCCACCTTATGAAACTTTATTTTTATTTCAGTTATAATGACGTACATTAATATAACAAGCGTCAAGTTGTTCGTAAAAGTTCAAAACATATTTGGCGTGTGTAAAGTATTTGCGTGTCTTGTCGTTATTGGAGGAGGCATCTACGAAATAGCCCGAGGTACATACTTTTTTTAAATGATTTAAAAAGTTTTTATTTTTCCTAATAATTTTTATATTTTTTGTTAGCGGGTTCGATTCCTGCTTAAATTAAATATTAGTTTATACTAGATGGAGTTGTTGTATTTCTCATTTTTAATTGACAACACATATGCTCGTTAATTCTGCTAGAATAAAACTTTTAACATATTATGGTACTGCGAATTATGAAATTAATTACAATGAACTTTCAAAACATTACAGAGCCCACATTTTTACGAGGGCTTCTCCAACCCACTAAAATTTATTTATTATATTATAATTTTTTATTTATTATATATAAATTTATATATAAATTGACCACAAGAAACTAAATTCAAATAACTCTAAAGGAGTAGTAAAATCGAATACTACCATACCTACATTATTTTTACTTCAGGTAACACAGGGAATCTGGATAAAGGATTTGAAGGCAGTAACTGGAATCCAGGCAGTATCGCTCTCGCTCTTTACTCGGGCCTTTGGGCCTATGATGGTTGGAACAGTGTGACAGTTGTGACTGAAGAGATCATAAATCCTGGAACGTAAGAGTTTTGCCTGTTGTATTGAAAATTAATCTTTCAATATTTCTTGTTAAAGGGTTATAGTTAGCACACTTTATGAAGGGACTACTTTTTATCTTTTCTAGCAGACTGCCTCTGTGGCGCAGTGGTAGCGTATGCGACTGTTGTGCTTGAGGTCTCGGGTTCGATTCCCGGGTCGGACCAAATATTTGTATGATCTGTAAATATTTGTTTCGAAGTTTGGGTGTTTTCTATGTATAATATGTACATACATATTATACATAGAAAACACACAAAAAATTACAAAAAATAAGTATTTACCTCAGTTGTCTAGTACCCATAACACAAGTTCTGCTTAGCTTGGGACTAGATGGCGTTGTGTTAGATAGCCAAAAATAAATAAAAAATATTTGTGAGTTGTAATTGTATTGCAAATGTGCTATGTACTTACCTGAATTTACATGCAAAAGGTAGCTTTTATTGTAACTTTTTCTGCTCTTATAAGTTACAGCTTGATGTTATTGATGTGTTTTGAACTGACTATCTAACTCAAGGGGTGTAAGGGGGTGAACCCAAATCTTTCGCCTCAAGCCAACCTCACCTGCACGCGGTACATCCTGCTGAACGACGAACGAGGCTCTGGCAACCGACCGATGGCGGTATACCCATCCCAATAGGCGTAGTTAAATGTAATAGGCCGGTGACGGGCAGCAGCGTCACCGGTGCAAGGAACTGCGCCCTGCGATCACCAACCCGCCTGCCCAGCGTGGTGATTATGGGCATTAACCTCCATGCAGCTGAAAAATAAGCCACGGCCCCCAGTTCCCGGCAGTCTCGCTATTCCTGGTCATGGTGGCGACCATGGTAACGGCGAGGCGGGGGGTGCTAAGAATCTCCGGGTTACGGCAGGCCACCACAACCGACTGACCCTGGCTACGTTTAATGGCCGCACATTACGGCTAGACTCGCATCTGGCACAACTCGAGGTGGAACTTGAGAAAATTAGATGGCATATTTTGGGGTTATGTGAAGTCCGAAGAGAGGGGGAGGACACCATAACCCTTGACTCCGGCCATCTCATGTACTTCCGTGAGGGAGACCAACAGTCTCAAGGTGGCGTTGGGTTTCTGGTTAACAAGTCCCTATCTAGCAACGTTGTGGAAATGTCTAGTGTGTCGAACAGGGTAGCGTACCTCATTATCAAGCTCACCGAGAGGTATAGCCTCAAGGTAGTGCAAGTGTACGCACCGACCTCGGCCCACTCGGACGATGAGGTGGAGTGTATGTTCGATGACATATCGAGGGCCCTCCACTTCACTACTAAAACCCACTACAACGTTCTTATGGGTGACTTCAACGCCAAAGTGGGAGTACAAAATTGCAGCGAATCGGTAATAGGATCCCATGGATTTGGAAGCAGAAATCATAGGGGGCAAATGCTCGTCAACTTTCTCGAACGAGAGGGGTTGTTCTTGATGAACTCATTCTTTAAGAAACGGCCCCAAAGGAAGTGGACGTGGCGAAGCCCCGACGCTATGACTAAAAATGAGATCGATTTCATCATGACGGACAGAAAGCACATATTCAGAGACGTCTCAGTGATCAATAGGTTTAACACCGGTAGTGATCACCGACTCGTCCGAGGCTCTCTGAATATCAACTTTAAAGCTGAACGTGTCCGATTGATGAAATCCAGGCTCCGACCAACTCTGCTCCAAGCCGCAATGGGATCTGAAAAGTTCCAGTCAAATCTGGAAAACCGATTTGCTGCTATGGAAATTACAACAGGCGTGAACCAGAACCTTGAAAATGTGGTTCGAATCCTCAGGGAAGAAGGTACGAGATTTTGTGAAATGCAGCGTAAGGGCAGGAAATCTAAGCTTTCGGAAAGGACCCTAGGGCTAATGAAGGAACGACGTGAAAACCCACTTCTCACTTCGTCGGCAAAACGGACTCTAAACCGAGAGATCAGCAAACTAGTACGACACGACCTCCGATGCTCCAATACTCTTTCGATCGAAAGAGCGATCGAGCAGAATCGGGGGTCAAAGGTGTTTGTACAATCTCTCGGAAGAAGCCACCTGACGAAGCTGACTACAGCAAGTGGAGAAGTCGTTACCTCCAAGCCGGTCGTCCTTTCGGAAGTGGAACGTTTCTATGGCGGTTTGTACGCTTCGCATGCATCTCGACCTGATCCCGAAAATGAGGACTCTAGAGCCACATTAACACGCCACTACACCGAAGATCTGCCAGAAGTCAGCATTGACGAAATCGAGATGGCTCTTGGACAGCTTAAAAATGGAAAAGCCCCTGGAGAGGACGGCATTACAACAGAACTGTTAAAGGCTGGAGGTAAGCCCGTACTGAGGGAGCTCCAAAAGCTTTTTAACGCTGTCCTGTTCGAAGGGAGAACTCCAGAGGCGTGGAGCAGAAGTGTGGTCATCTTGTTCTTCAAGAAAGGTGACAAGACCAGGTTGAAGAACTATCGACCCATTTCGCTTTTAAGCCACGTCTACAAGCTGTTCTCAAGAGTCATCACGAACCGTCTTGCGCGAAGACTCGACGAATTTCAACCACCAGAGCAAGCTGGATTTCGGAGCGGATATGGCACCATAGACCACATCCACACAGTGCGGCAAATTATACAGAAGACAGAGGAGTATAATCAGCCCCTGTGTCTAGCATTCGTGGACTATGAGAAGGCCTTTGACTCGATCGAGATCTGGTCTGTTCTGGAGTCCCTGCAGCGTTGCCAAGTGGATTGGCGATACATCCAAGTGCTGAGATGTCTCTACGAAGCCGCCACCATGTCCGTCCAAGTACAGAATCAGCAAACAAGGCCCATACCATTGCATCGAGGAGTGAGACAAGGGGATGTTATTTCCCCGAAATTGTTCACAAATGCAATGGAGGATCTGTTCAAGACGCTACACTGGAAAGGACGTGGCATAAATATCAATGGCGAATACATCTCTCACTTGCGATTTGCGGACGACATCGTCATTATGGCAGAGACGCTGCAGGACCTACAACAGATGCTGAACGACCTGGCTGACTCTTCTGTGCGCATCGGCCTACGGATGAACTTGGACAAAACCAAGGTCATGTTCAATGAACATGTACTACCGGAACCGATCGCAGTACACGGTGCCGTTCTCGAAGTTGTTCAAAATTATGTGTACCTCGGGCAGACTTTGCAGTTAGGTAGAAACAACTTTGAGGATGAGGTGAACAGGAGAATTCAGCTGGGTTGGGCAGCGTTTGGGAAACTTCGTCGGGTCTTTTCATCGTCGATCCCACAGTGCCTTAAGACGAAAGTCTTCAATCAGTGCGTCCTACCCGTCATGACATACGGAGCCGAAACGTGGACACTTACGGCACGGCTGGTCCACAAGTTCAAAGTCGCTCAGCGTGCTATGGAGAGGGCTATGCTCGGCGTTTCTCTGAGGGATTGCATCAGGAATGAGGTAATCCGGCAGAGAACCAAGGTCATCGACATAGCCCAAAGGATTAGCAAGCTGAAGTGGCAGTGGGCTGGCCATATTAGCCGCAGAACTGATTACCGTTGGGGTAAACGGGTTCTTGAGTGGAGACCGTGTCTCGGCAAACGTAGTGTAGGACGTCCACAGGCCAGGTGGAGTGATGATCTGCGCAAGACGGCTGGCACGAGCTGGATGCGAGAAGCCGGGGATCGAACCAAGTGGCGCGCAATTGGAGAGGCCTATGTCCAGCAGTGGACTGCGATGGGCTGATGATGATGATGATGATGATCTAACTCAAAAAAAAATCAAATCAGAACTGAAAGTTATGTGATTACATTGCCGGACAAACAAAATTATATTCATTTTGTAAAACTAGATAATTTTGAAAATTTCCAAACTAAATAACTGACTAGTTAGTTCCGCATTTTTGCTTTATTTATTCCGTTAATTGTCAGGAAATTTTGAAAAAATATATAAGAATTTGTAACATGTATCCTCCCTTTTAACCGACTTCAAAAAAGGAGGAGGTTCTTAATTCGACCGTATATGTATGTTTTTGTTTTTCATGTTTGTTCGCGGATAACTTCGTCGTTTATGATCCGATTTTGATGATTCTTTTTTTTATGGAAAGGAGATATCCCAACGGTGGTACCATGATAAGGACACTAAGATCTGATGATGTTATCCAAGAGAAATCGAGTCGAACCTTGAAGTCGGTAAAAAAAAATGATTTGATTAAAAAATTAAGTTGACACAAGTACAGGACTTACAGATCCAGGACAGGGTTGTTATGGAGAGCCTTGTAGGAGGCCTACGTCCAGCAGTGGACGTCTTTCGATCGAGATGATATTGATGATATGAATAACTTGTCTATTGCAGCAATGTACCTCTCAGCATATCAATCGCTGTGCCGCTGATCACAGCGCTGTACGTGTTCATGAACGTGGCCTACATGGCGGTGCTGAACTTCTCGGAGATGACGTCAGTGCCGGCCGTGGCCGTGGCGTTCGGCGCGAGGGTGCTCGGCCCCGCCAGCTTCCTCATACCGCTCGGAGTGGCTATTTCTACCTTCGGCTGTGCTATGAGCGTGCAGTTTGGAGTTACTAGGTAACCACAAAAGCTTAATATTATAGTCAAGTACATTACTTGTCCGTGTGACAGATGACTAACCTAACACGGAGCAAACTAAACAAGACAACATGACTGCAAGGAGAAGACAAGCCTAGGGTTAAAACTGTCGCCACGCGGCTTTCCACTGCGCAAAGTGTTGTGGGTTCAAATCCCAGATGGGACAGCACAAATGTGTGATCCATAATTTGTTGAACTGAATGAAACAGAAAGTGAACTTCGTTGATTTTTTTAGAGGAAAATAATGAGATACCTTCACCCCTGACTATTGAGAGTGAAGGTATCTAACTTTTCTCGAAACATTATACCTATTAATGGAAGTATTTTTTCTTCTTTAAAGCCTTACCAATACATTTATATTTCAGAGTGTGCTACACGGCCGCACGTGGTGGTCACATGTTAGAAGCGCTATCGTATGTTAACATAAAACGAATGACACCCGCCCCTGCTGTTGCTTTCCAAGTAAGTTGCCATACTTAAAAATATATTATTTCTTATTGGCACACTGTGTTACCTCTTTTTATAATAAACTAGCTTTTGTCTACGGCTTCGTCGGCGTGTATGTCGGTTAAAGCTGTAAAAGTAGCCCATGCCCTTCCTCAGACTTTAAAGTATTTCCATGGCAAATATCATTGAAATCAGTGCAGCAACAAAGAAACAGAAAGATATACGAGAGTTTCTTTAGAATCTATATTATTAGTGTGGATTAAAAACTCTTCAAACCCACTCTCATAACTTTGAACATAATCTTACTAGAAATAACTTCTAATCATAAATATAAATAGGTTTTACACGCGGCTTCGCTCACGCAGACTTTCATCCCCTGATTTACCCACTTGGGGGTGGAATTTCTAAAATTATTTTCTTAGTGCTCACTTACGTTATATAAAGAACCTACATGCAAAATTTCAGGATTCTAGCTTCAGCGGTTTGGGCTGTGCGTTGATCTCTGGGTATGTCAGTCAGTCAGTCACCTTCCTCTTTTATTTAAATAGATATGACTGCACGTTTGGCCTAGTGGTTTAACGGTCACCACGCCGTTTCCTACTTCGCCAAGTGTTGAGGGTTCAAATCCCACATAGGACAACACTTTGTGTGATCCACAAATTGTTGTTCTCAGTCTGGGTGTTCTTTGTGTACGTTTCATGTATGTTTGTAAAGTCCCCCGCGACACAGGATTTATTCCTAGGGCGGGAGTTGTCTTGAAAATCTATAGAATTGATATACTAGCTAATCTGACCAGTATACCTATAAGGCCAAACCCTCCTTCGTAAGAAGAGGCCTATGTGGACTATTAAAGGTCATTGATGATGATAGAGTCGTAAAAAGGGACAGGATCTGTCACCAAAATTATCCAATAACATTAGTATATCTTCCTTATTCTTCACTAGTTGTTGCCCGTGGCTCCGCCCGCGTGTATATCGGTTATCGCGGCAAATAGTAGCCTATGTGTTATTCGGATGTATAAGCTATATTACTGTAAAGTTACATTCAAATTCGTTCAGTAGTTTTTGCATGAAAGAGTAACAAACATCCATATATATAATATATAATATTAGTATAGATATTCGTTTGATAACGGACCTAAAAGTGAATCTTTTATCTCAAACTCACTGAGGTTTATTCTTGACAAATTGAATTTAAGTTTAGTATATTTTATTAACAATATTTTTGTTTCTTTTCTTTCAGGCGCTGCTAACTACACTATTTATTATAGTTGGCAATATCAACACATTGATAGAATTCGCCAGTTGGTTCCTATGGTTCTTCTACGGACTAGCCATGGTGGCCTTGCTAGTTTTAAGAAGAACACAAGCGACTAAACCTAGGCCTTACAGAGTACCGACTGTGGTACCTTGTTTTGTGATCGTAGTCGCCATTTTTCTTACAGTTTTCCCAATAGTGCATAACCCGTCGATCAAATATCTGATGGCTATTGGTTTCATCTTTCTCGGTGTAAGCCTGTACACCTTATTTATATATTATAAGAAAACTCCTTATACTATTTTAAGTAAGTATTCATTTCATAGTTATTATATTTAAATCCGTTTTGCCTTTGTTTCGTTTATTACTACCTATACTCTTAGCGCTGTAGCATGATGGTGCAGGTGTTATTTGTAGACTAGAACATTCTGGTTGGTTTAATTTAATTTACTACAGTTATTAAGGATTTAATATATTGCGAATGTGGTACAGCTGAAATACTAAGTCATAATTTGTAAATCGCGGCAACTTTCAAGAGTGAAGCGAAATGTTACTGAAACTCATTCGCACCATGCTACAGCGCAAAGAGTAGGTATATAGATGACCGATCTTCACTCGGGATTATTTTGAAGTGAAAGTTTTGGTAGGAGAAAATCTTATGAGTTCGCGTCACCGCGTCACCGACATGCTGACGTGTCACCGCGTCACCGACATGCTGTCGTCACAAAACTTCTTTGGCCGCGTTGAGCATTTTGGTAGCGGAAAATCTTAGTTTTTGTAAATTTTGATCCTAACTAGATCGATTTGCACATGCGATGCACAAGCATCACTAGGCCGCCATGGTGTGCGTCACCATGAGTATGGTGAGTATGGTGACCACCACTCTTGGATTCTGCTTATGCTGCCCAACAGGCAGAGTAGAGTCACTTTGGTAGGACCAAACATAAAAAAAAGGTTTATAGTCCCCGAAACCCTCTTCATACTAATTTTCATGAAAATCGTTAGAGCCTGTGGTGACGTATTAAGAATACAGAGTGTCACAGTCCCTTTTCATCCCGTGTTGGTGGTAATAGGTGACTAAGGGAAACTACTCAGGACAATATCACTGCAAAGAGAAGTAGAACTTGTCACAAACCCTATACCGACTACTCTGACCAGCGTGTTAACAACCCATAATGTCACACTGCTGGACTCGGGTCTCCTCTCAGAATAGGGTTAAGACCATACGTCCCCACGCTGGCCAAGTGCAGGTTGGGGACTGGCAAGACAACTGGCTACGTATCTTGCCGATTTAAAGCCGTCCAAAGACCTCCAACTAAGCTTCACGACTGTTATCCTACGATAACAACCGGAACCGACTGCTTAACGTGACCTCCGAATCACGGAGACGCTCATGGTATCATGCCACCAGCGGTCACCCATCCAGGTACTGACCGCGCCGTGCTTGCTTACCCTCGGTGATTGTTTCCAATCACCGAGTGCAACTGGGCTATGAGCGAGTCTTAGCTAGCGCTAGCGTGATATAGTTGGCCAAAATCTCCTTTTCAAGGAGAGCAACTTGTCCAGCAGTAGACGGTTAAAGGCTATGATGTGATATTTATATCATAAAAAACGACGCTGAAAAAGTATAAAACAAGTTTGAAAAGCCGTAGTCACGCGTTGTAATAGTGTTACGGTGCGTTTTTTATGTAACGTGTGACTACGGCTTTTCAAACTTGTTTTATACTTTTTCAGCGTCGTTTTTTGTAGTAGTTGGGTTTAAGTTTTTACTTTTTTTTTTAAAATGTTTTGGTGCCGGTATTAACATATAATATATATATATATTTGAAATGTACAAGTAACGCCCTTTCCAATGATACCAAACACTGCATATTTATCTCAAATTTATTTTTTAATACAGTACTTTATGTCGGCTAGAGGGCGCCACATTAGATTCAGTGACACGTCATATAGCCTATAACCAGCGGATGACCAAGACGCTTCTAACGATACCTCATTTGTCCAGTTCTAATAAGTAGTTAAGGAGCTATGAGGGAACAAATGAACATACATATATACATAGCCTGTCAAAATCATAACCCTTCTTTGGCTTTGCCGTAGTCGGGTAAAAACTAGAAGTTCTTCTTGCCTGTAAATTGATAAATCTTCAATAGGGTAGTTGACATCTTAGTCAAATTAGTTACTTTTTATCATCTGTCAAAACGAACGAACGAATTTACTAAATGCAAACTTGTGACGTCACTGTTTTAGACTACTCAAATAAGAATATATTTCAATGTATATTTGATTAAAATTTGTAATGGAAATGAATAGCCGTAATTATTATATTTACCGAGATGTTTTGCAATATTCGTTTTAATGAAGGAGTCATCGGTATTTATTAACGATACAGTCATCTACCGTATTAAATTTATTTAATAGGGGGTAAACAGGAAGGCTTACCTTTTTTATTTACGTACATTTAACGCAGCACGCAGTTAATATAATTTGTGATTCTTTTTTCAGGAAAACTCACGTTCCTGACCCAAGTTCTGTTCGAAAGCGTACCGCCAACCGATCGTCAAGACTGATTTTTATAAAAACATAAATATTTGTAAATATCGTACAATTTAAAAATAAAAATACATTAACTTTAGATTTATATTGATCTCTGTGTTACTTTTTTTCAAACCCTTTTTTGGTGTACCTACTGTGTAAACCCTTACACTTATTATATTTTTATTAACCCCTACCAAGAAGTTATTCATATTGGTAGGTAGCGACATAAGCAGTAAAATAGGGCCTGGTGTAAGTTGTACAGGAATTATTTTGATACTAGCTGCGCCCTGCGATGTTACCAACCGTTGTTGTACCTATACAACAACAATCGCGAGTACCACCGCGGAGCGCAGATATGCTAAAATAAAAGTAGCCTAAGTTACTCCTTATATCATCAGCTATCTGCCAGTGAAAGTCTCGTCAAAATCGGTCCAGCCATTCCAGAGACAAGCCGGAACAGACCCAAAAAAAAATATATAGGCGCGAGCTCTATACAGTCCTCGCGCCCTATTCTGAATGGATGTTTTAGGGTTCCTACACAGGAGGGGGCCACCTACAAATAGTGGGTGGCCCGAGGTACGTCGGGGTTCCAGGGATTTCCTTTCGAGGGTGCACCTGGTTCCCCGGCTTCTAGTACCCGAGACGGGTGCGATTTTTAGTCGATTCGAGTCCGACATAACCACCGGCCGGTGGTGTCCGATGGGATTTCCTCACGAATAAGAAAGTAATGGCCCAAACAGTGTTTAAAATTATAGAAATGCTTAATAACAGCCCAGAGCTTGGAAGTTTGTATTTCAACCCAACCCCCTCGCCTCGGAGAGCACGTAAATCTGTTGGTCTAGCGCCTGATTTCTCCCCGGTCGTATTGGATAGCCGTTCAATCGGATTTGAGAGTGAGGAAGCAGGGAGTGCTGCTGTTTTTGCGCACACTCTTATGCACTATAATATCTCCTGCATAGTTAGCTGATCTACGTTGACATTGAACCTTGAACTCACGGACCGGGTTTCCGCAACTTGACGACTTTGTTGCGCCTATTTTGCGTAGTGGGTCGGCATTATAATCAGTTGAGATTAAACCGTCGCTGAACTGATTAGGAGAGCCGACCCGAGCGTGACTCTATATTTTTAAATATTATATTTATCAAAACAAGTCGTTGAAAAGTAGTATGATGCGCTCGCCCATATGCCATGATTCTACGATTTTTTTTTAGTTTTACCTGAATATCAGTTTTTACACGGAGCGACTGGCATCGGACCTCCGCAACCCTGGGGGTGAACTGAATTCGCAGGTTAAACTAGTTGTCAGTATATTTGAGAGCACAGACTCCCCAATAACGATTGCTCTAGATGTTCATGATAACCGGAACCGACGGCTTAACGTGCTCTCCGAGGCACGGGCGGGAAACACCACCATCCTCCATACTCCGGGCTGCTATATTAACCGCAGTACAAACATATTTAATGATAGGTTATCATTGCGGCTTCGTACAGACATCACAGCACTTGAACATGTCGGCAGTCTACCAGGCATCTATGCATGGATTCCAGGACAGCCCAGATCTACACACATCAAAAGTGTCTAGGGATCACATATGTGTCTAGGGATCAACATATATTTTTGCAATAACTTTTCTCCTGATTGATATTAATTAAAATTTTCTTTAAGAATTCATCAAATAAAGTGTTTTCGTTTGTCACAGTAACGATAAACCAAGTCACCTTTGCATTAATAAAGAAATTTGCCATTTTCCTAATAAAAGGATTTTTGACATTTGAACCACTAACATTAAAGTTCGAAAAAAAGACTGAAATAACAGTTTTCTTTAAAATTTTATTAGGTAACTTAAACAATTAATAATCCGTGTTTCTACCGCGAACACTAACACAAGAACATCGGTTTGGCATACTCAAAATGAGTTCATCCAAATCACGCTGTGGAATGGCCGCCCATGTTCGTTGCAACAACAAAAAAAGGTCTTCTTGCGACTGGATACCCTCCATATTCGGCAGAGCTCTTCTCTGTAGCATATCCCATGCATGCTCAATCGGGTTCAAGTCTGGCGACTGAGCAGGCCAGGGCCAAAGCCACATCTCAATCTCAAGAAATCCGATAAAAATGCTTGATCCCTAGACACTTTTGATGTGTGTATATAAACATAATACAATAAGACATAAAACAAGATTTAAAAAACTATAACCCATTAAAATCGGTTCAGTAGGTTCGCGCTAGAATGGATGCACATACCAATTTGCATGACTGATTTGGCGGAAAATACACCAAACAATCAGAAGCTTGCGTAAGAGAGACGGACCCTACCCAAACTCTGCCCGTTCGGCTGCCCTTTCAGATATAAATGCTCTACGGCATTTTCTGATAAGAAAAATCTTTGGTAGAATTTGTTCAATTTGTATTTAAATTTGAATTTCTCTCTGGCTACACTGCAAAAACGACATATCGGGCATCGGCATCGGCGGATTGTTTGCAGTTTGCAGAATTCATATAGTCAAAAGTAAAATTAATTGTTGTTTGCCAATAATTTATGTGAAATCGTGAAACAGCATCATGGCTTACCACTATGTGGTTACTGCACAGAAACCAACGGCCGTTACATCATGTATTACAGGTAATACCTCCATTTTCACTATGTTATTGTCACATTGAGGTTATTGAATATAATATAGATCTCGCGCTATTTTCAGAGATATTTGGGCGTTACTGCTGGTTGATGTTGCAAATACGTTTCTAATGTTATTGTACCTCATTTATGTGACACACAATTAAAATGTTTGCATATGAAATCCTAAATACCACTTCAAATATTTTGTTATAAATTCATCACCATGCTTATTTGTGTTGTCAAATTAATGTTTTAATAACATTTAATATTACGTTGTAAATAAAAATATTGTAATATGTAGTTTGAATGTGATCCGTTTTACGTATTCTGTACGACTTTATTGACATAAAAAAGTCATTCTATTAAATTCTATCCTATGGATAGTATTTAATAGAGAATCATTCTTACTAACTCTGCTAACATAACCAAAACACAAACAAAAAAAATAAGGAATATGTTATGGATAAGCTTTAAAACCAGGCATTAAAATTAAAAAACTATACTTTGAAATTTAGCTAATAGTAACTTAAAAAATTAAGGGTTTACTAGAAATATGTTTTTAGCATATTTTAAAGAATTTATTAAAAAATACTAATATTCGAACTAGCTATAGCGCGCGTCTGCGCCCGCGTATTTGTCGGTTATCGCGATCAAAAGTAGCTTCCTTCCTCAAGAATCAAAGTATGTCCTTGCCAAATTCCATTGGAATCGGTGCAGCGGTTTGGCCATGAAAGCAGGATAGACAGACAGAGTTACTTTCGCATTTATAATATAAGTATTGAGTATGGATTAGTAGTCAAACTCAGTATAATTCTGCTAAAGTAGTTTTTACATTATCGGTCAGTTTGCACAATATTAAATAATGAAGAAACTAGGTAATTGTTTTATTTTAACTTGCCATAATTAATGAGTTATTCAATCCAAACAAATAAACAAAGAAAATAAAAGAAAATAGGCTACTTATAGATAATAATAATATTTGGTGATAACACTGAAGTTTCTAAAAGAACTTGTGAACGCCGAGCCCTTGCCCAGTGGTCGAAATTCAAAAATAATTCATTTTTAGCTTCTGCACTCCTCTATATAAACTTGAACTGTGTCAAACTTCATACTCCTCTGCTAGTATTAATTGTAAAAAGGAAATCAATGTTTTTGCTTCACATATTTATGTTTAGACTGGTTGTTGCCCGCGGCTCCGCCTGCGTATATGTCGGTTATCGCAGTAAAAAGTAGCCTATGTGTTATTCTGATGTATAAGCTATATTACTGTAAAGTTTCATCCAAATCCGTGCAGTAGTTTTTGGGTGAAAGAGTAACAAACATCTATCCATACCATATAATATTAGTATAGATATAATTTAAAAAGGTATTTAAAGTGGTAAAGTTTAATAAACTTTGCACCACTCAGCCATTATCATTTTCTATATATATTTATCTATATCTATCATGATTTTGACTTGATTTTTTAATATTTGACCTTTTGATTTATGTTCTTTGAGAAATATATTACAAATATCCTGTTTTGAGTTTTTTTTTTTTACACACAACGCCATCTAGTCCCAAGCCTAAGCAGAGCTTGTGTTATGGGTACTAGACAACTGATACAAATACATATATACTTTTTTTTTTGTAAATACATACATATTATACATAGAAAACACCCAAACTCCGAAACAAATATTTGTAGATCATACAAACATTTGGTCCGACCCGGGAATCGAACCCAAGACCTCATGATCAGCAGTCGCACATGCCAACCGCGAGACCAACGAGGCAGTCATTACATTATATTTTATATTTTAGGAAACTTCACATCGCCAACAGACTTGAACCTTCTGGTAGCGAAGGTGTCTCGCCTAGAAATGTACCTGGTGACACCAGAAGGTTTGCGTCCCATGAAGGAAGTGGGGCTTTATGGACGTGTTGCTAAAATGAAGCTGTTCAGGCCTCCAGTGAGTAACTATCAAAAATGGGATGAAACTAAACAAACTTTTTATGCTTTTATTAAAAAGTAGCTTGTGCTCTCTTTCGGGCAAATGAGCAGACGTATCGCCTGATGCTAGCGATTACCGCCGCCCATGGACATCCGTAACACCAGAGGCGTCACAAGTGCGTTGCCGGCCTTTGGGGGATGGGGGGAGAGATAGAGAAAGTAATTTAATTTTGAAAAATTACCTAATTATATATTTTTATCATTTTATCACTTTCAGTCAAACTTGGTTACGAAACAAAAAAACCTTCGATATATTTTAAGTCTCCAACAATATAACGTCTCTATTTACAGTACGAAGACAAGGATTTAGTATTCATTCTAACCGCCCGATATAACGCCATGATATTAGAGTGGCGGACAGGAGCTAATGGTGAATTGGAGGTTGTTACCAGAGCCCATGGAAATGTCTCGGACAAAATTGGAAAGCCTTCAGAGAATGGCATTCTAGCTGTTATTGACCCACAAGCGAGGGTTATTGGTTTAAGGCTATATGATGGTCTGTTTAAAATTATTCCTCTTGATAAAGACTCAACAGAGCTGAAAGCTGCTAGTTTAAGGTTGGTATCATTTCTACCTTAGAGCGCTCGCTCACGGCGACTTTTTGCAGCGATGCATCGCTACTAACGCGCTACAAAAGCGATGCCAACGCGCTACAGCATCGCGATTATAACGATGCAAAGCACTACCGTGTCGGACAACATCGGGGGAAGAATGGAGGGAGGGTGGCGCGGAGGGTTACTGAATACAGAAGCGCGATCGCATCGCGACTGCATTGATTCGAACGCGCGACAGCCTCGCTACTGCATCGCTGCAAAAAGTCGCCGTGGGCGAGCGCCCTTAGGATCCGACATGTAATCTACACTATTATATAAAAAGGTAAAGTTTGTGAGTTTCGTGACGTAGTGAGTTTGTGACGTTGTAGGGGGTAATCTCTGGATCTACTGAACCGATTTTGAAAATTCTTTTACCAATATAATAACCCGAAAAATTGAAAGAATTTTTCGTGGTAGCTGGATTTGCAAAGTAAGTCGGAGAAATAAATGTTTACCGCCCAACGAAGTGGGCACGGGTCAGCTAGTTAAAATATATACAGTGTTGCATGAATCTAATATACTGTTTCTGACATTTTCGATTCAGTGAATTGAGTGTTATTAATCAACATGATTTTAGAATAAGCAGTGACTCGGCTTCTATGACACGACAGCAAAACAAACAAAAACCTGGAAATCGATTAAATAGTTTCAGAGTTCATCATGAGCAACAATTTGACATAAAAAATTATATTAAATCCAAAAGAATTATTGTATTCCAAATATTTTCTGCTTTTTTTTGTTTTTGAGTGGATTCTACACGTACAATATGGAATATTTTTTTGTTTAATTTCAGATTGGAAGAATTAAATGTATATGATGTAGAATTTTTGCATGGCTGTTCAAACCCTACTATTATTTTAATACATCAAGATCTCAATGGAAGACATATAAAGGTAAACACAATTAATATTAAAGCAGTATAATAATATAGGCATAATGTAATTTCTCGTTATTACAAGTTAAAAACCCAAACTTACTTATACCCTTAGTGCACGTATCCACCGAAATTGTTGGCAATTTCAGTGTTTCCAACTGTTTGCAGCTCTTAAAAAAATCGCTAACTTTTGTTTTCATTGTGTCTACACCGAGTCGCCAACAATTTGAAAAACGTTCCAACTAAGCGTCTCCACAGATCCTATAAATATCTGCAACAAGCGTATTCTTTTGATGTTTACCGCCAATAACAGAAACACGGTTCCCAACATTGGTTGACAATTTTATTTTTATTGCCAACACAAGGAAATTACAGAAACTTTTGTCACCAACACGTGTTGACAACACAAAAGTTGCTAACTGTTATTCGGTGGTGACTCGGCTTTATACCCAGAACATATTTTAAGCCAATATTATAATAATAATAAAAAATAAAAAAAAAACTAACAAGAATATAATACATAAAAGTTATTGTAACATCAAATTTTATCTTATCTGGTACAGGATAGCAGGAAACATTCTTCATGACTTTTTCTATTAATTTCAGACACATGAAATATCTTTAAGAGACAAGGAATTCATGAAGATACCATGGAAACAAGACAATGTGGAAACAGAAGCCTCAATATTAATACCTGTGCCAAGCCCACTTGGTAAGTAAAAGCATATTGTGTTAAAAATATAAAATGAAATGGAGTAATTCTATTAATCACAGTATGATCTCAAATTATAATAATAATTATTTTAAGGAATTAACGGGATCACTTATTACATATATATTACATACATACCTCTGATTTGCCTGACTGCCTCCTTTAAATAACTGATCGCGTTAATACCCTTAAAATAATTATATATCATGGAACGCGTAAGTTTAAAAGTTAGTAATCTCAAATTATTCTAGTTAGATTATTTTATTTTAGAACATTTTTGTTTACAATACACTTGAGATAAATAAGATTTTTTACTTAATTTCTTTTATTAATCATGTTATTTTATTTACTAGGTGGTGCTATTGTGATAGGTCAAGAGTCAATAGTGTACCATGATGGTCAGAGCTACGTAGCAGTCGCACCGCCACAAATCAAGGTAAATAACGATTTTTTTAGTTTCTACCTATTAAGAAAATCGAGAACCAAATTGAAAACATTGCAAGTAGCTATGTTGTGTATTTTTCCTGTGGACTTTTTCTTCACAAGTTTTGATTGATGAACCAACAAATGTGTATTTCGTTTTTTTTGTAATTTACTTACCAATCCTCCGACTAGGTGAGGTGATCATGCCTGGTGGATCATGGCCCTACGGTTGATGTTGGGATGTTGTATATATGATAATCGGCGCGAGAACTACTATTGCGCGATTTAGGATTGGTAGTTTCTTCGTTACTCCGTAGTTCGACGTATCTTCGGTAGATGGCGCTGTAGTATGTTATGTTGTTATTGCGCTGTATGAGGAGGTTGCCACATGTAGCTATAGATTGCTAGCTGTTATATACGATTCGATCGTCAGATGTGTTATTCCAGATGACTCCAATAAACTGTTACTGTCGCGTGGACACCCGCGGCCTGCGCTACCTGCTGGGCGACATCGCCGGCCGCCTGTTCATGCTGCTGCTGGAGCTGCAGGACAAGCCCGACGGCACTCAGGCCGTCAAGGACCTCAAAGTGGAACTGCTGGGTAACACTCTGTTGTAAATCTATTCTTAATTACGTAATTGAGCTAATCCTTTTCTGCCAGCTGATTTTCTTAGTTACGGTATACATTGTTCATAAACTTGATGTTACCACTTCAATAATCTAAGGTTTTTTTTTATTTAGGTAAATAATGAAGAAACTGTTAGGTTTTTTTTTGATACCTTACCTTTAAATAAAAAAAAAAACTTGTACTTTCTAAAGTTTTATTTAATAATGTGATAGTTAAATTTGACAATTTTCTTCCGTAGAATAATAATTATTTATCATTAATATTGTTTTATTCTGTGTATCATAAGATTAAGTAATTTCATTTAATGCCGTAATGTAGTCAGAGAGCCTTGTGTGAGTTTATTTAACATCATCAAATGGGTTCGACGCCGAAGTGAGTTGATATAAACTCATATTAAGTTATTTTGGCAAATTAATTAAACTAATGGTCGCCTGTTACAAATTTCATACTATATCTGTTCTCATTATATTCGTTAAAAGGGGTAAAAATTGTGTTCCTTCACGCTTCTGTAACACAGGGGTGACCCCCCTGTGTTACAGAAGCCTGTGTAGTATGGGCTCCAGTCTCTCATTCGCCTCTTGTGATAATAGTATCACATGAGTGTTTTAAAACCTAATTCTGTATAGTTGCATACAAGACTTTATCTACACCCATGATATGAATCTTCTGTAAAAAGTTCAAAATCAATGCATTTCCAATACTAATATCGAACAAAAATGGCGGGATACGACGTGAATTCGAATAACAGTTCTTTTTTTAAATACACTGTGGTAGTGAAAGCCGCGTGCATGACAATGTTCTTTTTTCGAAAATGAAATTTCGTACAACATTATAACACTCGTTTGGATGATATAATGGTTATTATGACACAGGTGTTTTAATGTTGGCAATAAGCTGTTTCAAAAACTTTTATAGAGGATTTATAGCGTGGGTGTAGATAAATACATTATTTTTATATAGATCAATCCCTTTGTACAAAGTACCAAAAATGAGCTGAACTGTAGTTTCCATGTGTGTGTCCAGGCGACATCCCGATCCCAGAGTGCATGACATACCTGGACAACGGCGTGGTGTTCGTGGGCTCGCGCTTCGGCGACTCTGCGCTGGTGCGGCTGTCGTCCCTGCGCGAGGAGGCGGGGCAGTACGTGCAGCCCATGGAGAGCTTCACCAGCCTCGCGCCCATCGTCGACATGTGCGTCGTGGACCTGGAGCGCCAGGGGCAGAACCAGCTCATCACCTGCTCCGGTAAGTGCGGCTGTCGTCCCTGCGCGAGGAGGCGGGGCAGTACGTGCAGCCCATGGAGAGCTTCACCAGCCTCGCGCCCATCGTCGACATGTGCGTCGTGGACCTGGAGCGCCAGGGGCAGAACCAGCTCATCACCTGCTCCGGTAAGTGCGGCTGTCGTCCCTGCGCGAGGAGGCGGGGCAGTACGTGCAGCCCATGGAGAGCTTCACCAGCCTCGCGCCCATCGTCGACATGTGCGTCGTGGACCTGGAGCGCCAGGGGCAGAACCAGCTCATCACCTGCTCCGGTAAGTGCGGCTGTCGTCCCTGCGCGAGGAGGCGGGGCAGTACGTGCAGCCCATGGAGAGCTTCACCAGCCTCGCGCCCATCGTCGACATGTGCGTCGTGGACCTGGAGCGCCAGGGGCAGAACCAGCTCATCACCTGCTCCGGTAAGTGCGGCTGTCGTCCCTGCGCGAGGAGGCGGGGCAGTACGTGCAGCCCATGGAGAGCTTCACCAGCCTCGCGCCCATCGTCGACATGTGCGTCGTGGACCTGGAGCGCCAGGGGCAGAACCAGCTCATCACCTGCTCCGGTAAGTGCGGCTGTCGTCCCTGCGCGAGGAGGCGGGGCAGTACGTGCAGCCCATGGAGAGCTTCACCAGCCTCGCGCCCATCGTCGACATGTGCGTCGTGGACCTGGAGCGCCAGGGGCAGAACCAGCTCATCACCTGCTCCGGTAAGTGCGGCTGTCGTCCCTGCGCGAGGAGGCGGGGCAGTACGTGCAGCCCATGGAGAGCTTCACCAGCCTCGCGCCCATCGTCGACATGTGCGTCGTGGACCTGGAGCGCCAGGGGCAGAACCAGCTCATCACCTGCTCCGGTAAGTGCGGCTGTCGTCCCTGCGCGAGGAGGCGGGGCAGTACGTGCAGCCCATGGAGAGCTTCACCAGCCTCGCGCCCATCGTCGACATGTGCGTCGTGGACCTGGAGCGCCAGGGGCAGAACCAGCTCATCACCTGCTCCGGTAAGTGCGGCTGTCGTCCCTGCGCGAGGAGGCGGGGCAGTACGTGCAGCCCATGGAGAGCTTCACCAGCCTCGCGCCCATCGTCGACATGTGCGTCGTGGACCTGGAGCGCCAGGGGCAGAACCAGCTCATCACCTGCTCCGGTAAGTGCGGCTGTCGTCCCTGCGCGAGGAGGCGGGGCAGTACGTGCAGCCCATGGAGAGCTTCACCAGCCTCGCGCCCATCGTCGACATGTGCGTCGTGGACCTGGAGCGCCAGGGGCAGAACCAGCTCATCACCTGCTCCGGTAAGTGCGGCTGTCGTCCCTGCGCGAGGAGGCGGGGCAGTACGTGCAGCCCATGGAGAGCTTCACCAGCCTCGCGCCCATCGTCGACATGTGCGTCGTGGACCTGGAGCGCCAGGGGCAGAACCAGCTCATCACCTGCTCCGGTAAGTGCGGCTGTCGTCCCTGCGCGAGGAGGCGGGGCAGTACGTGCAGCCCATGGAGAGCTTCACCAGCCTCGCGCCCATCGTCGACATGTGCGTCGTGGACCTGGAGCGCCAGGGGCAGAACCAGCTCATCACCTGCTCCGGTAACCGAACACTACACGCGATCTTTGACTTACACATGTCTTTGTGATGACGGGTTAAGTGTCACCACCCCTATTCATCTGCAACTGCGACTAAGGGAACAAACTAAACAGGACAACATCGCTGTATAAAGAAGGAAAACTTGAAATAAACCCTATACCGTCCCGTCTGGACAGCGTGGTATTGTAGGCCAAAACCTTCTTTCAAAAGAGAGGCTTATATCCCGCAGTGGACGGATGATTAGAATTATATTAAAAAAGTCATTTTACTCTCCTTTTATTGCTACAATAAGATCTACTTTTCAAAATAGTACTTAGTTTTAATTATTTATTTGATAAAAAAAACTTCGTTTAAAAAAACCGACTTCAAAAACTAAAAAGTATAAAATATCTTAATTTGTATGTGCTACCTATTCATAGGTTTGAAGTCAGTGCCAAGCCAAAGTAGGCACCACACTCGCTATATTTCAAGACGAACGTCAACGACGTCACCGACGCTTCGGTTGTTTTGTTCTACGCGAAGAGCAGCTCAAGGTCACGCGCAGCGAGTGCGGTACCTACTATTACATTTTGGCTTGGTACCGACTTCAAACCTATGAATAGGTAGCACATACAAATTAAGTTATTTTATACTTTTTAGTTTTTGAATTCGGTTTTTTTAAACGAACTTTTTTTTTCGCTTTTTAGTCTTTCTCGAGTCTCTCATCATCATTTCACCTAAATAACTTGAAAGAATACGACTAAAGGTAACATACATGCTGTATAGAATCGAAAGGACTTGAGGTAATTTTTTGTAATTAAATCTCAAATGGACTATCTTCTATAGGTTACTATAATTCAAGTGATTTGAGGTAAACTCTGATATCGTTAGAACCCGTTTTATATATTATGAAATTAAATGATGTCTACAGAATATGAAGGCATTCAGACAATTGCTCGTAACTTCTTAGCAGGCGCTCACGTAAATTTGAGAGTTTCCTTCGATTTCCTTAGGATCCCATCATCAGATCCTGATATGGTGGCCATGGGACCACATAGGGAGCATACCCTTTCGAATACAAAAATAATTTTCAAAATTGGTCCACAAATTGACGGAGTAATCCGTGTACACACATAAAAAAAAAGATGAAATTGAAAACCTCCTCCTTTTGGAATTCGGTTAATAAAAGATGACTAATGGGCCTGCAACACGCGCAAGTATCACCACAGTTTTGCCTGCGCAGGCCGGCTTGTACACGGAACACCGTGCGTGTGGTTGGTTAAACTGTATCACGCGCCAACCAACAGTATCACGACAGTTACCTGCGCAGTTATAACTGTGGTGATACTTCCGCGTGTGGTAGGCACTTAAGGTTTTGGAGTAACGCTTACTTTTACCATCCTTTATTAAAAAAAAATTTGTTACTTAAATAAAATACAAAATCTTTGGTACATCATATATTTTCTATTGCTATTTGTACTCCATTTCATCATTACATCCAACTCCTGGCAGCACTGACTTGAATCAATATCCAAGCCATAGGCTTAATACTACACATCTTTGAAATGATCCTGTAGAAGTGTAGACAGATCATTTCCATTAAATTTACTAGAAATTCACAATCTTTATTCTCGTTAGTTCCGTTACTGACAAATAAATAGTTTATTTTTTACATATTTTTAATTTACTATGATTCACTCTTCAATTTGTGTCTCACCAAAGTAATCTTTTACAGGCGCCTTCAAAATGGGCTCATTAAGAATTATCCGCAATGGAATTGGCATTCAAGAACAGGCATCTATCGACCTCCCCGGCATCAAAGGCATGTGGGCTTTAACTCTGAACACCGCACAGAGCTATCATGATACACTTGTACTATCATTTGTTGGACAGACCAGGTAATTTCACTGTTTAAGTTTTCTATTGCAGTATCTAATACATAAAATTCTTGTGTCGCGGTGTTTGTCCTCCGAAACGGCTGGACCGATTTTTAAGAAATTTTGTGTGCAAATCGGGTAGGTTTCAGAATCGGCCAACATCTATTTTTCATAACCCTAAATGATAAACCCCTAAATATTTTTGTTTTATTTTTATGGCAAATCAACGTTTGCCGGGTCAGCTAGTTTACATGTAAAAAGACGATTAATAATATCCATAGATAAATCAGATGGATGTAAAAACATTTAATGTTGACCGTCATGTTAAAAAATTAATTGTAATAGCTTTTGACCGTGGCGGTTACAACCGCGTGTATGTCAGTTTTCGCGGTAAAGAGTAATCTATGTCCCTCCTTAAGAATCAAAGTTACTCCATGCCAAGTTTAATTGAAATCGGTGCAGCAGTTTAGCCGTAAAAACGTAACATACAGACAGAGTTACTTTTGAATTTATAATACTAAGGATGGATTCTATGTTGACTTTAATGTGATTATATTGTATTTGATTGTCATGTGAACGAAAATTGAATCGGTAGTTGCTAGTTTCAGTAATACTTTGCTACGAGAATATCTCTCAGGACATATCTGATGTGGAGAGTTGTTTGGACCCGAATTTTTACCAAACTTTTGTTATGAGAATAGGCTTTCTGGTTTCAAACCAGTATTTACGTTTTTTTTTTATAAATGGGCCTCCCAAAACGACCCTACTCTGCCTGATGGAAAGCATAAGCAGAATCCTAGAGTTGTGGGCGCCATACTCATTGCGAATGCAGACAATGCAACAATGCAGCATAGTGACCCACCCATACTATGGCGGCCTAGTGATGCTTCTGCATCATTGGGCCTCCAGTCTCGCACTTACCAACGAAACACGACAGCAGAACGCTGTCACTTTAGGTGGTCTTCTGCGCGAGAGTAGTACAGCCCCGGTCAAGCCAGCCCGTTCATGCTGAAATCAGCGTGGCTCTACTTTTCAACCGACTTGAAAAAGGAGGAGGTTCTCAATTCGACTGTATTTTTTTTTTTTTTGTTTTTTTTATGTTTGTTACCTCATAACTTTGGACTGGGGAACCAATTTTGATGATTCTTTTTTTATTTGAAAGCTGGTGCTTCCCGAATGTTCTAGTTCTGACATGTCATCCATGAGAAATCCATATAAGTCTTCAATTTGCATTATGTATGTACGCAACAAATTAACGTATAACTCAATATTCCCGTATGGTCCCATTTAAATTTGGTCCAGATTGAAGTCAGTTTTTCTTTTTGTTAAAATTTGTGATTATTAAAACTTTATAAAACACTTTGTCCACAGGGTATTAACGCTAAATGGGGAGGAGGTTGAAGAGACAGACATAAAAGGCTTCGTGTCAGATCGTCAGACGTTCTACACGGGGAATGTGTGCCACAATCAACTTGTTCAGGTATTATTAATTCTTTTAAATTTAAGATATCATCATATTTCAAATTTTCTTTAAATTATATGGCATTGTTGCAATTATGTTCTTCTATTTTACATCTGCACACCTGGCAACCTGGCTTGCCGCTCTGCCTCAGGTCTTGCTGCGCTGCGCTGCGAGTAATTCATAACTGCAAAAATGCCTTGTGGCCTGGTTCGGTCTAACGATACTGGTGGCATGGTGTGTAGGGGCCATTATAGTTAAATTTCATTGGGTTAAGATCATTTAATGTGATGTAAGTCAGCTATTTCTTTGGTCACCCATATTCATTGATGTCTAAACATTAATGTCATCTTAATGAAAAGTAATCATTAAATAGACCACCACATAGGTCCATGTTGTGATATCCTGTAATTGAGGAAGCGCAATTTAATTTTTTGTAATAAAGCTAACATGTAAAGTGTATTTCTTGTTGGAGGTCCAAAATAAATAAATATATTGGACGAAATATATCTTTGTAGTGGTATGGTATTGCGTAGTTTATTCTTTATTTCGGCTGTTACGACACCCATTGGATGAATAGAGGTGATAACATTCCGAGACCACAATGAATAATAGGGTAGATGACACCTTAATCAAATTAGTTACTTTTTATCATCTATCAAAACAATAACTTTGTATGAAAATGTACTAAATACAAACTTGTGACGTCATTGTTTTTGACTACTCAGTTGAGCAATATATTTCAATGAAATGAAAAGCTGTAACAAATATATTTGCCGAGACGTTTTGTAATATTCGTATTCATGAAGGAGATATTTGTATTTATTTACAACTAGCTGAACTCGGTGGTTTTACCCGCGTTAATTGTCGTACCGCGGGTAACGCCGTGGGGCGAAACTAATCTAAAAAAGTAGCGTAAGTTACTCCTTATACCATTAGCTACCTATTCCGTCAAAATCGGTCCAGCCGTTCCAGATATTAGCCGGAAGAAACAGACAGACAGACAAAAATTGTAAAAAAATATATTTTGTTATATGTACCGTGTATACATACATATGCGTTTATTCGTATAGATACAGTTTTGTACCGTATATCGTGTGGTGTTCTCCCAGGTGACGGACGAGGGTATCCTGCTGATCGCGCGCAACGACACGGGCTGGGCGCTGGCGGCCGAGTGGCGCGTGAGCGGGGCGCGGGGCCTGTCCGTGGTGGCGTGCAGCGCCTCGCGCGTCGTGGCCGCGGCCGGGCCGCGCCTCTACCTCGTGCACATACACGAGCGAGCGCTGGAACTCAAAGCGTGAGTACTAATGCACACACAACCCTAGCCTACCCACCTATTTTATTTTTAGGGCGTGGCTAAACAAACACTTTATTAAATACTAATGGTTGCCCGCGGCTTTGCCTGCGTATATGTCGGTTATCGCGGCAAATAGTAACTTATGTGTTATTCTGATGTATAAGCTATATTACTATAAAGTTTCATCCAAATTCGTCCAGTAGTTTTTGCGTGAAAGAGTAACAAACATCCATCCATCCATACTTACAAACTTTCGCGTTTATAATATTAGTATAGATTTAAGATTACAAAATTACTTACGTCGTGCTAACTACAGAGGTTTAGTGGAAAAGGGAAGAGTGATGTTGCCAACATAATTATATTAATAATAGAAATGTATACCAACTTATAACACTGATATTCTAACACCACCAACTTACACACACCGTTCTAGAATGACCGACATACTCTTTTAAAGGAAACGATTCGACAAGACGACGAAACTAAACTCTGTATTTGTCGAGCAATTAAAACCTGGAATTCACTACTAGCACACGTATTTCCTGGTCACTATGATCTTGGAACCTTTAAGCGGGGCGTGAAAATGCATCTCATTGCAGCAATGCTGCATTTTCCACATTTGCAATGAATATAGTGAACAGTACTTCAAAAATATCGCCAACTTTTGTTTCTATTGTGTCTACACCGAGTCGCCAACAATTTGAAAAACATTCGAAATAAGCGTCACCATAGAGCCAATAAATATTTGCAACAAGCGTATTCTTTTGATGTTTACCGCCAAAACGGAAACACTGTTCTCAACATTTGTTGATAATTTTTGTTGCCAACACAAGGAAATTACGGAAACTTTTGTCACCAACACGTGTTGACAACACAAAAATTGACAACTTTTGTTCGGTGGAGACCTGGCTTTAGATTCTGCTTTTGCTTTCCATCGGACAGGGTAGAGTCATTTTGGCAGGTTTTACTCTTGAATAAACATTTCACTAACTCACACTAGGCCTTCTAGTAACCACACTGTAATTAGGGAGTGTTTTCTAAAACTTCTGTTACACATTTTGATTAAGAGGTATGTGAATAAAACTAGTATTATATCCTACCAAAACAAAGGAAGAATCATCGAACCACACGAGGATCATTGGAACGCGAATGATGTTGATATACGCTAATCGATACGAGAACTTATCATAAGGCGACACAGGGTTAGCAGTCACTACATAGTTCAATGTGTCTTCGCTAGATGGCGTTAAAGTATATTTTTATTTCACTGTATATAGAAGGCGGATGAGTGTTCCTATAAAATATTTTTTTATTTTATATTAGTTTCAACATTTTGAAATATAAATTGACTAGCTTTAGAACACGCCAATAAGTTTTTAATTCGTCGTTGTTAACTTGGTATGTTATAACAACCTTAAGGTGTGAAATATCGACTCTAGTACATAGGCATTAGAGTTGATATTTGGTATTTGTTGATCAGAAATGTAGTCTCCCAACTCCAATATATACTCTTTAAACAGTTTATCTGAAATTAAATATACTTTTATATCACTTTTGTTATGGTTTCTGATAGAGAAGTTTGCATGGAAGAAGAAGTGGCTTGCCTGGACCTGGGGCCGGGAGAAGAGGAAGCTCTGCTCGGCGTGGGGCTGTGGACAGATATATCTGTAAAGGTGCTGAAGCTGCCTGACCTCAAACACATGCACACCGAGAAGTTATCTGGCGGTAAATATATACTCATTGCACTTAATATTTTATTCATATTGACATTTTATATGAGACTAGTTGAGCCCCGCGGTACAACAACAACCGCGGGTAACGCTGCGGAGCGAAGCTAGTCTAAAAAAAGTAGCCTGACTTACTCCTTATATTATCACCTATTTAACAGTGAAAGTCCCGTCCCGAAATGGGTCCAGCCGTCCTATAGGCGCTCATAGCCTAGTTGTACTCGGTGATTAGGAACAATCACCGAGGGCAGAGGGGTTTCACTTCTCAGTTATGTTCCGCCGAGCGCCTCCCGGGAAGGACTACTAGGCAATGGTTGCCACTCGGCGTTAGACGCACACGCCAGCCGCCAAGCGTCGTGCGTAAACAAGTTGAATATCATGACCCTGAAGTTAGCAGACAGCAGACAAAGTAAAATTTCAGATAGGGATATCTACAAGCGAAATGAAGTTCTTCAACTTTACCAAATTGGAAATTGTTTGTCGTTGATTTACCTAAAGGTGATAATAAACAAAACTTTTTTTTATTTATAAAATCATATATAAATAAAAATTTTGGGAAACTCACCGTGTTTCCCATCGTTTCAGAAATCTGAAACTTTCAAATTTAACTTATTTTTGGATTCTATAAAGGTGATTTCAGTTAGTTTCTTTAATTTTGGCTCAGGACATTCTGAGACGTATATCTGCGGGTAAAGTTATTATTATTAAAGAATACAAAAAGTCATCTTTTTGTCTTTAAAATGTCTAAAGGTGATATTTTTTTGATTTTAAATTTGTTAGTCGTATAGTTAGATATCCTTCATTTTTTATTTATTTGAAATTTCGGACCGGATATCAAAGTAAAAAATAATCAAAATCGAAAAAATGTCCTCTAATTGTTCAAAAATCTAAAGATGATTTATCTCTTGAAAATTTTGGTCCGAAATATATGTTGGCAACGAAAATTTTCAAACAATGTTGGAAACCGTGTTTCTGCTTTTGGCGGTAAACATCAAAAGAATACACATTGTTGCAAATATTTATTGGCTCTGTGGAGACGCCTGGTTGGAATGTTTTTCAAATTGTTGGCGACTCGGTGTAGACACAATAAAAATATTTTTTCTTTATTCTTTCATAAGTATACAGGTACAGGGTTTGATCCCTAGATCCCACACTAGGATTCCATGTGTCGTGGCACAATGGAAACAAATGTTGGCGAATTTTGAAGTTGTTGAGTTGCCAAGAGTTGGAAACAATTTCGGTGGACACGCCTTTATATCCAACAATGAGCTGTCAAAGACTTGCAATAATGTGATATGTGATGTGTGTAATGCGGTGTGCACTGTGCAGAGATAATCCCGCGCTCGCTGCTGATCTGCGTGCTGGAGGGCGTGTGCTACCTGCTGTGCGCGCTGGGCGACGGCTCCATGTACTACTTCATCGTGGACCCGCTCAGCGGCGCGCTCACCAACAAGAAGAAGGTCACGCTCGGCACGCAGCCCACCGTACTTAGAAGCTTTAGGTAACTATACACTCTCCACTCTACTCTTTTGGTCTACAGTGGCAGAGCCGCGCTTCGGTATAACGGGCCGGCTCGACCGGAGTGATGCCGCGGCCTCGGAAAACCGGTGTGAAGTAGCGCTTGCGTTGTGTTTCACCGAGTGAGTGAGTGAGGATACTGGAGGCCCATACCCCTCCATCCTCATCCCCCAAAGGCCGGCAACGCACTTGTGACGCTTCTAGTGTTGCAGGTGTCCATGGGCGGCGGTAATCGCTTACCATCAGACGATTCGTCTGCTCTTGTTTGCCCTCCTATTCCATAAAAAAAGAATTCATCAAATTCATAGAGCAACAGGGCCCACAGAATAGATTAGAGGCCATAGCGTCTTTTCGGATACAAAATAGTCTCAACACACAAATCTTCACACAAATACATTTTAAGACTCACATATGAAAACAATCGCCCGTCACTACGAACTCACACATAACAGATTTTCACGCACTCATAAATACATTTTGTGTCATAACAGTGTAACGCATAGTTTCGTGGTCATTTGGAGGGTAAGGTCAAATTGGCCTCGAAAAAGCTTGGTGTGCTCAACAAATCGAAACAGTATTTTACTTCGGCCCACCGCCTTTTGCTCTATAAGGCGCAGGTTCGGCCTCACATGGAATACTGGCCCCATCTTTGGGCGGGGGCACCCCAATACCAACTCTTCCCTTTGGACCGCATTCAACGGAGAGCGACTCAAATCGTTGATTGCCAAGAACTTTCAATTCGGCAAGACTCCCTGCCGCTGCGTAGAAATCTGGCTTCGCTGTGCATCTTCTATCGCATTTACCATGGGGAGTGCTCCGAGGAGTTGTTCGGACTGATTCCTGCCGCCTCTTTCCGCCATCGTCCTACGCGACAGAAGTTTCATCCCCATCATCTAGATGGTTGGCAGTCCACAACTGTGCGCTTTTCCAGAAACTGCCTTGCATAACAAAACTTCGGAATGAACTGTCGCCTGCGGTATTTCCGAACCAATACGACCTTCAAACCTTCAAGAAAAGAGCGTACTCCTTCTTGAAAGGCAGACAACGCAATTGTGACGCCTCTGGTGTTGCGGGTGTACATGGGCGGCGATACTCGCTTACCATCAGGCGATGATACTCGCTTACCATCAGGCGATACTATTAAAAAATAAATTACAACAATAAACTCAATATAATAATATAACATTTTTACTTACAGGTCTCTATCGACAACGAATATATTTGCGTGCTCGGATCGACCCACAGTAATATTCTCCTCGAACCACAAGCTCGTATTCTCAAACGTCAACCTAAAGGAAGTCACACACATGTGCTCACTCAACGCACAGGCATATCCTGACAGGTCAGAATTGCTGATATAGACTATATTCAATTTCATGTAATTACAGCTAGTGTAAAGGACGGTGCTCCGTAGGTACAAGATTGTATGAAAGAAGACGACTTTTGAATGGACCGTATTTTAATTGCTGGTTTTCAGTAAAAGATTTCTTAGACAACTTGCAAGGTAAACAAAACAATTTATATTATGTCTTTATAATTATTACAAAGTAGGTAGGTTTGAATCACTCGGCGATGTTCGTGATTACTCGTGTCCCCCGCCTCGGTCGCCCCGCTCGCCGCGCTATTGTATGTTTTGACCAGCTAGGAAAATACTAACTGAACCTCAACAACAGTTACCTCAAACAAAGTTTATGATTACATATATGTTACTTAATATTTAATTAACAACAGGATTTATTCCTAGTGAGGGAATCGTCTTTAAAAAAAAAAAAGAATAATGACGAAAAAAGCTTCACAAAATGAACGTAATTTTTTACTGTGATCTAACGAAAACCTTTGAGTATTTGAAGCATAACTTTTTTTTTTTTAAAGCGTGATTATGACTTGTGAAACTGTGATGAGTCTTGCAAAATTTTATTTGTCGAAATTACGAAATTGGCGAAAAGTGTGCAATCAAAAGTAAAAGACATGAAATAAAATTGCTGATTTTCCTTTAAAGATTCCCACAAGGCTCTATTCTAGGACCAACATTCACTTTGACTAAGCTAATGTTTCAGCAAATTTTTGAAAGTTTTAGACAGTTTTACAATATCCCGTCATAGAAATTTTACTGTAGCTATTATACAGAAACATATATTAGTGCTTGTTTTAACAATCGTCTAAGCATTCAGCAATATGTTTTGGGTTCTTTTTATTTTATTAACCGACTTCAAAAAAGGAGGAGGTTCTCAATTCGACAGTATGTATTTTTTTTAATGATTTTGATGATTCTTTTTTTAATGGAAAGGAGATATCCCAACGGTGGTACCACGATAAGGACACTAAGATCTGATTATAGCATCCAAGAGAAATCGAATCGAACCTTCGAAATTCGTAGGGGCGACTAGAGCATTTTTTATTATTATTTGAAGGCCAGTGTTTTCCGTGTGGTCTTTTCTGTTTGGTCCAGTTCTTGATGTCTTTTTTTTTTGTTAATATTTGTGATTATATTATTGATGTGAAGTGATACTCTACAGTTTGGCGTTGGCGACAGATAGCACAGTTACAATAGGTACTATAGACGAAATACAGAAGCTACACATTAGGACAGTGCCACTCGGAGAAACACCACGAAGAATTGCCTACCAAGAAGCCACACAGGTATTTAATTCACTATACACTATTCCCTAACCTGCTTTTTTCTTTAATTTCTAAACGAATAATTTTTTAGGTACTGAGGTGTTAGGTTAAGGTGTCGATAATTCAAAGAGCTTTAGCAGTATGTGTGTCTTTATTGTAATGCACTGGTATTTATAGTTTTTACATAAATGTACATAATAAATAGTTCGGGTAGGTCCGAATCATACGATGAGCGAGTGAGAGGTGCCATCGCTATCTCGCTCGCGCGCCGCGGACAGGTAGGCAGGACGGCGACGAAGCCCTAGCTCTGCGGTGCCGTCGCGCCGCGCGCCTCCGTCGGCTGTTGTCATTATGAACGTCACAGTACAACGCTTTGACAATAGGTTAAGTGCGCGCCGCTACATCATTCCCCCGCTAGCGAAAGCGTACGGAGGGTTTAGATGTCCTCCCTGATTTTGTGACGTATGAGTAGGTATCCGTAGTCGCTTGGGGTTCCGTGTTCATACGAAATGCAGGCTTCAGTCTGTCAATGGATATATTGGCACTTCTGTTGCGTAACTGTATAGTGTAATATTTATCCTTGCGATCTATAACTTGGTACGGGCCGTCGTATGTTGGCGTTAAAGGTTTGTTTACTGCATCGTTTCGTATGTATACGTGCGAACATTTATGTAGCTCGTTACTTATGAATGTCGCCTTGGACTGGTTTGACTTTTTTTGTATTTGAGCTTTCCTTAGTGCTTCATTGAGTCTATCCATAAATTTGGAAGTTGTACTCTGGTACTTTGTGGATTCATCGTAGAATTCACCAGGTAATCGTAGGTTTTGACCGTAGAGTAATTGAGCCGTACTAGCGCCTATGTCTTCTTTAATCGAGGCGCGCAATCCTAGTAAGACTGTAGATAACTCGTAATACCAGTTTGCCGATTGAAGTCTCGCGGTGGCTTTCGTTTGCTTGCGGATGGTAGGCAGTAGTGCGAGTGCGGTGTATACCCATGCGATGCATTAACTTATTGAATAAGTCCGATTCGAACTGCCTCCCTTGGTCGGTGGTTATCGTTGCAGGACAACCAAACCGTGCTATCCAGCATTGGTAAAACGCACTGGCGACCTTCTCTGCGGTTATATCTTCTAAGGGGCATGCTTCCGGCCATCTGGTTGTTCGGTCTATCATGGTTAATATATAACGATACCCTTCTGAGATCGTTAGCGGGCCGCAAATATCAATGTGTACGTGGGCTAACCGATCTGTCTGTTCGAAACTCGCCACAGGTGATTTCGTGTGTTGGTGTACTTTGGCTCGTTGGCACGGGTCGCAGGTTCGAGTCCAACGGTTTACGTCGCTGTTCATACTAGGCCAAAAGTAACGTGCAGTGACCAACTTCCTTGTAGCTCTTATTCCTGGGTGGCTAAGGTTGTGAATCGACTGATATGCTTCTTTCCTAAATTCAGGTGGTAAGTATGGCCGTACCGTGTTTGATGAAAGCTCGCAGGTGACTTTATTACTTGCGTTTGGTAAGACGATTTTCTTGAAAATGTATTTTTTTTTTTTTTTTTTTATTGAATAAGGGGCAAACGAGCAGACGTATCACCTGATGGTAAGTGATTACCGCCGCCCATGGACACCTGCAACACCAGAGGCGTCACAAGTGCGTTGCCGGCCTTTTAAGAAGGAGTACGCTCTTTTCTTGAAGGTTTGAAGGTCGTATTGGTCCGGGAATACCGCAGGCGACAGTTCATTCCACAGTTTTGTTGTGCGAGGCAGAAAGTTCCTAGAGAACCGCACAGTTGTGGACTGCCAACCATCTAAGTGATGGGGATGAAATTGCTGTCGCGTAGGACGATGGCGGAAAGAGGCGGCAGGAATCAGCCCGAACAATTCCTCGGAGCACTCCCCATAGTAAATGCGGTAGAAGATGCAAAGCGAAGCCACATCTCTACGCAGCGCCAAAGAGTCCAGCCGAATTGAAGATTCCTGGCAGTCGACGATTCGAGTCGCTCTCCGTTGAATGCGGTCCAGAGGAAGGAGCTGGTACTGGGGTGCCCCCGCCCAAAGATGAGGACAGTATTCCATATGTGGCCGAACCTGCGCCTTATATAGAAGAAAGCGGTGGGCCGGAGTGAAATACTGTCTCGATCTGTTGAGCACGCCAAGCTTCTTCGAGGCCAATTTGGCCTTATCCTCCAAATGGCCACGGAACTGGACTTCGCTCGATATCTCGACACCAAGTATTCCAATGTTGGCTGAGGCTGATAGGGGAGTGTCTTGAAACCGAGGGCATACGACCCACGGCAGTTTTTTAGCGGTGAACGCGCAAATTTGTGTCTTGGTGGGGTTAAAGTGGACTAAATTGAGTCTACCCCAGTCTGAGACCTTTTCTAAAGACGTCTCAATTTGGGACACAAGTTTGTTTCGACTCTCAATGACGTTTTCCCGAGAAATATTAGCGCGGCCGGTGTAGAGAGCATCGCCTGTACTGTCATCCGCATAGCAATGAATGCCGCTAGTTTGCAGCATGTCATTGATATGCAGGAGGAACAGAGTAGGCGATAGCACACAACCTTGCGGGACACCAGCATTCACAGGTATAGAGTCAGAGCATTCACCGTCGACTACGACCTTTATGCTTCTACCTGCTAAAAAGCTGGTGACCCATTCGCATAGTTTCTCGGGAAGCCCATAGGAAGGGAGCTTCGAAAGAAGCGCTTTGTGCCAGACCCGATCGAAGGCTTTCGCAATGTCCAAACTAACTGCCAAGGCTTCCCCCTTAGTCTCAATCGCCTGTGCCCAGCGATGTGTCAGGTACGCCAGAAGATCACCAGCTGATCGACCCTTACGGAAACCGTATTGCTGGTCACTAAGCAGATGATGATCCTCTAGGTACCGCAGGAGTTGATGATTGATGATGGACTCCATTATTTTCGAGAAGAGGGAAGTTATGGCTATCGGCCTGTAGTTAGATGGATTTGAGCGGTCGCCTTTTTTAGGGATCGGGTGGACCAATGCTGCCTTCCATGATGTCGGGACTACGCCAGAAGAGTAGGAGAGCCGAAAAAGACGCGTTAAGACCGGTGCCAACTCAGGAGCGCACATCTTCAACACAATAGGAGGGATTCCATCCGGGCCACTCGACTTATGGATATCAAGGGATAAAAGTGCTAAGCGCACTGAGCGTTGGTGGAACTGGATTTCCAGCATACAGCTCTCGCACCCCGGTATGGTAGGCGGCTCTTGTTCCCCGTCATCCAAGGTCGAGTTGGACGCAAAGTGTTTTGCCAGAAGATCGGCTTTCTCCTTTGCGTCATAGGTCAACGGATTATTTCCTATGTGCAGAGGTGGAAAGGATGGCTTGCAAAAGTTGCCTTCGATAGCCTTGGCAAGAGACCAGAATGCCCGAGTTCCCGAAGGAAGACGCTCAAGCCTCTCGCCAATCCTGGCAATGTGCTCCGACTTCGCCCTTGCAATGTCTCTTTTGAGGGATCTGGAGGCAAAGTTGTACTCCTTTTTCAGAGCGCTGGTATTTTGATCCCGTAGCGCCACCGCGTCAGCCCAGGCTTGGTAAGCCTCCTGCTTTATGCGAGAAGCTTTTCTGGAAGATGGACCAAACCAGGGCCGACATTTGCCACCAATGGGGACCACAGTGGATGGGATGAAGAGCTCCATACCCTGTAGCACAACATCGGCAACAAAATCAGCAGCGGCGTTGGGATTATCCGGCGAGAAGCACAACTGTCTCCAAGGGTAGGACGCAAAGAAGGACCGCATCCCATCCCAATCTGCTGACCTATAGTGCCACACACGACGGCTGCGTGCGACTCGTGATCGCAGCAAGGGTGTGATAGGCACTTTACTCCGGACAAGGCAATGGTCTGAGGAGCCAAGTGGAGCGTTAACGGATACGCGGTAACCGTCCGGATGAGAAGTCAGCAGAAGATCCAACAGTGAAGGATTCTGGTCCTTCACATCTGGGACTCGCGTGGGCGTGGCAACCAGTTGTGTCAGGCCATATGCCAGGGCGAAGTCGTGAACAGATCTCCCCGCATGATCCGTTTTACTGGAACTGAGCCAGTCGGCGTGGTGGGCGTTAAAATCGCCAAGTACGATGATCTCTGCGGAGGGGATCTGCTGCTGCACGAAGTCTGAAGCCATCTGGATGTGCTCAATGAGTCGGTCAGTTTCGGCATCACCACTATGGGACCTATAGAGGCACGCATAGACGCGGGGATGGTCGTCGCTGTCTACACGGAGCCATAAGATGGAGAGGTCCCTACCTTCAAGGTTGCTGAGGTGACGAGAGCTGACATCGTCTCTAACGTACACGCACACTCCGGCCTTAGAGATGAAGGAGTGTTCAAGTCCGTACCCAGGGTAAGTTAGGTAGGAAGTGTCCGCTGGAGACGCTATCTGCGTCTCGGTCAAGAAGAGCAAGGCGGGCTTTGCTGTCTCGAGGTGGTGATGGACAGCGTTAAGGTTGCTATGTAATCCCCTGATATTGCAGAAGTCCACTACCAGCGTGGTAGGGGGTGCCATGGTGTTACTGCTCTTATCCCGAGCATGATTAAGCGTAGTTTTGCCCCCCCCAGAATACGAGGGGCAGCCTGGGCGTCCACGCTCAGGCGCGATGTGTTCTGTGTGTGGACGTGCAGAGAGGGATTCTCCAACGCAAGCGCAGTTGGTACCTTCCTGGGGTAGCATCTGTTTCAACTGCGCCATCATAGGGGGGATTGGGGGGGTGGGCCTCCGGTATCCTCACTCACTCGGTGAAACACAGCGTAAGCGCTGTTTCACACCGGTTTTCTGTGAGGCCGTGGTATCACTCCGGTCGAGCCGGCCCATTCATGCCGAAGCGTGGCTCTCCCACGGTACAGTTACATTTATTACAGGTACATTATTTACAGGTACATTTATTGTTTTTTATTAGCATTTTTAACTCATCATCTTCGTCTTGTTTTTTTGATAGTTCGTTGTAATCGATTGGAGTCGGGCAGGTGATCGTTTCTATACGCGACAGTGCGTCGGCAACCTGGTTGTCTTTGCCGGCTACATGTTGAATATTGGACGTAAACTGTCCTATATATTCTAGGTATCTAGTCCGTCGCGGTGTCTCTGCCTTGCTATTTGTTGTCAGTGCGTGTGTTAACGGTTTATGATCCGTATAAACGATTAATGTACGTCCTTCATATACACGTCGAAAATGTCGTATTGCCATATATATAGACAACAATTCCCTGTCGTACGTGCTGTATTTTTGTTGTGCGTCGCTGAACTTCTTAGAGAAGAATCCAAGTGGTTTCCATGTACCGTTAATCTTCTGTTGTATAACGGCACCGGCACAGGTGTTAGACGCATCCGTCATCAATGCGAATGGTTCGCTCGGAGATGGGTAAGAGAGAAGTACCGCGTTTTTTATGTCTTGTTTACATTTTTCGAACGCTTGTGTCGTTGTCGCTGTCCATTGTATTATGGTTTTGTCGTTCTTCTTAGCGTTGTGGAAATAGTTATTTAATTCTTTTTGATGTTCGGCTGCGTGAGGAATATTTAAACGATAAAAGTTTAACATTCCTATGAAACGTCGTAGATCTTGTATTGTTTTTGGTAGTGGGAATTTTGTGATGGCTTCCACTTTTTCTTCTGTCGGAGTTATACCTTCTGAGCTAATGGTGTGCCCAAGGAAATCCAGTTTTGACTGTCCAAAAACACACTTAGCGACGTTAATACGCAGTCCGTTGTCGTTCAGTCTTTTAAATACTTCTTCTAACTCTCTTCTGTGTTCTTCTTTGCTTCTGGAGCTGACTAAAATATCGTCGACAAATAGGTAGACGGGTAGGCCGCGAAGAACATTGTCGATGTGTCGCTGAAAGGTTTGGCCAGCATTGCGCAAACCGAAGCACATTCTCGTAAACTCGTAAAGGCCGAAAGGGGTGATGATGGCTGTCTTCTTAACGTCTTCTTCTCTTGTCTTGATTTGAAAATAGGCTCTCTGCAAATCTATTTTTGAGAATATTTTCTTACCCTGTAGGTTGTGGGTAAAATCTTGAAGGCGTGGAATCGGGTAACGATCGGGTGTTGTTACCGCGTTAAGTCGACGGTAGTCACCGCATGCTCTGTATTTACCGTCTTTTTTCAACACTAAGTGTAGGGGACTTGCCCAGGGGCTCTTTGACGGCCGACAAATGCCTTGATCCATCATCAGTTGAAATTCTTCCTTAGCCGCATTGTATTTGTGTGGTGGCAGGGGCCTCGCCTTGGCATATATTGGAGGTCCCGTAGTTTCAATGTGGTGTTCCACTTCGCTGTTCGACAACTGGTTCAAGCTGGGCCTGGTGATATACGGGTACTTTGACAGTAGATCGTGATACGGCAGGTTGTCGTCGATCGTTCGGATGCTTGCTTCTGTTGTAGGCGATAGATATCCGTGTGTAGATAAATTTGTGTTTTTATCTACCAGTCTTTTCCCACGAAGATCCACCATGAGAGAGTGGTGGTGGAGGAAATCAGCGCCTAGTATGGGTCTGCTGACTGCTGCAACCACAAATCGCCAGCGGTACGGGCGTCGTAACCCGATATTCAAAATTAAAGTTTGCTCACCAAATGTGGGTATTTTTGTTCCGTTGGCGGCGTACAAAAAGTTGCTCGGATTTCGTGTTTTATTTTTGCAAACACTAGCGGGTAATACTGAAACGTTTGCGCCGCTATCAACGAGGTATTTTTGACCACTGCGTATGTCCTTAATGAATAGGCGGTATGATGATACGTCGTCGACTTCGCCCACCGCCATGGCTGGAGTCTTCGCTAGTTCCGACTGATGCTCGTGCTCGAAATTGCATGGTTTTCTACAACGGTATGCCTTTTTACCAAATTTTCGATGAAAATGGCACGTAGGATTGGTTGTTTGACGGTCACGTGATTGATGATATCTGGTGCGATCCATTTTTAATGCTGCGATCTCCGCGGTTAAGGCTTTGATCATATTAATTATTTTACCGTCTGTGCTTACTGATTTTTGTGACGACGAGGGTTGGTTTTGGCAAGAGCATATTGACGATACTGGCCTTTTTTTCACCTCTTCGTACCTTCCGGAGCCTGGGGCTTCCATAATGATGTCGCCAATGTGTTCGACTTCGAGCTTCGTCAGCTGGGCTTCAAACGTAGGGCGGTTCTTCTACGCGGAGCGGTTCTTCAACGCAGGATGGTTCTTCAAACGCTGAGTGTTTTTTCAAACGCGGAGCGGTTCTTCGACGCGAGATATTTCTTCAACGCAGGGCGGTTCTTCTTCAACGCGGGGTCACCACTTTAGGTACTGAGGTGCTAGGTTAAGGTGTCGATAATTCAAAGAGCTTTAGCAGTATGTGTGTCTTTATTGTAATGCACTGGTATTTATAGTTTTTACATAAATGTACATAATAAATAGTTCGGGTAGGTCCGAATCATACGATGAGCGAGTGAGAGGTGCCATCGCTATCTCGCTCGCGCGCCGCGGACAGGTAGGCAGGACGGCGACGAAGCCCTAGCTCTGCGGTGCCGTCGCGCCGCGCGCCTCCGTCGGCTGTTGTCATTATGAACGTCACAGTACAACGCTTTGACAATAGGTTAAGTGCGCGCCGCTACAATTTCATATCTAATTTCTCCCTTTCTCGAACTTCGAGCGGTTTCTTTCAATTGTACAATGTTTTACATACATATACGGCTTAATCCCATTTTCACTATTTGTGTGTACTAAAACACAACTCCATTTTTTTTTTTTGTTATTTTTGTGTAACGTTTGTTTCTGTTTTGTAAGAATAGTTAGTTTTACTTGAAAAGAGCGTTTAATAACTTAAAAATCTTCCGACCAGGCGTTACTAATTATGATATAGGATTGGTCGGCACTGAAAGATATTGTTACGAATAATTATAATCTTCAAGCCTTATCTGCGCACACAAATACACACACACACACTTCTTATCGATCTACTGAGGTAAGGAATAATGGACCTTATTTCTATATGCATAGTGTCGGATATCGATTTGTTGTTGCCTAATTATTATTAACTTCGATTATTTTCATTAGCGTTTTTACGAGACGATTCTCGTGTATTATCGTCGTTTCTAGAAATGGAAGGGTAATAATAATATGAGTATAAATAGAGCGTCTCGTGGGCTGCTAGCAGTTCAGTCCAGTTTGAGCTTAGTGAGATAAACATCGAAGTGATATCAGCGATCAACCTAGCGACCTCGGCGACCTTTAAGGATTGTAATTCAGAGTAGTATTGTGATTTTAGTAGTGGTTTTAATAGTCTCTTTACCACGTCAAAAGGCTACTTTCTCAAATAAATTTCAAAATAAACACGTAACAAAATTTTTGTTTTATTGTATTCACTCTTGATGTTTAAATTGGCAAATGGTTTTGGATTTTTGGTGACTGTTAATACGGCTTACTAAAAGTTGATTAATTAGTAGAGTCAGTCAGAGTAATGTAATATTTTAAAAGTGCCTGAAAATGCCTACTTGAAATAAAAGTTATTTGAATTAATATAATTGTTTTTTTTTTTTTTTTATGTATGGCCCGCCAAAATGACTCTTCTCTGCCTGATGGAAAGCATAAGCAGAATCCAAGAGTGGCGGTCACCATACTCACTGCGAATGCAGACAATGCAGTATGGCGACCCACCCACACCATGGCGGCCTAGTGATGCTGCTGCATCTTTTAGTCTAGTCAACAAGTATGGAACTTGTCGACTAGACTATTTGGGCCTCCGGTCTCGCACTCACCAACGAAACACGACAGCATGAACGCTGTCATTTTACGTTGATTTTCTGCTTAAGCTTAATTAAGCTTTAGAGGCCAATTCTCGTAATAAAAAATCGTTTGATATCCAGGTCCGATCGTCTCTCCATCTCACAAGTACCTTTTAGTATAATAGTGAGATCGAGAGAAAAGACCCTCGGGTTTTTGCCTGAAAAATAGTAGACGAGACATGTATGCCGAAACTTGGGGAATTATTGTGTTCATGTTTCGTGATTGTTTCATTTCACTGATGAGAATGATGAATTATGCTAAAATAAAATTGTGTAAGAGTAAGTGATCAAGCGAAAAATTGGTTTCGGCTATTAAAATATAGTTTCGGCCTTAGTTATAGTGACGGCCAAAAAAATGGCTGAAACTTTATGCTACGCCGTAACTCAACAGTTCTCGGCTAGCGTGTCCTTGCCCGCCCTAGACGCGATTTGTTGAACCTCAAAACATGCGCTTCAGTACCACGTAATTTTTATACTACTTTTACATCTGCCATTCATTTTTTTGTCGTTGATGTTGTACATGATTAATAAATAAAAAAATAGTATAGGAGTCTTCGAAGATGTTGTGGATGATAAAAATATGATTGTTCAAATTCTTATATGTCCGTCCGTTGTTCATATTTAAATGGTACTTTGGATGTAAGTTAACCCGATTCCTGTGTAACACATAGAATACATTTTGAAACGCTTTTACTCAAAGGAACTTGATAGTAATGTGAAGTTGCGTGGGCGTGTTTATAAATGTGTAAAAAAACATTCGATTTCAAAATACAACAAATTTTTTAACAGTGTTTGAGTAAGTTTCTGGTTTTGGTCGAAATTGACAATAAGGCAGAAAAGTTTTGATGTAAATTAATGTCCAATTCAAATCGTGTATGATATTGATCAATAAAGTTTCTTATTATTAACATAATATAATAGGTTTGCCCATTATTATTATTTAGTAACTTTTGGACTTGGCCGAAACCGAAATTGAGGCCGAAAGTTTCGGCTGCAAATCCTGTTTTGGTCTGGAAATAACAAATTGTAGTATGAGAGGACAGTAGTCATGATAGATTTGGTGTTATCGGTTAGACGTTCTGCGTGATCACGATGCGCGTGGACAAGCTGGAGTGGAGCCTGGGCGGCGGCAGCTCGGCCGTGTCGGTGCGCGCCAGCGCGTCCACCGCCGCCGCGTCCAGCAGCAGCGCCACCAGCGCCGCCGCGCCCGCCGCGCACGCGCCCAAGCACGCGCCCAACGCGCTCGACCTCGAGGTGCACAACCTGCTCATCCTCGACCACCACACCTTCGAAGGTACCGCCGTCTCTCTCTCTCTCTCTCTCTCTCTCTCTCTCTCTCTCTCTCTCTCTCTCTCTCCCTCTCTCTCTCTCAGCAGCGCCATTATTCATGCGGCGGCTGTCCCGATTCTCACATTATTACAGGTTCGATTACCATGTGGAAGATTCTTAACACGAGGGCGTTAGCGCATCAGCGCTAAAGCCCTCGTAAAAATGCCTACAATACAAGCTAATAATGTCGACAGACGCACACCCCGACACAAGTTTGACACAGCACTTCCATCGATACATGATATTTATACATACCCTCTCTAATTCCTTCCATATGAAAGTGATAAACACATAACATGTGCTGTACATAACGGAAACCAATCTCATATAATCTCCACTAGCCTAACTTTCACATATAATCTTCAGCAAGTCTGACACGAAACTATTTCAGTATTACACGCGCTGCAGCTGATGACAAACGAATTCGCGATGTCACTAGTATCTTGCAAGCTCGGCGACGACCCCAACTACTATTACGCAGTCGGAACGGCCTTCCTCAACCCTGAGGAGTCAGAACCGAAACAGGTATGTCTCTACACATAATCTATAATAATAATAAGCTTTTTTATTTCCAACAACCTTAAAAAACGTATTTTTCTTACATCTATTTAAATACTAGTCATAATTTATTATTGGAACCCCACTCTGGGTATAGGCCTCCTCCAGCTTACTCCATGTTTTTCTGCTTTTGTGCTCCAGTCTCTTCCCGCTATTGCCATTATTTCGTCAATCCATCTGTTTCTTGGGTGATATTGTTGCTTCTAGTGTACATCTATTGTCCTGATACCTCGCAACATATCCTGCCCATCGCCACTTTTTCGTACGTGCATATTTAAGCGCATCTATTAAGTTGGTTTTTGCTCTTATGTGTTCACTTCTTTTGAATTCTCTTTACTTTCATTATACTTCTTTCCATCATTTTCTGACAGTTCGCTATTTTCGTGTTTATTTTTGTATTATACGTCCATGTTTGGCAGCCGTATGTGAGAGTGGGTAAAACGCACGTATCCATAACAGTCTTCTTGAGGTGGAGGGGGAAGGTGCCCTTTAGAATTTCCTTTAAAGACCAGAATTTCTTCAACCCGATGTTCACTCTTCGTTCTATTTCTTGTTTCTCATTATTGTTGCTGAATGATACTTGTTTACCGAGATATATGTAACTGTGCACATACATACTCTAATGGTTTATCATACAAACTGATTTTAGTGGTATTACTATTTGTCATTAGCTTTGTTTTGTCTTCGTTCATGAGGAGCCCAACTTATTCGCTTTCTTTTCTTAGGGCACTTATCATTTTTTCAAGTTTCTCGCTCGTTTTGGCCAAGAGGACGATGTCGTCAGCAAATCTCAGATGTGTTAATCGCTTTCCGTTTACCTTGATTCCGTCCGATAACCATTGTAAGTTATCAAAGATAAGCTGCAGTACTGCTATAAAGAGTTTTGTAGATAGAAGATCCCCTTGTCTTACTCCTCAACAGATTGGTATTTCGGTCCTCTTTTTTCCAGTTTCACCCTGCTGGTACTTCCGCTGTAAATGTTTTTTAATACTTTTATGTATTTTTCTTGGATTTGACAGTTTTCCAGAGTCTTCCATATGGAGTCGTGAGAGATCGTATCGAAAGCTTTAGCATAGTCGATGAAGGCTATGTATAGTGGTTGGTTAAACTCTTTATATTTCTCTATAATTTGTTGAATGACATGGATGTGATCTGTTGTGGAAAAACCAGAACGGAAGCCAGCTTGTTCAATTGGTTGAAGTTCATCAATTTTTGAAGACAATCTCCTCGTTAGAATTGAAGTGAATAATTTGTAAATTGAAAGGAGGCTAATGTGGGTCTATAGTTTCCAATGTCTTTCGGGTCTCCTTTTTTGTATAGTAGAATTATATCGGACTTCTTCCATTGTTTAGGCACCTGACCAGTGTCGAGGACTTTATTGAATAAATAAGTAAGAGGTCGTGCTAGGAGGGCTGAACCAATTTTCAAAGCTTCATTTTGTATATCATTAGGTCCTGGACTTTTATCATTTTTCATCTTTTGTAAATGTTTCATAGTTTCTAATACACCTATTGGTGGTATATTGATTTCCTGTATATCATAATCTATACTATACAAATAAATAAAATTGGAGTGTCTGTTTGTAATATTAAAAGAACCGCTTTTTACTAAATGCAAATTTATGTATACACTGTACATTAGTGTACATATACCATATTTTTTTTTTTTTCAATTTACGTCTCTGTTAGTTCCGGCTAATCCTAGAACGGCTGGATCGATTTCGACGGGACTTTCACTGGCAGATAGCTGGTGATATAAGGAGTAACTTAGGCTACTTTTTTAGACTGGCTTTGCCTGCGTTTACAATTACTACAAACGCGGGTAACACCGCGGGGCTCAGCTAGTCTAAGTATAAAACTGAGTGTATTTTTTTGTAATACTATTGTTGTTCTTGTCTATGTGGTGACGTGCCAAGAATGTCAGCACGATATTCAATACAGAACTATAATCTACAATCACAAATTTTAACAAAAAAAAAACCGACTTCTATCTGGACCAAATTTAAATGGGACCACACGGGAAGCACCAGCTTTCAAATAAAAAAAGAATCATCAAAATCGATTCACCCAGTCAAAAGTTATGAGGTAACAAACATTAAAAAAAAGAAATACAGTCGAATTGAGAACCTCCTCCTTTTTTTAGACGGTTAAAAATAATAAAAAGGAAAAACGATTATGAGCTTCACCTCAAAAATACTAACTACGATTGTTATCCCTTATCACCTTACTTTTTAATGAGGTAAATCGGCAAATTAGAGGCATTTTTTAATACACCTCTTTGAGGACATGGATTTAGTATTTCTTTTAGTATGTAATGCACATTAACTTATACTCTTATTAACTTATTATTTAATATTGTCAACAGGGAAGGATTCTATTATTCCATTGGGCAGAAGGCAAACTGGTACAAATAGCAGAGAAAGACATTAAAGGTGCTTGTTATTCTTTAGTAGAATTCAATGGGAAACTCCTAGCATCAATAAACAGTACAGTAAGTACACCCAAATGTAATTTATATAACTGTTAAGTCCAATCACCAGGCGTTTGCTTTCCCCGTTTGGAAACCTTGTACTACTCAATACGTGCCCATAGATATAGCCGTCGCAAGTCGCAAAACAATTACACCTGGTGAAGGGATATCAACTGAGGCGCTTCACCTCTACATATATTTCATTCTTACCTTGTGTAGGCAGCGTCGATATCCGAAGCGCCCATGTAACGATGTCCACGCAGTTCCGTACTCTACACACTCCTACGAAGGCCGGGGCAGATTCCAGAATATTTACTAACACCCGGTACAAACGCTTCGAACCTACGAGGGCCGAGGATAATTCCCTTTTATCGTTCCAAACGGCTGCAAAACCTCGTTTAACAATTAATTAATTAATTGCTTATCAAAACGCGGTGGCCAAAACAATATCACACCGGAAGCTAAATTATAATCAAAATTACGGCACCGACGCCATTATTCGACTTGTTCTCGAGAGATCTATATTCCGAGTTAATGACATTTCACAACTGTCAAACCAAATGTGACAAACTCTAGTGTTGCCATTAGAACATTATAGTTTATACTAGATATACCAAGTTGATGATTTGGTATCGAACAATAACAATAAATTAATTATGAAAAATACTTGACTGCATGAAAATTGCGATATAATTCACAAACTTAATTAAATATTTTTTAGCATCTCACATTCTGAATCAGTTTTAAATATACAAACTGTTAATATTTTTGTAAATCTTTTTTAAATACTTTAATAAGGTACCACAGTCAATAGACAAAATACTTCAGACATGTTATTATTAATGATACCAGGTTCGACTATTCGAATGGACGTCGGAGAAGGAACTGCGGCTGGAATGCAGTCACTTCAACAATGTTGTAGCTCTGTACCTAAAGGTGAAGGGCGACTTCATTCTAGTCGGCGATCTCATGCGGTCCATGTCACTACTACAGTATAAACAGGTAATGTTTCACATTTAACTGGTTAAAGCTTATAATAACTGGTTATTCGATTGAAAATAGGAGTTCTTCTTGAAGTTGTTCCAAAATACTTCAAATAACTGAGAAAAATATTAAGTCAAATCCCGTAATCCCAAAAATCGCCTATAGAAACGTGGTCGGAAATTAAACACGTCCTAACGAGGATAATATACTATTAGACTATAACACCCATTTTTTAAAAGTGTCTTAATTAGCTTCTATAGTGCTATTAAACCAATAAAACCAACACAAAAAAAATATTCAATCGATAAGTGCCATTAAAATGCATTTACATTTAACATTTTAAAATTTCGCGCACAATTTGTCAAATGCTGGACTCAGTGGACGTCAAATTGCTCTGTAGTATTGACGTCAGTTGGTTTTGTAAACAAAAACAAATACGCTGATCAGTTGACACTTTAGTTTTCAAAGCCGTTTGACGTAATAACATGGCGGCTACTATTTCATGGAGTGAAAGAACAGATTAAAATAACGAGAAACTTTGAAATAAATTATAAAAAGTATTTTATAAACTAAAACTAACATTTTCCGACCGCTTTTTGCCTAAGGTATCTCAATAATATTATTTAGATTTTTTCTCATATACAGTAAAATAACTTTTATTACCTTGATTTAGATAACACTTATAACAAATAGTCCATGGTTTCTAATATCGCGATACAGAAAATCGATATATAGCCATCTATCGAACTCATACAAAACTAATGTACATTATTTACATTAATTGTTAAATTTTTGAGTGACTTCCGTTTAATATTGGACAAAATTTAATTAGATGTCTAAAAAATATGTCTATTTTAAATGCTTCATAGTACTTCTTAGTTTTGATCTTCTATGTCTTAGTTATCTTAGTTATGATTGCTCGTTAGTTGCGGGTCTCGCAAGGTTCTTGCGGGCATGCGTACATACAATGTTACGTTTCCTTCTATACTGTAGTAAATTATTGATTAATGATCGATTTTTGTTATAGATGGAGGGTAGTTTCGAAGAAATAGCACGTGACTACAGTCCCAACTGGATGACAGCAGTGGAAATACTCGACGATGACACTTTCCTTGGAGCAGAGAACAGTTTCAACTTATTCGTCTGCCAGAAAGATAGGTGAGACTTCATTTAAAAATTTATTGTGACTGACCGAAAGTTTCGGTTTCGGCCGAAAATGGTTGAAATTTTCGGCTGTGCCAAAACTCGAATGATCGTGCGTCGTTAGGTAATCTTCGCGGTTAACTCGTACTCGTCCGCCCGCGTTGCCGGCTCAGTTCGTCGTCGTCCATCCTTAATGGTTGTGGGTTGATTTTTGTCTTGGATATTGACTAACATATAATTATAACATATTATTGAGTTTATACATGGCTTAAAAAATATAACTTTGTTACGTACTTTAATAATTATTATCTTTTCAGTCAGTTTTTGTTGTACAGCGGGTCTTATTCGCGATAAAAATTATGTATTTAAAATATTACCTTCTATATGCCGTTCTATATACGTTTCGAACGGGTTAACGGCTTGTGGTCGGTGGGTTAACGTGAAGGCGTGAAGCTCACACTAGTCTTAGTGTGAGCTTCACGCCTTCGTGATGCGAGGTGTGACTTACCCGAACTTGGTCGCAATGAATGTTTGTAACGCCGATACTTCTACACACTACTCTTACGACGTCTGCATCCGCTGATGACAGGATTCTTTTATGTTGATAGCTGGTATCCGTCTTCCCGGTTAAAAAATAGTTTCTGATTTCAACCGCTTTACATATTCACATATTAGTGTACAAAAGTAGTGACGTTCTCGGAGAGGACCTGGGTTTGTGTAGTTCGGAAGGCTCGCGTTTGTTTTAATTTTTTATGGAATCAAAGTTTCGGTATCGGGCAAAACTAAGAACAAAGCTGTAAGTTCCGTTACGTTTTCGGCTGGAAAATCAGAACTTTCAATAATCCTTGTTTTTTTTATTTTATTTAATATAACAATTCTTATTGTTCATATACCCTCTTGTAATAGATCTTTTTTGAGATACTTTAGTTTGAGTCATCTTTTTTCATATCCTCAAGTACTCCGAAATGTGTTCCATTATCTATGCATTCTATGGTATCTATTTGTGTGCAGTGCGGCGACGACGGATGAGGAGCGGCAGCAGATGGGCTACATGGGGCTGTTCCACAACGGGGACATGGTCAACGTGATGCGCGCCGGCTCGCTCGTGGGTCAGCATGCCGACACCAACGCGCCCGTCACCAACCCCGTGCTACTCGCCACCGTCTCCGGCGGCATCTGTACGTACACACACACACACACACACACACACCAACGCGCCGGTCACCAACCCCGTGCTACTCGCCACCGTCTCCGGCGGCATCTGTACGTACACACACACACACACACACACACACACACACACACACACACACACACACACCAACGCGCCCGTCACCAACCCCGTGCTACTCGCCACCGTCTCCGGCGGCATCTGTACGTACACACGCGTACATACACACACACGCCGACACCAACGCGCCCGTCACCAACCCCGTGCTGCTCGCCACCGTCTCCGGCGGCATCTGTACGTACACACGCGCACACACACACACACCAACGCGCCCGTCACCAACCCCGTGCTACTCGCCACCGTCTCCGGCGGCATCTGTACGTACACACGCGTACATACACACACACGCCGACACCAACGCGCCCGTCACAAACCCCGTGCTGCTCGCCACCGTCTCCGGCGGCATCTGTACGTACACACGCGCACACACACACACACACACACACGCCGACACCAACGCGCCCGTCACAAACCCCGTGCTACTCGCCACCGTCTCCGGCGGCATCTGTACGTACACACGCGCACTCACACACACACACGCCGACACCAACGCGCCCGTCACCAACCCCGTGCTACTCGCCACCGTCTCCGGCGGCATCTGTACGTACACACACACACACACCAACGCGCCGGTCACCAACCCCGTGCTACTCGCCACCGTCTCCGGCGGCATCTGTACGTACACACACACACACACACACACACACCAACGCGCCCGTCACCAACCCCGTGCTACTCGCCACCGTCTCCGGCGGCATCTGTACGTACACACGCGTACATACACACACACGCCGACACCAACGCGCCCGTCACCAACCCCGTGCTGCTCGCCACCGTCTCCGGCGGCATCTGTACGTACACACGCGCACACACACACACACACACACACACCAACGCGCCCGTCACCAACCCCGTGCTACTCGCCACCGTCTCCGGCGGCATCTGTACGTACACACGCGTACATACACACACACGCCGACACCAACGCGCCCGTCACAAACCCCGTGCTGCTCGCCACCGTCTCCGGCGGCATCTGTACGTACACACGCGCACACACACACACACACACACGCCGACACCAACGCGCCCGTCACAAACCCCGTGCTACTCGCCACCGTCTCCGGCGGCATCTGTACGTACACACGCGCACTCACACACACACACGCCGACACCAACGCGCCCGTCACCAACCCCGTGCTACTCGCCACCGTCTCCGGCGGCATCTGTACGTACACACGCGCACTCACACACACACACGCCGACACCAACGCGCCCGTCACCAACCCCGTGCTACTCGCCACCGTCTCCGGCGGCATCTGTACGTACACACGCGCACTCACACACACACACGCCGACACCAACGCGCCGGTCACCAACCCCGTGCTACTCGCCACCGTCTCCGGCGGCATCTATACGTACACACACACACACACCAACGCGCCGGTCACCAACCCCGTGCTACTCGCCACCGTCTCCGGCGGCATCTGTACGTACACACACACACACACACACCAACGCGCCCGTCACCAACCCCGTGCTACTCGCCACCGTCTCCGGCGGCATCTGTACGTACACACACACACACACACCAACGCGCCGGTCACCAACCCCGTGCTACTCGCCACCGTCTCCGGCGGCATCTGTACGTATTCACACACACACACACACACACACACACACACACACACACACACACACACACACACCAACGCGCCCGTCACCAACCCCGTGCTACTCGCCACCGTCTCCGGCGGCATCTGTACGTACACACGCGCACTCACACACACACGCCGACACCAACGCGCCCGTCACAAACCCCGTGCTGCTCGCCACCGTCTCCGGCGGCATCTGTACGTACACACGCGCACACACACACACACACACACGCCGACACCAACGCGCCCGTCACAAACCCCGTGCTACTCGCCACCGTCTCCGGCGGCATCTGTACGTACACACGCGCACTCACACACACACACGCCGACACCAACGCGCCCGTCACCAACCCCGTGCTACTCGCCACCGTCTCCGGCGGCATCTGTACGTACACACGCGCACTCACACACACACACGCCGACACCAACGCGCCCGTCACCAACCCCGTGCTACTCGCCACCGTCTCCGGCGGCATCTGTACGTACACACGCGCACACACACACATACACGCCGACACCAACGCGCCCGTCACCAACCCCGTGCTACTCGCCACCGTCTCCGGCGGCATCTGTACTTACACACGCGCACATACACACACACGCCGACACCAACGCGCCCGTCACCACCCCCGTGCTACTCGCCACCGTCTCCGGCGGCATCGGTACGTACACACGCACTCACACACACACACACGCCGACACCAACGCGCCCGTCACCAACGCGCCCGTCACCAACCCCGTGCTACTCGCTACCGTCTCCGGCGGCATCTGTACGTACACACGCGCACTCACACACACACACACGCCGACACCAACGCGCCCGTCACCAACCCCGTGCTACTCGCCACCGTCTCCGGCGGCATCTGTACGTACACACGCGCACACACACACACATACACACACGCCGACATCAACGCGCCCGTCACCAACCCCGTGCTACTCGCCACCGTCTCCGGCGGCATCTGTACGTACACACGCGCACTCACACACACACACGCCGACACCGACGCGCCCGTCACCAACCCCGTGCTACTCGCCACCGTCTCCGGCGGCATCTGTACGTACACACGCGCACTCACACACACACACGCCGACACCAACGCGCCCGTCACCAACCCCGTGCTACTCGCCACCGTCTCCGGCGGCATCTGTACGTACACACGCGTACATACACACACACGCCGACACCAACGCGCCCGTCACCAACCCCGTGCTACTCGCCACCGTCTCCGGCGGCATCTGTACGTACACACGCGCACACACATACACGCCGACACCAACGCGCCCGTCACCAACCCCGTGCTACTCGCCACCGTCTCCGGCGGCATCTGTACGTACACACGCGCACTCACACACACACACGCCGACACCAACGCGCCCGTCACCAACCCCGTGCTACTCGCCACCGTCTCCGGCGGCATCTGTACGTACACACGCGTACATACACACACACGCCGACACCAACGCGCCCGTCACCAACCCTGTGCTACTCGCCACCGTCTCCGGCGGCATCTGTACGTACACGCGCACTCACACACACACGCCGACACTAACGCGCCCGTCACCAACCCCGTGCTACTCGCCACCGTCTCCGGCGGCATCTGTACGTACACACGCGCACTCACACACACACGCCGACACCAACGCGCCCGTCACCAACCCCGTGCTACTCGCCACCGTCTCCGGCGGCATCTGTACGTACACACGCGCACTCACACACACACGCCGACACCAACGCGCCCGTCACCAACCCCGTGCTACTCGCCACCGTCTCCGGCGGCATCTGTACGTACACACGCGTACATACACACACACGCCGACACCAACGCGCCCGTCACCAACCCCGTGCTACTCGCCACCGTCTCCGGCGGCATCTGTACGTACACACATACGCCGACACCAACGCGCCCGTTACAAACCCCGTGCTGCTCGCCACCGTCTCTGGCGGCATCAGTACGTACACACGCGCACACACACACACACACACACACACGCCGACACCAACGCGCCCGTCACAAACCCCGTGCTGCTCGCCACCGTCTCCGGCGGCATCTGTACGTACACACGCGCACACACACACACACACACACGCCGACACCAACGCGCCCGTTACAAACCCCGTGCTGCTCGCCACCGTCTCTGGCGGCATCAGTACGTACACACGCGCACACACACACACACACACGCCGACACCAACGCGCCCGTCACAAACCCCGTGCTGCTCGCCACCGTCTCCGGCGGCATCTGTACGTACACACGCGCACTCACACACACACACACACACGCCGACACCAATTTGCCCGTCACCAAACCTGTGCTACTCGCCACCGTCTCCGGCGGCATCTGTACGTGCACACGCACACACACACACACGCCGACACCAACTTGCCCGTCACCAACCCTGTGTTACTCGCCACAGTCTCCGGCGGCATCTGTACGTACACACGCGCACTCACACACACACACGCCGACACCAATTTGCCCGTCACCAAACCTGTGCTACTCGCCACCGTCTACGGCGGCATCTGTACGTACACACGCGCACTCACACACACACATAGACACGTACACATACACACGCACACAGACTCGTACACATATACACACAGGCATGTACAAACACACACTTAGAGAGAGAGACGTATACACACACAGACACGTACATACACACGCACACAGACGCTTACACACTGACACTCACCACTCTTACAAAAACGCACGGGTACACACTCTTAGACCATCACTAACCCCAAAGTATCTCATATTAAAAAGCAATCATCTCCACAGGCTTAGTAGTTCAACTGGCACAGGAGCTGTACGAATTCCTCCACCAGCTCGAAGAGCGCTTGAACCACACGATCAAGTCGGTGGGCAAGATCCCGCACTCGTTCTGGCGCTCCTTCAACACGGACATAAAGACTGAACCGGCGGAAGGGTTCATAGACGGTGACCTCATTGAGAGCTTTTTAGATCTTAGCAGAGACATGCAAAAAGAGACGGTTACGCACTTACAGGTTGGTACACGATAATTTTACTTTAACTGTAGAATAAAGATGGTATTTAAATAATTTATACTCTCGATTGTCGGCACTTGATGCAACTTGTTGCAATACATTCTAGAATCTAACTCACTTGCAACTATTCCACTATTTTAATTTAACTCTACACCTGACCGGTTTCGCCTTATGGACCTTTGATAATGCCATAAGGCGAAACCGGTCAGGTATAATACTATGTTAATATTACATAAATACCGGACCAATAATTTTGTGACAAGTTATCATTTCATATACATTTATTTTAGAGATTATTTGCCTTTTGGATTATTCTTTGTTTTATAGTATGAAAATCTTGCATTCATTTCCATATTTATTCACGATAGTAAACAAAATATGCCGAAGAACTTCTGTTTTGCCTGCTTCAGTTATCTATAACGAATGTAATTTCTCCTCGAAGTAAGTTATAACTTAAGTAATCTGTTTGTCTGTCTGTGTCCAGATCGACGACGGCGGTGGGATGATGCGCGAGGCGACGGTGGACGACGTGGTGAAGGTGGTGGAGGACCTCACCAGGATACACTAGCGGCCCGCATAGCTCTTACTGGATATTTAATAAACACTTTATGTACGTCACTTGTAGTTTGTTTTTCGCCCTGTGTGAACAAGTGGTATTATTGTGAAGAACTTAAGTACTTTACATAAAAATTGACGGTTGTTCCCAGCTTTGACATGTCGTCTTAAAAGAATAATACAATATTTTCCCGTTTCATTCCATAGATAAACTAACTCTCCACCCGAGTGTAGAATCAGGTATGGCAGTAGCGCTAGCACAAATTGGGAACCATATATTTTCCTGACACAAGAAATATCCCATTTAATCCTATGTCGTCTTTGTCTCTCTAAAAACACTACCCGACCAACAAATATTGACTGCCTCTGTGGCGCAGTGGTAGCGTTTGCGACTGCTGTGCTTGGTCTCGGGTTCGATTCCCGGGTCGGGTCAAATGTTTGTATGATCTGCAAACATTTGTTTCGGAATTTGGGTGTTTTCTATGTATAATGTCATTGCTTGCGGTGTCGTCGTGGGGCGGGTCGTTTCCTTTCCTCTGATATGGCGAAGGAGATGATGGCTGGTCCATGCGTCATACTCTTGAACGGGTGCTGCTTGGGGTGACTGGTCGGCCTAGTCAGCGATTCTTTAGACAATACTATTATTCTGGTTCGTTCAACTGCAACCCTAGCATCCTAATCCAGTCACGAATTATTTTTAACAGTAGTTTTTGCAACTGAATGTCAGTAGATGTGCACCTTGAATGATTTCTATGTTTGATAGACTCAAACCTTCAAAGAGTGTTTTTTTTTTTTGTGCGTTAGGCAGGTGGCAACAGCTTGCATAATGTTTACCTTACATGTAATACTAAAGGCGTGTCTCCTGCTCCCAAAAATAACAAAACAAACTAAAGAAATGTTTTTGCAAACCATGTTAGCAGACCATTGCCGTCTCCTGCGACTTTAAACAAACGTCACACACGAACATCAAACATAGGGATACGGTGTCGATTAGAAAGTATCGATACTGTACTAATGAGTAGCATCGAATAAAAAGTATTGTACTCATAAAAGTATCGAAACGGAAGTATCGATACTTCAAAGTATTGAGTACTGTTCTTACCAAAGCCTAATGGCGACCTTTTTAGAGTTCCGTAGCTAAATGGCAAAAAACGAAACCCTTATGGATTCGTCATGTCTGTCTGTCTGTCCGTATGGCACAGCCACATTTTTTCGAAACCATAAGAACTATAATCTTGAAACTTGGTAAGTAGATGTATTCTGGGAACCGCATTAAAAGTTTCACACAAAAATAGAAAAAAAAACAATAAATTTTTGGGGGTTCCCCATACTTAGAACTGAAACTCAATATATTTTTTTTCATCAAACACACCTATGGATAGGTCTTCAAAAATGATATTGAGGTTTCTAATATCATTTTTTTGTAAACTGAATAGTTTGCGCGAGAGACACTTCCAAAGTGGTAAAATGAATCCCCTGTAACTTCTAAAATAAGATAATGATAAAACTAAAAGAAAACATGATGTAAATTGCCATGCAAACTTCCACCGAAAATTGGTTTGAACGAGATCTAGTAAGTAGTTTTTTTTTAATACGTCATACATCGTAAACCGCAATTTGTCTTTCATTCAATCAACTCATTTATAAAAAAAAAATATTATTATACTTGCTGCTACGGAACCCTTCATAGGCGAGTCCGACTTGCACTTGGCCGATTTTTATTTTTGATTGACGGATTGGAAAATCATTCCATAAAGATAGAGTCCATAGACAACTATAATAATAATAGAACATGACATAAAAACAAATGTCGACAGATCCGAAATGACTACATTTAATAATAACAAAATAGTTATTTAATTTTGGAAATAGTTTAATGGCTCATAGTGCTGATGTTAGGTAACCTTTTAATATTATTTAATTTGTCCTTTATAGTATAAATATTAATAATATTAGTATTAATATAAGTTCAGTTCAGTTTCATTAAACGAGACGCATAAAATAAAAATAAAAAATGTATGAATAACTATCAGCTACTTAATTATAACGAAATTGATCACTGGTTAGCAAGTCGATTACATCCGATTTGTAAATCAAAACGATTAATCTTTGCCTCCGCAACGACTAAAATGAAGAATGTTATGTGGTAAATGCACAACCCTATGTTAGCAAATGAAATCGCCCTCCCCCCCTTGCAGGCGAACACGGGGATGTTTTCCGTCCGCTTCGGATAACGCGTTTGCTTGTTAAAAATAACAAAACCACGCCAACACCAACGCCCATATTTTGATAAATATGTGATGTTTGGTGTTTAAAAACATAAAACAGTGTCGCAGTAGACCCGGCTTAACACTATTGTACCTGAAAATCAGATTTTGAAAAAGAGTAGCCATGAGTTTCTTTGCCAGTATTCTTCTCATGAGCTCTACGCATTTTTGGAAACTGGAAATTATGGATCGACACAGGCAGGCAGTAGATTTTTGGTGTTTTCGCCTAATTTACCTCGACAATACAGCACATGCTGTGCCGTCTGTGTTGATCTATGATTTTTAACTATAGCTTCAATTTGACGTTCATGAGTGTCACTTGGTGTCTTAGATGAATAAATGATTTTGATTTGATTAGATGGCGTTGTGTGTTTGCCGTCTGAAATATATAATAATAATAAATCTCTTTATTGTACACCAGATGCATCCAAAGGTAAGTTTAAAATTAGAGAAGTACAATTGGCGGCATTATCGCCCGGAGGCAATCTCTTACGGGCAACCATTGGATGGAGAGAAAAACAGGATTATGAGATAGTGTAGGGTAGTGTCTGGTGTAAAACTAGATAAGACGAAAAAATAAATAAAGTAATAAGGATATATACCGTTATAATAATACATAGTGTGGTTTATGAAATAGATACAAACAAGGAATAAGATAAATATACAGTTAATTACATATATACATGTAGTAGTGTGACTGTGTGACCCAATTGACAAAAAAAAAAAAGCAGGTTAAGGGGTATTGATGTCTCCCAGATAATGCTCCTTCACAAGTCTCTTGAATGCAGTTAGTGTTTGTGCACGTCTAATTGCGACTGGTAAGGCATTCCACAACCGAACTGCTTGGACACAAAAGGAGTGGTCGAGAAATTTAGTAGAATGACCAGGCATTTTCAGTTTCAGGTTCTCTGATGACCTCAGTAATTTGGGATGTGTGTCGTGTAAGAAAGTGAACCTTGATTTGAGGTAGCGTGGGGTAAGAGGATTAAAGATAATGTTATACAGAAGAGAAAGGACGTGTGCATTCCGGCGAAGGCGGATGGGTAACCACTTAAGCTTTTTACGATAATAGGAGACATGATCATATTTTCGTAAACCGAATATGAATCTTATACAGAGGTTTTGGAGTCTTTCAAGCTTATTTAATTGGTCTTCATTAAGATCTAAATAACTGGCATCAGCATAATCAAGGATAGGGAAAAGAAGGGAATGTGTAAGAGCAATCTTGGTAGAGGTAGGTAGAAAGTTGCGTAGTCTGCGCAAGGACCCTGCAGCGGCAAACATTTTGCGACTCAGCTCCTGCAGCTGAGGACCCCGGGAAAAGGTACTGTTGATATAGATTCCCAGGTTCTTTACCTTGTCACTATACGGGATAGGTGTGCCGTCGCAAGAGACCTGAGGCAGTGAAGTCCATTCAATCTTGGATATCATTCTTGAACTTCCCACGACAATGACCTGAGTCTTGGTTGGGTTTATCTTCAGACCGTGGGAAGTGCTCCACTTACAGATTTTTTCCAAGTCGCTATTTGTAGTGTTAACTGCAGCAGCCAGATAAGCCGGTGGTGCCGTGGTATAGATCTGGAGATCATTCGCGTAAAGGTGGTAGGACGAAGTTAAATTATTAGTGATGGTGTTGATAAAAACGGAGAAAAGTAATGGAGATAGCACGCCGCCCGTGTAAGTGCTACACCAAGAAGAGACAGTGTTGTCAATGCTAATGCGCTGCCGGCGACCAAACAGGTAGTTGTGAAACCAGTCAATCGCAGTTGGAGATATGTTAAGAGAGCGTAATATACATAGCAGTATGTCGAAATCGACGGTGTTAAAGGCATTACTGAAGTCTAGAAGTGTAAGGACTGTGAGTTCACCGTTTTCCATAGCGGATCTGATGTTCTCCGTAATGTGAACTAGAGTAGTGGTGGTGCTATGGCCGGGTCAAAAACCGGACTGGAGAGGATTTAAAAGCAGGTTTGTGGAAAGGAAATTCGAAAATTGAGTGTGAATTAAGCGCTCGAGGACCTTGGAAAGGAAGGGGAGGATAGAAATGGGGCGGTAATCGGCAAAGGATCCGGGGTTCTTCTTTTTAGGGATGGGAATAATATTTGAATCCTTCCAGACCTTTGGGAAAACGTTAAAGGAGATTGAAAAATTTAATATGTGACAGATGGCAGGAAGAATTTCATCCAGGATTGGGAGGATCATGTTACGACTTAAACAATCAGAGCCCACTGCATTCGAAGTAATAGAATTTTTTTTTTTTTTTTTTTTTTTTTTTTTTTTTTTTTTATGTTTGGCCTGCCAAAATGACTCTACTCTGCCTGATGGAAAGCATAAAGCAGAATCCACGAGTGGTGGCCACCATACTCATTGCGAATACAACAATGCAGTATGGCGACCCACACTATGGCGGCCTAGTGATGCTTCTGCATCTTTTAGTCTAGTCAACAAGTATGGAACTTGTTGACTAGACTAATTGGGCCTCCGGTCTCGTACTCACCAACGAAACACGACAGCACAAACGCTGTCATTTTACGTTGATTTTCTGTGCGAGGGTAGTACCGCCCCGGTCGAGCCGGCCCATTCGTGCTGAAATCAGCGTGGCTCTACTACCTTTAAGCGTGGCTCTACTACCTTTTTATTTTTTTTTAATTACCGTTTTATTAATTATGCTCTTCTTGACATCACAACCAGTAATTGTAGTATTTATTATTATTTATTTATTAAATAGAGCTACGTTAATTACGTACTATCTTTTATAGAACTACTAGCTGACCTACGAAACCTCGTTTGCGTCCCAATTACCATCCCGGTTTTAACCCTAAAAGGGGGTTGATTTCTAAAGATACATTATTAGTACACCTCCACACCATCTATAGAGCATACATTTTAAATTTCTTCAAAAACATAGGACTTTCATACAAACTTCCAACCCCCGTTTTACCCCCCTAGGGGTGGAGTTTCGTAAAATCCGTTCTTATCGGATGTCTACACCCTATACTACCCTAACTAACCTGCTAAATTTCAAGTTTGTAGGTGTTACAGTTTCTGAGATTTCGTGATTAATAAGTGAGTGGTATTTCGCTTTTATATATATAGATATCGTACCTCATGCAAGTGGTCAGGAATTACTAATGGCGCCTTTAAAGAAAACACATTCTTCCGTTTCAAGATTTAATCACAGAAAAGCATTACATCACAGTTATTATGTACCCAAAACTATAATAAAATGAAATATTTACAACAAATATATCAAAATACACAAATTGAAGTCACTCACAATATAATATTGCAGGGGTGAAGCACTGTGCTTCGGCGATTTTTTTAAATCTAAAATTATTCACTATTTAAGTGCGTTCGCGAGATGTCGTGAAACTCCTAGGGCAGCTTATGTTTCGCCGGTGCCTCCGTTCTCAGTCCTGTAAAAATAATGAAAATTTTGTATCATTCATAATACTGGACATATCACGCAAAATAGGTAAAAATAAGTGAAATAATAATATCATATCACTTTTTGGTTGCAACACTACAGTACTATCTGACACTGAGGGTCAACTCATGCTGGTGCAGAGTGGAAGCGCATCAAAGCTTTAATTCACAAGTAAAGTCTGGCCAGTTCCAGAAGACCTGTGACGACGCATTTCTCGCTACTACTTAGCAATTTAATCTTTTGAACTGCCTCGTTGGTCTAGCGGTTAGCATAAGCGACTGTCAATCAAGACGTCCCGGGTCGAACTGGTGTTGGGTTTTTCTTACAAGAAATTCTTATCAGTAGCCCGAAGAATGGAATATGGCGGTGTTTCCCGCCTGTGCCTCGGAGAGCACGTTAAGCCTTCGGTCCCGGTTGTCATGAACATCTATGGCAATCGTTATTGGGAAGTCAGTGCCCTCAAATATACTGACAACTAAGTTCAACAATCGAATTCAGTTCACCCTCAGGGTTGCGGAGGTCCGATGCCAGTCGCTCCGTGGAAAAACTGATATTCAGGTAAAACCGGTGAACTAGTAGCCGACCCCAATTTATCTTGGGAATAATAAAGCCTAGGAAGATGATGACTCAGCAATTTTTGTCTTAAAAAAAATGTGTATTGTGATCTGTAATAGGTGTGTGAATTAGTTATGTTAAGTTTCAGATCGGCGCTCCGATGCGCTTCTTTTCTACTTTAATATGAATTGACCCTAACCTAATTCAACACACTTGGTTTCGAGTTTTTTTACTGTTACATTCCTCGATATCACTCCTGGCTAAAACTATATAGAAGGGTGAAATATACATAGATGTCAATGTTGCGTAAATAAGAAAGTGGACAAAGTTGAGTTCACAAAAAGTGTGACTTGGATAAACACATGGGATAGTGAGCACCACACTAAATGAAACCCAGAATGGTACAGACATGGGTACAAATTTTAAGAAAAGTCGAGTGGAAAAAATGAGCGCTGAAACACAATCAGCAATACAGCAAACAATAAACACTCAATATTATAATACTAAAAAGATTCAACGTCTTTATACAAGAAATTATTTTTTTCTGTTGTAATAATGCTTGTAAAACCAGTATTTCATTAGTATGATAACAGTTCATGAAACTTTATTTCAGCCTCATAATATACCTACTGTTTACATTCTGCATTTTACTGTAATTGTTTAATACATTCTAGAATCAAACTCACTTGTACTTGTTCCACTATTTTTATTTTTTCTTTACACCTGACCGGTTTCGCCTTATGGAATTCTCAAAGGTTATCACTATTTTTATTTTTTCTTTACACCTGACCGGTTTCGCCTTATGGCATTCTCAAAGTCCTTTGAGAATGCCATAAGGCGAAACCGGTCAGGTGTAAAGAAAAAATAAAAATAGTGGAACAAGAACAAGTTAGTTTGATTCTAGAATGTATTGCAACAAGTTCCATCAAGTGCGGACAATCGAGAGTATAAATTATATAATTGTTTAATGTTTTGTTATCTCAACGAGTTGCTATGTAATAATACTATGTTTAACAGTATCTTTTGATACACTTCCGAATAGTAATAAAGATATAATTATTTATCAAGCTAACATAAACATGTTACTTTCAGGGTCACGGTTTAGATTTCAAAACTAGTTTGAACATGCATCGCCTGGATAAATTATTACAACCCTGTAACTTTAATATCTCTGCCACTGTGATGCTGGGTCACTAAGCCGTTGGAGCGTGTAAAAGCATCACTAAGTCGCCATAGTGTGGGTCACCACGCTGCATTGTTCGCAGTGAAGATGGCGACTCTTAAATTTTACGCATGCTTTCCACTTTCCATCTAGCAGAGTATAGTCATTTTTGGCAGCAAATAATATAAAAAAAAATCGGATTTTATCTTGCCGATTTCATCGTGAGAGCCATTTAATATGTATATATAGTATGTATAATATAATAAATATAGCCAAATACACACATCAAAAGTGTCTAGGGATCAAGCATTTTTATGCGGATTTCTTGAGATTGAGATGTGGCTTTGGCCCTGGCCTGCTCAGTCGCCAGACTTGAACCCGATTGAGCATGCATGGGATATGCTACAGAGAAGAGCTCTGCCGAATATGGAGGGTATCCAGTCGCAAGAAGACCTTTTTTTGTTGTTGCAACGAACATGGGCGGCCATTCCACAGCGTGTTTGGATGAACTCATTTTGAGTATGCCAAACCGATGTTCTTGTGTTGTTAGTGTTCGCGGTAGAAACACGGATTATTAATTGTTTAAGTTACCTAATAAAATGTTAAAGAAAACTGTTATTTCAGTCTTTTTTTCGAACTTTAATGTTAGTGGTGCAAATGTCAAAAATCCCTTTATTAGGAAAATGGCAAATTTGTTTATTAATGCAAAGGTGACTTGGTTTATCGTTACTGTGACAAACGAAAACACTTTATTTGATGAATCCTTAAAGAAAATTTTAATTAATATCAATCAGGAGAAAAGTTATTGCAAAAATATATGTTGATCCCTAGACACATATGTTGATCCCTAGACACTTTTGATGTGTGTAATAAAATAAATCATGTCTACCGAAAAGTCATTATTCTAACGTTATATTAAGGATTCGTGATTTTTGCAATTATTTAACTGCCACTAATAATTTCCGCCTTATGTTATGCTGTGGAGCACTTGCAGAACGTGACGTATTTTGCAAGTCATTTTTATGTGTTTTTTACTTTTTAGAAGTTTTAAAAGGTTATGGTGTTATTTACTAGCAGACTTAAGCCTCGAAGTTGATGCTATATTGATACTATTAAAGATTAGGTTTTAGAAACTATGTATAATGAAAAAAGAACAAAAAAGGTTGCTCACATATTTCACTTTTCTAGTTCGTAAACGGCACTTTTCGGTATTGGTTGTCTACATTCGCCGCAGGTTCTTAAGAAAGACCTGTTCACATTGACAACACTGTACTTACTATTTTCTTACACACTTATTTTTAACCGACTTCAAAAAAGGAGGAGGTTCTCAATTCGACCGTATATATATATATATATTTTATGTGTGATCGCGGATAACTTCGTCGTTTATTAACCAATTTTGATGATTCTTTTTTTAATGCAAAGGATATATCCCAACGGTGGTACCATGATAAGGACACTAAGATCTGACGATGGCATCCAAGAGAAATCGAGTCGAACCTTGAAGTCGGTTTTTGTTTTTGTTAAAATTTTACTTGTTAAGTATTCTAGAACTACTAAGATTATTTCTCATAGTTAATTTATTTTGTTTCCATTGGCCTACATTAAAACGAAAGGTTTTACCTAAAGATTCTTAGCTAAACACTTTCGTTTAAAATTCAACCAAAAAGACGATAATATTTAAAATTAATTCTACATACTACTAAGGCTATAAAAGAATCAATTTCTCAGACTTTAAATAAAAGCATAATTCATATCAAATCGTTCATTCGAATTGTGATCTTCAAAAGAAGTAAGTCGTAGTCCATAGGTAACACACTAGCTCTAAGATAGATAGATACTTACTTCATAAACTTATCCGCCTTGTTGTGTATGAACCACATGAGCGCAAACAGACAGCTGGGCGGGCTGTTCAGGGTCTCTTCAGACGTCAACATCTTTTCTATTTCGGGGATAGTCTTTTCAACAACTTCGATTATTTCACCGCAAACGCCTCCACCTGAAAAGAAACATGCTTATTAAAATCAAAATGAATTATTTCCAATTGTCTACTGCATCTGTAGCTTTGAACAACCCCCACGTCACAGGATTTATTCGTAGTGCGGGAGTTGTCTTTTATATACAGAACTTTCAATTCTCTGGTAAAACAGGCATTATTCGTCGGTTAGTATTTAGTCCTTTTATCTTATACTAGCCAACCCGGCGAACTTCGTACCACCATATTTACTAATCTATCTCAGCTTCCCGTCGCGGACAAAAAACATTACTTTGCCCGTTATCTTTTAATTTTTCTTGTACACAAACCTTGTCCTAACAATTACGAACACATAAAAAAAAGAATAATTTAATTTGGTTCAGCCGATCGAAAGTTATGCGCGTACATACATTTCGGCGATTCATTTTTGTATATGTAGATATAATAATTACAAATTTTAACAAAAAAAAAACCGACTTCAACCGACCAAATTTAAATGGGACCATTCAGGAAGCACCAGCTTTCAAATAAAAAAAGAATCATCAAAATCGGTTCACCCAGTCCAAAGTTATGAGGTAACAAACATAAAAAAAAATAAAAAAAATACAGTCGAATTGAGAAACTCCTCCTTTTTGAAGTCGGTTGAAAATCAATTGCTGTTCGTTTGTCTCGCTAAAACTCGAGAACGGCTGGGCTGATTTAGCTGATTTTGGTTTTGATGTGATATTTGATATTTGTCGTAGTCCAGGGAAGGTTTAAACGGTGAAAAATTAAAAATAACTTGTAAATCCAAATGTCACGTGTACGAAGTAGCGGGCACAGCTAGCAAGTTTATAAAATAGTATCGTTAATTAAACATATTACATAAGAAAGTACCTATAGCCAACACTAGTAAAAGTAATTGAATAACCGGTTTCAATGAGTTAGACTGATGATAGCTAGTTTCATTTTTCCCGCCTCTGACATAATATTTGAAACATCAAAAATTCACTTTACTGTTTGCATAGTCGGGGATTTTCGTTGTAGTTTTTATTAACTTGGTACTATTAATTTCTGAGATAAAGTTATAAAATAAAATATTTAAGTACCTACACGAATATTCCATTATGGCACGTTTATTGTGACCATGTAGATTTGTATCGCAAGATAAAGACATTGAATTTACAATTCAAAGAGTGTGATTTAGCGGGTTTTAGACTTTTAGACGAGTTACAACAAAAATATTGGTGGCAAATATGTGGTAGGCCAATATCTTTAACAATTATTATACGGCTCTTTAGTAAACATAAATATATTTTCGCACTAATATTATAAGGGCGAAAATTTGGGTGTCTGTATGTTTGTTCCTGATTCACATTCAAACAAACAACGAACTATTTATTGACGTAGGCCCGACTACAAACACATTGACAGCTGTAGACTGTGGCGACTTCCACATACATCGCAACAGAAACATACTACTGCGCCATCTACCGAAGATACATCGAGGAAACTAAGAAACTACCAATTACCAATCCTGAATCGCGCAGTGAAAGTTCTCGCGACAGTTAACATATATACAACATCCCAACATCAACCGTTGGGCAGTTGGCCCGCCAGGCATGATCACCTCGCCTGGTCGGAGGATCCTCCCTTTGTGTCGGAGGGACATGACACCCGTCCCCCCACAGTGGTGACCCCGACGTGATTGGAAGCAGCCTTCGAAGCAGCATCAGCACGCCACCATCATATTCACTCCCACAGCAAGTCTCACAGCCAGCCAGCAACCTCGGCCTCAACAGGGATAAACCACACGCAGGAAGCGACCGCTCCAGCCTGGTTACCCCTACGGCCTCATCAGCGTCTAGGCACAGCACACTGCAGCTACGGTCCACGTAAGCAGAGCATATCTCTCCCGTCTATGCAGCAGCCAGCCACTACGCAGCAACCGCCCCGACTCACTGGGGACCTCACCGCAGCACCGCGCACCGCACGCTATCCCGACTCACTGGGATCAGCGGACTTCAGCCCCGACTCACTGGAACTAGCGGCACTCAGTTCCGACTCACTGGAACTACTCACTCCTGGCACTGGCAAGCTCCTCAACAGAGCACAGACAGCTGACTCAACATATATCAACCGCCGGTCTTGGACGGGAGTGATGTGGCGACTTCCACATACAGCGCAACAGAAACATACTACAGCGCCATCTACCGAAGATACATCGAACTACGGAGTAACGAAGGAAACTAAGAAACTACCAATTACCAATCCTGAATCGCGCAGTGAAAGTTCTCGCGACAGTTAACATATATACAACATCCCAACATCAACCGTTGGGCAGTTGGCCCGCCAGGCATGATCACCTCGCCTGGTCGGAGGATCCTCCCTTTGTGTTGGAGGGACATATCACCCGTTCCTCCACATAGACATTTTAACCTTTTTAGAAACTTGTATTTTTTTTTATGTATGAGCCTGCCTGATGCATCAAAGAGTAGTGGTCACCATGCTCATTGCGAATGCAGACAATGCAGCATTGTGACATGACGGCCTATTGAGATGCTTCTGCATCATTGGACTACATAATAGAATATGTACCTATACAAAATGTACAGAATCTGCATTCCAAACTAGGCCTAGGCCTGTATTTTGAGATACAAATATTCCGTTTTGTAACACTACAGTAATAATCACAAATTTTAACAAAATAAACCGACTTCAATCTGTACCAAATTTGAATGGGATCATACGGGAAGCATCAGCTTTCAAATAAAAAAGAATCATCAAAGTCGGTTCACCCAGTCGAAAGTTATGAGGTAACAATCATAAAAAATACAGTCGAATTGATAACCTCCTCTTTTTTTTAAGTCTGTTAAAAAGTACTGAGACATGTGTAGTGTCGATACTGAGATATGTAGTTAACGATTCGACTTTAGATAAAATTTGATATTGAACTAGTTAAGTGAACTAGTTCAAAAATTAGCTTCTGTGTTAATCCAGTGTGTCAATGACACACTGGATTAACAGAGAAGCTAATTTTTATCCCGAAAAAATGAAGTGTTCCTGTGGAATGAGCATGGAATTGAAATATATTTGATACACTTATAAGGCACTATTTTACATATTTGTCGGTATATGGATTGTGTCAATTTATAATTCTATTTCCAGTGCGTGATAACACTTGAATGAATACGGGTTGTGTTGTGACACTCCTTTACCCATGACTAATTACACCTATACTACATTTATTGATACAAAAATCTTTATAATTCAATAAAGAACTGAAACTGACAATATGTATGTGTAAATTTTAGATATTATGTAATGTACTTCATCGTTAGTACAACCAAGGTCACCGCTATATGTTAGGTATATTGTGCTTATTCAGTTAGCGGTGATAAGCACATATTAGTAACATGAACAAAATAATCATTTTCGTTCATGTACATCACTAATAATATCGTACCAATTCATGTTTTTTATACATAAACTATATATCTATATATATATAAAAGCGAAATACCACTCACTTATTGATCATGAAATCTCAGAAACTATAATACCTACAGACTTGAAATTTGGCAGGTAGGTTCCTTATAGGGTGTAGACATCCGCTAAGAACGGATTTTACTAAACTCCACCTCTAAGGGGACAAAACGGGATTGGAAGATTGTATGAAAGTCCTATGTTTTTGAAGAGACTTGAAATTTTAAATGTATGCTCTGCAGATGGTGTGGAGGTGCGCTAATAATGTATCTAGCTTTTCCGAATATCATTAAAAATTATTTGTAAATAACTAGCTCCACGCGACGCGTACGAAGTCGCAGGCGGCCGCTAGTACCTATATAAAACAAATTCGTGTTAGTTACACTACTTATAATTTAAGAATGGCTGGACATATTTTTATGATTTTTGTGTTTTTGGAGTTGTCTTCGTCCGGAATAGGATAATAAGTATTAAAATACGGTATTCATTAAAAAAAAAACTTTAAAAACGATGATCTGCTCATTAATTGACTGTTAGGCGGAACGAAGTTTGCCGAGTCAGCTAGTTATAATTTTTTTTTTTTTTTTTTTTTTTCATTTATTTATTTATTTATTACAATATCACCTTCACTATCATTACAGGTTGCCCTAATGCGATAAGGAGGCTAACTTACATTTCTAATATTATGTCTATTTCTTTACAAATGAATAAAGAAACATATATACAGTAACGAAATATAAACTCAAAAAAAATAACAATCTATCTTAAAATTAAAAATATAAAACAAAGTATTGCAACTTTTATGTCTTGTAACAAATTAAATTTACAAGACATTTTGCGAGTACACTCAATTGACACGAAAAAATATCAAAATCTTTGTGAACTTCGTTAATTAGATGGATAATTCGCGTAAGCGGTGCTTTCTCAAGTAAGTTAGTCCTGGCTACTGGCACAGCCAATAGAGGCGGGCGTCGGCGCCTCCACACGTAGCGGTCAGGCACGCACAGGTTCAGGTGGCCCAGTACCCCAGGATTATGTTCTAGACCACGTAGTAGTTTTATTACATACACAGCAAGCGTGTTTTCACGTCGCACTCTAAGTTTGTAATATCCAACCATACCCAGCACAAACATAGTTGGGTACATCAATGGGAAGAACGGGTATACTCCGTACAGTTTTAAATATAAGTGTCTTGTAAACTTATTCTGAACCCGTTCTAACATGTCACAATATTTTGCTTCATGCGGAGCCCAAATGACCGCACTATGTTCCAGGTGGCTACGAACTAATGCGTCATACAATACCTTCAGAGTTGTAATGTTGGTGAAACCATGAGACTGTCTTAGAACAAAACCGAGGCTTCTGTAGGCTTTCTTACATATATTCACTATATGTTCGCGGAACCTTAGATCCGGAGTGAAATGTACCCCTAAATCCCTCACCTGCGAAACTCGTTGCATGGGCGTGTCTTCTACTTTGTACTCGTACTGTATAGATGTTCGTGCGCGAGAAAAAGTCATCACTGAGCATTTAGACGCGTTTAAATATAGTTTATTCTCATGGCTCCAATCCACCACTCTTTTTATGTCATTCTGCAAACGTTCACAGTCTGACTCATCCCTGACTTCTATTAACAACTTAAGGTCATCTGCATATAGTAAACAGGAGCCATGCCTCACGACCTCACGAACGAAATAAAATGCCCTGTCTCGCCTGATTGTCTGAACTGAATATAATAAACTATCCCGATCGGTAAATAATGTTTAGGCCCAGTATTAGCACTATCTACTAAACTCCTCCCTCCTCCTCTGTAAAATTACTACAGATTTCGTTTTCACAAGTGTTGGATAGATACATAAATGCCAGATATACATACATATTTATCAGCAACTTTTATCTGTTAAAAAGTGATATGTGGCAGATAAATATATGACATTTTATCAAGAACTGATGAAACTAGCGCTCAATAATCAGTAAGAGCAGGTTTTATTTTAACTAACGGTAACCTATCACGTTATGGCACATTTTGGTTGCTTTGATGAGAATTGAGATTAATAATTTTTTTTAAATCTCCCTAGGCTGCCATATTGTAGGTCACCAGTACTCACCAGTCAGCATACTACATTGACCACGTTCGCATTGAGTATGGTGACCTCTTGATTCTACTTATGCTTTACATCAGGCAGAGTAGTCATTTTGGGGGCTAATTTAAAAAAAGATCGGTGTATTGTAAAGTGGATCGTGTCAAAATTTGAGCTCGATCGGTGTAGGTACTTTTCCAGTTTGTGACGCGTACACAAAGGAACTTAACATTTAATCTATACTAATATATAAAGCTGCAGAGTTTGTTTGTTTGTTTGAACGCGCTAATCTCAGGAACTACTGGTCCGATTTGAAAAAATATTTCAGTGTTAGATAGCCCATTTATCGAGAAAAGCTATAGGCTATATATCATCACGCTAAGACCAATAGGAGCGGCGCATCAACGAAGAATGTCAGCTAGTATTTAAATATACAGATAACATCGAACATTACGTTCAAAAACCATAATTAAAATTAAAAACTATTATTCAAATTCAACGAATCCCCACGACACTGATGGCGGCGATACGGTGAATAATAGAATACCACACGCAATCAATGGCTTTCTATGAAACTGTTCAAGTAAAGAATAATAAGTGTCGTTAGAAGGTTATTTAAAGCATTTGTTGTAGTGTTGCGTGTCAATAACAACGAAACAAATTATATGTCGAAATTGTCCTTAAAGCGGTTTGTAACATGCACTTTGTACAACAAAAAAGTACCTAATTTACTTTGGTTGGAACATGAATTTGATGTTGCATGTTTTGTGAGTCTACAAATATTATTTTTGAAACTGCTAGAGACCCGGCCAGGCTTCGTACGGAACTCTTTGAAATTCTCAGATTTCCTCTACTATGAAATTATCTATTGTTGAAAACTGCATAAAATCTGTTGAGTAGTTTAAAAGATCTAAAAGCGAACAGTTAACAGAAGCGACTTCATTTTATACTTACTATGTGTAGAAGAGTCAAATAGTATACAATTACACTTCAAGAAAAAAAGAAAAAGATAAAAGTTATAGAGCAAAAGATATGAAAGAATGACTTTTAACCATTACCTACCTCAATGATGGTTCAAATTTATTTCTTGAGATGCTTTAGATACCTTAAATACCACAAAATTGACAGCATTGACTTCGTTGTCTTAAGTCGAGTCTCCACCGAACATAAGTTGTCAACTTTTATGTTGTCAACACGTGTTGGTGACAAAAGTTTCTGTAATTTCCTTGTGTTGGCAACAAAAATTGTCAACAAATGTTAGGAACCGTGTTTCTGTTTTTGGCGGTAAACATCAAAAGAATACGCTTGTTGCAGATATTAATTGGCTCTGTGGAGACGCTTAGTTCGATTTGTAGGCGACTCGGTGTGACATAATGGAAACAAAAGTTGCCGATTTTCTCAAGAGTTGCAAACAGTCGGAAACACTGCAATTGACAACAATTTCGGTGTAGACGCGCCTTTAGAGATCTGACAGATCGTCAAAATAATTAAGTCGAATGAGAAGTGGATACAATTTAATAGATTCCTAGCTTTTACCTACGGCTCCGTGCCTCCGTCCGCGTGTATGTCTACATACTCGAATGTTTGTAGATATGTAGTTGTAAATCAAAATATATCCATGCCTTTTACTGTAATCGGTGCAGCGGTAAAGCCGCGAAATCACAACTGACAGAGAGTTACCTTCGGGCAGAAGCTAGTGTGGAATAATATGTAGTACCTACTTATAAAAGTACCAAAATTAAACCTATATAAGAGAGTATTGGACTTAATTAATTAGACAAACAATTGAATGTAGGTTAATGTAAATATCAACTGTCATGTCACTAATTAGTAGGTGCTCACAAAAAATTGCGAAAGCATGTTTGTCACGTCATGATGACGTGTTTAAACACGCATCGAGGACGGTTAAACTAATGTGCTTAATTATGCTTGTCGGATAACAAGGCGGAATTTCGTTCCCAACTAGTTCGCGTACTTTTCAGTAAATAAAATGTACAAATCTCGTACATACGTTGATGTCTCGAGACATCAACATACGTTGATGTCTCGAGACATCAACGTATGGGGCAAAACCCTTTAGGTACTGCTGTGTCCGTTCTATACGTAATAATATTAGTTCAATGATGTATGTCATGTTTATTCAACTTTTTTTTTATGGGAATCTTTTCCACACTTTTTTGGCGTAATGTCCGAAATTATTTCGTTTTTCGTTTTTTTTTTCTTTATTCTTATTATATTCCTATAATCCAATCAGCGCGCGACTTGCGATTCGTTGCATACCATTACACAATCTTTCGACTGTTTACAATCTCGCTAGATAGATTATAATCCAACGGTTTTTGCAATCTTACGGTGACAAAAACTTTTATAAATATTTAAGTATGTTTAAAGTGGTCTTATTACCATAGTACAGGCTTTACCTAGTTTGGGATCAGATGGCCGTGTGAGATGTTTGAGGATATTATTACACACTTACCTTGTTCTGTTCTCATTTCATCTGTTACTTCGCAGTAGTAAAGGACTTGGAGGGCACCTTGAACACCAACACCTGACCTGGGGATGAGATTTTTAACATTACACTGTGGTATTTATTTAACAAAATTTGCTATACAGGCATGCTATGCTCATGCTCAACATGTGTGTGCATGAGTCTCCAATCTATACTAATATTATAAAGCTGCAGAGTTTGTTTGTTTGTTTGAACGCGCTAATCTCAGGAACTACTGGTCCGATTTGAAAAATTCTTTCAGTGTTGGATAGTCCATTTATCGAGGAAGGCTATAGGCTATATTTTATTTTAAAAAAATTTAGGGATCCGTAAGAAAATTGCTATTTTCTAACCCAAGGTGTGAAATCGAAAACCTATTTTTGCGTGCGCTGCAAAGACTATTGACAATAGAACAAAATAATGTATTAAGGGTTTGTAGGGCCCATTAAGATCTACAAAAAAGTCCGCGAGAGCATATATCTAACTATCATGGTTTAGTCACAATAACCGCTTTTGTGTTCGAAAAAATTATTAAATCGTCTGAAGAAAGAAACTACGTTAAATGTGTATCGTAATATTAATCCTTATCCAAATTAAGATTTATGTTATCAAGGGTATTTATGTAGAAGTAAAATACTTTTTGTTTCATCCCAATCCGACATTTCGTTTAGAAGTTATCACGAGTATAAGACGGTAAGAGTGGGTACCTAATAATGAGTTATTTGCCAAAGAGTTTTTATCAACATAATGTGTAATATTAATCTTTATCTAAATAATTGTGTTGTTAATTATGAGTATTAGATCTTAGAAGGTAGGTAGTAGAGCCACGCTGATTTCAGCACGGTAGGGCCGGCTCGACCGGGGCGGTACTACCCTCGCACAGAAAATCAACGTAAAATGACAGCGTTTGTGCTGTCGTGTTTCGTTGGTGAGTGCGAGACCGGAGGCCCAATTAGTCTAGTCAATAAGTTCCATACTTGTTGACTAGACTAAAAGATGCACAAGCATCACTAGGCCGCCATAGTGTGGGTCGCCATACTGCATTGTTGTATTCGCAATGAGTATGGTGGCCACCACTCGTGGATTCTGCTTATGCTTTCCATCAGGCAGAGTAGAGTCATTTTGGCAGGCCAAACATAAAAAAAAAAAAAAAAAAGAAGAGTATAATAAATACATCTATACTAATATATAAAGCTGAAGAGTTTGTTTATTTGTTTGAACGCGCTAATCTCAGGAACTACTGGTCCAATTTGAAAACTTATTTCAGTGTTAGATAGCCCATTTATCGAGGAAGGCTTAGCCATAAAGGCTTCCATAAAATAATAAGATAATAATTACATTTATAATAAAATTTTAAGATCAAGGTAAAATAGCAATAGGGGATGAAAGTTTGTATGGAAATATGCAAGGTTTGTGAAGGAAAGGCAAGGCAAGGCCTATGTCCAGCAGTGGACTGCGATAGGCTGATGATGATGATGCAAGGTTTGCGAAAATGCTTCATGAGTTTGGGACAGGAGACAAAATATTAGAGCTATTCAGATGTAACATTTACTGAGTTATCACAATATGCTTAAGAGTGCTTACCCGAACGGGCAGACATGTGAGGCCAGACGACTATGCCGCATGCAGATGTTGAATTTTGCTACTACAAATTCGTTATTATTCACTAGGATTCGATTTGTTTACATGATTTTTTGTTTATTCAAAACTTATACTTTTTCTTCGCGAAAAAATCCGAAGGAAAAGTATCCGGCGGGATTTAAACACAAAAAAAAGCAAAAGGGGTACGCCGCAAGATGAAATAAATGCCTGTATGACACATATGTATTATGGGTACATGTTAAAAAGTTTTGTCTTACTACAATTATGCGAGTACAACTTCACAATGATTTATGAGCAGTGTCAATATGCAAATGCTCTTCTAAAAATAGGAGATGATTGTATGCCAAATGACAGTAACGACATGATTACACTGAGACGTGAGTTCTGGTATATGATAGCACACATGATCTAAAAATAATATCTATTCTGATCCGCCGACTAATGAGACAGTTATCAAATAAACGAACAGATCATGTCAGACGTGGAGGAAGATGTTAACGAATACCTCTCAGGAAACAATGCAAGGGAAACTGAACCAGTCATATCATAACTTATGCATAAAGTTTTTTAAATCTTTAGAATCATCAGGAGCGCATTCCCATAAGTTAAGACTGAAAGTTAATGTTCCAGTCCTATTAATAAGAAATATTGAGCGACAAAGATATGTAATGGTACACGGCTACAAAATACACATCTGGGGTACAACATTGTAAACGAAAATGTTTCAATTCCCCGTATTCCAATAATTCAAACTTATTTGCAATTTTAATTTAAAAGAATGCAGTTTCCGCTGAAAACAACATTTGCACTACCAATTATCAAAGCCCAAAGACAGACGGTTAAAGTTGCAGTTAATTTAAAAAAAACATGTTTTTCAAATGGCAGCACAATCGCGTGTATCAAATCAGCTAAATAACTATATTTTGACAAAGGATGGCAAATCAAAAACGTAGTATTTTAAAATTGAAAAATTGAGAATTTGCTCAGGCTGAGGGAAAACTCAAGCAGAATCCAACAGTGGAGGCAACCATACTCGCTGTGAAATCAGACAATGCAGAACCAAACCGTTTGGTTCGAGAGCGTATTTCTAAGACTGAGGCGGACTTCCAAGACCAGCACGTGTTGTTCTGTAGAGGAAGGGAGAAGGTGGGATCAGTTGGAAGAACGCTTCAGAACTATGGTAGTCCTCTACCGCTTTACCATGGAGAGCCATGGTAAAGCGGTAGAGGACTGCCATAGAGGCGATATCTCTCCGCAACTGCAGAGGCTCAAAGGAATCGGTAGTATTGGGACTGTTGATAATGCGGACTGATTGCCGCTGCAAAAGATCGAGAAAATGCCTAGATCCATCACAAAGATGAGAACACTACGGACGAGCGTACCTGGGTCTTATAAAGGAGTCACAAATGCTCGGGCGCGAAAAACCGTCTCACCCTGTTCAGGCTGCCTTAGTGGTGCCCTCGATGTACTCCCGTGGGTTGAGGTCTCGGCAAATATCCATGCCCAGGACACCGAGCTTATTCCGTAGTGGCAGTTGAGTGCTCTGAAAAGTGGGGAGGGGAAGAAACGGAGACTTTTTGGTAGAGAACGGACACACCTGTGTTTTCTTACCGTTGAACTGGACCAGATTCTCATCACCCCATTGTTAAATGCGGTTCAAAACCCAGTCAAGCTCAGCGACAAGCTCCTATCCATTTTCCTCAACGTCTACTATCTTGGCTGCAGGGTATCCATAATATCGCCCATGCACTGTGCTATCGTCTGCATAGCAATGTATATTGCCAAGGGCTAATATGTCATTGACATGCAGAAGAAACATCTTGGGTGACAGGACCGAATTCTGAGGTACGCTAGCGTTTACCTCCAGAAAAGCAGAGGCCGCGCCGTCCGTCGCAAAGAACCCGAATGCGAAGGCGCTGATGAAGAAAAGAGTCAATCTAGAGACGACTCTAGGAGGCAGACCGAATGCTTAGAGGTCGGAGAGAAGCGAACGGTGCAAGAACAGGTTGAAAGCCTTGGCCATGTCGAAGGTCGAAATAAGCTCATACAAAATACTTTTTATTTTATGTACTTATATAAATACTTAAATATGTTTTTAACAGTGAAAAGTGTGTCTTATTTTTAAAATAATATTAGCCTTAATAATTAAAACTGCTACCCAAAGTCACTGTTCCACGCGGACGAAGTCGCGGGCGCAGCTAGTGTTATATATTATTATTATTATTGATGGCCTTTACCAGTCCACTGGCTCCACACTACTCGGCCCTAACCTCGTGGTTAGGCGAGTACGGTAGAGTACGGAGAGGCATTTCGTCTTACTTCGTACAACCTCGATGTGCCTCGGGCAACTTCCATTAGTTATCGGTTCGCGAAGTTGAACGAGGTTAGGCGAATAAGGATAGTGTGGAGAGGCACTTCGTCTTACTTCGTACAACCTTGGCTCGCCTCGGGCAACTTCCATTTGTTTTTGGTTTTTGCACCCGAGTCAAAGTTGGACATTCAACTTCGCGAGTTTTGTGCGGTTAACTTTCCCAAGTTATTTGTCTACTAAATTCGCGAGTAGTGTAAAGGGCCCATAAGCCTCTTCCTGTAAATAAAGTTTTGGCCTGCTGGCCAGACGAATTGTTATAGGGTTTGTGAAGTTTTCTTTTTCTCTTTGTGGTGATGTTGTGCTGCATAGTTTGCTCCCTTAGTCAACTTCAGACACCCATGAGATGAATAGGGTTGGTGACACTAAGTATTCTTAATCTGTCACCGCACATTTTTCATAAATATATACCATAGGGTCAGCGACGAATAAGACTAATGCAATTAAATAAAATTAATGTCACTTGCCTCGCTAGCACTTCATTTTATTTTGTTGCATCAAATAGTTGTTTTCCGATAAACTTTGGTTTTAATTTTGACTGCTTTAGTGGCGCAGTGGGAGCGTATGCGACTGCTGTGCTTGAGGTCTCGGGTTCGAGTCCCGGGTTGGACCAAATGTTTATGTGATCTGCAAATATTTGTTTCGGAGTTTCTATGTATGTATTTACAAACAACCGTATATATTCATGTATTTATGTCACGTGTCTTGCACCCATAGTACAAGCCCTGCTTAGTATGGAAATAGATGGCGTTCGGTGTTAGATGTTTAAAAAAAAAGTTACTGAATTAGTCTCTTCGCCGCCACTCCATCGGTCGGTGTTGACTCTTGAAATATCCTACTAACATTATAAATGCGAAAGTTTGTAAGTATGAATGGATGGATGTTCACTCTTTCACGCAAAAACTACTGAACAGATTTGCATGAAACTTTACAGTAATATAGCTTATACATCAGAATAACACATAGGCTATTATTAGCCGCGATAACTGACATATATGGGGGTGGAGTTAGCTTACCTATAGGACAAAACCTTCTGTAAATCTTTGACCTTAACATCATAACCACATTCTTCTAGCACTTCTTCTTTGGCTATTTCTTCCAGCGACATGTCTTTGTCTACTATTCCTGCACACATTTCTAACGCAACACCGAGTTTAGGTGAATACTTATCAGTGTCAACATGGCTCTGCTCACGGTCCACTTTTGAGATACAGTTATAATATATAGCTGTAAGAAAATGTAAATAACATACATGGGTGGTCTAAAAAAATGTTCTCCTAATTATGATGCAAGACATTTTTTTTTTTCTAATAGTCTCCTTGAACTCTTGACACTTCTCCCATTGATGCACAATGCAAATGCAAAGACACACAAATACATTCATTTATTTTTATGAATGAGTGTTGCTATATTCTTCATGTTGAAGTGAAAAACTATTTAGACCACTTAGAATTACGCAGAGGTACAAAAAAAATTTTTTTTTCATAAATAACTCTGGTTGTATGGACAACACTTAATAGGGCCAGCCTAGTATAAGTTTTTACTTTTACTTTTCCTCACAGTCATCATGTTTGGCTTCGCAGTTTGCCCGTAATGAGTTCTGCTCAAATCAAAACACCAAACACATTACCCATGAAGATTGCGTGGAAATAAACTCACACTAGGTCTGCAGTAGAACTCTAGGTAACTCATCCAGCAATCTAGGTTACTTGTGTATTGAATGTGTATGATTCAAACTTGCCGTTCACAGATTAGATTTCGCCGGTGGTAGATTTTAATAATAAATAATTGCAATAAAATGTTTTTAACATTATTTTGATGATTAAATGAGGGGAATCTATATCTATAAAATACTGTCTGACTCAATGCATCAATCTCATCAACACAGAGCCTAAAGCTTGAAGTAGTTAGTAACATAATATTCAAGTAAATATGAAACAAGAAAGTAGTTTCAGTAATATTCACTGTTTTTCAATGTGAGGCTCGAACCCACATCATCCAACTAGTAAAAAGAGGCAAGGTAAACCACTACACCATCCATGCAATAAACAAATATAAGAAGACCATGAAATTGCTTTAATAAGGCTGCCCTTTGTACACTACAAACTGGACTTTTTTTGTGTATTTTTATTTAACTCTGTAACATGGTGTGAAAATAAAGAATTTTCTATTCTATTTTCTATAAGAAGGCCATTCACCAAAGTGTTCATTCTAATTTACCATTTGTACTGAGCTTACCTGGGCGGAACTGTTTGACGAATACCATAACTTTTCTGGTGACATTGAACAGAATAATAGCGACGCTATCGTGTACTTCTAGTAGATCCCAGGACTTCTTCGCGCCGCATTGCGTATAATTCATGCGAAATGGTTTCACGTAAGGTGAATCCGGCAGTGGAGTAAAGTGTACATTAGTTACGTCTTCCATTTTCACTCTTGTCTAATCGCGAACGCCAATTAATATTCTTTTTTTGTAATAAAAACTACAATCTCAAAACTGACTGATTTACGACGAGTCTAGCCACTCACAGATAAGCACAACACACGAAAATTCAAAATCGAATGATCAAAAATGACATTCCAGCCAGACACACCGACAAAATGACAGTTATAGTCCGAGAGCTGGTACCAATTTTTGATTTCAGGCAAGCCAAAAACTTGTCACAGACCTCTCATATTATACCCCTGCATACGGAACTGCAGACCTGGCTGGTGAGTAGCGGGGCTAAATCAACCCATAAATTTTTCAATTTTTTTTTCCAAAAATATATTTGAGGCAATATGCAATTTATAAATGTTGTAGTTTACTGTTTACAGAAAAATAAAGAAGCCAGACGATGTGGTCGGGGCTTCGGTCGACATTGCCAGGTGCGTTCAAAAATATTTCGCAAAAATTATAAACAATGTGAGGCAACTTGAAATTTTAATAGGGTACTGTTTATAACTAAAAAATAAGATTCTCTAAGATAAGTGGGACTTTTGACCTGCCAGGCAATCTAACAAATTATGTATAGGTGCGCGAGTGAGTAGCGCTGTAGAAAGGTAGACTATAGACAAGCTATAGTGTGAGATAGAGCGTTCATCGGCAGCTGTCTGAGATTTTTGCTTGCGCGTTATACACAATTTGTTAGATCGCCTGGCAGTTTAGGGTTGATTTAGCCCCGCTACTCACCAGCTAGGTCTGCAGTTCTGTGTTGGGGTATAATAGGAGAGGTCTGTGACAAGTTTTCAGCTTGCCTCAAATACCTACCCAAAAAATGGTACCAGCTCTCCTACTATTAAAGTCTGACAAGATTTTAGTTGACATTATTGACAGACCACAAATGAGAGGTACCAGAGAAATACTACTTTGAAAAACTTGTTCTAAAATGACTAGCCAAGGCTTAAAGTATTATTTACTTGTTGTAGTATCCAGTTTAAATTTTGGATCGAATTTAGACTTCGTTATTGAAAAATCTCTTGAATATTTGACTTCTATCATTAATAATTTATTTACTGTTTTAATACTCATATAATGTAAGTACTTCATAGAACCTGTTCCAGTAAATAAAAATTACAAAATTTTCTATTAAATATTATAGGACATTAAAAATCCGTTGTGCTCACAGCGCTTTGTTCACACGCAATAATTTTATGATCGTGAAACTAAAAATAATAGATACTTTAATAAAATATTTATTCTGTATATAAAATATATATATATATAATTATGTAATGTATAATGAACATGTAAAAATTAACTTCGTCGTTCCCACACCTATAAACTTACTTTATTTTAATGTTTTTGAATATATTCGTCTTTTGGATGATTTATAGAGATATATGTGGTCTGTGATATCGGTACAAACAAAACGTGAATCTGCCATTGTCAAATGTCAAGCAATGTCAATGAGTCAATGACGAGAAAAATAAAAATTCTACATGAGAATTTTTAATAGAATTAAACTTTAAAGTTACTGTAAATAAAAATTGAAATTTGCTATTTACCTGATTGATCTAAATGCACACTGGAACGGCTTCATGTTTGAGAGCCGTTGATGATGGCCAAGCAACAAAAAGGCCTTAAATCAGGCTTCGTAATAAAACTTTCAAACGAGACTACACAAAAACTAGCAGAAGAAGCACAAAAGGCTAAAATTCATAAAGAAGAAGAAGCCGGAAGTAATTTAGATACAAAAAATTTGAATAAACTAGACGATAAAGAGATAAAAAATACAATACCAAGTAGCCTTGACAGCAAGAAGGATTCTTGTGAAGAGGTTAATGAAGAGAGTAAACAAACTACAAAAAGTATAGACTTACAGTCAAATAACGAAGGAGATAGTGTAAAAGTCTCGGATACTGATCCTAATGTGAAAAAAGATGTATCAGATACTGCTTGGAGTGAGCATGCTGCATATGTGACTTATGAAGGTGAAGAGGCTATTTATACAGACCCTTCAACGCACCAAAAGTACAAATGGAATAAAGAATCGTCCTCCTGGGATGTCCAAGAAGGTGACAGCCGAGTGTACAGCTATGAAGATGATACCCACATATACACAGAACCAGATGGGTCTAAGTTCTTTTGGGATGTTGACAAAAAAGCATGGATACCTAAAGTCGATGATGAATTTTTAGCTTATTATCAGATGTCTTATGGTTTTGTTGATAATAGAGCAGAAGAAAAACCTAAAGTTGAAGAGAAAAAGAAAGAACCCAAACCAGCAGAGCCTACTCCTGGTACAATTAAGCGGAAACAGGAGCCAAAGTGGTTCCAACCAGATGAGGAAAGTAATACCAAAGTGTATGTATCCAATTTACCTCAAGATCTAACAGAGGAAGAATTTGTCAACTTCATGCAAAAATGTGGTCTCGTGGAACGAGATCCTAGTACACAGAAAATGAAGGTCAAACTCTATATGGACAAAGAACATAACTGTTTCAAGGGTGATGCATTATGTACTTACATAAAAATAGAGTCTGTTGATCTGGCCCTCAAATTGTTAGACGGTAGTGACTTAAAAGGTAATAAAATTAAGGTGGAGAGAGCTCATTTTCAAATGAAAGGCGATTACAATCCTACCTTAAAACCGAAGAAGAAAAAAAAGAAGGAATTGGAGAAGATAAAGAAAATGCAACAGAAGTTATTTGATTGGAGACCAGAAAAGTTTATTGGAGAACGGTCAAAGCATGAACGGGTTGTTATAGTCAAGAATTTGTTCCACCCAACGGACTTTGACAAAGAAGTGCAGTTAATTCTGGATTATCAACAGGATTTGAGGGAAGAATGTACCAAGTGTGGGGAAGTGAGGAAAGTTGTCATTTATGACAGGCATCCTGAAGGAGTAGCTCAGATAACCATGAAAGAACCAGAAATGGCTGATGCAGTAATCCAACTTATCAATGGAAGGTGGTTTGGAAAAAGGCAAATTACCGCTGAAATATGGAATGGAAGGACTAAGTACAGAATTGCTGAAACAGATTCTGAAATTAGCAAGAGGATAGGTAAGTGGGATGAATTTTTAGAAGGCAAAGAAGGAGAAGATAAAGGAAAAAAAGAAGTAGAGAAAAAAGGAGATGAACTTAAAAAAGATGAAGTCGGGAAAAAAGGAGAAGATGAAGTTAACAAAGAAGTTGAGAAAAAAGGAGAAGATGAAGTAAAAAAAGAAGAAAATGAACCTAAAAAAGAAGTTGAGAAAAAAGGAGAAGATGAAGTTAAAAAAGAAGAAGTAGAGAAAAAAGGAGAAGATACGATAAACAAAGAAGTTTTAGTATCAGACAAGGTTGGTAGTTTTATATCAAATAAAATCAATGAAAATAGCGGAAATTTAACTGAACCAGTGACCAATGATGTAGAAATGTCAGAAGAAAAAGTTGGATAATTAGATTTTATAAGAAGTTAATATAAGAAAACTGAAGTGTTTTAATAAATAATTAAAAATCAATATTTTTTTATAATTTCTTTTTTAGGAACTCTTTGTTTTACACTTCAATATATTTATATACTTTTTTGCTTACAACGCCAGCAGATTGAACTGATTGAAGTCAGCATAATTTAATAAAATCATCTTATCACCACCAATGACTGCTGCCACACTGAGTATCAGTATTGATTGGTTTGGTTTTCACTCATTATAAATACATAGATAGATAGATAGAAAACTCTTTATTTGTACACCGGTTACATATGTATTTATATGTGTGCCTGTGGTAAGCGTTTAAATGTATGAGTGTAAGACAAATTAAAGTATATTCTAGAACTGACCAGTACCTTGTGGTGTGACCATGTAACTTATTTTAACTACTAAAATATTTACTCAACTGTTTCTATTTAAGAAACAGTAGGTACAGTGTAATAGTTTCATAGTCATTAAATTTTTTCGTTTGAATAAAAGAAGTATTTTTTAAACTTATTTGTTTTTTTTTTTCACACCTACCTTTCTAAGTGTCTCTGACATAAGGTCATGAGTTCGATTTGAGTGATCAAACTTAGGCGATTCGTACACCTTTTGAAATGATTCTCTTTTGCGGCGTTTAGCCATTTTTGGGGGAAAATCTTATGAGTTCGCGTCATCGACTTGCTGACGTCAAAAAACTTCTATGGCCACGTTGAACACTTTCTGGTAAATCTCATGAGTTCGTGTCACCGCGTCCCCAACATGATGATTTAATTGAAACATTATTAAATTTCAAATTTTACACATTAATTTTATAAATAACATAATAATTAATAAGTTATAAGTTTTCACTTCTTATGGCAGTCCTTATGACTGCCATTTTTTTTTTAAAAGACAATTCCCGCATTCTGCGTTGCGGGGGACTTAACAAACATGCATGAAACTGATCAAAAAACACCTAGACTCAGAACAACAATTTGTGAATCTCACAAAGTGTTGTCCCATGTGGGATTTGAACCCACAACACTCTGCGCAGTAGAACACGGCGTGGCAACCGCTTAAACCACTACGCCAACTGTGCACCTGTGGAAAAAAACGAACCATCTCATTACGTATCTTTTTTAGACTTTTTTTTGTATTGAAAACAGGCGTAACAACGTGGTGTGTAAGGAGTATAAAATATTTAAACTTTTTCAGAAATTTTATTAGATACTCTTTGATTACTAGTCGAAAATCATTTTTGTTTTTCAAATTGATGTGAAATTTATTTTTATTAGACATATTCACAGAGTACATTGTTAATATAGAACTGTCAGTTACCCTAGTACTTGTACGAAGATTGAGTACCCTGGACATATTATTATATCTTGGTTTGAGTTACAAAGTAGGTACCTAATTTTAAATTTCCCTGAAAATTTGAATCCGTCAAATATGAATATTTATAAAGACTTCATATATAATGTTAGAAAAATGGAATTTGAGACTCCACATCTTATAGTAATAGAGGAACATCCACCAATATACTTTTATGGTTGCATAAGATCGCTAATAGCAATTCCGTTCTTAGAGTCTTGCTACAACCTGTACTATGGAAAAGTGCGAAAAATCATTCGCAGCTTTTTAAGATACTATTGTATTACTGCATGCCATGCAATAAAAGCAGCGGAAGATTATAAAAATACTTTAGATTCCCAGAGTATGATGCGTCTGTACAACGAAACAGTTGTTTACCATCAACGTAGTCACGATGAGTTTCTCAAAGAATTTCAGCCCATCGAATCAGCTGAAGAACAAGAGAAATTTGACGCAATAATATCACAATATAATACTTTTAAGGAAAAGCTGATGGAATTGGGCGAACGATTAAAAGCTCTCAATAAACAGGATAAAATATATATTTTTGCCAAAGATCATTTTACAATATGCGTTGAGAAACTTTATCAGCTCAATGAGTACGCACACGTTTTTATAGCGAGATGGTTAGAAAACCATGTAAGTAGTTTTGTTCATAATAGTTCCTGATAATGTTAAAGTTACCTGTTTTTAACCGACTTCAAAAAAAGGAGGGGGTTCTCAATTCGGCTGTATTTTTTTAATATGTTTGTTACCTCATAACTTTCGACTGGGTGAACCGATTTAGATGGTTCTTTTTTTATTTGAAAGCTGGTGCTTCCCATGTGGTCCCATTTTAATTTGGTCCAGTTCTGACATGTCATCCATGAGAAAATCAATACATTTTCAATTTACATTATGTATGTGCGCGACAAATTGACGAATAACTCAATTCAATTTGGTCGTTCTTGAAGTCGGTTTTTTTTTGTTAAAATTTTGTATTATTTTTTGTTTTGGCTATACGGATCCGGTTGTCAATACCTACATGGCAAAAAACCTATGTAGTACCTAAATAATCTACATCACATATACTCTACTGCGCATTATGACTAAATCGCATAGTAAATTAACATTTTCAATTATTGACTGCCTCGGTGGCGCAGTGGTAGCGTATGCGACTGTTGTGCTTGAGGTCTCGGGTTCGATTCCCGGGTCGGACCAAATGTTTGTATGATCTACAAATATTTGTTTCGGAGTTTAGGTGTTTTCTATGTATAATATGTATGTATTTACAAAAAAAAGTATCATATATACTTTTCATATTGATATCAGTTGTCTAGTACCCATAACACAAGCTCTGCTTAGCTTGGGACTAGATAGCGTTGTATGTTAGATGTCCGAAATATTTATTTATTTATTTATTGATAACAAATGTACCTAATTAAACTCTGTGAGCCACCAGCTCTGACTTCGCACGGGTGCTGTACCCGTGCGAAGTCAGAGCTGGTGGCTAGTTAGTATAATTCGAGTGCTGTTCGAATCAATATCAACGTCTAAATCACGCGAAAATCTTTAATATTTTTGCCAATGCCAGTAAACCACTCGTGGACAAACTCTTTAAAGTTCAATGAAATAGATCTAAACTGACGCAGTAGGTATAATTTTATAAAGAAAGAACATAATCCCACCAAAAACATTTTCATGTAAAATGTTGCCAAGATGACTGCATATGGCTTACCCTGTGAAAAAGATATCAGATCTCATGTAGAGCCAAGGTTCTGTATCTACACGCCTTAACTCTACCAACCCTACCTTCACAAACTCTACATCTTAGTAAAAATGTATGGCTTCGCCGTTTCGCTACCATACCGTCACGAAGGGGAAACGAACGCCTTTTGTGTTTGCAAATATCTAGTTTCTGAAGTTACAAAACAGCCAAGCCATACATTTTTACTGAGATGTAGAGTTTATGAAGTTAGGGTTGGTAGAGTTAGGGCGTGTAGATTCAGAACCTTGGTTCTTAATGAGATCTGATATCTTTTTCACAGGATAAGCCATATGCAGTCGTCTTGGCAACATTTTACATGAAAATGTTTTTGGTGGGATTTCATTTCTTTTTGTAAGTTTCCTTTTCTTTCTTTTTTTGGGCTGTATTTCTTTTACATCTTTTTTCTTCTTTCGAAAATGTCCGTGTACCAAAAATAAAACCTCTAGCATAAACATTTGTGAAAGTCTCATACAAACTTTCACCCCCCAAATTTGGGGGTTGCGGGGCAAAAGTGATAGGTTTATGAATTTTTTTGTTGTTTGTATACTAAACTTAGTTTACATACCAAATTTCAGCTTTCTAGCACTTCAGGAAGTACCCTAACAATTTTGATGATCATCAGTGTGTCAGTGATGAAATCCGCGTTTTTTAGGTATCAATAAAATCTGAACTATCAGAGCTATGCAATTGAAACTTTGTACGTTTCATTAGTCTATTGGTAACATCATATTCTGAATATTTGAACAATCTGGTATATCGGGAACCAAAGTTATGGGGGTTCAAAAAAACGACGAAACACTTCGAGAAAAGGTAGGTAGTGCCCTTGCGCTACGCTTGGCTCGTCTTGGCGGGGGCACGACCGTGCCCCCAGATATATTTGATGAATCGTTTCAGACCCGAGAAATCCGTGTAAGTCTAGAAGACATCCAGCACCGATTGCGTGTAAACTACGCTGAGTACAAGAAGGGTTATGAAGACCGTTTGAATAGTCTTTATAACAAATTGTACGAACTTAACAAGGAGAGCGTGATGATCTCGAGACAGCCACATAAATCTGGACAAGCGGCTGCTGCAGTCAGTATTACACTTATCACCAAATGTATGATGCAGAGTAATTTTAGGAATTCCATGAAGACCGCAATTTTATTATTTTTATCAAAATCTAGCTGAACCCCGCGGTGTTACCCGCAGTTATTGTCGTGCCGCGGGTAATACCGCGGGGCGTAGTTATTCTAAAAAAAGTAGCCTAAGTTACTCCTTATATCATCAGCTACTTATCACTAAAAGTCCCGTCAAAATCGGTTCAGCCTTTCAAGGGATTAGCCGGAACAAACAAAGAGACAGACCGACAGACAAAATTTTAAAAAAATGTTGTTTTGGTATATGTACCGTGTATACATAAGTACATAATCTGCATTTAGTAAAAAGCGGTTATTTTAATATTACAAACAGACACTCCAATTTTATTTATTAGTACAGATTAATTAAAATTAATTTTAAAAAATCTATTGAGACTGTATGATTGGCGTAGCAGTTTCTGCGGTCACCTCGCCGCATCATACTGCGCGGAGTGTTGTAAGTTCGATCCACACATGGGATATTTTTTTGTTTTATGTATTGAGTTGAGTATATTATACATCGAGTTCGAGTGTTGTGATATATTTATCAACTTCTGTTGCGGGAGTTGTCAATGGCTGAATTTCACTATCGTGATATAATTAAGATGTAGGTAATGTATGTAAGATGTGGTGTAATAATGTCTGTGCACTTCGGATAAATACCTACATACTTATATATTTTACTAGCTTTACACCGCGGCGTTGCCCCGGTTGTTGTACCTTGGGTAACACCACGAGGCTCAGCTACATACCTATAATTGAGATAATTCTACTATTTAAATACCATTTGAAATCTTTCTGCCATAATTATTTTAACTTCAATAACATTGGACTTTCATACAAACTACCATCCCCCGTTTTAACTCCAGAATAGGGTGGATTTCTAAAGATACATTATTAGTACACCTCCACACCATCTATAGAGCTACATTTTAAATTTCAAGTCTCTTACTTCAAAAACATAGGACTTTCATACAAACTTCCAACCCCCGTTTTACCCCATTAGGGATGGAGTTTCGTAAAATCCGTTCTTAGCGGATGTCTACGCGCTATAAGGTCTGGCAAATTTCAAGTTTGTAGGTGTTATAGTTTCTGAGTTTTCGTGATTAATAAGGGAGTGGTATTTCGCTTTTATATATATATATAGATTTTGAAGCACAATAGGTATGTTAATATTAATTAACTTTTCAGAATGAAAAGAGTATAGTCGCTGTTACAAATAAAATACAATCATTTGGGAACTTTTATATTTTTAAAAGGCTAGACGATGAAGTTGAGTACTGGACTCGAAGATTGGCTGAGTTGGATGAAGTGACTACAATAATTACGAAGGTTAAAACGGCGTGGGAAAAAGCGAGAGAAGAGGAGAAAATATATTCTAAATACGAGTAAGTACCTATACTTTATTATCACTCTGTTATTAGATGGATAAAGCCTAGAGACCATCATGGGCGTAGCCACGGTGGGGCAGGGTGGGGCACTTGCTCTCGACACGGTGGGGCTCTGACCTGTGAGGTACCTTTTTTTTACGTACCTCCACGGGACGTCACTATGAACTTTGATTATCAAGGTAAAATCTCCGAAAAGGCTAGGATAAATCATAGCCATTTGTTATTTTCAATATGTATTATTTGGGATCGGCTACAGTTTTTCCTAGGAGTGACTGGCATCGGACCTCCATAACCCTGAGGGATGTCGACTGCCTCGGTGGCGCAGTGGTAGCGTATGCGACTGCTGTGCTTGAGGTCTCGGGTTCGATAACCGGATCGTATCAAATGTTTGTATGATCTACATCTACAAATATTTGTTTCGGAGTTTGGCTTTTTTCTATGTATAATATGTATGTATTTACAAAAAAAAAGGTAATAGAATGTAGTCAGTTGTCTAGTACTTACCCATAACACAAGCTCTGCTTAGCTTGGGACTAGATGGCGTTGTGTATGTCCGAAATATTTACTTACCTACGATTGAAAATGTAAATGTAGGTAGGTACTTAAGTATATACTAACAGATGTATACTTTCTAGGACGATTGACCTGCCTAAAACGGACAAGTCCGAATGTTGGCACAGAATGGCCGAAAACATTGTAAAGTATAGGACAGACCTTGAAGAGAAATACATAGAAGCATGCCGACCGCTCATAACTTTTATCTGTACTAAAGGTGAACTTTCAATAATTTGTTACTTTTAATTTTAAAAAGCTAAAAAAGGTATATAACTATAATCTTTATTTAGATGTATAGGTAAACTACGTACGTATGTACCTAAAGATAATAATTTCGTTATAAAACGATAGCTACTTATTCAATTATGTTCAATCAGTTTTACCTAATCTCTTTATAGATCGTCCTAAGCATAACTATTTATAATCTAAGGCATAAACAGACAAAAAATTAGATCATAATTCAGATTTGGCAAAAAAATTGTCTGTCTTTTGTTTTTAGAAAATGTAATATTGTTTATTGCACGATTTTATTATGATTTTGAGAGTCAAGTGTAATTTTTATTTATCATAAACTCATTTAATATTAAAAAGGCAAGAAAAACTGCAGCAACTTTAACATACAGCATCTTTTCTCCCTCTTTTCTGCAATCTTCGAACATGAAGTGACTGCTGCAGGAAGTACCTATCTATTAAAGCGCGCGCTATTTAACAAGTCTAACAAAACTAAAGTTAGTAGTCACTTAAAATAAAAAAGCTAATTTGCTGAAAAACACATAGAGTATCTATGTGTTTTTTTTAAATGATTAACATTCTCGCAAACGGCAGTGTGATTACACACCTCATCGAGACTGTTTAATAAAATCTGTCATACTAAACATGAGTGTCGGTATATAGGTTCGGACCGTATTATGTACTCGGATAGCGTGGGTTCCTTCTACATCGATGAATACGGCCATCAGAACTACATCACTGACTATGGCGCTAAGTACTATCACGTTAACTGTGAAGGCCAATTCGTGCTGGTTGGTAAGATTTTATATACCAGATATACACAATAGGGCTTTCATAAAACTCAAGTAATAAGTCCGGTTCAGTGCCGAACTCCTACTAAAAGACCGCTTTTAAACTATTCTATATTCTATCTATCTATCATATCACCTTAACTCGGAACAACAATTTGTGGACCATACAAGGCGTTGCTCCATGTGGGATTTGAACCCAAACTAGGCACAGTGGAAAGATGCGTGGCGACCGCTTAAACTACTAGGCCAACCGTACTATCACATTCGCTAAATATGTAGAACAGCCCCCCTAGCCAAGTTGCCTAAGTTCTTCGTTCTGCAATCGTTAACGCAAAAATTCTCGTGTGTCATTGGCTAAACTTAGACAAAGTAATCTTAGACAAAGAATTAGCCAATGACACACGAGAATCTAGGCGTTAACGATTGCAGAACGAAGAACGCTTGCAACTTGGCTAGGGGGGCAGTTGCTGCTAACGATAGACGCCCATATTACTCTTGGTGAACACTCCACAAAATATAGTGGAATAGAGTAGATGCCACCTTAATCTTTATCATCTGTCAAAACGATAACTTTGTATGAAAAAAATTAGTGTCCGACCGAAACTGGTTTTTCAGCCGAAACCGAAACCGAACCTTTTTTGCCCTTGAAACATACGTGAACCAAACCCATTTTTTTAAAAGTTTTTATATTTTAGGTAATTAGGGTATGTATTTTTTATGTATGTCAGCCATTACTCCGTCAATTGTAAACCGATTTTGGAAATTGTTTTTATATTCGGAAGGGCATGCACCCGAGGTAGTGCTATTGGCACCATATCAGGGTCTGATGATGGGATCTCAAGGAACTCTAGGTATACCCACAATTTTTTTAGGCACGTTCCATGTTTATCATATATTTTCTAAAGCTATTCCGGTATTTGCGTCTGGTGGTCATCATTTTATGACGATGAGCTGATGATAGAAGGTATAACTCCTTAACGGTTAGAATTTGGAGGATAAATTTTCAAATGTCATATGTATGTTACCTTTAGTCGTTTTCTTTCAGTTATTCACATGAGCTGATAATAGAAAGTAAATCGATTAGGGGTTAGAGAAAGATTATTTTCATACCATATACACGAATAGGGCCTTAATTGTGTTCTTTCAAGTTGTTTAGGTGAGATTAAGATATAGAGGCTAGAGAAACTAGTCGTCTGTAGGAAAAAAAAGACATGTAAAGCTGAAGTTCGGATTGGGAACCTAAGTACACTACATCTATACGCCTAGTTTATTTTAGTGGGTCCATTTAAATATTTACAATTAGTCGTAACTGTTGTTCTTTGCGCAACGCTTCTTCGCTTTTTATCATGCAGCTTGTTAGGAATTTCATTGGGCTCTAAGTTATAAAGAGCAATACCATCTAGTGCGGTTACGCGATTCAAAGCAATTTTTTTTTCATAAATTTGTGGCCTATTTTAATTTTGGTAAAGGTCACTTATATTTATGTAATTGTTCGTTAAATCGTTAAAAACCTGTTTGAAGTCGGTGCTAAGCCCAAAATAATTTTTGGGCTTAGCACCGACTTCAAACAGGTTTTAGGTACATAGCACACACTATAACACTTGTTTAAATAATTACCATTTTGTTTAAATAAAAAAATACTTAAAAATACACAAGAGTCGCCACTTTGTAATTTAAGGAGAGCCAATTTATTTTACGCTCTTTAGTGTTTCTTTAGTGATGGATGACCTTGATAAGTTGATAAAAAAAGATAAATAATAAAAATTTGAAATGATGACTTTGTGACACTGAATAAAGGACAAGATTAGAACTGTGACATTGCCATGTCAAGTTCATTTAGTTGCTTTAAAAAAATCTCAAAGTGATGATCGTAACTTTTATTGGAATGAGTTAGACATATATAAAATTCCTGTTATATACTGAAATGTGTGGATATTTTAAACATGTATTTGCATATTCTATGATTAAAGTACGTAGTATTTTTTTTTTATGTTTTGTGTCATGAATATATCTGAACTAAACAAATACAGTATGTCATACATATATTATGTTAATCATACATAAATTAAACATAAAATCAATTCAATTCGATTAATATTTCGATAAAATCAATTGATTAACGATGGACATACGGAGAGCAAACTGAGCCGGTCATGTGAGCTTGTGAGCACGAGTGAGTAACAAAGTTCGCTGATTGACGCACGATTATTCACACTCACTTGAGTTTCGGCGCGGCCGAAGGTTCGGCCATTTTTTGGCCGAAACCGTAACTACGGCCGAAACTGGCCGAAACCGAACCTTCGGTCGGTCACTAAAAAAAATACAAACTTGTGACGTCATTGTTTTCGACTATATTTTAATGTTTATTTGATTTAAATTTGTAATAGAAATGAAAAGCTGTAAAAAATATATTTTCCGAGATGTTTTGTAATATTCGTTATAATAATGAAGGAGACATCGGTATTTATTTACGATACAATCATCTACCCTATTCTGTCTGCTCGACAGTACCTAATAAAAAACATTGAGCTAGCCAATGACCAATGACACTAGTTGCAAATCCAAAAACTCATTATCGTGCCTATTAAATACAAGAGATATCTTAACCTATCGCTGGCAGTCAGATTAAAGTGCAATTACCTTTGCTTGGGATCAATTTTAAGGGGAGACGGCCCCTGATGTGTTTCGAATTTTATAGGAATACCCATTAAAATATATGTTTTGGATTCGCCCTAAAATTTCCTACCGATTTATTCTGAAAGTAAAGAAAAAATTAAAAAAGATGGAAATAAAGAGATCGGCTGTCACAATCGTGTAGATTTACTTATATATAAATATTGTATCGAACGCCAAAAACTAAATTTAATGGTGATATTTCGTTATACAAACGCCGTTGGAAACTGGAAGTTATGGATCGACACAATCAGGCAGTAGATTTTGGTGTTTTCGCCTAATTTACCTCGACAATACAGCACATGCTGTGGCGTTATTTTGTGTCGATCTATTATTTTTAACTGTAGCTTCAATTTAACGTTCATATGTGGCGCTTAGTGTCTTAACTGAATAAATGATTTTGAATTTGAAAGTTAAAACTTTATTTGTTTTATTTTTGTCAGAACCGGGAAGATGATAAATATTACTTCGATAAGAACGGTCGCTACGTGATGAAAGATGGCAACAAAGTATATCAACTTGCGGCCTGTACAAGCTCCAACAATCTGACTGAGAACGGAGTGTGGCGCCATCTTGAATCGTGTAAATGCTCGGGACCTCAATGTCTAGCTAAAGTACCCTTTGGAACGTGTTCTGCTCGAGTCCATGACTTGAACGATGCGGTGCTTTTGCCCAAGTCAGAAATTATTAATATTGAAAGTAAGTGTATGTATACTCTTCGTAACTTTAGTAGACATTGTAATATTTACATTATTTTTTGTCATTTTTAAACACGTAATAAAATAACAATTCATTTTCTTGCACCTACATGATATTGACTGACTTGCCAACTCAGTGATTCTTTTTACTCATATTTTAAATTACATTTTTAGTTACTTTATTGTTCCAGAAACATTAGATTCTGAGACAGTTAATTATTTGTGGAACCACTTCGGATGGATACTACCTGAAGTGCTGTATGAACTCGTCAAAGCGCAGTCGAGGAATCCAATACACTATCTTGGACATTTGATATTGAACAAAAAGTAGGGATATATTATATCCATTTATTAGCATATAAATCATGATCAGGCCTGAAGGTCAATTATAGTAATGACAGCGTAACAGTCTCAACTCAAATCAGTTCCGATTACACAAATGTCATAAAAGGCATTTTAGTACTAAAATATCATGACTATCAGATTATCGATTCTTTGTTGGCCTACATCTATAATCTATACTTAAAATAAAAATGTAACAGGTCCAATTCTGTACATTAAAGATATTTTGAAAAATAAATTTGGAGGGCTCTATTGGTGACGAGCAGATTTCCCTAGTGGCCGTTAGCGGAACTAACGTAAGACAGATACTTCTACCTGACAGTTTAATATACAGAGCGAGTGCATTGTTATTTTAAATTCTTTCTACAATGATTTCATTGATAGACGTCTACGGAGTAGTAAAAAATACTATAAGACCACTTCGTGAGGGGGATCAGTATTTTAAAAGTGGAATGTTAACTATTTTTATCTGTCATACGTTAGTTCTGCGACTTGCCGCTAGGGAATCTGCTCGTCACCAATAATCGATACTGAAGCCAAAACTGTATTTTTTTTCACGACAAAAATGAATGAATGAATCTTGGCCGCGCATAACGCCGAAACTACTAAATGGATTCAAATGAAACTTGGCATGATTTGAGTTCATATTACGAGGTAGGACATATGATACTTTTTATCCTGAAATTCAGCACGGTTTCCTAGAGAGAGGGGATGAAAGTCAAAATATGTACTTAGTTGTAATTCAATAACACATAGTCCGATTTCATTCATTCTTTTTTTGTAAGAAAGAAAAAAATAAAAGATAATGGGAAAAGTTTTTTTTTTGTCCGCGACTGTACACTGCCTGTGGGAAGCTGAGGCAGATACCTATGTAAATATGGCGGCACGAAGTTCGCAGGGTCAGCTAGTTATGATATATTCACATTACAGTCACCGTTTGTAATTTCAAATAGCTTTCACTGACAGATAGCTGTTGTCGTTGTAGGTTAGAGCTACAACAACAACCGCCGCGGGTAACACCGCGGGGCTCATCTAGTCTATGAGTATTTATATAAAAAAATTAAATGTAATCAAATAACATCTACTAGTCGATCGGTCGACAACTGATTAGTGACCCTGAGCAGGACCTGAGATCGTAGTGTTGCGCCTTCGAGAAAAATAGTCTGGAACAATCTACCAGTCACGATCCAGGCGCCATCTAGTGTCAAGTAGCGCGCAACTGTGGAGTAACTCTGATATTCGACGCTAGATTACTCACTCTGGTAATTTCTGTTTAGTGTAGAATGTTCTATCGAATATTATAGATCTTTCTAGGGATTTCAAAGCCATATATAAGCAGATTGGGTTACCCGTACGAGTCAGTATTGTTTCACGATACCGCGGAGTTAACATCGAAGCGATCTTCTAGTGCGATTAACAAGTGACATAGCGAATTATTATTGTAAAAGGGTTGTAAATAAACAGTGTGTTATTTTTTTGGTAATTAACCGACTATTTTTTCATTATTTAATACCCGGCTCGTAACAGTAGGTTTGGTGCATACCCGGCATTGCCTGGCTAGATCAAATGGTTGTGTAATGAACTCTTGCAATATTTTATTTTTTGACTGGGGCTAATTAATTTATATTTTATAATATTTAAGAGCTCGGTTCAGCTTAGATTGTGAACAGTCGGCCGTGTAAGGCTAGTGGCTTATTAATTCTCCCCGTGTTTTTTTCGTTCCAGCCATTTTACTCCTTGTAAGGAAATAAGAGAACGACAAAAGCTAGCTATGAAATACCGAGACGATATAAAGAAAAAACGCAAAATGGTGAGTGGACCATTGAACAATAATGTAATAGAAGTTTCACGCAGTATTTGCTCATGTATCACAATTCACAATTATGCGTTGTAAAATATATTCATGTGTTGACGACTTAGGGAGAGCGCAAACGTAGACACTTGTGTCTTGTGGCGGATACAAGCCACCGATGAATATTTGATTTCTATAGAACCAGCATACGTAAACATTTTTTGTGTCTAGTTGCTTTCACTCAATGTGTTCAGTGTCGGTAACTGGAAACCTGTCGAAGACACAAGCAACATTAACAAAATTCCTTACAACATCGTGAGACTGACGGAAAACAAGCGACGAATTGTGGCCAGTAGTAGCAACCGGTGACTGTTTACGGTTGCCGTCACCGGATACAGCAACTACGGTTACCAGTGGCCAGTAGTAGCAACGGGCAACACGTTTGCGCAGCGCCTTAACATTACGGGAGTGTCACCACGCCAATTCATCCCATGGGTGTCGTTAGAACCGACGGGAGCAATTTACACAGGACAACAGTCCTTTAGGGAGAAAAAAAAACTTGAAAACCCTATACCTACCCATTCAACCAGGGTGGTACACTACATCCTCCTTTCAAAGGCCTTGTTTACATAGCGCTTAGGGAATGGAATCTCGTTCTCGCGAGATCTCGGCCTTTTTTAGCGAGATTGATCTCGGCCGAAAAATGGGCGAGATCTCGCGAGTATAACGAGATTGCATTCCCTACAAGGGGCCCCCTATTTTTACTAATGGTTCTATATCCGCGTGGTCACTAATAAACCAGGAAGCATTGACTGTGTTCAAAGAACCTAGAAACAGACAACTAACTACGAATTTGTTGGAGTTATTAATCAAAAAGGAAATGAATTTATACGAGTCCGGGGTTTAAAAGGCGAACTTTTATATTAGGTCTTTACCTATGAAATTGCCGTTCTTCAGTACTGGTCATTTCAAATAAAAAAAGCTTGTAATGGCTCTGTATTCTAAATTCAAATTAATTTTGTTTTAAAACCATGACATTCTATTTACAAACTCAGTCTTTTGTTTTTTGATTAGCGTTGTATTTTCATTACATTTGAACATTTTCCGTCATAATGGATACTTTAAAAATTCGTGTAATTATGGAATATGAGTTCCGTCGTGGCACCAACGCGACACAAACCGCACGTAACATCAAAAACGTTTACGGAGAGAACTGTACAAACGAACGCACAACCCGTTATTGGTTTTCCCGGTTCCGTTCTGGAAATATTGACTTGAAAAATGAAGCTCGTGGTCGTCCGGAGACTTTGGTTAACAATAATGAATTAAAGGCGATTGTGGAAGCTGACGAAACTCAATCTACAGCTGAGCTAGCAGCAGCTTTTAATGTAAGCATCAAAACAATATTGATCCATTTGCGACAAATTGGCAAGGTAAAAAAGCTTGATAGATGGGTGCCCCACGACCTTAACGATCGCCAGCGCAATGTACGCGTCGAGACCTGCCTTGCGCTGCTCAACAGGCAAAGAAATGAAGGAATTTTGAAACGAATTGTAACGTGCGACGAAAAATGGATTCTGTTCGACAATCGAAAGCGCTCAGCAAGTTAGTTAGACCCTGGTTCAGCACTAAAGCAATGCCCTTAACCAAAAATGACCCCTAAAAAGGTGATGGTCACTGTTTGGTGGTCTAGTGCGGGTGTTATTCACCACAGCTTTTTACAAAACGGCATGAGCATTAATGCAGATGTGTACTGTGAAGAACTGGAGAGAATGATGGAGAAGCTTGCACATCTGCAACCAGCTTTAATCAAACGGTCGTCCCCACTGCTCCTTCACGACAACGCGCAACCCCATACTGCGCAACAGACAGTCTCCAAGCTGCAAGAGCTGGGGTTGGAAGCTCTCTCTCATCCGCCATACTCACCAGACCTTGCACCTACCGACTATTACTTTTTTCAAAATTTAGACAACTTTTTAGTGGGTAAAAAATTATATTCCCGAGAGGCAGTACAAAATGCCTTTTAAGAGTTTGTTGCCTCCCGTCCAGCTGATTTTTACAAGAAGGGCATCAATAAACTGCCAATGCGTTGGCAAAGATGCGTCGATTGCATGGGTGATTACTTCGAATAACAGAAATAAAAAAGTTTGAAAAAATAAGTACTTTCACTTATTGCATACAAAACGGCAATTTCATAGGTAAAGACCTATTAGTTCGCACAGCCTGAGATCTGTGGTTCCAACTAGCATGGATCCGAAAGGGCCTTCTCAGCGACTGGATATCTGAACAGCAATATAAGAAGCCGTTTAGCAGACGATTCTTTGGCCAAATTGTGCTTCTTAAGGAGCTACTTTTAAAATAATTCGTAATAATGGCGTGTGCTGTGAACTGAAAAAGCCTTTGATTTGATTGGAATATTTTGTTAATTAATCTCTAATTTCTAATAGATCTGTGAGTAGGTATAGTTTTCTTTAATTGATAATAATATCTCAGTTTAATAATCAACTCAACTTAGTTAATAAGTTTCATTTTAGTTTTTGACTTCTTGTTTTTTTGTTTTAAAAAATCTGTTTTATTATTAAAAGACTTTTATTTAGTATTAGAAGAGAAAACCGGTTCTTTGTTTAATTTCTTATTTGATTAGATACGTCAAAGTTTACTACTTACAAGTTTATTATAAAAATCATGTAAGATACGACAAACAATGTTGAATACAAAAATGTTTTTTGAAAGAATTCGTAAAAATAACTGTTTATTTCATAATACCTTTAATTCTCATTAGTTTTTTCCTATTCTTTTTCGAATATTGTGATTATTGGCAAGAATAAACTCACAAAATTGCCAATCTCGCGAGATCTCGAAATTAGCGAGATCTCGCGGTATTGTTATTCCTAAACTCGCGAGATCTCGCCTGAACCACAATCTCGCGAGATTGCATTCCCTAATAGAGCTATTATAGATAGAGTGGGGAAGACACACGGCGGCCTGTATGCGGAAAAGTCCAACGTTTAAAAAGAGAAAGAAGATCGCGATACCCCATCTGTATTTCTCTACTGACGCATGCGCAGTAAAGAACTAATAATGGTAATCCAATCACAACAATTAACGCTTTTCAGCGCCAACTGCGCATGCGTCAGTAGAGAAAGACAGATAGGTTCGTGAACGTCTTTCTTTCTAACCGAAGGACGACTGTAGGCCTAGCTCCCCTGCTCTATCTATAATAACTCTATGATTGTTTCATCATCAGCCTATCGCAGTCCACTGCTGGACATAGGCCTCTCCAATTGCGCGCCACTTGGTTTGATCCTCGGCTACTCTATGATTGTTTAGCGGTTGACTATAAAATATTGCAATAACAAAAAGTTATTCAGTAGGTTACAAGTCAATATAAGTGTGTTAGGATTGCCACATGAATAAAAAAGTTAGTTTGCTCGTTTGGATTTTTTATTATTTTATTGGTTCTTTAATATGTAAACACTTAAACAGTGTTAAATTAATTTACCATACTTGCATGTGTTTTAATATTGTCGCATTTTAACAGGAAGCGGATGAGCGGGTCCGGGCATGGAAAGCGAGACAGGCCAAGCCTTCTAAGGCTCCAGACTGGGACGACTCTGCTGACCAGCCGCGCCAAGACTCTCAGCAATTTGCCGCTTATTTATCGATGTACTATAGTGATTAATGGTTTTTTGGTTCAAGTGCCGTATAAAAGGGCATAATATTATATCTTTTAAAAAAGTATTCCTTTGGACCTATGCAGGTGTCCTCAACATTTTAGTGTAGGTAGGTATTAGAAACAATATATTTTGTTAGACAGTTTATGATAGTATTAATACATATTTTTAGAACAATTGGTTTGTATTTCGACAAATTCACCATAAATTTGTTTTTGATAAATATATTACATTTGAAATTATCATTTCGTTCTCATTTCAAACTTATTGTATTTGATATTTGTGTCATTGGGTGAGATACAGTCATATCCAGAAAGTCATGGAAAATTTCATGAAAACTGTAATGGCCCCTTATTAGAGTCGTGCCGTGGGGCGTTTGACGGATATTTTGTTCCATACTTAATCGAAACGTGTCTTCTTTACAATCCAATAAAAAATCACAAATCTGTAAAAAATATTTGCAGATCATACAAACATTTGATCCGACCCCGGATTCGAACCCGAGACCCCAAGCACAGCATTTGCATACGCTACCATTGCGATACCGAGGCAGTCAATCTTACGTTACGGACGCTTTTTGCCGGCTAGGTTACCTCTCCGCAACGCTCCATAAGGAACTTCGTTCCAAAAACGTGTTTTTATTTTAAAATGAAAAAGTGCTCTCTTACAAGAAAATTATAAAATATTTGTGTCAAGGTACAGGTATTTATTGTTCAAACGTCTACTAGATAATAATGAGACCATAGAATGAGACACACTATGTAAGACGTCGACTTTTGTCCGAAAGCAAAATTAAAAAAAACAACCAGACAAACCTACATACTCGTCTCGGATTTACATTAAAAACCCACTGCCATTAAAATAGAGAACAATTTAGAATGCCTCTATAGTCTATAGTAATTAATTTTATAAGGCAAAAAGCGCTAAAAAACAATTTATAAAACTACCACTAAAATATTGACAGAGAAAAAAATAAAAAGACAATGGGATAAAAACGGTAATAAACATATTTCAGACTAGCTTTTACATGCGGCTTCGCTCACGCAGACTTTCATCCCCTGATTTACCACCTTAGGGATGGAATTTCAAAAATCCCTTTCTTAGTGCTCACTTACGTTATATAAAGAACCTACATGCAAAATTTCAGGATTCTAGCTCCAGCGGTTTCGGCTGTGCGTTGATCTCTGGGTATGTCAGTCAGTCACCTTCCAATTTTAGAAAGATGAATTTAAGAAATTTGAAAGCGTACAAAGACGAAATATTTATTTAGAGGAAAGAGAGCTAGAAACGGCAGATAACACAAACTGAAACCTTATTTAAATGCACATATTTAGCTTTATTTCCTTTTTAATATGTACATACTCTGTTACTAGAAAAGTGACATCAGGGACGAATAGATGGATTTTATGATTGGAGGGGGGTGGTGTAGCGCCTGGGAGGGGTCCGGATGTGTTAATAACTGCAGTTCCCGGACTCCTTCCTTCACAGGCGCAGAGTGGTACACCGTGTGGTTTTATTCGGTTCGAGTCCGACACACCGCCCCGCCGCAAACCCCGGTGGGTGACGGTCCGAGAGGATTTCCAAAAAAAAAAAAGAGGGTGGTGTAGCGAGTTACAATCGTAATTATATACCCATATCCAATTGTAACCTTTTAATATTTATTGTTTAGTCATTTTTATTGTATTAATATAGACATATTATATATTATATCTAGTCGTTTCTAATAGTATTATTATAATTATTTTGTATTTAAACGATTAAACGGAAGCGACCGGGCGCGTCACGTAGATAACAGATGTTATTTCCGACCGAAACCGGTTCGTTGGAATGCGGCCGAGCCTAGCGCGGCCGCAGTACTTGACGACCGCCATCTTGACAGTCGGCTTCACAACCATTAGACGCGCTTCCCGCTATTCGCATGTCCGTTCGTTCGTCGCCGTATCGCTGTGCTTCTTGTGTTTCTCTTTATCTTCTGCTTCTATTCTATCTATGCTCCTTCTGTACCTTCGCTTACCTGCTTTTGCTGATATTTGTTAAGTGGCAGTAAACGACTAAACTGTGAGTGTTGAACTTCGTTACCAGCTGTACCCTCTTTGAAACGTGTTATACATCGTGTCAACTTGAGCTCAATCGGTACAGAACTTTCGATTTTTTTAATTGTACACAAACCACCATAGCAATAATTTCTATATTTTTAGAAGATAGAAGTGTTAACAAGTGCGAAGGACGGTTACTGGTAAATTTGGATTTCAACGCGCTTAATTGGAAGAACTGGACACGAAGACACTGGCATCGCTATAAGGAGTACATAAATACCAATTACTTGTAACTGAAAATTGGATGGATACAAAAAGTAAGTAAAAAAAAAAGATGGATACACTTATTAAAGTAATATGCGTGCGTAATTTGTTAATTACGCACGCATATTACTTGAGAGGCTTTAGAATAGACAACCTAGCAGTGCAGTGTGTAGCTCAAGAGAAGGAGCAGTTCTATGACGAGGAATCCAGAAAGCGAATATAAGAGAAGAAATGGCACACGGGATACAATATTATCTTCCAGTCGTATTTTTATTGATCGCCATTGTATCACCTCATGTGCGAGCTCAGCCTCCAACAGCCGATGATATTATAGAAAAAAATCGTTCAGCAAGGCATTTGCTATTCAAACCAGTTAATAATGTAGCACAACCGACAGAACGAGGCTTTTTTGGAACCATCTTGCATGTTATATTAGAGCAAATCAACGATACCCAAAGCGCCTATAGCCAAATAACTGACTTGGTGTCCAAACAATTTGTAGACGAGAATGCAGTCACTCCTGCTCCATCTAACAATGGAACCACTGAGAAGCCAAAGTTAGCTAGAACAGAATTTTTAAGAATACTGGACCGGAATTTGAAAGGACTAGCCCGTCTACGAAATTTAGAATGGCGTGAAGCGATGAAGGATTCATCAGCAAATTTGAAAGCGTACAAAGACGAAATATTTAAAAGGAAAGAGAGCTAGAAACGGCAGATAACACAACCTGAAACCTTATTTAAGTGCAAATATTTAGCTTTATTTCCTTTTTAATATGTACATACTCTGTTACTAGAAGAGTGTACGTCAGGGACGAATAAATGGATTTTATGATTAGAGGGGGGTGGTGTAGCGAGTTACAATTCTAATTATGTACCCATATCCAATTGTAACCTTTTAATATTTATTGTTTACTCATTTTTATAGTATTAATATAGACATTTTATATCTAGTCGGTTCTAATAGTAATATTATAATTATTTTGTATTTCAATGAACAAACAGACAAGCGACCGGGCGCGTCACAATGAAAACAGATGTTGTTTCCGACCGAAACCGGTTCGTTGGAATGCGGCACTTGACGACCGCCGTCTCGAACTCTCGACAGTCGGCTCACAACCTTAGACGCGCTGCCCGCTTTTCGCATGTCCGTTCGTTCGTCGCCGTATCGCTGTGCTTCTTGTGTTTCTCTTTATCTTCTGCTTCTATTGTCTATGCTCCTTCTGTACCTTCGCTTACCTGCTTGTGCTGATATTTGTTAAGTGGCAGTAAACGACTAAACTGTGTTGAACTTTTTATTATTATCACACTACCCCAAGCCGACACTTCTACAACTTCAATCGTAAGATAGATTATAAAACAATGCTTCCTAGGTTACATTTGAAAAACCTTTAAAATATTTTTGTTCAGTAAAACTATTTAGTTACATTATTGTGTCTTACTCTGGAAATGCATATATAAGAGATATTACACAGGGATAAATCTACTAAGAAACGTCTCTCTGATGTCATTAGTGGAAAAAAATATTTTAGATTCCAATATTTAAGTTATTATTTTAATAGATTTTCACGCGATTGCCAGAATCGATATTTATTATGGTAACAAATATTTTGAATCGAAATAAAAGTTTACTTTTCGGTCAAAATATGTGGTTTTTAACTTTTTTGTCGTTAACAAAACATTCGAAGTAATGATGTCTTATATACGTATCTCCTGGAGCGTGGACGCGATAAACTCCTCACAATTAGTTAGTTACACGCTAATAACCGCATAAACAGGTACAAAAGTATCGTTTTCTATTCTCTTTATTTACAAAATAGTGGAGCGCCGTAACATTTTTACCTCGGAATACTGGGCCAGTCAATGAATCTTTGTAATAAACTTTGGCAATGTGCTTTAATAGTATATAGAAAAATATTAAAAAAATATTTTGTGCGATCTCAATTTTTCAATTATTATTATAAATAACTAGCTGACCCGTGCCCACTTCGTTGGGCGGTAAACATTTTTTTCTCCGACTGCAAATCCGAAAAGTCTTTCCACTTTTAGGTTATTATATATCCTATGTTACTCACAAATAACGTAGCCTTCTATTGGTAAAAGAATTTTCAAAATCGGTTGAGTAGATCCAGATATTACCCCCTACAACGTCACAAACGCACAAACTTTAACTCTTTATATTTATATAATAGTGTAGATTATGAATTTTTCGGAGTTTTACTTAGGGATGGGGAGGGAACTAGAGTTGTGGAAATGAAATTTCCACACGGATCCCTCAGGGGATCTAAGTGGACGGAGCCTCATTTTTCATTAAATTGTTGTAATCGAGATAGGTCATTTTTTTTAAATTTTTTAAATTTTACTTTTAATAATGCAGTCAAACACTAGTTATACAGATGCATTGACTTGCCCTGGGCTCCGAGATTATTCAATTTTTATATCTTACGGATCTCCACTAAGAGGTGAACATCAGAAATCAATATTAAACATAGAATTTGGTAACAACATAACGCGACATGATGAGGTGCGGTCTAATTTGTCACTTTTTACGGTCACCGACTACACGGTATCAACTGATTAGTTATAGTCCATTCGTTTAGATAGTGTCGCTGCACCCGCACGCAATTGTGGTTATTGTTGTGAAATACGAACGATAAATCATACTTGCTTGTGATGTACGCCGCAGGCAGGCCCTTTGATTTTGTCGCGGTTTGCAGCACGTGCGACGGTGGCGCGATCAATGTGACCGTATCTAAGCGAATGGACCATACTTCTCCTCATCTAAGTACGAAGCAAAACAAAATTTAAAAGCGTACCCAAATATATTCCGATAACGCGTAACTTTAAAAAGCGATTAAATCTAATAATTCTGGAACACGAAACGAAGTATAATAATTTCTCGACAAATTAAAAAAAAAAAGAAAACTAACATTACCCCACATTCCAATTCCCAATTAATAAACTCTAGTTGATAGTTTTATATGTTACTTTCACATTTTGGATAATGACTATGTACGTTGTATTAAAGAAAAAAATATGTACAAAAATGAAACTAGGTATTTATTAATAAAATTGAGAAATCATCAATACACCAATGTTTTCACTTGAAATGGAACGAACATAAAACTACACGAAATTCCGACTGGCCATTTAGTACAACTTAAAACTGTTAGCATTTATAGTTCGTCAAGTGAATTGAACTGAGCATAGTGTCGAGTGTCAGTATAAAAGTTCTAAACGGTAATACAAACGCGAGAAGAAACACCACAGACTGTAGCCGCTCGCACTAATAAAACTGTATCGTAGACTTGCTATTACATCCAATCCAATATCTATTATTATACATCTAATATTATGACATTCACAAATGGCCAATGTTAACACGAAACGAAAAAAATACTATACTACAGAAAAGAAATAAAATTGTAACGCGACAAAATTAAAAATGTTCTCTGCTATACAAATAATGTTCTTAGATAATGGTTGATTCAATCCGGTCGGGTTATAGAAAGGTAGGAAATTTTGTGCCGTATGATACTGTGTGAACTGAAGGACTGTGGCAAGCCAGAACTAAATAGGTTTTATACTAACTCTTTATTCAGAAGGCCAGACCACAGCCTATAGAGTATTACATGTAACATGATATATTTTTATTTTTGGATTCAATATTAAACAGGTCATGTTGAATAGCCGGTTTATTTTAAAGGGTGGGTGAGATGATCGACTTCAGTTCTTACTGGCCGCAAAAATGTACACATCTATCAATTTATACATGTAGAAAATAGTTGAAATGTAAACAGAAGAAAAGAGTCGGTTAGTAGGCCGAACCATGTATTCATTCCTTAAAATTATTTTTTGAGGCCAATAAGAGGGTAGATGGAAAATGTGAAATGAACGACGACAAACCGACGATCAACACGGCCCAGGCAAAGACATTTGGCTGATCCAAACAAAATCACAACTACATCACTCAGTGTTCAAGACAGTTATGTACAAAAATTAAGTGTTACCAACGTTCAAAATTCATAAGCAATGTAATTGCAATCCCATTCGACTTGTACTAAGAATGATGTTCAGCTAATTTTGGGACGAAACCGTACACTTCGCGAGTGTACAAGATCGTTGAGAAATATGTAAAAAAATGTAGGTTGTTCTTAATTTTAAATTTGAAAATAGTATTTTTTATTGATATGTTCAAATTTCTAAGTCATTGACTACTGTATATTATAAATCTCAATTCCAAAATAACTACAAACTAAGTGGATAGATCACAAGTTTTGTGTCTATCTCGAGGTGCGTAATACATTGGTTTGTGGCCACGGGTCAGTGTACGGTCGCGTCCCGTAGTGCTAATATAAGACGTAATGTATATGCATTAGTTGGCTGAAAATGCATCCGTCAGTTCGGTCTGACAGTCGAAGGTCTCCGAGCTGTCGGGGTGGTTTGGGAAGAACTCCCTGTATATTTTGTCCAGGAGTGATTGCCTGAAAATAAAATGTTTAATGTAGTTTTCGATGAAATAACTGATAATCAGGATTTTTATTAACAAATATAAATATAGCAAGTATTAATATATTTGTTATATGAAAAATACATCTGAAGTAGGTATTTTAGTTGTTTTAATTCTATTCGATTTCTTCAATGGAAATTGATGGTGATGTCGACGAATATGTACATATTTTTCATATAACAAAAGTTGCCGTCTTGATGTTTAAATACGTATATTAATGTTATATGTAGAAATCGGAGAATTTCTTACGCCAACTAATCAATACCAGAAATAGCCTCATAGTCAAGTAAGGACAAGGATTACATTCTTTTGATTTTAAACTGTCCTTTGATACTTTTAAGGTTTGAGGCTACATTCGGAAAGTTCAAGTGCGAAGTGCAAAATTGTTTTTTTTAAAGACAACACCCGCACTTTTAACATATCAGTCAAAATCGACAAACATGTGTATGTAACGGACACAAAGAACACCCAGACTCAGAGCAGGTTGTAGATCGCGCACATGTGCGAGCATGTGCTGCTCACAACTTGTCCATCGCTGTGGGGATCGGACTCTTCAGTCTAAAAGAAGCGGCTCCGCCGTGGTGATCGCATACATTATTTTATATTATTATTATTAAATATTTATCTTCTTAATTGGTATTATCAAAACAATATCTATTGCTACTGATTTTCATGGTCAAATACGATTACTACACAATTAGCGGTTTTGCAATAGATAAATAATAAATGCAGCTTTTGCAATCATTTCAAGCGAAAAGAAATTTTCAATTCACTAAGTCGAAAATAAACAATGTATTAGTATAACAATAACACAAGTAAACCCAAGTCTTAAGCACGGTAACCGTTCAGGGCCTCGCGCCAACCCAAGTAGAACCCAAAATATGGTTATTTGAATTTCAGGCCTTTTGGCACCCATTATTAAACACATATCACGATTATCACGCGGAGGTAGCTATCGCAGCGTTTACGATTTACGTTCGGGGATTTCCCGTGTTTCATTTTGCAAGGTGGACCTTCACAAACACACGTGAAACGAACAAAAAGAACACCCAGATTCAGAACAGCAATTTAGGGATCACACAGAGTGTTGTATCATTTAGGATTTGAACCCACAACACTATCAGGCGTGAAACCTGAATAAAAGAGTCAATGAGCATATCTATTAATTTTTTACCGAATTCAAAAAAAGGAGGAGGTTCTCAATTCGACTGTTTTTTTATATGTTTGTTACCTCATAACTTTCGACTAGGTGAACCGATTTTGATGGTTCTTTTTTTATTTGAAAGCTGGTGCTTAACGTGTGGTCCCATTTAAATTTGGTCCAGATTGAAGTCGGTTTTTCTTGTTAAAATTTGTAATTATAATGTACGTTGTTACTCACTTGGCGGCTAACCCTCCTCCCGGAGGCAGGCCAGGTATGTTTTCCTGCAAAAGTTGCTTGAGTACCCATGAGAAGTCACCAGACGGGTCCTCGCGCTCCTCGCTGCTGGTACTGCGGTCTATCAGTGCTGGAATTAAACAAATATACTCCGGTTAGCAACGTATGTTGACTAGTATCACGGGATCCAAAAACATCATAATTATTAACAGTCTGTAGTAGTAAAATGCTGGACACAGGATTCTTCTTAAAAAAGAAGTGTTTTCTAAAATTTAAAACTAAAAATTTCTCACAATTTTTTCCCAAATAAGTTGGTGGTTCGTTTAAGTCTACTACGATACTAGATTTTTCATGCGGATCAATTGCCATCAGACCATTAGGCGACATTAAAATTCTGTAGAAAGACTTCTCAGACATTATAACATTTTTAATTTGTTAGTATCATGATAATTATATTTATTATTACGACAACTGTAATAATTAGCGTACGATCAAACGTAAGGCAATTCAATATAGGACTGAATTGCCTAACGTTTCGATTAAGTTGCACTGGCATTGGTCACAGGTTAATCAGGTAATAAATAATAAATTATGGAATCTGAAAAAGTTAATAGCACGAGACTAATTTACTACATATATTTGAAAAGTAAGCGAGGTAATAGTAATGATGAATGTATAATAAATAGCGAACAAGCTGAACAATACTGAAGGACTCCTTAGGTCGGACAATGCAGGCAGGGTAATTTGATGGCTGGCCAGTTGCTTTGGCGAACAATAGTCAAGCTCTTAGTGCTCTTACCCCAAATTACACCGTATTATGCAAGAACGAAGCCTCGCTTAAAATCTTTTTGATTTTTGAGTTTTTTTCCGAATTTGATACAGACTTTATAAAGTTACTCAAAATACATCATTTATTTTATTTATTCCAAAAACTAAAACATGATCTCGGATTATTCTGGGGCAAAAATTAGACATCTCCTTTTAGCCAGTCTGTGGATCCTTACACATCTCACATATGGCAGTCAAGATTCCAAACTTGGCTGGGCCTGTACAACCAGTCTGCTCACATACATACAAATGTTGTACTTATATATTTTTACATATATGTATTTTAGATAAATTTATACCCCGACACAGAACAAATAAAATCATGCCCATCTCACAATTATTTCTCCTGTTTATTTACATGTACGTCCAGATAAAAAACACTAATGGAGAATAAGAAAATAAGGTCAACTACTTGTATACTCTTTGCGCTGTAGCATGGTGTGTGGTGGTTTAATTTACTTTACTACAGTTACTAATGATTTAATATATTGTGAATGTGGTACAGCTGAAATACTAAGTCATAATTTGTAAATAGTGGAAACTTTCAAGAGTGAAACGAAATGTTACTGAATCATTCCACGCACCATGCTACAGCGCAAAGAGTATAGTGAAGCTCCAAGACAAAGCTGGTTTGTTACCATCGATTTAGAGAGGGTGCAACCAAATATTTTAGGAGTGGATAATTTCATAGACATCTTTCGTAACTTTTAAAATGTTATATCACTTTACATTTTAATTTTTCTTTTGATTAAAGAACATAATTCAACAGTAAAACTGCTTATTAAACTTGTAAAAATGCCTAAAACATTTGTCATTTTAGTTTAAGTATAATTCTATTCTAGTTTTTATTATTTCTATGTTAAGCAATCAATGGAAAACAGTTGTCGTTCGCTTGTTATTGCGATATCGTAACTTCTCACGATATTTCACATTAGAGCTAGTGAAACGCACTGAAAATAGTTTAGGAATATTAAGTAGGTGTACTTTTATGATTAAAAATATGATTACTGTAAATTATAGTCGCCTAAAGTTTTGAACTTCTGACCCTTTTAAACGGGCGATAACAAAGTTCAGATTACAGTTGAAAAACCTTGTTTATAAAATTATTTAATTTACACCTGGACGTTTCGAGAGTCACTTTAAAATAGACTCTGATCGTGTAGTTATTTAAAAATTATTTTACCTTTTGACATGGTTATATTACAAATTTTATTTCTAAACTAGCTATCAGCAACCGTGGGTCGAAGCTAGACTAAACAAAGTAGCCTAAGTTACTCCTTATATCAACAGCCTTCTGCCAGTGAAAATCTCGTAAAAATTTGTAAAACAAACAGACGGACAGACCAAAAATTTAAAAATTGTTATTTTAGTATATGTACCGTGTGCATTGGTATGCATTTAGTGAAAAGCGGTTATTTTAATATTACAAACAGACTCCAATTTTATTTATGTGTATAGATTGTATGCAAAGAATTTTTACATCGGTGGACTTAATGCCCATGGTATTCTCTTCCAGTCAACCTTCGCGTGGTGTAGAAATCTTATAAGGGGCACAGATTACATATTATGCAGTCAATTAAAATCTTTATACGAACTTAAATCTCAATTTCTATGTATATTTGCTGTATCTTAGAAATGGGTAACGATTTAGATCAAGTTCTGTGCGTGGATAGAGTTGAGGGCATTAGCGAAGTCCCACCAGACCTTGCCAGGTTAGTACAAGTCGTCAAGGCGACATGACGATTTGTACTAACCTGGCAAGGTCTGGTCGGGTCGTCATTGACGCATTGCCATTATCATCAATATCCTTTTATAGTCTATTGCTGAACAAGCCCCTCCTCAGAAAGGAGATTTAATCAAGAACATTCGAGAGCCGAGGACAGCGCCATCTAGTGTCAAGTAGCGCACGACTGTGGAGATTATAATAATAATAATAATAATAAATATTTCGGACATTTAACACACAACGCCATCTAGTCCCAAGCTAAGCAGAGCTTGTGTTATGAGTACTAGACAACTGATACAAATACATATATACTTTTTTTTTTTTGTAAATACATACATATTATACATAGAAAACACCCAAACTCCGAAACAAATAATTGTAGATCATACAAACATTTGGTCCGACTCAGGAATCGAACCCGAGACCTCATAATCAGCAGTCGTACACGCCAACCGCGAGACCAACGAGGCAGTCATGACTGATAATTGCGATTTTTCCGACGCTAGATGGCGCTGCAAGTAGTTCTAGGACATTCTATTTCGGTCCAGAATGTTTTATCGATTATTAGGGATCATTCCAGATATTTCCATAGCCATGTAAAAGCCGAGTGTTAGCCGTACGGGCAGTATTGTTTCACGATACAGCGGATTAACATCGAAACGATTTTCTAGTGCGACTAACGACTGATTTACTGAATTACTGTTGTAAAAGTGTTGTCAATAAATATTGTGTTATTTTTTTGGTAATCAACCGACTACTTTTATTTAATTATTACCCTGCTGGTAACAATATCTACGTAAATATGATGCAATTTTGAAATATTTGTGGGTGGTTATAAAACAGTTCGCTGTCTTCATTCCGAGTCATAAACCTATAGGTATCCTAAAATATATTTTCTGTATGTATAAGGTCGGGAAATAGTGTTACCGCACGCGACGTTACAGACACATTTCACAAACTTTGACGTTGACATTTTGACCTTGACCTTTGGTAATGTCAAAGTCAAGGGCTATTGTATAAAAAGAAAAAGTTGTTGTTTTTGTGTAAGTTCCTTAAGATTGGGCGATTTTATTTTCAAAATAGATAGTGAAAACGGAATCAAAGAATAGCTGTTTACTTGGACGCGCTATTCTCAGGAACTATCAATTCGAATTGGATTTTTTTTTAGTCTTGGATGGATAGTCAATTTATCGAAGTAGGTAATAAGTTATAAAACATCACTCTACAGCCAATATGATCTAAGTATCAATGTTGCAAAAAAGGGGAAAAATTATTCAGCTAGTTAGTATTTTAATAAGGAAGGAATATAAAGAATGCAAAGATTGTACGTTTCCTGACATTCTCGTTGATAATTTATTTCCGCCTAGTGCCAACTACGATTCACAATACGATACGTCACACAACGTAACCGCAAGTAATGCTCCATTCGTGTATGTAACTGTAACCGCAAGTTAATGTCGGAAGTTCATATAAGTATTATTGATTTTAGTTCAGTTCTATTATACAAGCATATGGACGCTCCAAGCCACTAGACATAAATATGTAAGTGTTTCAAGTGTTCTCAAACTAGGTAGAGCCTGTACTGTTGTAGAAAAGCCTTATTAAAACATTCTCCATTTATTAATGTCTTAGTAATCGAAATCTGGGGCAAAAGATGGTACCTGATTCTGTCGAGTATTTGTCGGATATCGCGGCAAATAGTAGCCTATGTGTTATTCTGATGTATGAGCTATATTACTGTAAAGTTTCATGTAAATCCGTTCAGTAGTTTTTGCGTAAAAGAGTAATAAACATTCGTACATCTTCACAAACTTTCACATTTATAATATTAGTAAGATTCGGAGTATCACCACCTCATACTCAATACTATTATCCCAAGTTATCCCGTAGGTGCGTTAGGAGCCAACTGAGGAAGTAAACTACATATAACACTAGAACTACAAAGAGAATGAAAACTTGAAATCAACCTTAGACCAACTCGTCTAGCCAGCATGATATATCAAGCGAAATTATTTATTTATTATAAGGTAGTAGAGCCACGCTGATTACAGCACGAACGGGCCAGCTCGACCGGGGCGGTACTACCCTCGCACAGAAAATCAACGTAAAATGACAGCGACCATGCTATTATGTTTCGTTGGTGAGTGCGACACCGGAGGCGCAATGATGCAGAAGCATCACTAGCACACCATGCTGCATTGTTGCATTGTCTGCATTCGCAGTATACCATACTGCGAATGCAGACAATGCAAGTCACTTTATAAAAAAACACAAAGCCATTCCGTTTCAGTCTGAGTAGAACTTTTATTTTGATAATATAATCTATCCTGACGACGATGTTGAAGCCATGTAACGAAGACATAGCTAAGGCCCTGTCTTGTACCAACACTTCTTTCACGGTTGTCATGGGCGATTTCAATGCGAAAGCGGGAGTACAAGATTATGGCGAAACCGGGGTGGGACCGTTCGGCTATGGGCGCGAAATCACCGGGGGTAAATGCTGCTTAACTTCCTCGAGATCCAGGGGCTGTTTCTGATGAATTCCTTCTTTAAAAAAAAGCCCCAAAGGAAGTGGACCTGGCTGAGCCCTTATAGCGTGACAAAGAATTAGATCGCCTTCATCATCACAAACAAATCCCAAATATTATTGTTGTATTGTCAAATCTGCATTCGCAGTATGTTGACCACCACTCTTGGATTCTGCTTATGCTTTCCATCAGGCAGAGTAGAGTCATTTTGCCTGAGATAAACATAAAAAAAAAATTACACTTCCTGCATTACATTTTGCATGAGGCGGACTTGATGCCACATGGCATTTTCTTCAACAGGCAACCTTTGGATGGTGTAGTAAGGGACGTGGCAGGTGCACTTGTCTCCTGCGGCCATGCTGCGAAGCGAGAGCGCGTGGAACTCTGCCGTCTCTTTCTGCAAGCAAGTTATGCTTGCGAAGGAGATGGCGGAGCGGGAACGGGAGAGGTTTAGAACTCTCCTTGTCCGGCAGGCCCGGGAACGGGCCAGGTACCGCAGACGACTCGGGCGCCGGAGATCGCAAAACGATCTCCATCCTCCATAAGCGCAAGCCTGAGGGTGACAGGTGAGGCCACCAATCACCCTAGCAGAAGTAGGCTGGGGTGGTGGCGCGAGCTCTACATAGTGCTCGCGCCCTTTTCCAAATAGAAAAGGAGCATCAAGGTTCCTTCCTACATAGGAGGGGGCCATCTACAAACCGTAGGTACGTCGGAGTTCCAGGGATTTCCTTCCGAGGGTGCACCTGGTTCCCCGGCTTCTAGTACCCAAGAGGGTGTGCGGTTTTTAGTCGGTTCGAGTCCGACATGACCACCAGTTGATGGTATCCGAGGGGATTTAGGCACAAAAAAAAAGAAAAAAAAAGCTGCACTTGTCTCATGACAAGAAGCACATTATCCTTTTCTAAGAGGCTTATGTCCAGGAGTGGACTATTAAGGCCGTTGATGAAGGATATCACTTATACACAACAGCAATTAAATGTAGAACAATTAATCGTGCTCATAACACCATTACATTACTTGTTCTAGATGGGAAACGAAACCACAACCGCCCAGATCTATGTAAACATAAAAAGTAAACGTTACTATAGTTTATCTCGGCTATGATATTAAACCTGATCTATCTTGATGGCATAATTAGTGAATCATTTTTATTATAACAATGGAATAATAGCGGCCTCCGTCACGCGGAAAATCGACGAACAATTTAATAATAATTTTAAATCGATTCATTCAATTTAAATGCCACTTTAATGAAGCTAATTAAACGAACGTTTCAATTAAATTTATTTCTAACATTCGATGAAAAAAAATTAATAGCTTTTGCCCGCGGGTCTGCCCGCGATGTCTGTTATCTCGGTAAAGAGTAGCCTATCTCCTTTGGGCTCCCACACATAACTGCGAATTCGCAACGCATCGCAAATATCTGCGAGCTCGCACGAATGCACCGCAAGAACTTCACGCCGCGCCGCATCGCATCGCAGTTATGTGTGGGAGTGGGAGCCCTTCCTCTAGAATCAAAATAAATTTAATTGAAATCAGTGCAGCGGTTTAGTTGTGAAAGCGTAGAGACAGAGAACTTTCGAGTTTATAATACATATTAATATGGATTAGAAGTTTTGTGAAAAACGAATTTATATCTTCTAAATATTATAAAGCAAAAGAGTTTGGGTTGGTTGAAATTGCTAATCTCAGGAATGACTAGTTCGAATTAAAAAAATCTCTTAGTCTTACACCATTATTGAGACAGGCGACATCACGTTAATAACAGCAGAGCATCAATGAAATATGTTGCAAAAACGGAAAAAAAATATTTGTTTCGAGAAACACAAACGAATCTGCGCAGGTTAGTTAGTTGGTTAATTTACATCACATTAACAGCCCTTGATAGTCCACTGCCGGACAAAGGCCTCTCCTCAGAAAGAAGTTTAATTATTTAGCGGATAATTTTTGATACATATTGACTTAGACCTGAGAGCTTCCGTTTTTGGGATTTTCCCAACTCAGCAGCAGAACTTATTCGTTTTTAATGGTTTTTTTTTGTATAAACTACTCCTTTAGTCATTGAACACGCGTCTGACCACACAATCAAGTCATCCAAAGCCTGTTTATCATATTACATAAAGATATTAACAGCACGCCCTCCATATAATCGATAATAGACAAGAATGAGATTAGAACTGCATTACTATGTCTTCGAAGGTACGGTCTTGGGTTTTACAACTGACAGTATTGGCGCCCAAGCTGTCAGGCCTAACACACGTTCATTGCTTTAACCCTTCCATATTAAAAATAATAATATTCTTTTTTAATTTTGAATTCTATTTTGAAAATTGCGAAACTATTCGGGGCAGGATTAAAGCAATGAAACTGACCAGTTCTTTTTTCAAAAATCTTTTAATTAAAAAATCAAGGGGTAACACTCTGGGACAATATTAAATTCAAATTTAGAGTAAACGAATCCCACAATTGACATTTTGAAAATGTTTGTAAAAGATTTAAAGTATAAAAACGTTTAAATAAATAGTTAGATAATAATGTATCACAAATGTTAGAGTTTACAAATGATTGCATATCAATTATGTACTTTGCAGTTTAATATTTCATACAAATACAACATATTATTTACATAAATAGGTTATAATTTGAAGACTTTTTAAAACTTACTATTCAGGATATGTACACGAGATTAATACTTTTTAAAAATATTTTTACGCAAGATAAAAAGTGTTTGAAACTGTCTAGTGAAAGATTTTTTAAATTTATAAATGAAAAGCCGATGGTTTAATAGTATTATGTGTCATTTTGAAAAGCCTTCATCGCAATAACACTCCGTGGTAAAATAAAAGTAAATATCACACAGATTATATGTATGTAAAACTTTTTATGAAATTAACAAAATTATATTAACCAAAACATAAATATTCGTAAATAATAGTTATTAACTTTATTATTATGTATTGTTAACAACAGGTACTAAAAGGTATTTAGCTAAATAATAAATCTACTAAAGGAACTGCAATAGGATGTCTTAGACAAACTAGTCATAGGTAATTTTATAATGTATTTTTTTTATAATAAAGCTTACTTTTCTAATTATTTGTATAGGTACATAGAATAATTCCTGTATTTTGTTTTTCTTACGATTATTATGAATGAAGAAATGGCACGCAATATATTGAACATCTCATATTATTTATTACAGTAGTTTAAAAAGTTTTAAACACAAGACAAAGTTAAAAATTACCATAAATTTAAGAGATTTCAAATATGGATCTCTATTTTTATTTTCAACGGATACATCGTGTAAAATTATCCCATAAAATCTTTATCACTATGGATTCTTAATTTGAATATTTGTGTGGTGTATGTAATGGTTAGTGATCAAACTTGGTCCATGAGTTGATTAATATTCCGAAGCGTCAATCACAAGTACACGATGCTCATTATATATTTAAGTGTCGTCACAAGTTCTAGACACGTGTCACAGATAAAATATAAGCTAATCATAGTCTGGAATGAGTAACAGTTTCGCGACGACCTGGGCTACGTTCAAGCATATTAATATTCTTGTGTCAGTTTGGAGGATTTCCACCAGACGTCTTTTATTTGCTTTTTTGTTTGTAAGCGACTTTAGTCTGGGCTGGATGTTACCTATTGAGTCATTCATGAAGAATGAATATAGTAAACTCTCTGAATAACTTACTACGTAATTGATTTACCAATGAACAATTGCGTGCGTAGTCGATTCAATATGAGTAATCATTAAGTAATCGTTAATTTCACTTTCAATTCGATTGAGAAAAACTATATTTTTCAGAAGTTGTTTTAATTCTAAGTATCACTAATTAGTTTTATACAAATTATTATACTTAAACTATTATTGGTTTGCGCAAGTTAAACCATGATTCCAAATTTTAATTCTCGAATAAAATCTTTTGTATGGATAAAATCCTTTTTTAAAAACATATAGTTTGGATAGTCAAAGTTGTCATAGACAACCTTTTTTTTTAAATGTTAAACATGTCATACATAACACGTGTACCTATATATTTTTAAATTCTTCTAGTAGTCAGCTAGTAGCAGCGTTCCTCTAGTATGTTATCTATAGTTAATAATAAATGGATCGTTAATATTCTGAGCATAATGGTGAACATAATAACATGGAAGCAATGGCTTTGGCAATCTAATCGACGTATGAACTATGGAATCATAATTTACAGTATTCTATAACGAGCGGCGTAATGTGAGACAGCAAGCAGTAATATTTAACCGACTGCTCAAAAGGAGGGTAGTTTTAAAACACAAAAGTGTTTATGGTATGGGGGATCAAATGAGCAGAAGAGTTTTATGGTACAGGGGGTTAGAGGAAGCCTGATGGTAAGTGACTACCGCCGCTCACAGATATTTGCGAGCCAAAGGTGAGTCTCCATCACCCAACAAGCAAACCTTCCCCCTATCTTTTTTCCCGATTCTGTAATCGGCAAAAAAAGAAAGGAGGGGAGGGGGATCACTCCAGTCGAGCAGGTCCATTTGTGACCAAGCATGGCATCTAACTCGTTAAAGAGGGAAAGTGAGCAAAAAACTCGTGCACTGCTATTCGCTAGAGCAATACCAGAGTATTACGTTACTAGTGCATGATGCTTTAAACATAAAAACAGTGATAAAATATTATAAGCAAATAATGACAAGACTCTAAAAGCGAATTAATGCAAATATTTTTATTGCTTATCAACATCTATACATGTAACATTTAATTATTATTTTCAAAGTTTATACAGGGTGTACAGTGGCAGATTTCAAACTTTGAAAAATTGTTAAAAAAAAACTACGCCTCTGACACAATTTTTTTTATTAGAGTTTAAAAATAACAATTGCGGATTTAATTTTTTGTAAATCACGATATCCAAATGGCGGCCGTGGAGTCTCACACACTCTTCGAGTCTAGCCCGCATTTTTTTTTCATGTTTGGCCCTGCCAAAATGACTCTATACTTTGCCTGACGGAAAGCATAAGCAGAATCCAAGAGTGGTCATTGCGAACGCAGACAATGCAACAATGGGCCATTGGGCCTCCGGTCTCGCACTCACCAACGACACACGACAGCTAGCTGTCATTTTACGTTGATTTTCTGTGCGAGGGTAGTACTGCCCCGGTCGAGCCGTTTCGTGCTGAAATCAGCGTGGCTCTACTACCTTAGAAATTTTCAAAGACGCGTTTACAAAGCGACTCGGGAATCTTGCTGACTACTGCTCGAATATTTTCTTTAAGTTGTGTCACATTGCTCGGATTTGTTTTATAAACTACGGATTTTAAGTATCCCCACAAGAAAAAGTAACAAGGGCTTAAATCTGGTGACCTAGGTGGCCACGGTATGGTACCGTTTCGGGATATATTTTTTTCTGATAGTAACTGCCGCACTGCATTCATAGACACATTAGCAGTATGAGCTGTGGGGTCCCGTCCTGCTGGAACCATGTGTTTCGGTTGAAGTATGGACTATTCTGTAGTTCTAGTGTAAAAGTAGTGTAGTCATTAATCATCTTGGCATATCTCTCCGAATTCACAGTTACAGTTCGACCACGTTGATTTTCAAAGAAATAAGGCCCTATGATGGCAGATGCAGATATTGCACAACAGACTGTGACATTAGGCTTAGGTATGTGAAGGCTCTTGATGCATTTGTCGTGGGTTGCTGACATCCCAGTAGCGGAAATTTTGCTTATTCACATACCCTCCCAATGTGAAAGTGAGCTTCGTAACTGAAGAATATGTTTCCCATCCGAGTAGCAGTACGAAATTTCAACAGCATTCGTCCGCGTAAGTTTTGCTTAATGCAAAGTGAACAGAATCATATAAATCTTGAACGATTTGAATTTTATACGAATGGTATTTAAGTTTTTTTCGCATTATTACCTGCAATGTTGATTTGGAATCCCCAATATCGATGAACGTTCACGAAGTTATAAACGGGGATTTTCAGTGACAGAAACCCTAACACGTTCAACATTTTTGTCCGTGGCTACCGTTGGTGTAGGTCCTTGTCTGGGTTTATTTAGTGTTGATCCTGTAGCCCTGAACCTTGCTACCCATGACTGGATGAGATTGATCGATGGTCCATAACGTAATCGACGAATACCATAACGATTATTAAATCGACGACGTGCTTCAGACAACGAAAATCCATTCAAAACGTACGCCTCGACGGCGAAAGCGCGGTGCTTCTCCACTCCACTGTTCCATGGCAACTAAAAAATCCGCAGCGCTTGCGCTTGCAACGATGCCCCCCGCGCCCCTCTCACGCGTTGCGTTCAGAAACTATGTTTGTTTAAACTTTGAAATTTGCCACTGGACACCCTGTATTTGAGTGGTTATATGGGGTGGTTATGTAGTTATATTTGTTCAAACACGCATGTTGGTTCAAACATATGAAATTTGTTTGTTTTCAAGTTCTGTTTATTCTGGAGGACTACTGTCTAAAAGAAGCTCTAAGCGACCCAGACAGACAGAACAACAAGCAATCTGTATAATCCGGTATTCTAGGCAATGTATACAATACTTAAAACGTGTAGGTAATGTGAGAAATATTATTTATTTTATACTTTACCTAGGTATTCTATATAATACCTAATACGCAGCTGGTAATGTGCTATCTACGGTTCGGGGAAACAGGTCAAAAGCAATCCACTCAAAATCATCTAATTCAAATGATTCAACAACAACACACGGGGCATCTTGAGTGGTCACTGTTCTATCCTAGATAATTCTGAATAATGTTGATTTGTTGCTCGTCATTTTATAGGTTTATTAGTAGTTACATAAAATTAATAAATAGTAGAAATACAGACCAAAATCTATTATTTTTACACATTGCCGTTGGATCATTAGGTATTCTGTACAATCCCTAGGAATTGTAAAGAATATCTAGGCAAAGTATGTAATGGATGGACAATAATAATAGTAATATTTCATACAATGCCCGGAAGTCCCAGGTATTGTATACATTCCCTAGGTATTGTATAGAATACCTGAATTATACAGATTGCCGGTACCATATACATAAAGTTTGTATGTTGCGTGTGTTGTGTCAGTACTGATATCAAAAACCTCTTTAGTTGTTGGTACATAGTTATCAGTTCGTGGCGCCACAACACGGTACATAGTGCGTATGTATTAATGATACTTATGGAAATGATGTCATGCCCTGATACTAAATATTGCTATGATTGTCATTCTGATAACGATCTCGGAACTCTGCTATCTATTTACGTATAAGTATTTTTTGTTCAACCACTTTGCCAGCCCTTTGTACTATACTAGTGACCCGACCCGGTTTCGCACGGGTCCTTGATTATTTTTTTATGGAATAGAGGGCAAGCGAGCAGACGTATCGCCTGATGGTAAGCGATTACCGCCGCCCATGGACACCCTCAACACTAGAGGTGTCACAAGTGCGTTGCCGGCCTTTAGGGGATGGGGGGAGGGGTTGGGGTATATTCCTCCGGTATCCTCACTCACTCGGTGTAACACAGCGCAAGCGCTGTTTCACACCGATTTTCTGTGAGGCCGTGGTATCACTCCGGTCGAGTCGGCCTATTCATGCCGAAGCGTGGCTCTCCCACTTTCTCGGATTTTCTCTACTATAACATGCATGCATTACAAATATAGACCTTTCTCTTGAGTCAATCTATCTATTGCTAAAAAGTGCATGTAAATTCGTTGAGGTGTATATTAAGATTATAGCGTAATGGTATAACCGGTCACCACTTCGGTGTTTCTACTACGTTCTGTTGTGAGTTCAAATCCCACATGGGACAAAACTTTGTGTGATCCACAAATTGAGGTTAAGAGTCTGGGTGTTCGTTTCATGTATATTTGTAAAGTCCCCTGCGACTCAATGTATATTCCTAAAGGGAGAGTTGTCTTTTTTAAAGGGATTGCCTTCGTATGGCTACTCTCTATGTTGTTGCTTTCTGAATTCAAACCAACCAATGTGACACCTTAATACTTAACTGTATTCTATGCAAATAAATAATTTCATTTGATTTCTACCAGAATGATCTTCAAATTGAATTTCAAATGAAAGCTTTTCTTTATATTAGCTTTTAAAAACCCGATCGACCAACAGATCAAACGTCGCAAATTGAGCTGGATAAGCCATACCCTCCGAAGAGATTCCAACCATATCCCGAGGCAAGACTGAAATCCCCAAGGAAAACGTAAGCGTGGCCGTCCAAAACAAACCTGGCGGCGGACTATCATCAATGAAGCAAATGCCATTGGCAAGACCTGCGAGCGAAATCAAGCCAGACACTGAAAACGGAACGGGATGGCGATGCACTGTGGACGCCCTCTACCTCATCTAGGGGACATAGGACCTTAAGTATTGTTCTACTAATCTCTTAAACGGTTGGACCGGTTTTGAAGGGACTTTCACTTGCAGAAAGCTGATTTTGTAATCTATACTATATATAAAGCTAAAGAGTATGTTTGAACGCGCTAATCTCAGGAACTACTGGTCCGATTTGAAAAATTATTTCAGTGTTAGATAACCCATTTATCGAGGAAGGCTATATATCATTACGCTAAGACCAACAGGAGCGGCGTATCAATGAAGAATGTTACAAAAACGGGGGAAAATTATTACGCTACGGGCAATAGGAGACGTAAACGACGTTGCGTGGGTCCGCTAGTAAGTAATATAGGCTAACTTTATTTTAGAAATAATTACAAGTTTTAACAAAAAAAAAAACCGACTTCAATCTGGACTAAATTTAAATGGGACCATTCGGGAAGCACCACCTTTCAAATAAAAAAAGAATCATCAAAATCTGTTCACCCAGTCCAAAGTTATGAGGTAACAAACATAAAAAAAAAAAACAGTCGAATTGAGAACCTCCTCCTTTTTGAAGTCGGTTGAAAATAGGGTAAAGCGAAAAAAAAAACGATTCAAAAGCATTCAATCTGTGAACCTACACAACGCAAGTAGCAAGCGGTCGCTTAAACCACTAGGGCATTCGTGCAGTTTAATGAGTGCACGAGAATTCAAAAAAAAAATTCATAAAATACCTATAATATCATTTAAAAATACGAATTATTTTAGTAAAATTATTTAATCGTTATTGAAACACTAAACTAATTCCATACCATTATTATTACATATCCTTGAGAATTATGTACTCAAGTGGTGTACACATTACTCGTATGTACTGGTTGTGATTTTATTCATCAATTGTGAAATATTGTGAAGTGATATGGTACTTATTTTGTTCGTAAGTTTTCCTGTATTCATAACGGCCCTGTAGTTTAGTGGTTAGAGACATTGACTGCCAAGCCAGAAATTACGAGTTCGGTTCCCAACCAGAACAAATAACCGTTCTATGAGCACCACCATTTGTTAAAGAGTCCGTATGACGTATGAGAAGAATTAGAAATTTCAGGAGTCCTATTCATCACGTGAGTGTCGTAAGATAAAGTGCCTACCACACGCGCAAGTATCACCACAGTTATAACTGCGCAGGTAAAACTGTCGTAATACTGTTGGTTGGCGCGTGATACAGTTGATTACCATTCACACGGTGTTCCGTGTACAAGCCGGCCTGGGCAGACAAAACTGTGGTGATACTTGCGTGTTTGGCAGGCCCATAAAAGAGCAAACCAAGCAGGACAACTTCACTGCAAAGAGAAGGAAAATTTGAACCAAACAAACCGTAGGCCAACACCTTGCCTATGTCCAGCAGTGGACAGTTAAAGGCTGTTGATGATGAGTTAAGCCGAGTCTCCACCGAACAAGAGTCGGCAACTTTTGTGTTGTCAACACGTGTTTGTGACAAAAGTTTCTGTAATTTCCTTGTGTTGGCAACAAAAATTGTCAAGAAATGTTGGGAACCGTGTTTCTGTTTTTGGCGGTAAAAATCATCATAAGATAAGCATGAAGAATAATAACACGGCGCGGCGAGCGACGCTAAGAATTTCTGTTCAGCGTAAAGTTGGGTTGAATAAGTTCTTTTTTAACCGACTTCAAAAAAGGAGGAGGTTCTCAATTCGACTGTATTTTTTTTTATGTTTCTTACCTCATAACTTTCGACTGGGTGAACCGATTTTGATGATACTTTATTTATTTGAAAGCTGGTGCTTCCCATGTGGTCCCATTTCATTGGTCTAGTTCTGACATATCATCCATGAGAAAACCATATAAGTCTTTAATTTGCATTTAGTATGTGTGCGACAAATTGACGAATAACTCGATATCACGCCAACCAATTTCGATGATTCTTTTTTTTATTTGAAAGCTGGTGCTTCCCGTGTGGGCCCATTTCAATTTGGTTTTTCTTGAAGTCGGTTTCTTTTTTGTTAAAATTTTGTATTATTATTCGATGAGTTTGGTATCAAAGCCGTGTAAGATATGTCGAGATATTATTATTCCAAAAGAGGGTAGCAGTAACTTTTAAAAAAACTTGCGGCATCTCTTCTCGTCCAAGCAAACCGATATAAAATTTAGAATTAGGTAACAAGCCTATAAAATTTTTAACGAGTACAAATATATTTAAAAATACCTAATTATCACATAATTAATTTCATAAGATTTAAAAATTTAGAGAGCACTTCCTACAAGTTCTCCAATATGTGCGCGATAATACTAAGCTAATTACAAGGCCTCTAGCTCTCGTCTGCGAACACATAATTTCGATACTAGGGCGGCCCTGTTTCAAGTTCCGGATACCTTATTTGACAGATTATTCGATACAATTTATAAATAAGATACGTCAAATTATCTGTCACTTAAGCTATCCGATACTTATCTGTAACCGGTGAAACAGGGTACAAAAGGTTTTTGAACTATGTCATGCATCCCAATCACCAACAGTTGCATGAGATCCCAACACCAATACTTAAATATGTTAGTAAAACTAAATAAAACAATTTGGCAACAACAGGAAGATTCGGCAAAAATTGTGAGCAATATAACTTAAATAAAATACAGATTGTATACTGCAAATGACAGTTATACGACAAAACCTAAGATAAAATGGCATGTTTTAACTAAAGAATAAATATAAAAGACTTGGTCTTCTAACAAAGAATTATTGCATTATTCATTTTAGCTTAATATTAATGTTTTAGAGGCTGAAAACCATCGCAAGTTAGAAGGATTTTATTATCGTATCGTAACGGTCTACAAATACTTTGTAAACGTTTCAACCATTCTGTGGTGTGTTATTAGTTTATTACATCTAGGGTTGATATCTAAAAGCAATTTCCAAGGACTAGTCTTGAGCAAGTATACCTAGAGGGGCAGCTGAACGGGCGGAAAGCGTGATCGTAGTAGAGAGAGAGAGAGACTGAGTTTGGTTAGCGTCTGTCTCTCTCACGCAAGCTTCTGATTGGTGGAAGCACATATCAATTTGCATGACTGATTTGCCGGGAAATACACCAACCAATCAGAAGCTTGCGTGAGAGAGACAGACGCTAACCAAATACAGTCTCTCTCTCTCTACTCCGATCACGCTTTCCGCCCGTTCAGCTGCCACTTCAGGTATATAATTGCTCTAAGGGACTAGTGATTATTTAACAATTTGACATTTTTGTAGACTCTTTCCTATCAAAAGGCTATAAAGCAAGAAAGAATCCATGGCTCTCAGAAAAAAAAACTTAAAGCTCCGTTTGAAGTGGACTCTGCGACACTAACAGTTTCTGGTAAAACAATCATGTAAATATGTCAATTGTAGAAACACAATTTACCATAACATAAACAATCAAAGTGTACCTACCTATATATTTTCTAATCCTTTCTGCAAAAAATGTCTACCAAACCCTGTTAGTTTTTAAGAAGTCAGACTTGATCGTAAGAGTTTATTCGCTGCTTCGGGCAGATTCTAAAATTTTTTGCACTTTAACCAGAAATATAAAAACAAAAATGACCATAGCCAAAACCGAAATGATTTTGTAATCCGAAAAAAAAAATTGGTTAAAGATTTATGTACTTGAAATACCGTAAATTTGTTATTGTCACTTTTTTAAGAAGATTTAGTCAATAATAGATTGTATAGTGATTTCTGATTTATAAATGTGTTAATAATTATTCTAGATCTTCTTTTCACTGAAAGACTTCATTAAGCCCTAGCATCGCCATCACCCCTAGAATCAGGAAGCTGTTTGTTTATATGATTGTTTGTCTGTCTGTCTCTGTGTTTGTGTGAGCAGGCATGCAGTAATGAATGATAGCAACCTGTGAGTCTTTGTCGCAGCGTCTCGTCGAGTTCGCGATCGGCGCGCTGGGCCTCGGCGTTGGGCTTCGGCGCTGCGGGGAACACCACCAACACGATGCTCATGTTGTCTTTACTGCCCTGTAAATAACGTTTAATATGAGAGCCAGATTTAACTGCATAAATACTGTTCGTGATTGTTTATCCTTTCACAAACTTTCCATTAAAGTTTCCATTGTAAACACTAGTCTAGTTGTTTCTTCGTTAGCACGAAGAAACAATTGCGATGATAGGTATGGGTGCTAACCCATACCTATCATCATCATCATTATAAATGCGAAAGTAACTCTGGCTCTCTATATGTTCTGCTTTAACGGCCAAAACGCTGCACCGATTTCAATGAAATTTAGCATGGATATACTTTGATTCTTGAGGAAGGACGTAGGCTACTCTTTGCTGCGATAACCGACAAACACGTGGGCGGAGGCGCGCGCAAGAACTAGTTAATTATAATTCGTAATTTTGCATCTTGGAGAAACGGTTGTACTATTTCGTAGAAAGAAGTACATACTTCCAGTTATTAAAGAAACTTTAAAATTGCTCCACTGGGTTTTTCAAAATTAATCCAGAAGATTAATCACAATAGTTATAGAGCTACTGCGACTTGCAATATACTCATCTTTACTTTTTTTATGGAATAGGGGCAAACGAACTGACGTATCGCCTGATGGTAAGCGATTACCGCCGCCCATGGATACCCGCACCCGCAAAGGAGTTGCCGGCCTTTGGGGGATGGGGAGGGGGATAGGGGGAGTGGTTGGGGTATGTATGGGCCTCCGGTATCCTTACTCACTCGGTGAAACACAGCGCAAGTGCTGTTTATATTATAAAGCTGAAATGTTTGTTTAGTTGAACACGCTGTTCTCAGAAACTACTGTTTCTGATTGAAAAAAATATTTACGGTTGGATAGCCTAAAATGGCTTGAGTCTTTCTCGATATTTCCATCCGTTCATCCATCCATACTTACAAACTTTCAGATTTATAATATTAGTATAGAATAGTATATATACTATCTGTATTAGGTCATTTATAATGACTTAATACTTGTATTAAGTAATGACCTAATATTTGTATTAGGTCATTTAAGACATAAATTACAGTCATAAGACTCATCATAAGGCTAACTTAACACAATAGAGTTGACCAATATCAATGAATGTTGTTGCCTGTTGCAAAGAGTAATTCACATTTACATATTAGGTATATAAATACGTATTTAATGTGCATGTAGTATATAGCATACACAGAGTACTTTGTGTTTTATGTTTGTTATGATTTACATATTTTCATTTTGCACTGTTGTTTCAGTGATTTACGATAAATAATTTAAACCAATGTGATTGTTAATGTTGTTTTTTCTTACTATGAAGATGCAACAGAAAATTCCCGATTTGCATTAATAATTACTTCTTTCCAGTACTCTGACTGCCTCGTTGGTCTAGTGGTTAACGTAAGCGACTGCGGATCAAGAGGTTTCGGGTTCGATTCCCGGGTCGGATTGCTGTTTTTCTTGCAAGTAATTCTTAATAGCAGCCTGGAGTATGGAAGATAGCGGTTTTTCTGGTTGTCATGAACATCCATGGCAATCATTAATGGGAACCTTCGAATTCAGTTCACCCTCAGGTTTGCGGAGGTCCGATGCTAGTCGCTCCGTGTAAAAACTGATATTCAGGTAAAACCGGTTGAACTAGTAGCCGACCCCAAATCTTGGGAATTATAAAGGCTAGGGAGAAGAAGAAAGATTACTTCTTTCCAGTGTTGTTTTTATGTCCATCATCAAAGGTCTTCACTAGTCGACTGTTTGAGATAGACCTATCTTTAAATAACACAAACACATTGAGTCTTATCAGATACTACCTGAACCCCGCGGTTTTACCCGCGGTATGACAATAACCGCGTGCAACCGCGGGGTGAAGCTAGTCTAAAAAACGTAGCCTAAGGTTACTCCTTATTTCATTAGCTACCTATCAGTGAAACTCTCATCAAAATCAGTCAAGCTGTTCCAGAGATTAGCCGGAACAAACAGACAGATATTTTGGTATGTGTACCTACCGTGTATACATTCATATTTAGTAAAAAGCGGTATACATACAAACAGACACTTCAATTTTATTTATTTGTATAGAAGATGTATTCTTATTGATGTAGTGTTGTTAAAATGACGTAAGTCTGGGCTGACTGGGATTTCAGTCTATTATGATAGTACCAGTTAATCATTAATAGCTAATGGTAGCTATTAAAACAATCCAGCGATGTTGACTCATTATCTAATACCTTTATAGGAGCATTTCTTGTATACATATATACATAAATTAATAATCTGAATCTCGGAAACGGCTCCAAGGATTTTCATGAAATTTTGTATGCAGGGGTTTTCGGGGGCGATAAATCGATCTAGCTAGAATTCATTTTTAGAAAATGTCGTTTTATTCGTGTTTTTAACAATCAAACATATATACAATGAATGTACATCTAGTGCCATCTATCGCAACTCGAGCAAACTACATTAAATTATAATGGGAATAAGCTGCAGAGTAAACAGTATCAGGACGTACCAAGAGAGGGCGCCGCTAAATTATTGGAAGAAAAATAACAAAAAGGTGGCGTTTGGATAGTCCCAATGTTGCCAAAAAACCCATTTATAAAAAAAACGAGCAACGCTCGGTCATCCAGGTACTTATTATTTATTTTAATTGCCTCAGTACTAGGTAATAAAGTACCAATAAAAATAAAAAAACTGTCTCCTGACTGCTGGTAGAGCCACGCAGGTTTCAGTATGGTTGAGTCGGCTCCACTGGGGCGGTACTACCCTCGCACAGAAGATCAATGTTAAATGACAGTGTTCTTGCTGTCGTGTTTTGTTAGTGAGTGCGAGACCGGAGGCCCAATGATGCAGGAGCATCACTAGGCCGCCATAGTGTGGGATCACTATGCTGCATTGTTGCATTGTCAGCATTCGCAATAGTATGGTAACCACCACTCTTGGATTCCACTTACATAAAAAAAAACCTATACCACACTGGCCTAGATGGGTTGGCATACTTAGTGTTAAGGCCTGTATTCACTTTGCTTAGTGCGAGTGCAGATGTGCCAGTAGTGTCCAATACTTGTGTAGTGGCTCTGTTTAGTGAATTAATTTGTTAGCCGTCGATGACCGTCGATAATCAAGTACGTGTGAGTGAGGGGTAAGAAAGGGCGCGCGGGACGTGGCTACTCGCAGTCCACTTTAATCAAATTACCATGCAGCCAACTCATCACTCGCACTAATCAGTCACTGCACACACGTATTTCATACTAATCATTAATCACCTGCACTCGCACTAACCAAGTAAATACTGGCCTTTAGTTTCAAGTTTTCATTCTCTTTGATATGTTGTTGTCCCACATGGTTTGCTTCCTTAGTTGGCATTTAAAAAATCCCATGGGACGTGTCAAGATGGTGACTCTCTCTATTTTTACTCCATTACCAAACCGAGTAACTTTCTATTAATGTACAAAATATAGTCAAACCTCCTTTCTAAAGAGTTACCTATGTCCAGCAGTGGACTGTTAAAGGCTGTATGATGATATGCTCACATCTATATATCCACACGGTATACAGAGATGTAATATTACCCACATTTTACTTTTTTACTTATTAAAATGTTAGTCCTGCTATCACTAAATGTGCAATACACAAACAAGTTTAAAAAATTCACTTGGAACCCTAAGAATTTTTAAATAAATAAATAATATTTCAGATATTTCACACACAACACCATCTAGCTTCAAACTATGCAGAGCTGTGATAGCTAGAATATCTGAAAGAATACTTTCATACTAATAAAAATAAAAAAAACAAATAGGTAATAATAATACACTAATATATTTGTAAATATGTATCTACATACTACACTACATCCGTTCAGTAGTTTTTGTGTGAAAGAGTAACAAACATCCATCCATCCATACTTACAAACTTTCGCGTTTATAATATTAGTATAGATTATGTTCATCCACTAAAGTAATGGAAAAATACTTGGAAAATGTACTTTAGATGAATTTAGCGATTAAAATTTGTCTGTTTTATATTTGCTATTACATTATTAATGATAATTAATATTAAAACATTAACCTCTTTATGGTTCGGTCTTATTTTTAACTTTAAGGCTGTGAGTTTAAAGTTGAAAACTGTTTTAAATAATTGTTTACTTGAAAATATGCTCGTCCTAAGTTATGGAAAAAAACTTGGTATTCTTTAAATAAAAGTCAATGTACATTAGAAGATGATTTTTTCTATTAAAATTTGTCCGTTTTATATTTTCTGTGTGTAATTAATTTTAAAACATAAACCCTTAAATGGCAGTCTTATTTCCAACTTTAAGTCTGAGACATTAAAGTTGAAAATAACATTGTAAAGGGCTATCTAAAAATTTGTTTTTTTCATTTCTATTGCTTTTTACTCAATACTTATATGTGTTTGTATGTGCACGTCTCTATGTACCTTAAACTTCATTTAGTATTATACAACTTTATCTTGCCACTACCAATAAGGGGTATTTGGAAAACAACAAGAAATGTTAGAGTACTTATGAATTACTAACCTTGTAGAGACAGGTGTCAATGACCTGATTGGTTATGGCAACAAGATCATCAGTCAGCTGGAGCAATGAATGCACATAAGCACAGAGTGCCTCATTGGTCATCACATCCCACACACCATCGCAGGCCAGCACCATGAACTCATCCTCTGCTTCAACACGCTCATGAACTGATACCTCAGGTTCAGGAGACACCAGCTGTTCACATGGACCACGATCCAGAACCTTCTTATATTCATAGTCTCCCAATGCTCTAGATACGGCCAAGCTGCCGTTGACACGCTGTATCATTACAGATCCACCGGCTTGGACTATACGCGACTTTTCTGAAGGTAGCTCTGGTTTGTGGTCTCTAGTCGCGAAGATCGGCACGCCATTGCGAGCTAGTACTGCGCGTGAGTCGCCACAGTTGGCTATGTATATTTGTTTAGGCGACACGAATGCGCAAACCGCTGTCGAACCAGACTTTTCCTCGCCATTATACAGCTCTGGTAGTTCCCGCATTTTCTTATCCAGGTCTAAGAATCCGGCCCGGATAGCCTGGGCTATCTCCTCGCGCCGAAACTCGTCTGTTTGTAAGATACATTCCAGGAGGTTGTCCGCGCAATGCGCCGATACCCGCGCTCCCGCATGCCCATCGAACACCGCGAAATACGACCAATCTGATAGAGTTCCGTTCAGAGTCAACTGCGCGTGATGCGCATCTTCCATCTCAACGCGCCAACCCTGCATCGACGCCACGCCATAGCGAAGACCATTCCCTTCCCCATTCTCGTTGTACTTCCTAGTTTCGGGCTTATTCAAAAACGCCCCCATGCTGAGTCCTCTGTTTCTATTGAGTTAATCGCACATAGTTTCCACAACATCAGGCACTCGAACTCACGTCGCAACCGATAACGTAAAAGGCGAGCAAAAGCATCACTGGTAGATACGATCTCACAGTATGATCACGTCAGATAGCTGTTACACTACACTGATTACGATGATACCTCCACAAATAGAGTTTATTGTTTCAGCACCTGTAACGTAGGTTAATTAATTACGCGATGGTGTTGCGTAGATCTCGGTGACAAATCGTGCTCTCGGGAATCGTAAAACGAAAAAGCAACTCAAAAGAATGAAATAATGAATGGCGGACATAAATAGTAATTGTCTATGATTTGCTTTTTTAAAATAAGTTTTATTGGCTATTGCTTATGGATTTTATTCTAGAAAAAAGAACTTATTTGACCAATTAGACAAGAATCTCTCAGAAAAAACACACATGGTGGAATATAATAATGAATTACTATGCTTTTCATCTAACTCAAACAAATACCATAAAAGCCATTGGTAGTCTTACAACAGAATAATCGTATTTTTAAGATGCCATTTATGTATAATATATTGGATAACTGATACCTGGTCTCTGGTCTATAGGATTTCAAAATAGTTATAATTGAGATTCAAATTATATGTAAAATTCACAATATCCCATGCATCATTTTCTAAAATATTGGTTTAACTTTCGTTTGAAATTCCAGGAAAGAGAATTAACCAAAAATAAAACAAGAGCCAATTAACCAATAATTCATTGAAGTTTACGTTCATACTACACCAATTTCTCCTGATGTGATCTTATGCAGTCAAAAATATACGCCCGTTCGGCTGCCCTTCTGATATATTTGCTCTAAGGTAAACATTTTGATTTTATGGTTATAAACGGAAGGTTGTGTATTCAAACTAAAAAAATCAATAAAAAATAAATAATTGTCAAAGTCAGTCGGTTGATGAATACCTACCAGTTCTTTCGTTTTCGTAGGTTATGTTGTGAATGTTTATTATTAAAATATTCTAATATGAAATGAAATGTATAAACGGAAATCTAGTTAAAAAGTTACTGCATCTACGCTTACTTAGTGGCAAGAAAAAAGACATACTTATCTTTAATAACCTTAAAGTACAGTGACATAACCTTTTTGGATTTGATTCATGTTATGAATTTAATATTTCACAATTAAAAGATGTACAAAACCTTATTAATAAGACGGTAAATATTTTCCTCTAATGTTTGACTAAAATTATTGTCTTTCTAAAGATGTTAAGTTATAGTCTGACGATGTTTAATTTTTTCATAAATAAGTATGCAAAGTAACCAAGAAATGGTATCATTAAATAGTTTTTATATTAACTGTTTATAAGTACATCTGAGATTCGGAAAACTATGACAGTCACTATAGTTCTAAATAATAGTGAGCTTATGTAGATGAACAATTTATGTCCGATGTCCAAAATATTATTTTATTAACTAGTATTTATACTTCTTTCAGATTACCAATTAATATCATAAGAAATGACATAGTCGCACAAGTATGTAGAATCAAAAAAGTGCCAACAAATAGCAACTATCAATGTGCAAGACAACTGTCGGTTTCATGTATATGTTGGAAAAAACGAAGGTCGCCAGAGGAAAAGGTAAAACACGTGGGTAATGCTCTGCTACATTACTAAAACAAACTCACTTGTACTTTAAATTTAAACTTATCAGGTCAATTTGAATAAAATATTAGAAAATGTACAAGTCGATTGCCTCATTGGTCAGTCAGATCAGTTAGTGTATGTGCCTGAAGGTTCCATTTCTGGGGAGTGCCAAAAAGTGTTGTTGGGTTTTTCTTACAAGAAATTCCTAATAAGGGTTCGTTCACACATCGGCTCGCATTTTCTTTTTACACAGACCGGTTCGTATATGCTTGGAATTGGCTGGAGCAGAGCCGCACACTAATTCACATAGACCGGCTGTGGAAGAGAATCAGAGCAGATCGGCTGCGCGAGCAACAAAGAGCACGCAATTGGAGCCGGTCGGCTCCTCTTATTTCACACTAAGTGCGTTCAAGCATTCTTGATGACAAAAAAAGTGCACAAGCAAAAATAAACCTTACTACAATTACTCAAACCTCTGTTTCCAATGTGATAAAAATCTGCTCTCCTCTCTGAGCCGGTCTGTGTGAACGGACTCTAACAGACCGACATGGAAGTTAGCGGTGTTCCACATTCTTACCTTGGTGGTCGGCACACTAAGCTGAGATAATCTTGGAAATAAGAAAGGCTAGGCTATATGTTTAAAGTTGAAAATAACACAGAACTGTTGCTTAAATTTAAGTAATGTTTATGAAAGGGGGTTTACAACAATAACTTTTTTTTGTATATTATTCAAATGTAGGTTGCAGTGAGTGGAGGCAGATCGGCAATCAAATATTCTCCAAAAAGTTCAGTGGTAGTGGGGATATGGCGCAATATGACTGTAACAGAAGTAGCAAATGTTCTCAACAAAGATATAGGTAAGTTCAGTGTTACAAGTTACATAATAAAATTAGCAATATACAATTACAGCGATGTGAAGTGGTTTATTAATTGACCTCCGCAGCTCCGTGATTCAGAGGTTACATTAAGCAGTCGGTCCCGGTTGCTATCATAGGATAACAGTCGTGAAGCTTAGTTAGAGGCCTTAAAAACAGGCTTAAAAACATCCAACGGGAAGATTACATAGCCACACGTTGTCTTGCCAGTCCCCAACCCGCACTCGCCCAGCGTGGGGACGTATGGCCTTAACCCTCTCCTGAGAGGAGACCCGCACCTTTCTAAGCAGAGGCCTATGTCCAGTATAGAACCGTCAAAGGCTTTTGATGGTAGACCCTGGCTGTTGTAGTCAGGCACATCATTGATTACACAATGTCTGACACAATGTTGAATTGTGTCCATTTTTGGCACTAAATTATAGTTTTAGTTTTTTATTGTTCCCAAAATAAATACTATTTCTTTCTTCTTTCTCCTTCTGAACGCCTCTCACAACCATCTCAGGCTTTCTTCTGCTAGGTTAGCGGGCAGCCTCTCGACAACCTCCAGGCCAACACTCATGAGGTCATACTGGTGATAAAAGTACTTACATTACATCAATAAACTTTAATAGTCTACTGCTAGGCATAGGCTTCTCTTTAGGAAAGATGTTTTAGACAATAGTCGTAAGGGATGATTTACATTCGCTCGGACCGATGCAGGCATCTAGATGAGCCCGGATGGGATACGGATCATGTGTGTAATATTGTTACGAAGAAAGATTATTCCAGAAAAACATTAGGAACACCCAAACAACGCGAAAGTTCTCGTTAATTTCTAGAGGCATAGAACAATGAATCTTACATTGATATACATAGCGTCGAATATAGATTGATTGAGGCACGGTTGATTCGAGCACATTCGGCGCGTTCTTGGAACTGGTCAACGACCTTGTACCTTGTATGTACTCGAATGTACTAGTAATAACAGCATGTAATATTAAAAGACGTCTCGCGGGCTGCAGTTCAGTTCAGTTTGAGCAACAGTGCGACAAATATCGGAGTGATATCAGTGATTTACCTAGCGACCTTGGCGACAAAGAAGGACTACTATTCCAAGGTTACTGTGATTTTAAGAGTGTTTCCTTCTGCCACATGCCAGAAGGTATAAATCCATTGAACTCTAACACGTAAGAATATAAAAAGCTTTATAGAAACTATATGTAACGTCTCAAAAGTGTGCCCCTTCTGGGCCACGTACACGTCGCCACGCCCTAGACACAGCTCGGTCTAATATAAAACATCCGTAATAGGCAATAAATAAACATATACTTAAAAGATTTAAAAATTGTTTTCTTACAGATCATGTATTAAAAGCTCTAGAGTTTGCAGACAAGGAATCCACAATAACTTACACCAAAAACACTGTGATACATAATCCCCAGATCATACGAGATGTTGTCAAAATCTCTGGCTGCAGATTCAAGATTGTCCCCAAACCTGACCAGGAGTTGCCAGAAGAAGAGGTCAGTCTTCTTTAAGTTCTTCTGTATGTAATATATACAAATCTATATCTGTACAAATAAATAAAATTAGAGTGTCTGTTTTTAATTTGAAATTAGCAGCATTTCACTAAATTCATTTGGAAGATTTACACGAAATTTAAATGGAAATTTTTTTTTTTTGGTTTTTTTCTGTCTGTTTGTACTGAATAATCTCCGGAACGGTTTTTACTGACAGATAGCTGATGATATAAGGAAAAAATTTGGTAACTTTTATTTTAGATTAATTTTTGCTCGCGGCTCCGCGTGTATGTCGATTATCGCGGCAAATAGTAGCCTATGTGTTATTCTGATGTATAAGCTGTAAAGTTTCATCCAAATCCGTTCAGTAGATTTGCATGAAAGAATAACAAACATCCATCCATCCATACTTACAAACTTTCGCGTTTATAATGTTGGTAGGACTAGCTTTTCCCCGCGGGGCGCAGCTAGTTAATACTAGTATGTATAATATAAAATGTAATATGTATGTATATTGTATAATATAAATTAGCACTTCATCGCACTTTACTTCACGACTAAACCGCAAAACTGATTCCAATGTCTGGCATGTACAGACTTCGTTTCCTGTAAAAGAATATAGGCTACTTTTCAGTGCGATAACCGACATACACGCGGGCAGAGTCGCGGGAAAAAACTAGTTTTTGTATAGTATAAAATTTTCCGATCTAAAATGATCGGTCGATATAATTATATCGTGTCAAGTTAAGACTAGTAATTAGTAGTTTAAAGATTTTAACTAATTTAACATTTGACTGTCTCTGTAGCGCAGTGGTAGCGTATGCGACTGCTTTGCTTTAGGTCTCGGGTTCGATTCCCGGGTCGCACCATATGTTTGTATGATCTGCAAATATCTGTTTCGGAGTTTGGTTGTTTTCAATGTATTATATGTATGTACTTACAAAAAAAAAAGTATATATGTATTTATATTAGTTGTCTAGTACCCATAACACAAGCTCTGCTTAGCTTGGGACTAGATATCATTGTGTGTTATTTACTTTAAAAAAAACATTTAATTTAAATTTAATGTTTCCTCGCATCATTGCACAATAAAGCGACAAATAATTGCTCTTGTTGCATGGATAAAACTTTATGTGTACACCAGGGTTTCTATGGTTATTGTAAAGTACAGAATATACAGCAGAAGTAAGACACAAAAGGTGGCCTTCTCGCTCAGAGCAATTTCCCTTTACCCTTTGGATGGACTACTCTCAATATATTGCATTGTTTTTACTTATTTATTTCGCTGGATATGTCACCGATTCTCACATTAATCCACACGTTTAGCTGCAGAAATCAATAATAATCCTTATTTATACTTCCTGCATTACAAGTGCCACAACACAAGGCATTATCTGCTGGTCAATATGATATCGTATACATGGTGTTCCAAATAGAACAAAGATGCTGTCCCGGCACCTCCAGCCCCTCCAGAAGCTCTAAAGCCTCGGCCACCAGTCGTGTGCGTGATGGGCCACGTGGATCACGGGAAGACCACTCTCCTGGATTCACTCAGAGACACGTCAGTGGTAGACCAAGAGTTTGGTGGTATCACACAGCATATTGGTGCTTTTGAAGGTAATATTGGCTTTATTATTCCTGTTTTCTAACGATTTTAGTGGCTTAAACGAAACCCTCCCCAATTTTACTTCATTGAGGGTTGTGGGTTTGATACTTACGTGGGACAATTTTTTGTGTAATGCACAAATTGTTTTCCTGAAAGTGTTTCGCTTTTCATTGAGCGACGAAAGTTATGCCTCCTTTCCCTCCTAAGTGAGCGGAATATTTAACACATAGACTTGAAAGAAAGGTCTCTAGGTTGCTGTTATTTACGGGTAAAGGTGGCTACTAACTATCTAGTAGTTATCTATTTCTAGGCGCTTGTTGCCCCTATTGCATGCGCTTGTTGCCATAAAAAAATGTAGCTATTAAAATACAGTTGCGTTGGTGGTGTAGTAATAATGCGAATGCTGTATTGAGGTCTCGGGATCGATTCCCGGATCGGACCAAATCTTTGTATGAACTATAAATATTTGGGTGATAACTATGTATAATCTGTGTGTATTTAGTAAAAAAAGTACCTATAAAACTATTTAATCTGTCAACCTAGCCTTTTTAGTATTTACAAGGTTTGTTTAGTTTAAAACTAGATGGCATTGTGTCCAAAAATATTGGCAATAATCACAAATTTTAACAAAAAAAAACCGACTTCAATTCGTACCAAATTTGAATGGGAGCACCAGCTTTCAAATAGAAAAAGAATCATTAAAATCGGTTCACCCAGTCGAAAGTTATGAGGTAACAAACATAAAAAAATACCGTCGAATTGAGAACCTCCTCTTTTTTTTTGAAGTCCTTTAAAAAGGTAATGAATGTCGTACGTGTGCAGTGAGGCTGGGTTCAGGCGAGCGCGTGACGTTCCTGGACACGCCGGGCCACGCCGCCTTCACGGCCATGCGGTCCCGGGGCGCGCACGCCACGGACCTGGTCGTGCTCGTCGTGGCCGCCGACGACGGGGTCATGGAGCAGACCCTCGAGTCCATCCGCATGGCCAGGGAAGCCAACGGTAAGGGACCCTTCACACTGACTTACACCAGCCCCCCTAGCCAAGTTGCAAGCGTTTTTGTTTCTGCAATTTGCCGCCTGAATTCTCGTGTGTCATTGGCTAATCATAGACAAAGTATTAGCCAATGACACACAGGATTTTAGGCGGCGATTGCAGAAAGAAGAAAGCTTGCAACTTGATTTCATCCACGAATTGTAATTCTGAGTCTGGGTGTTTTTTGTGTCCGTTTCATTCTAACTGCCACGGTGGCGTAGTGATAGCGTTTGCGACTGCTGTGCTTGAGATCTCGGGTTCGATTCTCGGTGGTAAGGGTACAACAATAACCGCGGGTAACACCGTGGGACTCAGCTAGTTTATACATATTATCAATCTTTCAAGACTTAGGTACGTAGTGATCTGATCCAATATTATTTTGTTACAGTTCCTATATTGGTGGCCATCAACAAAATGGACAAGCCAGGTGTGAACATTGTAGGTATGCCTCTATTTATTTACCTATATATTTATTTAGTGCATAATGTAAAACACTATAAGGAAGGTTTTCGTGTATAATTTGTTAAATTTTTGAGTATATTGACTAAAAAAAAAAAAAAAAAACCGATGAAATTGAGAACCTCCTCCTTTTGGAAGTCGGTTAAAAATATGACTAAATTTGTTGAAAACATCAGAACAAATTAAGCCGCACATCTTCTCAGATTAACATAAGATATATTATATTTTCAGTAACGAAAATTTATTACAAACAGATAACAATATCTAAGCGTCTCTCATTAAGAATCACTCTATATATTGGTAAATACCGCATAAAAATCCGTGAAGTAGCTTTTAAGTTTATCGCGAACAGACAGACGCGGCGGAAGACTTTGTTTTATAATTAGTGATAAATAGTAGTACCAGTAAAATACTGTTTTACTACAAAAGTATATTTTATGACAGTCACGAGACTTAAAGTGACTGCACAGTTGGCCTAGTGGTTTAAGCGGCCGACACCCCGCTTTCTACTCCACCAAGTGTTGTGTGTTCAAATCCCATATGGGACAACACTGCATGATCCACAAATTGTTGTTCTGAATCTGGATGTTCTTTGTGTCCGTTTCAGAATTTTGACCAAACTTTATTTTATAAAGTTGGACTTCTTGGGATTATTTAACATTTTTTATTTATGGTATTGTGCCATAATAAAATGGGTCTCGAATGGTCTGGATGGTTCGAAATTTAAGGGACAGCGCCATCTAGTATCAGGTAGCGCACGACTGTGGAGATTATGATTAATGATTCCAATACTTTCAACGCTAGATAGCGCTAGATTGCTGATTCTGGGACTTTCTATTTAGTCCAGAATGTTTTATCGAACACTGAGGATCCTTCCGGATATTTCGATGGCCTTATAAAAGCGGAGCGTATTGCCCGTACGGGGAGTATTGTTTCACGATACAGCGGACAAACATAAGGCGATTTTCTAGTGCAACTAGACGAGTGATTTTGTGAATTATTGTTATAAAAGAGTTGTCAATAGATATTGAGTTATTTTTTTGGTAATCAACCGATTACTTTTATTTAATTAATACCCGGCTCGTAACTTATTAAACGTTCTTTTAAGGTATAAGTTGTGTTTTACAAGATTGTTGTGATATTAAATGATCATAGAATATATCTTCTCATCAGGAGAAAACAATGCGTGCGCTATCAGCCCACGGCATCGTCTGCGAGGAGTTAGGAGGCGACATTCAGGCTATACCGATATCAGCTCTGAAGAAGCAGAACTTGGACACTTTGGTTGAAGCGCTGACTCTCCAGGCGCAGTTGATGGATCTGAAGGCGGATCCAGGAGGTTATGTTGAAGGTGTGGTTCTGGAGGCTCAGTTGGATGCTAGAAGTGGGTAAGTATTATGTTCGAAAAGAGATATGGTAAAATAACTTGAGGAAACGAAGGTTGTGAAACGTACAAGAATGGGTATCATGTCTCTCCAACAACGAAGGGAGGTAATCCCGATCAGGGGAGGTGATAATGCCCAACAGCAACAACAACGGACCCTAGGTTGATGTTGGGAAGTTGTAATTATACTTATCGGCGCAAAAATTATCTATATCGCGATACAGCATGAGCGGTTACTCCATAGTTCGGCGTGTCTTCAAGAGATGGCGCTGTAGTATGTTTTTTGTGGACTAACCTTTTTGTTTTTATGGGATATGGTACAAACAAGCAGACGGATCGCCTGATGGTAAGCGATTACCGCCGCCCATAGACACACGCAACACCAGAGGCGTCGCTAAAGTTTAAATTTAAAAGTTTACTATTTTTTTGTAAGATTGAAAAACAAGTATGTACTCAACCAAACATATACTTCGTATATATTTTCGGATTTTTAACCGACGTCAAAAAAAGGAGGAGGTTTTCAATTCGACTGTATTTTTTTTTTATCGTTAGCTCATAACTTTCGACTGGGTGAACCGATTTTGATGATTCTTTTTTTATTTGAAAGCTAGTGCTTCCCGTGTGGTCCCATTTAAATTTGGTCCAGATTGAAGTCGGTTTTTTTTTTTGCTAAAATTGGAGAATATTTTTAAAGCCATTTTAATTTTTCTCCACCACGCTAATTGTAAAATTTGTTGTCCAGGAAACAAGCAACAGTATTAGTACAAAGAGGCACGCTGAGGCGAGGCTGTGTCATTGTCGCTGGCAACGGATGGGCTAAGGTAAGTCTTCCACCATACAATGTCAAAAAATTATGTTACATGATAGACCAAGAAGAAAATAATAATATAATTTTGTAAGTAAATTTTTGACCCAATTGGTGTCCACAATTATGTGAATAGCTACAAAATAACAGACAAAATAAAAAAAATATTGGCAGTCATAAAGACTGTCGATAGAAGTGAAAACTTATAACTTAGAATGTTTTTTTTAAATAATTTGTAATATTAGAAATTAATTAAATCATCATGTCGGTGACGCGGTGACGTGAACTCAAGATGTTCCTCTACCAAAAAGTGCTCAACGCGGCCAAAGAAGTTTTGTGACGTCAGCATGTCGGTGACCCGGTGACGCGAATTCATAATATTTGCCCCCACCAAAAAGTGCTTAGCGCGGCTAAAGAAGTTTTCACTTCAAAAAATTGATTACGGACAATAATTTTAACGTCATAAGAAAACACTGATGAAAAATATGCGTCACAAGTCGAACACTTAGGTCTCACGTACGTCTCTATCGCTTGTTCCGCGCTCTCACTCGCACGCGACGCTCAGGCGAACGTGACAATGAGTGATAATAAATAAAGATAGCTATCAGAAAAAACTATCAGATTAAATGTGTGAACTTAAAAAATATAAAATGATATGAGAAATTTTAGAATTTAGTTTTTTTTTTTTTTTTTAATTCTTATCAATAAAAAAGATGAACCTGGTTATACCTACAAAGGGATAACCCAATTCTGTATTCCCATTTTATTGCGTGCATACCTCTTTGCATAAAGGAGGCGATATACTAACACACTTCCATTTATGACTGAGTTGAATGATAGGCTCTAATGATATTGGTCTGTTGTATGTACACTCGTCGAATTCACGCTTGACATTCTACAATCCTTCATAGCCTATCGCCAAAACGATAGTGGCGTACCCTTACATATATTTTGCATCTTTTGTGTGTAGGTTCGTGTATTAAATTCGGCCGACGGCAGATCCATTCAAGAAGCACCACCATCCACACCGGTTTCTGTCTTGGGCTGGAGGGAGATGCCCTCAGCGGGAGATCAGGTGCTGGAAGTTAGCTCTGAGGTAAGTTTCAAAATTTATATAAAAGTTTTTCCGATTTTAATAATTTTTTGATCAAATTTTAAGCCTTGTTCGTGTGGTAACGGATTCAGAATATGGAGTGTTACTACCCTTATTCATTCCGTGGGTCTCGGTCATTCTATACCAACAGGTCTGGCTAGCGTAGCCAAAATCTCTTTTATAAGGATAAATTTATGTCCATGTATTTTTCTTCCAATAAAAAAATAAGTTGAGTGGCGCCCTCTCTTGGTACGCCCTGATACTGTTTATTCTGCACATTAGTTTGTTTTGGATATCGCCCCCGAAACCCCCTGCATACAAAATTTTATGAAAATCGTTGGAGCCGTTTCCGAGATTCAGATTATATATATATATATATACAAGAATTGCTCGTTTAAAGGTATTAGATAAATGAGTTTCTTTCTGTATACAGAAACGTGCAAACGAAGTGATGAAGTGGCGCAGCAACCAGCGCATGAAGGAGAAGCAGGAGAGCGACTCGGAGCAGATCTCGGCGCGGGAGGCTGCGCACCGCCAGAGCTACAGTGCCGCGCTCGCGCACAAGCGCTCGCTGGGCCGCTACCGCATGCGACCCTCCGGCCCGCGGGAGAAGATGGTACAGCCCGACACGCACCCCACGCTCAGCGTGCTCGTCAAAGGTAACACACATACACGCACAACCCACACTCACCGTACTCGTTAAAAGTGATGAAAATCCCACACTCACTGTGCTAGTTAAAGGTGACACAGAACACACACAGACTGTACTCGTTAAAAAATGACACCCATCCCACACTCACTGTACTCGTTAAAGACGACACCAATCGCACACTCACTGCACTCATTAAAAGTAACACACATACACGCACAAACCAAACCCACTGAACTAGTTAATAATGGCATCTATCCCACACTCCCTATGTTACTTTTATTGATAGGAGGATAAGGCCCATTTAAAATAACTCACTATGTTAGTTGACACTCTGCCTATACTCACTGTACTCGTTTAAAGTAACATCCATTTCACACTCAATATACTCATTAAGGATCAGACTCAACCTACACTTACTGTACTCGTTAAAGGTGTACCTTTAACGAGTACAGTAAGTGTACGGGATGGTGTACCATCCCACACTCACCATTCTGTTTAAGATAACACACTCGTTAAAACTGACACCCATCCCACACTCACTGAACTCGTTAAAGTCACCCACACACGCTCACACACAACCCACACTTACTGTATTCATTACAAATAATAACCTACCCACACTCACTTTACTCGTTAAAAGTGACACATACCCCACACCCACTATCTTGCAACCTACAAAAATAACCTGATATTTCCTATAAGGTGACGTGGACGGCTCCGTGGAAGCCATCCTGGACATTCTGGAGACATATGATGAACATGAAAATGTAAGATTAGATCTCGTGCACTTCGGGGTTGGACCGATCACGCCTAACGACTTGGAGGTAAATAGAGGTTTATTAAAATTAATCAAAATTTGCCCTAACACTTCTGGCCAACGTGTTAGACCAAAACCCTACTAAGAAGAAGTCTATGCCCAGTAGTCTTAGAGCATATATACCTAGAAGGGCAGCTGAACGAGCGGAAAGCGTGATCGGAGTAGAGAGAGACTGAGTTTGGTTAGCGTCTGTCTCTCTCATGCAAGCTTCCGATTGGTTGGTGTGTTTCCCGCCAAATCAGTCATGAAAATTGGTATGTGCGTCAGCCAATCAGAAGCTTGCGTAAGAGAGAGACGCTAACCAAACTTAGTCTCTCTCTCTACTCCGATCACGCTTTCCGCCCGTTTAGCTGCCCCTCCAAGTATATATGCTCTAAGCCAGCTGTAGACTATCAAAAGCTCTTGATGAACCATTTTTCCAGAGTCCCAGATTTATCTTTTTTCCTCATATTTGAAAAAGTGTGAGCAATATGTGCAGCGCCATCTATCGAATAGAATTCAAAGTATTTAGTTATTACTGATACTGCATTGCGATATAAAAGTGATTATTAGAAATATTCAGAATCTGGTCGGAGTGTTTTCCTTTGTGTAAGAGGGACTTTAGCCTACCTTTTTCTTTGTGTACCTATAACTAATATATATAATCATGTTATAATTTATAGATAGCAGAGACATTCAAAGCAGTGATCTACGCTTTTAACGTGGATTGTCCGCCGCAGTTAGCAGTGGATGCTAAAAGGAAGAACATCGAGATTAAAAAACATAATGTTATTTACCGAATGGTGGATGACATCAAGGACGAACTTAGTCTCAGGATACCGAAGAGACAGGAGGAAGAAATTGTCGGTAAGTTTTTGGTATTCATCCGCTCTTCTACGTAATTTTATGGGGAAAACTAAAGGGTGGGAAAGCTTTTGGGATCCCTGAGTTTCAGGTGTTCTTGGACTATGGTAGTCATAATTATATCTTTACAACTTCACACGTCTTACACACGACCGTCTGATCCCAAACTAGGCCTGTACTATTGTTACCAAACTGCTGATAAATATACTTGTATATTTCTAAATACACACATATTATAGAATAGCTGCGTCCGGCGGTATTAACTAACCCTATTTTTTTTCTAAAATAAATGTAAGTAAGCCTAATTTGCTCTTTATAGGTACCATCAGCTATTTGCCAGTGCAAGTCCCGTTCAAATCGGTTCAGCCGTTTTAGAGATTAGCCTGAACAAATAGATGTAAAAAAATTCATAAATTCATATTTCGGATTAATTACCGTTTATACTTTCATATGACTTTAGTGAAAACCTGTTAATTTGAAACTACAAACAAACACTTTAATTTTATTTATTTGTATATGTCACCGTGAGATTGTAAATACCGTTAGATTATAATCTACCTAGCTAGATTGTACACTGTCCAAAGATTGTCAACTGTAACATACTGCTTACAATTTAACGTACTATTTTTTATAGATTATAATGCATCGAAGTAAACACGTTAAATAACAATCTGTCGCGCGTCAAATTGGCAACTGTCCCTGATTGGTCGGTCTTACAGTAGGCCGTTCTGTGGCCATAGAGTTAGGTTAGAACTTCTTTGATTAATCCACATTAATTTTACTGCCACAACAATTTTATGTAACTAGTTCTAAATCTGTGAGGCATTTTAACATGAAATCAATTTACAATCACAAAAATACTTTACAATACGTCAACAAACGAATTAATAAACAAATATGGCGGCGCGGGCCATATGCTGTTCCACCAATCAGCGCGCGAGATGCGATCCGTCGATTACCATAAATCACAATTTGACGGTTTCACTTCGATAGATTAAAATCTAACTAAAAATAATGAGTTAAATTGTAAGCAGTATGTTACAGTTTACAATCTTTTAACAGTTTACATTCTCGCGAGATAGATTACAATTTTGTTTGTTGGACAATCTCACGGTAACATATAGATAAATTACACCCAGACACAGATCAAATGATGATTCATCACACAAAGATTTGTCCTTGGTGAGAATCGAACTCACAACCTATGGCTAAGCGATCAGGATAGCTATCAGATCAACACGCCCATTATATCATATCTAAGTTTTTATAATTAACATTGTAGGTGAAGCCAACGTCCTCCAAGAGTTCATAGTGACGGAGAACAAGAAGAAATTGCCGGTGGCGGGCTGTCGCTGTACGAAGGGCTCGCTCGCACGTAACGCCCTGTACAGGGTCATTAGAGGTGAAGACGTCGTGTTCCAAGGTAATCACTAATCATAAAGACGAACGGAAATAGAAAATTCGACTATAATTTATTTAAGTGTTAATGTAATTTTGTACCTACGTGTGGTGGCAGAATCAAAATACGGAGTGTCATCGCCCCTACTCATCTCATGAGTGTCGTAAGACCCGAATAAGAGCTTGTTCAGACACGGCGGAATCCGCTCGGATGCGAACCGCGCGGTTCCAATCCGCGAGGATTGAAAAGTGTTCAGACACGCGCGGTAAGTGTGAGGTCCTGCCAAGCAAATTTTTGAGATTTTATTAATACTTTGCGCACTGCATGTCCCACAAAGCTGGTCGTTTCTAAACTTTTGAAGTTGAGTTGAAGCGATCCATTGTCACCGTCCAATACGCGCGGCTTCCGGAGAGCAACTGAACGCCTCTAGGTTACATCGAGTAAATAGAACCGCGCGTGTTCATTTTCTAGCGGTCGAGTGGCGGCAGGTTTGAACGAATCATAGGCGCTAATGTAAATAAGATCCGCGCTATGGAACCGCGCGGTTTGCATCCGAGCGGATTCCGCCGTGTCTGAACAAGCACTAAGGGAGCAAATTACACATGACAACGGCACTACAAAGGGAGGGAAAACATGACACAAACTAGGGTTTTATCACATCTCCTCTTTGCCATGGTATAGTATGGCCAAAACCTTCTTTCTAAGGAGATGTCTATGGAAGTGAATTTGCATACCAAAACAAGGTGGTATTTGGCAATAATCTAAACCATAGAGCAACACGGGCCACCGCATTAGTAGCCATAGCGTTTTTGTCTGTCATTTTATGCGGGGAGCACACATGACTCACATACAAAATCAATCGCCTGTCATTAATTACCCATACAAAACAATACAGGTATGACATTTCGAAAGCTACCCAGGGTGACGTCACTATCCAGTTACCACTTTAAAGCAACATAACATGAAATGGTGGAAACATTTTCAGTCACCATTCTATTTAAAAAAATATAAAATGCATTTAAATTGTTGTTTTGTGTACATAATCAAACAAAATATTTGAATTTAAATATAAATGATAACGTAAAACTTTATTGTTCTATCGAATTCATAAAGGGAATAATGGTGGTTGGGGAGTTATTATTTCAGACTACTGGTACAGGTACAACGTAGGTAGTAGAGCCACGCTGATTTCAGCACGGTAGGGCCGGCTCGACCGGGGCGGTACTACCCTCGCACAGAAAATCAACGTAAAATGACAGCGTTTGTGCTGTCGTGTTTCGTTGGTGAGTGCGAGACCGGAGGCCCAATTAGTCTAGTCAACAAGGTCCATACTTGATGACTAGACTAAAAGATGCACAAGCATCACTAGGCCGCCATAGTGTGGGTCGCCATACTGCATTGTTGTATTCGCAATGAGTATGGTGGCCACCACTCGTGGATTCTGCTTATGCTTTCCATCAGGCAGAGTAGAGTCATTTTGGCCGGCCAAACATAAAAAAAAAAAAAAAAAAAAATAACACTGAACCAGCGATAGTGACGATGACGTCATCTCGTCCTCTATGTATCTTGGAATGCCATACCTGTATTTTTATATCATGTCATTACCGAACTCACACATAACAATTTAACAAAACATTCAGAATTTCACGCACACAAATACATTCTGTATCATAACAGTGTAACGCTTAGGCTCATTTCGGCTTATACTTGACAGACGGCAACGCCTATGTATGGCTACTCTCTACCTTGTTACTCGATGTATCCACTTGCTTGATACTTAACTGTATTCTATGAAAATAACTAATTTCATTTTATTTCTACTAGAATGGGAATCTTAATTTGGCGATCGGTTACAGGTAAATTGGCGTCAATGAAGCACCTAAAAGACGAAGTAGCAACAATCAAGCGCGACATGGAGTGCGGGTTGCGCTTCGAGCAGCCCGTCCCTCTGCAACCCGGAGACACCGTGCTCTGCTACCGCCTCGTCGACGTCACGCACTCCACTCAGTGGGACCCCGGCTTTTGAGACACTAAAATAAACTAAATGCCTAGCAACAAGTGTTTTATTTAAATTTACCCATCTACAGTAACACAGGCGTAGCCAAGTTGAAGTTTCAGAGGGTTTCAAGATTATAAAATGACTATGTACCTTCAACAGTAATATTATCATTAAAAAAATTAGAGGTATAAAAAATAATAGTATAGATACATTTTGGAGGGGAGGGGGGGTTTGTTGGGAGGTTCGACTTGGATATTCTTTATGTCCATTTCTTGTATGTTTGTAAAGGATAAATTTCTAATGAGGAAGTTGTATTTCTAATATATATGAAATATTAATATTAGTATAAACATATAGCTTTATTAAACAGTATTCACATCAGAAAGCGGCAACACCAATATCAGTTTCGAATAGGATAAAAAATAAAACAACTATGTTATAAAGAGAATCCTCTATTTAAATATTAACTTGATAGGCTTGTTATTCGTGTCTTTATAAATGAACAAACAACTCCAATAAATTAATAAGTATAAAACATTATTATAATTTAATACATCGGTGACATAGTCAGTTTGATACGAGACTTATATTAATTAGACTGGCAAGTATTATTGGGTGTTAGGCAGGGCGCGCACTAGTGACTTTTGTCACCGTGACAAAACGCATTTGAGGTGACAGCGACAAAACTTTTGCATTCGATTCGATTACGCGGAAGACGACTAAAGTATTGAAACTGCGGGGGAGTGGAAGAAACGAAGTGACATTTTGTTGCTACAGCTATCTCCGCGGACAAAAAGTCACCCAATTGTCACGTATCCAAATGCGCGCACCTTCGTTATGGGTAATGTACGCGGTGACAGTCACGGTGACAAAAATCACTAGTGCGCGCAGGGCCTTAGATAAATTCAGTTTCATTGAAAAATGTGCTCTGCTGTTATTAAATTACAGGCCTAAGTCCGACACAAAAGGTGGTAACGCCTCTCGCTTAACCACTCTTTCAGTCCTAAAATACATCCAGATCTCTCCAAAATATACACATGAATTTTTAATAATATACGAAATTGAAATTCTAAAGGAAAATATGATTTTTTTACAAAAGTTATTTTAGTATCGTCAAACCATTTTATTAAACAAAAATATTTCAAAGTTACTTAGATGGTTTAAAAACTGCACATTATTAATGATATAAACTTTTTTTTTAGAATTTTCAAAAGTGATGAATCCGTAGACAATTCTTAATTTAAATCCACTCCAAATAACATAAGTCTCATATCCTCGCTCATAGAGCACACTCAATTTTACCATAACACAATACAAAAGGAGAAATCTGTGCAGTGAAACATATCACTCGAGTCAAAAAGTAGGAACCTCGAGACACTCGACTGCAAAAAATTGGTCTAACTCGAGGCGAGTCGTAAGATAAGGCAGGCACACTCGTATAATGTCCAAACCTCCACATTGCCTTGCATTTACTGCATTGCAGACATCAACTAAAACATTTGTATTAATCAAGCGCTGTTTTAATTGAAAGTGAGTCATTTTATTTGTACGTTATTTGTACACGATCTTCTTTATAACATATTAGAAAACGTATCCACAGTACGTGACCTATTTTTATTTTCCCCTCCTACCCTTTGATTTTTTCCCCTATGGTTTTCACGTTAAAAATCTTATCTATAGTAATAAATATATTTTTAACACAACGCCACAACAAAAAAATGAGTAATAGAATACCAATACACACCTATTGTACAAAGAAAACACTCCGAAACAAATATTTGCATATCATACAAACATTTGGTCCGGTCTGGGAATCAAACCCGAAATCCCAGCACAACAGTCGCACACGCTACCCACTGCGCCACTGACGCAGTCAAATTGAAACAAAAATATTGACATTTTGAAGTTAAGAAGTGTTTGGCTCTTACATATTTGACTTATTATTGCATGATTGTCTTGTGACCAAACATTATTTTGAAGACACTTCTCTGAATAGGCCACGGACAGTAGGTATGTTTTCTAACTGTACTAAACTTATAGGAATTAACCACCATTTAAAACCAAATATCATTCAATTAAATGCAATCATAGATAGTCTATTTTGCTTAGCAATAAATTGTACTATAAATTATAAAAATATGTAATGGTTTTTCTTTTTATGTTTGCCCCTGCCAAAATGACTCTACTCTGCCTGATGGAAAGCGTATGCAGAATCCAAGAGTGGTGGTCACCATACTCACTGCGAATGCAGACAACGTAGCATGGTGACTCAGGTTTATAAGGATGTCCCCAGAGTCAGATATCATAACTAAAATGAGTTAAACAGTTTGATAAACATGAAAAATCACAATTTTATTTTTACTCTTATCGTGGGTTTAAAATGAAATATATATTTTTGGAATAAACTTGGACATATCATGCCACGTTTCGTAAGAAATTCGGTTATCGAATAGAAAATCCCTTTTTTTGTTGTATAACGGGACTTATTCACAATCAAATTATTTAAAAGGTAATGATACCTTCTATATCGTGACGTTACGAACGTAAACACGAGACGAAGTGTGCAGATGTCGTAAGAGTATTGTGTAGAAGTGCCGACATTACAAACAAGTCACACATTGCGCATCACGAAGGCGTCGCTAAGCTTACACTAGTCTACTAGTGACCAAGACGGTATAAACCGTTCGAAACGCCGGGATATAGAAGAATTGGTACATTTAAAATATTGAAAGTCTAAAAACAATAAAATCTCTGGTTTCGATCAAAACTCACTTGGTAGTAAGAAAATTTCTCGACTATACTGATCGCTAACGATCAAAACAGCGCCATACAGATTGTTCAACGGCTAATATTTAATCTATCAGCACAACCTATTATTATTAAGTATGAAATTAAAACTTATAAATGGCTCCATGAAACATAGGAATAATTGCCGGAATCAAGATGGAGGAGTTTCTCCTAAATTATAAAAAAATACATCTTACGCACCGCGATTTCAAAAGTAAAGGGGATGTTAATTTATTTTACAACGCAGTCAAGCTAAGTTTGCATCTCGCGTCGATTACGTCACACTTACACTTACGTACGGTGTGCAAAAAAGGAATTCGCTATTAAAGTTCGATTTTAAAAAATGAAACGAATGTTTGTTACAAAATGTCGGATAATTTTCTGTAATAACTGATGCGACAGGGCGATCACGGAAGGTGAGCGGGGAAGTGGGAGGAGGTGCAAACTTAGCTCGGCTGCGTAGTTACTGTTAAGATTTAATTTTAAATTCGTTTGACATCATGTCCATTGTAGTCAATTATGACTTTTGTGACTACCAGACTATAGCAAATTTATAGATCCAAAAGAGGCTGTTTTTACGGGTGGCGGGTTTTTGACGACATGCCCATTATAGTCAAGTTGTCTTGACGACATAACATTTATGATAACTTGACTACAACAAAGTCAGACCCAATTTAACAATTCAGTCTGTTTTACAGTAAAATCAAACGGTTTTAATTAAATTAGATCAGATTTATTAACAAATGAATAAAAGAACACATGGAGAATCGCGGTGCGAGATAGACGTATCAGCTGCACACTGGGCCCAATATTGGACAAGCAAGACCAATCGCTAAATATTGGCCGAACATAGTACAAAGGCCAAAATAGCCGCGATTGGCCGCTTGCCATATTCCTTATGTATTGCTGTCTTTATTTTGAGGTTATTTGAATTAATCAGAAACATAAAATAGGCACGGTTTAATTGTAGCCATACATTGATTCACAATAAGTAACATTTATAAGGCCACAGAAACGAAAACAATCTTTACAATACACTCGAAGGGACCTTCCATGTAAATCTGCTACATGCATAACTTTTATTCTTCTCACACATCACAATATCCGGAATAACGGTTTTTTAACGGTGTTACAAATAACGTTATTTCCGTTTTCAACATTGAACAAAAAAGTAAACGTTAGACGCTGTGCACATAAATAATAATGACTATGTAATGTTAATTTAACAAATAATTTAGGAAAACACAAGATAATGGTTTCAATATTGAAGATTTACTACGGTACTGCATTGTTATAATATTTACTAAATCTTTTCAACATGTTGCTAAAGATTAGCATAGCGACGGACATTTGTGAAATAACTAACGTATGTCAGGGATATTTTTTGTAGCGCGGACTTGGCGGTTGAAATCATTACTTATAAAAATAAAAATATAACCTATTTTTTTTTTCATAGATACCAAAGAGTTATTTTTTAAATCATGAATAAATTTCAGTCTTAGTGCGTTTAGAAAATAATGATTTCAGTATAATTGCAGATTAAAAAAAAAATGAATCTACCCTCCTAAAATGAAATTCCAAATCCACGCTTGCAATAAATTCACATAATACGCAAAATATAGAACCAAAATTGATCTACCGATAAAATAAATTCACTAAACTATGCACTAATAACTAATATCTAAATAATTAACAACTTATAAGTCTCACAATATTAAAAAAAATATAGCTAGACGAACGATCAATCCCTGCAGGTCTTACAGACGCGTTAATCGTTGCAATAACATTTCAACCGATATAAAATCGTAATAAATAGCATTTACAGTGAAAGCGCACGAGTGCGTTTTGCGATAATCAAGCGATTATATCGCCAAGAACTTACCGACTATATTTACACGAGTGAGCCGAGAAAAAAACATATTTTTCCTTAATTACAATATACACTTGTCTATACATAGTTACGAATCTCATATTATCTATCGCTATCTAATAATGTTCTTGCGTTTCATCGTATATCGTTACAACACTAAACATGCTCAGTGGAACTTTACACAACTGGAACTTTCCTGTTTTAGTTACTAACTTAAGAATTGATCATTTAAAGTGCTATATTTATTTCTCACAACATTCTCATAGAACTATTAAGATATATTAACAATCGTTTAAATACGCTCGACGACAGTTTGTCCGATTGATTTAAGAGAATATCACAATTTAGCAACATATTCCATGTGACTATATATTATATTAGATTAACTTAAGCATCGTAACCGGTCGATATATCACATCGTAGTTTGTTTTTCTAAATCAAGCTTTAGTTAAATTGACATAAGGTCTGAAATCTGAACTTTCATAATACAACACATGCGGGTCAACAGAGGGGAGTACGTTTAGTTAGGCCCATCTTGTATACTTTAGGAATGTATATGAAACTCGTCGGCGCCGACAGGAGAGCTCCAAGTCACCAAATCATATTTCATCTGCACTCGCGCCCACGAAAGGACACCCGCACACCATACACTTTGACTAACGAACGAGGGTGCGACACAAACAACCTGGAGTATTGTATGAAACGACTCGTTAACGCCTCAGGCCGCTCGGCGATTAAATCGAGCGGTAGTCGGATAACGACCGTCGACGACGCTCGCCACAAGACGAGGAAACACCAGTGTCGGTAGGAAGGCGGCTAGGGCCTAGTCCACCAGGTCGAGGCAGTCGGCGCGGCGCTCGGCGAGCGCGCGGGCGGGACGCGCCCACGTGTTGACGGCGCCGTCTGCGCACGCCGTGACGAAGTACTCGGCGCGGAAGTGCAGCGCCGTCAGCCGCTCGTGCGCCACCTTCTTGCACACCAGCGGCTCCAGCACCGGGCACTCGTCGAAGCGCGGGCACGACGCCGTGCCGATGAGCCGCAGCGGGTCCGCCCCCGCCCCCCCCCGCCCCCGCCCCCCCCAGCCCCGCCGAGCGCCCCCGCAGCGCCACGCCCGCCGCCCTGTGCTCGCCCGGCCGCGACGTCAGGCTGAAGTTGCGCCGGTGCTCCGAGCGCCGCTCGCCGAACGAGAAGCCGGCGAGCCGCTGCGTCAGCGAGTTCACCCCGAGCGAGCCCGAGCTCTCCTCCTTCGCCTTGCCGACGCTTATGTTCAGCGTCGACACGTTGTTCGCCTTCGTCTTCGCCGGCTTCGCCCCGGACGGCTCCCCGGCCGCGTTCGCGTTCCCGCTCAGCTCGGCGTGTTTGTGGCCTATTTTGTTAGTTTTCGCCCCCGTCGCGGGAACCTTCATCCCTGGCACCCCGTTCGGTGAAAACGTGTGACTGTTGGGCGAGAGATGCGCGGACGCCCTCGCGCGGACCGGCGGCCGCAGCACGTCCTCGGTGAGGTCCCACAGACACAACTGCGTGTCCTGAGATACGCTGCCTAACCTATAACACTGCACGCTCTCACTTTTCTGTCGGTCGTCCTCGACCCCCTCCTCGCTCTCCGGCTCGCTAAAGCTCACGACGTAGGGGTCGAAGGCGACGACGGACACCCACGATCTGTGACCCTGTCCTCTGGCCACCACTCTTCTCTCGCTGAAACACCAAACTGTCACTAGATCGTCCTCCCCGCCGACGACCACGTATTTGCCGTCCGGGGACCAGCACACGCACAGAAATCCACCGAAATACGACCGAGCTCTGCCGATGAGTTCCATCGTGTCGTAGTGAAACACTCGTAGGAAGCCATCCTGGGAGACGACCGCTAGATTGGTTCCGCACGGTGAGAAGGCGAACTCGTTTATGCAGCTACCCTCGGCGCCTATCACCCACCTGTACAGTGGGTTTCTCGTGGACTTAGTTCGACACGTATGTATTGAATAGCCGTCTCCTTGCTTAAAAAGTTGGTAGTGCGGGGCCGTGGTTCCACATGTTAATTCTTCGTTGTACACGTAGAGTTGACCGGACGCGTGCGCCGTAATAAATAAGTTGCTCGAGCCCGGAACCCATTTGATGCAGGTCACTCGGGTTTTATCAATCAGTCTCTGAAATAAAGATAATAACCAGTTTAAGGCACAAATACGATGTCAAAGGTATTTATGAAAAATGTACAAAGGAATCATTGCAACCTGCCGCTTTGTATAAGACATTTTAACAAAAAATGGGGTTTCCACTAAGTAGGTATTTAGTCGCAGCGCGATAATATATTAAGTGAAGACAAAAAATGGTGTTGAATATATATTAATTAAAAGCATGTGATGTGTGACGCTGAATCTACACAGGCTTAGCCGTTAAGGAAGTAGGTAAATAACGATTGATTATCGAACTTTATTATTTATTATCGAACAGCGGCAAGAAGCATATTCATAAGTCGAAAATATCTTAAAAATATTCCTAAAAGTATCGGAAAACGAGAGTTCAGACCATGAAGCTATCATTATCTTGTAATAAGAACAATAAAATGTAAACCACCGCCCACCTAATCGGGTGTCACACATCCATTACTAGTATCGATGCTGTTATCACTGTTTCCTATTTGTAACTGATGTTAAAACATATCACATAACATACATTATATTATGTTTCAGCTAACATGTTCATGATAATGAGTACTTAAAATAAATAGGTATTGGTGTCTGGATTTCATATTTGTAAGCATAACGGTAAGCTTTTACATTTCAAAATGAAATACAACGCCTTATATAAATTACTGCCACTGATGGCAACGAAGTTCCTTCGCGAATAGCTGAATATTCACACATTTGCTGTTAAATCTGAGCTCCGAGAAGTTTGGAGTTATCGCGGTAAAGGATAGCATATGTCCATACACGAAGGCGGAGCCAAGATTTACCAGCAAATGTGTTATCGCGGTAAAGGATAGCATATGTCCATACACGCGGACGGAGCCAATATTTACCAGCAAATGTGTTATCGCGGTAAAGGATAGCATATGTCCATACACGCGGACGGAGCCAAGATTTACCAGCAAATGTGTTATCGCGGTAAAGGATAGCCTATGTCCATACACGCAGGCGGAGCCATGATTTACCAGCAAATGTGTTATCGCGGTAAGGGATAGCCTATGTCCATACACGCGGGCGGAGCCAAGATATACCAGCAAATATTTTATCGCGGTAAAGGATAGCCTGTGTCCTTCCTCAAGATTCAAAGTATCTCTATGCCAAATTTCATTGAAATCAGCCGTGAAAGCGTAACAGGCAGACAGTTGCTTTCAAATTTATAATATTACTAGGGAGGGACCCACTCGGATGTCTTTGAAATTCTCGATTTCCTCTACTATAATTATGCATGTGTCACACATATATGTGTGTGATACATGCATAAACCTTCCCATTGAATAACTCTATCTATTGCTGAAAACTGCATTAAAATCCGCTGAGTAGCTTAAAAGATCTAAGCGAACAGACAGCAGAATTTAGTTTATACTATGTAGATGTAGGTATATTATGATTATCACATTGGATATAATCAATAGGGAATATGCATAAAAAAATATCTATCTCAAATATATTTTTCTAGATTCTATGTCTTTACAATATACTTCAAAGATAGTTTTTTTTTATTAAGTGATTATTTAAACCTAGAAAGTATTAAATAAAAAGTGAAAATTAAGAGAGGGAGATTCAAACTTACAAACCGTTCAAATGTGACGTCGATGGTCACTTCATCGAAATTATCGGCGTCGAAATTCCTACTGTGTGAGTAGGGCTTGTGAAAAAAAAAACTTCCATGATTTTTATAGCAATTAAAACTGTATATAAGTATAAAGTAATAGTCCACGATCCCAGTCAGCCCAGACTTACGTCATTTTAGGAGAGATGAAAGTTTTAGGATCGGTAGTCTCAGAAAGGAATGGATACTCGCTAATGGATACGGAAGTTGAAAGCGGGCCGTTTTACTAACTTACGTCATTTTAGGAAGCCTGAAGCGGAGCCGAGGGCAACAGCTAGTTGCTATATAAATTTTTTGCGCTTACATTGCAACCAGCGTTTGCAATGTAAGCGCAAAAAAATGTGTTTATTTGCTACATCACATTAGAAACCTCGAAAATTAACAGTGTTTCCATACTATATTATGCATTTATTATACATAAAAACCTTCCTCTTGAATCACTCTGTCTATTAAAGAAACCCACATCAAAATCCGTTGCGTAGTTTTAAAGATTTAAGCAAACAAAGGGACATAGGGACAGAAAAAGCGACTTTGTTTTATACTATGTAGTGATGCCAAGAGTTCAGCTGGTAGCAGTGAGTGTGGAAACATGGAACCTTAACTCGAATAAAATAAATCGGTTTAAACTTTGTCCCACTGCCGATGATAACCGAGACGCGAGTTGAGCTAGAAACGAGTAGGCGAGCAGCAGGAAGTGAGTGTATAGTTCCGTTTTTTATTGAATGTGTCCCATCATATCCCTGTCATACATATGAATATGTGTACTTTCAAAGCCGCACTGTAAAGAAACAACCGCTAAATGGTCTGTCGGCGTGAGTTACCTAGTTTAAGATTAGACAGTGTTGTGTATTGTCATAAATTTATTTTATGCTAGCTGTAGCCCGCGGCTCCACCCGCGTGTATATCGGTTTTCACGGCAAATAGTAGCCTATGTGGCATATAAAGTAGCCTATGTGTTAATCCAAGGTGTCAGCTTCTGGCATACGAAATTTCATTAAAATTGGTCCTGTCGTTTGCGCGTGAAGAAGTAACAAACTAAGGGTTTGGCCAAACCTACGCGTTAGTAACGCGGGAAGCGGGACGCGATGCGGGAGCGTCTGTAACGCGAAACTTATCGTGCATACCTGCGAGACTGAATAACTAATTAATTGTCGTGGTGATGACATCTTCGTACTTAACATTGGAATCCGACTGACTCTAATATCGGTGCCGATATTTAGTTGCCTTCAAATATCGAACATTCTACTGTGCATGATTAGGCATTAAAACAATATATAATGAGATATCCTCTCACTGTGTCGATGAACACCTCTGTATTATTTTCTGTTGTAGTCATCGTGGAACGAAATAATTTCTAATAATATTATAAATTTGACTGCACAGTTGGCCTAGTGGTTTAAGCGGTCGCCACGCCGCTTTCTACTGCGCCAAGTGTCGTGGGTTCAAATCCCACATGGAACAACAATAAACAAACTTTGTGTGATCCACAAATTGTTGTTCTGAGTCTGTGTGTTCTTTGGTGACACAGGATGTATATTCCTAATGCGGGAGTTGTCTTTAAAAAAAGGAAGGTAGCTTTCTCGCATGTACACACGTCTGATCACTAGACGCGTGTGTCCCGCAGCGTCCCGCTCTGCGCACTCCCGCATTGTGGTCGCGTAGGTGTGCAATGCGCCATTGAAAAGTATGGGTAGCTTCCGCCGCGCGGCAGACGCTCCCGCTTCGCAGTCGCTTTACTCGCGCAGGTGTGGCCGAAGCTATACACACTCAGAAACTTTCACCTTTATAATATTAGTGTGACAAAAACCATGCCATACACATCTGACCACCACCACTGTGTCACCAAAAACACTTTTCATAGCTTTTTACACTAATTAGTTAGTGTGTTATTATTATAATATGAAACATTTAAAATTTCACTTACCTCTTCATTGTATAATTTACTTAATTCCTTCTTAATAGGGTCTATGAGTTGTATTTGGCCAGTAGAAAATCCTATAACTAACGACACACTGTCCGGTGTCATTGTGACGGTGTTAAAATCATGGCATGTGGGATTTGTGCCTTTGTACATCTTCTTGTCCACTGGTTTTGTGAGATCTGCCGCCTGCCAAGCAAATTGGTAGTATAGTGACAAGCCCTGTAGGATATACAAAGATATCCAATTAGATTGGCATGCAGGATATCAAAATAATATTTTATTACAAATGTGTATAGTATGTATAATAATCTCAAATCAATTGTGCTGTTGTGTTTTGTGTGTGAGTGTGAGACCGGAGGCCCTATGATGCAGAAGCATCACTAGGCCGCCATAGTGTGGGTCACCATGCTGCATTGTTGCATTGCATATGCAACCGTAACCATACGTGACCACCACTCTTGGATATAACTTATGCTTTCTTCAGGCAGAGTAGAGTCATTTTGGCAGGCCAAGATAAAAGTGATGTTTTTGGGAACTCCAAAGGTAAAAAGTGTATGTAGGTAAGTAAAGCAATTTCATATTGGTTGGATTATATTTTCGTCATGAACACCTGTGACAATCGTTATTGGATGTCAGTGCCCACAAATATTCTGACAACTAGTTCAACCTTCAAATTCAGTTTACCTTCAGGGTTGCGGAGATCTGATGCTAGTCGCTCAGTGGAAAAACTGATATTCAGGTAAAACCGGTTGAACTAATAGCCAACCATAATAAATCTTGGGAATAATATATAAAGACTAAGAAGATGATTAAGATAATGCTTCTATTATATTTTTATGTTGGATTGTATTATTATTTAATAACATTATTGAATTTTAATATTGGATTGTACTTTTATAGTGATTTTATTAAAATTTCATATTAGATTGTATTTGTAATGTTGATTAACCCAATATTTAAACAGAAATTCAGTAATAACCCTTCCAATTTTAATCTACCTAATTGAATTATTAGATATCAGATGTTTAGCCTAACAAGAATCTGATTAGTTTCCTATAGGTTTTTTTAAAATTCTTTAAGCCAGATTCAGGCATTTACAATTGTAAATATTTTAATTCGTATGATAGTTCATGGTTTGATATTTGTTGATTTAGCATGTACATTCAAATATTCATGTAACAAAAATAATATTATCACTACATTAAATAACTAAATAAAAGAAACAGTGTTGTACATTAGTTTTTTAACAATTTACATGTATGTATTTACTTATAAAGGAAATTTAAGGAGATAATCTGTGATGATAAAGTAATGACAGGCATACAAGCCAATGTCAATGTCACTGAATCATTAAAAACATACAGAATAATAATTTAAAAAAATGTTCGTCTGGTAAATAAATCTAAAATACTATTTAGTAGGTATATTTCATTTTGAATTAGTAAAACAAGGTCTTTACAAGCAGATTGAAAAAAAAATAGAAGTGATTTTAAGAGGAAATTAATCCACCCATTAGATAAGTCGAACCAAAGTCAATTTCAAAGTATACCATACCTTTTTAACACCTCTGTACACATAAACATAAAGTTCTTTTCCATGGTTGAAACATATTCTATCATCGGAACCCTGACCATCAGAGCCGGGTGCTCCGCCCCCGGGTCCTGGCGGTAAGCTGACCAGTGACACTCGTACATGCGATGAACCTGATCCACTCGTGTAACCCACGCGATTAGGCCTCGAGTACTCAGACAAAGTCATCAAGCGGTAAGTGCCTTCTCTCGTCACGAACTGAGTTTTCACGTCGTCCTTTCCTCCAGAGTCCGATTGCACAGCCATGTTAACATATTATCCTGTTAATATACATGGAGTCGGCCGCTAGAGAAGCCTCGATTAGACGTGACGCTTGACTCTGTGTACAAACGCCTATTCCAGCGTTCGTACGATATATACAAATATGAACAATGCCCAGTTGCAAGCTTATTATATCTGCCTCTCAGCTGACGAACGTTAGCATGAATGTATTTGATTACAAAACGTCGAATTAAATAATTTTGTGTATGAAACTAAAAAGTCAGGTGTCAGACAACATGACGGCTTGTTGTTTATGGTGAGTTGTTTTCATAAAATGAGAGTGTCGGAAATGCAAGGGCAGCCTGATAAACTGCCTGTGTATCATAAACAATATTTTATCAACTAATTGGATGGATCTCAGTTTTTTAAGACCCGTCGTACAAATAGAATCAAGAGTTTCTCTGAATTCGGTCATAAGCTAATAGAGGAAAGGCGAAACATGACTCTGTTGTTGCCAGACAATGCGTCCTGCCTGAAGAGGCTATTAGAGCAAAGCAAATAAGTCTTCAAGTTTTCAACTTTTGGCCTCCTGAAGAAGCTGGTCTTTGTCAAAAAAAATTAAGCACCTGGAGACCACTAACATTCACAGCGGCAGGATATATGAACCTTCCACTAAACTTGGCGTTTGTCGTTTCCATGAAACTTGGACAGTGCTTCAGTCTCTCCGTCGATACCAGATTTACTACGTTTTATAGATGTACATTAAAGTATTTACATTCAAGTATTTGTAGGAGTGATTTTAATTTTTTGTATATTAAAAGTGATAGATAATAAAACAAAGCACTTTGTAAAGTAGTAGCACTGTCGAATAATTAACATTTTTACAGAGCAATTCGCTAAGTGACGTATAATTATAAAGGCCTATGTCCAGCAGTAAACCTCAAAAAGAATCACATTGAAATTCTTTTTACTTTTTGTAGACCATAGAGTTATTGAGGTGGCATTATCTGTAATTGCCTACACAAAAAAAAAATACGCTGTGGGCTGTGCCAGAAATGGCCTCTTGATTAATCTGTCAATAACTCAATAGCTAATAAATTTGATCAAAAAAAGCACCTGAAAATATGAATGATAACAAGAGTTTTGTGATTATTTCATGTGACGTACGGTCAAAATAGTCATTCCTGACCGTGTCGGTAAAGTTGAAACCTTCAATATAAACGTCGTATCATATAAACATTACATCTAGAAATTCATCCGGCGAATTAGTGAGGTAACATGACTTTTTACATCTGCTTATTATTAAGAAGTTTAAATTAAAGACTATTGATATGTTTTTTTTAGTTTTTATATTTAGTTATGGTTATAGTGTCATCAGTACGGCTAATATAACCAAAGTCCCTGTACAATATTCTTATAAGAAAGGTGAATGAACATTGTTTACTTCGTTATACCTGCGTGATTACGTACGTGATCATGGTCACAATCGCAATGCCTTTGCGGTGACTGCGGTGCGGTACGTTGTGCTGTTCAAATAATTTAGTTGACCAGTGACCTACATTGGCCGTGTTTATGTAACCCGATCCACGCGCTTTTAATTTATCGTATTTAAAAAAACATTTTTTTTTAAACGCGTTTAAACTTTACAGAAAGGAGTATGGTGTCTAGTTGAACTTTTTAGTTCAATATTAACAGTCATTCTAGTACAAATCCATTGCAAATAATTTAAAGTACAATTAAAAATGGCAAGATATTTTGAAAATACAGCTACATTTAACTTCAGTTGGGATCAAGTTACTCGTGGTTACTGGAAGAGATACCCTAATCCTCTGAGGTGAGAAATTTTCAACTTCTTTATTCTATGGAAGTTCAAAGGTCATGTTTTTGGAGAATGTGAATTAAACCTTCAGTAATTGTGATTGGAATTGTTTTTGTTTGGCACAAGAGTTTATGTTTACTGTATACAGAGCATCAGGGTCAGTCAGAAATTGGTTAAATATATTAGAATAATCATTATACATATGTATAACTTAATTATTAATACATATGAATAATTAAATTTATACCTATAATTCCTATAAAATTACTTAACTCAAAAAATAGTACTAAAGTTTGTGTAGTATACAAGGGAATAACTGGCAAGTCAAATAAGTATCTTTTACCTATATACCAAAACAATAAATCTGTAAATTTTTGTATGAAATGTTTTAAAAGATTTAAAATTTCGTGTTGATTTGAGGAAATGGCAACAAGGTCAAACCTTCAAGAAAAGAGCATACTCCTTCTTAAAAGGCGGGCAACGCACTTGTGACGCCTCTGGTGTTGCGGGCGTCCATGGGCGGCGGTAATCGCCTACCATCAGGCGATACATCTGCTTGTTTGTCCCTTATTCAATAAAAATAATAATAAAAAAATATTATTACCGTAGCAATGTTCTTTCTTAAAGTAGGTCACTACGACTTGTTTATTATGATTCTTTTAAAGCTTGTATCAGTTGTTTACATGTTATTAGTTTATTTAAACTAGTTTTTGCTCTGTGTTCGAAGTTTGACCCAATTCTTTTATTTTTTACCTTTCTGTACTCCTCCAAATAAGCATAATAGTGCCAAATTTCATATTCCTCATACCATATCCTCCTCTCATTAAAAAGGGGTACAAAGCTTTTCTTTTGTTTGTTTTACCGGGCCATTTCCACACATAGGGCGCTCGCCCACGGCGACTTTTTGCACTGCTGCAGCAGCGAGGCTGTCGCGCGTCCGCAGCAATACAGCCGCGATGCGGTCGCAAGCTGCGTGCCCTCCCCCACATAACCGCGATTCAGTCGCGCTGCAAACGCCACCCTACCTCCATTCTTACCCTGATGTCGTCCGACACGCTCGCGCTTTGTAACGATATAATCGCGATGTCGCCGTGAGCGAGCGCCCTTAGCCTCTTGATTGGGCTGTTGTACGTGGGTTTGTCATCTTCTTACTCCAACCATCCTAAATCATCCCAGAAGCTCAGCAGCCTTTTCAGGTCACTACATGAAAGTTTTTTTCTTCCCATCCATACCAATATTATAAATTCAAAAGTAACTCTGTTGGTCTATCTGTGTCACTTTCATGGCTAAGCCGCTACACCAATTCTAATGAAATTTGGCATGCAGGTACTTTGATTCTTGAGGAAGGACGTAGGCCACCAGAAATAGCTAATATAAGTATATACAGAGTGTCCCGAAATTAAACGTCCAACGGCAAGTGGGGGTAGGTGACTGTAAGACACCTTTAAAAACAATCCATTTAATTATTTTTTTTATAACCATTTTTTTTTGCCAAGTTACTTTTAAATGTACTAAGTATTATACCAATGTGAAAAAAAATTTCTTTTATTAAATTGAAGTTTAATCAATAACAACTTTTTTTTTCTTTTTTTTTGTGTTGTGTCTGGTTGTAATTATACTTTTGATCTATAGCAGTTCGATAGCAGTTAACTAGGCTATGAATAAAAAAAACCCGTCGCCGAAACTTGCAGATTTGTCGTTATGGTGCATAAAAATGTTGTCAAATCGATTTTAGGCAAAATACAAGTATCTAAAAAAAATATTAAATGGATTGTCTTTAAAGGTGTCAGTCACCTACCCCCCACTTGCCGTTGAACGTTGAATTTCGGGACATCCTGTTTATGTATATATCATTATTTCAAGGTTTTGACATTGTTAATGCTGATTATTTGGTTTCCTATTTGTAGTATCTATAAGCTTTGTCTGAAAATGTCAAAGGTGTATTACTTGTCAAATGTATAAAGGATTTGTTTTTATATTGAACAGCTTGTTGTGACCTCTATTTTAAACAAAAACATAAAATTATCAAATAAATAAGAGGAGCTAACCTTTTTGGAAACGGATTCTACATCTTGTTTCCCAATGCCCAGAAGCGTCTCTAGCCTGTAAAGCGTCCGTCTGCAATTATTCTTCTAGCGCCCTTTTGTAAGCATAGCGCCCTGCAGTCAGTGCGCAGATTCATTAAACCACGGCGCCCGTGTGGACCAGACACACTGCTCTATGGAAAAAGATGCCCCTGCCAATGTCAATGAGTAGATTTATTATCAACTGTTGGACAGAAATCAGCAGCAGCATCTAGTCAGAGGATTCTCCCTCCTGTTGATAGGTCACAACATCTATATGTCACCGTAAGATTCTAAAAACCGTTAAATTATAATCTACCTAGCGAGATTGCAAACTATAGATAGATTGTCAACTGTGATATGCTGCTTATGGGCGTCATATTCTCAACTGTCCCTGATTGGTCGGTATTTAAGTAGGCCGTTCAATGGCCATAGAGTTAGGTTATAACTTCTTTAATTAATCACAAATTAATTTTACTATCACAAAAATTTTTATAACTAATTCTAAAGCTGTGAGGTATTTTCAACATGAAATCAATTAACCATCACAAAAATACTTTACGCGGGTCATATGCTGTTCAAATAATCAGCGCGCGACTTGCGATTCATCGATACCATTTTACAATCTTTCGACTGTTTGCAATCTCGCGAGATAGATTACAATCTAACGTTTTTGACATTCTTATGGTAGCATATATACATGTTAAACATATAAACAAAAGTAAAAACAATCAAATAGTGTCTTTTAAACTTTCGCGTTCCATGAGATAATAATTATTTTACGGGAATTAACGCGAACCTGAGTCCGAGTCAGCCTGTGACCACGGCCAGTGGTCATCCTGGTCGAAACGTCAGTCAAATCAGAGGTATGTAATACCTTAAATAAGTGTTCGCGTTTATTCCCGTAAAATAATTATTAAATCAAATAGTGTATGTTAAGGGCGGCTGGAAAGTGATAGACTTACTTATTTAATAAATGATTTGTTATTATTTCAGTACTCATGTGCTGAGTGAAGACACATTGAGCAGGGAAGTCAAGGATGGATGTCTATACACCAAGAGAATTCTTACCAAGACTAACAGAGTTCCGAAATGGGGTGAACGGTATGTACATGATGTTTCTTTTTTAAAAGTGCAGCATTAGGAATTTATCCTATTTATCGGGGGTCTTTGTAAACACACTCTCAACCGTGGGAGAGCCACGCTTCGGCATGAATGGGCCGGCTCAACCGAAGTGATACCATGGCTTCACAGAAAATCGGTGTGAAATAGTGCTTGCGCTGTGTTTCACTGAGTGAGTGAGGATACCGGAGGCCCACCCCTCCCCCTATCCTCTAAAGGCCGGTAACGCACTTGTGACGCCTCTGATTGCGGGTGTCCATGGACGGCAGTAATCGTTTACCAACAGGCGATACGTCTGCTCGTTTGCCGGCCTATTCCATAAAAAAAAAACTTTGTGTAATCTACAAATTGTTGTTCTAAGTCTGGCTGTTTTTTTGAGTCTGTTTCAAGTACCTATGTTTGTAAAGTCCCCTGCGATACAGAAATATTCCTAATGCGGGAGTTGTCTATATTTAAAAAATAGTTATTTGTTATACAAGAGTGCAAAGTTGCTTTTTAACTGATCAAGAGAAGGGTTCTAAAATTGAATCACGAGCGCAGCAAATCTTTGCACTCGAGTGCAACACGTAACTTTTCATCCCACCTCAGCGAGGCAATGACTAAATGCAAAAAAAGGCATTTACAATCACAAGATACTTTTATTTCAACGCGTCAATTTATGAACAAAGCAAATTAAAAAAAAGTACACCAAGAAGGTTCCGAGTCTGAGTTTTTAACAAATTAAAAAAGGTTGTATCATAAATTCGGCACCATGGAGGTAGAAGTACATAGGTTTATTTAATGATGTATTGAATTAACAAACTTAGTGCACTCGATGTTCTAAATTCAATTTACTTTATCCTCTAGCGGAAAAAACAGCTTTTGCACTCAGATATCAAAGGGCAAAAATACTCTTTCCGAGATAGGGGGATGAAAAATTTTGGGACATTATTATTATACTGCGGCACTGAGCCGGAGCGATTTGTGGAAGGGGCCGGGGACTCTGCATTTGCAGGTGTCCATATGCGGCGATGGTCACTTATTATCAGGTGACTCGACTGCTTGTTTTCCTCCCTATAATTTAAAAAAAATCTTTTCACGAAATGCATTTGAAAGTATATACGGTCTATCTGTTTGTTTCTACTATTCTCTGGAACGAGTGGACCGATTTTGACGGGACTTTCACTAGCAGATAGCTGTAGGTATAAGGCTATTTATTTTTACAATAGCTTCGCCCCACGGCGTTACCCGCTGTTGTTGTTATTGTTGTTGTTGTAAAGGTACAACAGCGCGCAAAAGAACAGGTAACACCAAGGGGCACAGCTAGTCCATTATAAATCAGGTGTAGGGGGCACCTTCAGTCTCTTATCAAGTTCCCGAAATTAGATAAAATTACAAAAATATTTGCCCACACAGGTGTAAACAAATATCGATCATTACAAGGCAGGCTCATCTGTTATCGTTATCAGCAGTAACGTGTATCAAAGATACGCGCTCTAATCGATTCTTATCGATTAAAAAAGTAGGAGACAAAATGGGTCATAATATATCGTTATCTGCACCATGAAATAAGCCACACCTTTGAATTTTGACAAAAACTAACTAATCCTAACTTGGTGTCCATGGGCGGCGGTAATCGCTTACCGTCAGGTGATACGTCTGCTCATTTGCCCCCCCTATTCAATAATAATTTAAAAAGAAAAAACATATAGAATGAAAGAAAAACATAAATTCTGACATAAACAGGACAGCACATAGTTACCACAAATCTATCTAATGCCTTTAGGCAGGGCACAAACGTGGACACTTTTGTGTCTTGTGGCAGATACAAGCTACCGATGAATATTTGATTTCTATAGAATCAGTATGAAATCATCCACTCCCTGCGCATACGTAAACATTTTTTGTGTCCAGTTGCTTCCACTTAAGATATACTCATGACGATCAAAAAGTGTTCGGTGTCGGTAACTGGAAACTAAAAGTCGATAGTTGAAGACACAAGCAACATTAACAAATTTCCTTACAATTGACGAAAAACAAGCGACGAATTGTGGCCAGAAGTAACGACTGGTGACTGTGTCCGATTGCCGCCGCCGAACACAGCAACTACGGTTACCAGTGGCCAGTAGTAGCCACGGGCGACACGTTTGTGCAGCGCCTTAATACATATAATATGAATCTCGCAAAGGGCTCCAACGATTTTCATGACATTTAATACGCAGGGGGTTTCGAGGGCCATAAATCGATCTAGCTGGTATTCATGTTTAAAAAACCCCAAAAAAATGAAAACCAAGCAAACTTCATTCATCCAGGTACTGAGGTAATAAGGGAATGATATACCTACAAGCTATCATGATGCCCTGTGCAATGCCAGACAAGGCATCTATCTCAGCATTATGTATTAATCAATCATCAGCATCATTAATATTCCTATACCACACTGGCCAGATGTAGGATTTGTTTTAATTTTTTATAAACAAAGGTTTAATAGCACTATAGAATCTAATTTTTTTTTTTTATGGAATAGGCTGGCAAACGAGCAGACGTATCGCCTGATGTTAAGCGATTACCGCCGCCCATGAACACCTGCAACACCAAAAGCGTCACAAGTGCGCTGCCGGCCTTTTGGGGATGGGGGAGGGAGGTAGGGGTAGGGGATTGGGGTATGGGCCTCCGGTATCCTCACTCACTCGGTGAAACACAGCGCAAGCACTATTTCACACCGGTTTTCTGTGAGGCCGTGGTATCACTCCGGTCGAGCCGGCCCATTCATGCCGAAGCATGGCTCTCCCACGGTTAAGACACTTTTCAAAAATGGGTGTAATACCCTATTGTTTATCCATGTATGAATGATCTCTTTTCTTTTACTGTTTCTATATTTTAGGTAAACCATTGAAGCAAGATCTACTAAACTTTTTTATTATAAAATACAACTCCCGCAGAAGGAATATACATCCTTCGTCGCGGGGGACTTTGCAATCATACAATCATGAAACGGACACAAAGAACACTCAGACTTAGAGCAACAATTTATGGATCACACATATAGGATCTGAACCCACAACAGTTGGCGTAGTGGCGACAGCTAACCGTGCAGTCAAAACTGTCTTATATTTTAGTAAAACTTTATGATGTCCATGGCAATCAATCCTATACCTATTATTTTCCCACATTCTGTTAAAATACTTGATTTTAAGACCCATACTGATTATAATTACTGTTTCTAGTACTTTCCTCATTGTAAGAGAAGTCATGTAAACCTTCATTATTAGCCAAAAGCCTTTGTACATTCAGAAAGAATGTTGGCTTTTTGTACAGCCTCGCCATCTTTGCCTCGCCTTTTCTATAATGTGAATGTTATCAAGATTTATATCAATTCTTTAGTCTCATTTACGACTCCATGTTGTTTAGGTTTTTACCATTTATGAGTTTAATCTATCTCTGTACCAACTTTTATCCAATTCCGTTCAGCCGTTTCATCCAAACTTATACTATTATTATATGAGTAAAGATATAAACAACATAATCTAATAGATTAACTCTTATAGCGATCTTATAGGTAATATGAATAACAACGGCAGTGAGCACGAGGTACGCAGTCTTTATTATGCAGGGGTTAGGCTCCTTGCCTCTCTAATGTTACATGATAACGTATGGCTAGTTATACCAACTTACAGCTACATTATATATACTACAATATGCAATGCATAATCACGTTTTTTCTCGACGAGATAAAGAATCTCTACATAGTACGTGATCGATAATATACTCATATCTGAAATATGCTGACATAGCTGGTCAGACTTAACTATGTATAAATTCTATTAATTTAACAATATATGACGTAGGAATAACTCTTATCAATGCAAATTGTTTCTTGCACAACATATTTTATCACCGTTATCACTTACATGTTATTAGCATAATAAAACTTTCTCCTTATCAGCCACTCGATGTGTTCTTTAAAGAGCTTATCTTGTATCCAACGTTTACTTTTTTCATATTTATTAACCAAGAAATTATGTAGGTAGTTATAATGTAAAAAAAATGGTAAACAACGCATACACTCTTTCACTACCACTAACAGAACTGCCCCCGTTGTCATACATACATTAAGTTGCGTTACCTGGCCGTATGACTTAGGGTCCGTTCACACAGACCGGCTCGGAGAGGAGAGCAGATTTTTATCACATTGGAAACATAGGTTTGAGTAATTGTAGTAAGGTTTATTTTTGCATGTGCACTTCTTTTGTCATCAAGAATGCTTGAACGCACTTAGTGTGAAATAATAAGAGGAGCCGACCGGTTCCGATTGCGTGCTCTTTGTCGCTCGCGCAGCCGATCGGCTCTGATTCGCTCCGGCCAATTCCAAGCGTATACGATCCGGTCTGTGTGAAAAGAAAAATGCGAGCCGATGCTCTCCGAGCCGGTCTGTGTGAACGGACCCTTACTGTATTTATAACAACGGGGACAGAAAGGGCCTAGTGTGAGTTTTTTTTTCATATGGACTCGATCGTTGCTATTGCCCCGCATTGTAATCTTCACCAATCGGAACACCGTACGCGCTTGCCTACGAGAGAGAGAGAGTTTATGTGAAATAAACTCACTAGGTCCTCAGAATTGTGTTATTTGTACATCTTTTAAAAAACAGTGTCTCAGCTATTTTTTTATCGAAATCCTCACTATCAAGTCAGATAAGATATATCGGCCCTCCACGTAATTTGAACACTGATAGTAGACATTTTCATTACCATATTTTTCTAGAACAAGGAAGACAAAAAGCGTATGGCAAACAGACCGCCTGGCGCCAAGTGGCTAACCTAGCCGTTGTTTGTAGTAATCTTGTAAAACCGCGATTTTTGATTATTCAATAAATATGTGTACTAATATTATGAACTTGTCCCTCTTTTATAAATAAACATTTGAAATTCGTAATTTAAGGGTCCATCCATAAACTACACACATCAAAAGTGTCTAGGGATCAAGCATTTTTATGCGGATTTCTTGAGATTGAGATGTGGCTTTGGCCCTGGCCTGCTCAGTCGCCAGACTTGAACCCGATTGAGCATGCATGGGATATGCTACAGAGAAGAGCTCTGCCGAATATGGAGGGTATCCAGTCGCAAGAAGACCTTTTCTTGTTGTTGCAACGAACATGGGCGGCCATTCCACAGCGTGATTTGGATGAACTCATTTTGAGTATGCCAAACCGATTCTTGTGTTGTTAGTGTTCGCGGTAGAAACACGGATTATTAATTGTTTAAGTTACCTAATAAAATTTTAAAGAAAACTGTTATTTCAGTCTTTTATTTCGAACTTTAATGTTAGTGGTTCAAATGTCAAAAATCCCTTTATTAGGAAAATGGCAAATTTCTTTATTAATGCAAAGGTGACTTGGTTTATCGTTACTGTGACAAACGAAAACACTTTATTTGATGAATCCTTAAAGAAAATTTTAATTAATATCAATCAGGAGAAAAGTTATTGCAAAAATATATGTTGATCCCTAGACACATATGTTGATCCCTAGACACTTTTGATGTGTGTATGTTACACGTAAAGAAGGATCCAACGAAGTGTGACATTTTGTGCCAAGGACTGTAGTTTCAGCCTATTGCAGTTCACTGCTGGACGTAGGCCTTTCTCATTGCACGCCACTTTGATTGATTTTTAACCGACTTCCAAAAAGGATGAGGTTCAATGTTCCACTATATGTATTTTTCTTGGCTTTTGTTGATTATACCTTAACTAAATAGTACTATGAAGTATGTTAATTGAAATTGACTTTTAGTCATTTGTAGTCAACTGTTGATTTTCATATGTAAATATTACGTAGTTTCTCAACGTGCGCTATCGTTATAGTAACTTTAATGTTTTATAAATGTAATGTAAATGTTGGTGTCAAGGTTGATTTCCTAATGGATTAAATTTAAATTTAATTTTGTAGTTTCGGCTTCTCGACAATAATAGCTAAGAAGTACGAGTAGTATTGTGTAAAAGAGACATTAAATTATGCCGACCATACACGCTACGGTCTACCGGAGAGGTCTACCTGCACAGGTAGGTATGCCTGCGCAGGTAGGCCGAAACGTGTGTGGAAATAGACCTGTGCAGTCTTTTTAACCTTCACAGGGCCGGCGCAAGATCGTAAATCAATTCTTTCACCGTACGGTTTTTGTCACCGTACTGTGTACCTGTGCGTGGGTGCATGTACTCCGGTCGCCTGCGCAGGTCGCGTCAGTTATTTTCTAGTATCTGTCCTGTACCGTCGTCGCGTCGTTCAGGTCACGTAAATCAACATGCGAAAATGACATCATCAAATTCGACTAAAAAAGTGCTTGAAGATTTTATTGAAATATATAAAACTCATTCATGTCTTTGGCAAATCAAAAGCAAAGAGTACCATGATCGAGACAAAAAAGAAACTGCTTATAAATTGCTCATAGAAAAACTGAGAGAAATTGAGCCAGATGCGAACAAAGCAGTAGTTGTGCGAAAAATAAATAATTTGAGAAGCAATGTTAGAAAGGAAAAGAAGAAATATGAACAATCTATAAAGTCTGGGGCTGATGATGTATACCAAGTCAAATTGTGGTACTACGATTTATTTAGTTTTTTACATGATCAATGCACTCCCAGGGAATCTTCATCTAACTTGGATATTAACGACGAAAACAGTTGTGAGGTTAGTAAAATATTCGTATCTTGTATTTTTTTTTTATTAAGTTGAATAAAACACATTAATATTTACATTAAACAAAAGCTTATAACTATGTAGTTAACTACTCAGAAATAACTCAGGGTAGAATAGCGATAAAGGCTTACTATTGTTATAAGTTATATTTAAAACAATTTGTTGTCGTCTATGGGTTTTAAACTGTATCATTTTAGTTTTAAGTGAACTAGACGCATATGTATTTACTTTTTCATAAAATTACTGTAGTTATCCATTACGTTCAATATACAATATTCGTACTTATTCCCGTGAAGTGACTCCTCAATGAATATCGAAAATAAACAATAGTTCCGAACGCTCAATTAAACTGTCTGCACGAAGTAGGTATGTTCGATGGTCCGACACGGCGACTTGCGCTAGAGGTTGATACACTACATACGGGAATGTTTCGATAAATTGTTATTCTGCAGCCAAGAAACTATTTAATTCTGGTAGACTACAGAAATGCTTATTGTGATGTTATAAAAATATAGGTTAATGCTATACAGTATAAACATATTACCCGAGCGAATCCGGGTTTACACACACGCAAACTCGCGCAAGCGCCCTGCGCCGCTTAAACGAAACAGCAGGAGCAGCCATACATTTTCGCCTCGCGATAGAAAGAGAGGGAAATTACTTCCTCTCCTACGCCACGCCTCCGTCTTACAAATATTCGTCCAGGTCACGTGTCCTGACGGGAGTTTATCATTTTTTACCCATCCCAAAAAGTGCACAACGCCGCTAAAGAAGTTTTCACTTCAAAAATTAACATATAAAAGTTATTGGTTTTCAGGGAGATAACACTCGGGAATCTTCGACTACTAATCAAGAATATTCAAGTGAAACAACTAACAATAACGAGGCTCAATCAACATCGTCAAATAATAATTCATCAGGCCCTCCAAAACCGGGTACAGCAAAAAGGAAAGACGAAACCTTAGTTAATGAAATATTGGAATCGGTACGAGATCATTTTAAACGTCCTCGTAACTCAACAGAGGACCGCTGTGACGTTTTTGGCAAAAATGTGTCGATGAAACTGAGGACTTTAGATGCGAAAAAAATGTTTGTCGCAGAAAAACTTAATAATGATTTACTTTTTGAAGCAGAAATAGGACACCTCACTCCCGATCACGCCTATATTAACATGAGAGATATTTTTAAACAAAATTAACGAAGTTACGTTCCTATTCAGCAATATCAACAACAAGTTCATTATCAATCATCTCCTACTTCCAATCAGACATATACTCCTGACTCCTGTAAGTTTTGTTTCTTCAGGAAGTCCTAGCTCATCCTGCCCTACTTTTACCTCCGGTCAACATTCACAGCATATTTCTCAATTATTTCACACTAGCTATCTAAGCAACAGTCCACAAGCCAATACCTACTCTACACAAATGCAAACCTACAATTCCGGGAATCCAACCCAATGGAACAGAGATAGTTCCATAGATTCAAGATTCTGCAGCGGTATTACTTAATAATTTCAGTGTTGATAATGTATAATTTGTACGCGAAATTTTTGTGGTTTTTAATTATAGCTTTAGTTAATTTTAAATCTTAATAAATACTATACGTAATAAATAACAGTGTTTTAATTACTTACCTTCATATAATTTCTTCTAAGAACTTTATACAAACACGGCCTCACATGTTTCTGGAATAATTTTCCCAAGCGCTTGAGGTAAAATAATTGTTGAAAATTTAAGGTCCTCATAACTTCTGCCGGTAGCGAGGAATCTCAAAAAAACTGATAATCTTTCGTGCGCAGAAATACTATTTCTCATAATAGTATCCTTTTTTTCTATCATAGGAATAACCATTGTAAGTAATTTTAGGTATGTTTTTAAAATCTTCAGGTTCGAATTTTAATTCATTCAATAAATTGACATGACTATAAGTTTCCCTTTTCAATAACCAATTCTTACATCAACTTTTACCTTTTCACTGTTTTATTATCGTTTTCCTTTAAAATTAACGCGAGGCCTATCAATGCCAGTGCATCATCGTCCTCGTTCGATGCCGAATCGAAAAGAACTGAGGACCGCTCCGATACACCGGAACGTCCCCATGACGTGCGGTCGACCTGCACAGGTAACGTCTACGGTAGAACGTAGCGTGTATGGCCGGCATTAGTAACCTATAATCATTTTACAAGTTTTTTATTAACTTGCAATGTATATATGTATGCTTGTATGTTCGGGTGGATCCTGCAACTCAATTTTGAGGCAGATATCTTCAACACATTTTGCTGAAATTTTGCAAGCATATGTACCTATACAGCACATCATTGGCAAATGATGTGCCTTTGAAATTTTTTCTTATGTCATTGACATACAACTCAAAACTATGATAGATGTGGTCTTTCTTTTCCATTACTAAAACAGTTATTTTTTCTGAAGTGTCTTGTTCAGAGGCATTTATAAATGCAGTTTTGTGTATTTTTCTATACCCAGATCTTACAAAATCATTATTATATGTTGTTACAGTTTTTTCAATGCGAAATCAGTCAAAATCATAGAGGAAAGCATAGTTGATCCTGAGAAAAAAATATTCATCACGTACACAAGAAACTTGGGATACACGAAAGTTATGGTATGTTACTATACATTTATTTTATTCTTTTTTGTACTCAAAAATGTATGGTAATAATTTTAAAAGAAATCCGTCATAATTGAAATTTTAACCAAAAAAAAACCGACTTTAAGAACTGGACCAAATTTAAATGGGACCAACACGGAAAGCACCAGCTTTCAAATAAAAAAAGAATCATCAAAATTGGTTTACTCAGTTGATAGATCTTAGGTAAATCATAAAAAAAGAGTCGAATTGAGAACCTCCTCCTTTTTTGAAGTCGGTTAATAAAATTGGATGTACCCAGAAATCATGAAAGAAATGTTCTATGTTTCGGGTAACCAACAAGTTCTGACTTACTCTTTAGTACGAAAATTCATCTCCTGTGGTGACGAATTAAGAACACATGTCACCACCTCAATTCATTTCGTGGGTCTCGCAAGAACCGACTAAAGGAGCAAAGTATGCTTCAACAGCATTGCAAGAAAAGAAACACCCTGTACAAACCCATCTGGTGTAGTCGGCCAAAACCTTAAGCTCGTCACCGTGAGAGAGCCACGCTTCGGCATGAATGGGCCGGCTCGACCGGAGTGATACCACGGCCTCACAGAAAACCAGTGTGAAATAGTGCTTGCGCTGTGTTTCACCGAGTGAGTGAGGATACCGGAGGCCCATACCCCAATCCCCTACCCCTACCTTTCCCCCGCATCCCCAAAAGGCCGGCAACGCACTTGTGACGCTTCTGGTGTTGCAGGTGTCCATGGGGGCGGTAATCGCTTACCATCAGGCGATACGTCTGCTCGTTTGCCCGCCTATTCCATAAAAAAAAAGAAAACCTTTCTAAAGAACGGCCTAATAAAGGCTGATGATGAAGCCAATGTGTGATGTGATGTGTTTGTTCAGAGTGTGGTAGAACGCGTGGAGTACCGCGCGCTGGGCTCGGGGCAGACGGTGGCGGTGCGCTCCGCTTGGATCGACTCGCAGGTGTTTGGCTTCTCGCGAGCCATTCGTGCCTTTGGGATCGATCGGTTTAAGAAAAACTGCAACCAGATGGTGAGTTCACTATCCTACCATTCCTTATTCATATTCTTATCTGTTAGGAAAATATATTTTGGTAAATTAAAAGGTTTAAATAATGTTTTTATATATCTAAAATGATATAGAGCAAAGGGGTAGTAAGGGAGTTAATAATTTATTAGAATATGCAGAAGCGCTTTGAGCTACTGTGGGGTAGTTTTGATATTAGATTTATGTGGCAAACCCTACAACTCCAAATCCATTAAAAACAGTAACTGCAAAACGCAGGGGGTTAATATTAAACTTGTAATGTATTCTCCACTGTTGATTGCTCTTTTAAGGCATATGAACCTCGCGGTACTATGGTAACGCTAGTGAAAATCATATTTATTTTTTATTGAGTATTTTTAAAAAGTGAACTACCAGCAACATTGTTAATAATATTATATTCTATCAAGTCGAAGTTACCAGTTAAAATAATTTTCTTCCAAAATAGTTTTATTTAAATTTCTTCAACATTCATATGATTAGCGTCTGTATAAAATAAGGTAGCCAAATATAAGTAGCGTATATATCCGTCAGTTCTACGGGTTCAACCACGTGCTGGACCGGCTGTTCCCGCGGCCGGTGGCGCAGCACTCGGTGTCGCACACGCTCAAGGAGATGCGCTCGGCCGCCGCCGCCGCCACCGACCGCGCCAAGCACAACGTGCTCTCCTCCGTCAACCGCACGTAACACGGCCCCGACTGAGACACGTAAACCACGTGCACACAGACTTTAATAACATATTATTCATATATAATAATAAAACACCCGAAAAGCGACTAATCGGCAAAGACCGCCGTCTCAACCAGTGTACTACTAACTAAAAGGTTACGAGTTAACGCCAAGTGACAAACAGTTACGTCAATCTGACAGCTGTCACTTTGACAGCTGTCATATTAACGTTAAGGTGTGACGTTTCGATTTGGTGTGAGTAAACTGGAAGCTTATGCATTCCTAGAGGAACAGTGTGTGGTCTACGACAGACCATTTTTTAATTGAATGTGAAATTCTATAACTCTTGTAAGTTGAAAAGAAAAATATACATTATTGTCATAATATATCTTAATAATACGATTGATTGTAGTGATCGATGTTTTTATCTTGTGAAAGGGTCTCTTAACGATAGTTTTAGTGTACGACTCTATAACAGAAACTATAGATTTCGGTGAATGAACTGTGTGCCTGTGGTGTACAACAATTGTTCAAAGAAATGATATTCTTGTAAATACTCCGTACGTTCGTATACTAGAATCGTCGTTAAAGGCTTTTAAGAATGTTCTACATTTAGAAGCAGACCACAATCTTCACATATTGCATTGACATTTCATATACAGCATTAAGAACTTTATTTTTGTTAAGAGAAGCCAATGCAGATCTCGGAACACAAATAAGAACGAAAAATATAAAATGTATTGATTTTTGACAATCACGAGCACGACCGAGCGTAAATATTTTAATTGCTTTGAATTTATTTTTATCTTTATGTCAGTTTTCTTTATTTTGTTAAATAGCAACACTACTTTTCAGTAAATCACTGCCATGAATGTTATTTACGCTATTTGTATTGTACCTAAACACCACATTCCAATTGTGTGGTTATATATACATGTATGTATAAAATCTTGATTAAATTGTTTCGGTAAGGGTAGAATTTGGTTCATAACTACAATTCATATAGCAACACAGGCAGGCGTACCATAGCGTCTTTTTCTGATACAAAATAGTCTAAAAAAAATTGCAGCGGGAAATTTTCATACATACACATTTTAGACTCACTGTCACTACGAACTCACACATAACAAAAATATATGTATTTACAATTTAACACGCACAAAAACCCGTTCTGTGTTATAACAGTGCTACACTTTGACAGATGGAAATGCAGGCGTATGACTACGCCCTACTGTGTTGCTTTATGCTACCATTTGACTAAATTTAAAATACTAAATGTTCATAATGCAAATTATTCCAGATGTTATACCGTTCTTGACTTAAGCTTACTTACATGCAACTAATATTAATTGGCTTTATATTGCTATGTCATGTACTTTGACCTTTTTATATATGCAAATATTGTATAGCTTGTTCATTTAGATAGTGTCACTTTGATATCGCCTCCGCCGGCCGTGCGGGTTCTTTTCAAAGTGAAGCCAAAGTGACACTAATCAAAGGAGCCGCGTGCGGCATACGCAAAACAAGTAAGTATATTTTTTTTATACTTGTGGGCGTACGTTGTTTGATATTGTGTCGGCGTTCCTTTTACAATAGCCCGTTGAAAGCGACACTATCTAAATCAACAAGCTTTACCTTTTTTGTTTATAACCACTTTAAGGCATGCAACAGCTCGGTTAAAAGTTTGAAGCTTGATAAAAAATTGAAAAAGTCCAATTATGTCTATGAAGTATAGAATGAAAATGTTACTTTATGGTTTAACATTTTAGAAAGTAAAATTGTAAATTAAAGGCAGTTGGATTATCTTAAATCTTTAACATTAATTGCTGCTACAAATGAAAAACCTTGCCACAATAAAAAAATCAGAAAGAAATGTGAATAAATAAAATTATCAATATTTAAAATACTATGTTCTGTTATCTTTATGAATATATTTTATAATATTAAAAAAAAAAATGTTTTAGTCTAGTCTATTTGAAAAATGAAATCTTTTTCCTTATATTTCTATCTATTCTGCATTTTAGGTCCATAGAACCTACTAATATTATTAGTGTTTTTTCTGTTGTTATTACTGTTAGAGCTACTTTGCGTAGAGTAAAGGATATCAAGTCATATAATATAAATTTACTTAATTTATTTTTTAATATTTAAAATATATGATATTTCTTCACAAAATATGAAAAAATATATCCAGGCCTGAGAGCTGATTATATAGTTTATTACATGTACATATGATAGGGACCTCTATGGGCAAAATTAGTCAGTGTGAAGTGGCTATTGAAGGCAATACATGATGTTAACATTGGTTAGACCAATTTCTGGGTGGTTATTCCAAACATATATTATTGTAACTATGTTTCGAATGATTGTGAAGATTCGTAGTAAAAATAGTATTAGTTACCGTTATCGATGGTAAGATGAAAATAAACGAGTCTATTTAAGTTGTGTTTGTTTTTGTGCTGGCAATAATCCCTTACACTCTCCTATTGGCTTTCTATAGTTCCAGAGCTGGCCCATGTGCCAGGATGACTTCGAATCAAGTGGCGTGAAATTAGAAAGGCCATGTCCAGCATCGACAGCGGTAGGCTAATGATGATGATTTTTCCAAAGTAAAAAAAAAATAAAATCATAAAAATACCAAGCATGATAGTAATCTAGTTTCAAGGTAAGTTAAATAGAAAATTTAACGAAATATCACTCCGGTCGAGCCGGCCCATTCATGCCGAAGGCTCTCCCACGGTATCCTACTATAATTAAAACAAACTTTGTGATGTGCGGTAGAATCATATGTTGGGTGAATGGGTTCATTTTCAACATACTATTTGTTAATCATCATCACTGGACGAAACACGATAGCTCGAACATTGTCATTTTAGGTTGATCTTCTGTGAGAGGGTAATACCGCCGACCGCCCTGGGCCTGCAGTCTCGACATAGATAGCATAACGATCGATAAATGTTTACGAATATTTTCGCTTGCCGTAACGATCTTAATCACAAGGGCAAGTCTCTACTTATAAATTATCGTGCAAAATCGTAAAGGACTGCAGTCTCGACATAGATAGCGATCGTTAATGATTGTTACGTGTTACTATATTGTATGTTGTACTGTTTTGTAGCAAAAATAAATGGTTTAAATGGTTTTAAAAATGGTTAAAGTTGCGAATTCGGTAGCTAATTCATATCGATAAATTTTAACGATTTTTGGTAGTCTCTACCGTTGCAACTATCGATTTTCATCGGTATCGTATCGAATTTGCTGTCAATTTAACGACAGTCGCAAATCGCTTATCGAGGCATTTTGGCAGCCCGCTAACTCGATAAGTATTCGAAAAGGATCGTTAACTGTGAAATATTATAAAAATAGAAATTGTATGAAGATACATATTTATCGGATTGTAATAATATCTTTTGCAAAGTGTAGTGCACTAATTTATAATATTAATTGTACATAATGGCGGAGGTTTATTTGACTTATCAATGATAACAATTGATTCAGAATGTTGCAACGATATAAAATATATGTGTCCTATTAAAAAATGACAATTTAAATGTATTTTGGATTTAAAACTATAAATGAAAACTTGAGAGGTGTCAAGGGACACCCGGATGGAACGAAGTTTATATATATACATATACATATTCCTATACCTATGCCTACGCCTACGCCTATACCTATATCTATACCTATTCCTATTCATATACCTATACCTATACCCATACCCATACCTATACCTATACCCATACCCATACCCAGTTAAATAAATATAATTAATAGAAACATTAAAATACTTCCCTAAAATTAAGCAAGATATTGTACGTGGCACCATTTTGCTTCCAAAATTTCAAACTAACGATCGATAAATGTTAACGAATATTTTCGCTTGCCGTAACGATCTTAATCACAAGGGCAAGTCTCTACTCATGAATTACCGTGCAAAATCGTAAACAGGGACGTCGCTAAGTTAACGAAAATCCTATCTATATTATCATTTTGGAAGCAAAGTTGTAAAGTGATGTTGGCTTTTTGCATTTATTTTCAGATTTGTTGTTTTTCTAAATTTGATTGTTTGATTATTTCTAAAATAATTTGAGTATTTTATGCGCATTTTTAATAGTAGTAGCATATCAAAAAAAAATTATAGGTAAATGTATAGGTATAGATATAGGTATAGGTATAGGTATAGGTATAGGTATAGGTATAGGTATAGGCATAAGTATAGGTATAGGTATAGGCATAGGTATAGGTATAGGTATTTGTTATCATAAATAAGTCAAATAAACCTCCGCCATTATGTACAATTAATATTATAAATTAGTGCACTACACTTGCAAAAGATATTATTACAATCTGATAAATATGTATCTTCATACAATTTCTATTTTTATAATATTTCACAGTTAACGATCCTTTTCGAATACTTATCGAGTTAGCGGGCTGCCAAAATGACAGCAAAAACGATACGATACCGATGAAAATCGATAATTGCAACGGTAGAGACTACCAAAAATCGTTAAAAAGTTAACGATATGAATTAGCTACCGAATTCGCAACTTTAACGATCGCTATCTATGTCGAGACTGCAGGCCCTGGTCGAGCCGGCCGAAAGCCAGCCGTGCTGAAATCAATCAATCAATGCAATGAGTATGGTGACCATAGTGATCATGGTCTTGGATTCTGCTTATGCTTTCTATCAGGCAGAGTAGTTAATTTTGCAAACCCATTTATGTAGAAAATATTGTAACGTTATATATTATAATTTTGTTTAAATAATTAATAATTTTGCTTGCGTCACTCCCTTGGAACAAAATAAAATTTAATTGTCCGTAGCCTGAATGCCGCCTGATTGATTCGGTAACCTACTGAACTTAATAAAGTAAGTCATTATTAAGACATTAGTAGGGAAATATATATATATATATATATATATATATATATATATATATATTGTTGTTTTTGAAGTAGGTGGGCATAATTTTAAATCACAGACAAAACATTTCATTTCATTTCACTTACAACAATGCAACAACATTGTTGTAAGTGGTTTTAGCGTGATTTGGGCATCCAAAATAAGTTTAGGTACTTACATAATAAAGACAGACAGTTGCTAGAGTTACGCACCATTTTATCATAAAATTAAATCGAAATTAGCTCAAAAAGTGAGTTGGTCGGATCTATTGAACAACCCTGATCCAATTCTCTCATGGTTGCGTTTCTGCTGTTGTCGGAGATAGAATACTAGTGCGGAGCCCGGGGGGAAATCTTCACTCCGCTCCGCTGCATCCCTTTCCGTTTCACTCTACCCCGCACTTCTCCGCTTCAGTAGAAACACTCACAAATACTATATACAGCCTACGTAATGAATATTTACTTCATGGTTGCCACCTACTCTGTTGGTTTGATCGAAGCTGTTGGTCTTTGCTCGTAGACTATGTCTATGACAACCATAAACCATCTTGGTGTCATCCAGTGTTATCATTAAATTCATCAAAATGTTTTAAATTACCATCACCACAACACACCCAGGATATAAGGCAGTGAGATTACGGCAACTTACCTACTTTTCTCCACGCATGTTCAATTTCTGCACAATGCGTCGGGGATTCATTTCTATGCTCGAGTGAGTATTTATTTAATGTCTTATTGGTCGTTGGTGGTAATTGGAGGCGCTAATAGCCCAGTTGCACTCGGTGATTAGAAACAATCACCGAGGGTAAGCAATGACGGCGCAGTCAGTACCTGGATGGGTTACCGCTAGTGGCATGTTACCATGAGCGTCTCCGTGATTCGGAGGTCACGTTAAGCAGTCGGTCACGGTTGTTATCATGTGATAACAGTGGTGAAGTTTAGTTGGAGGCCTTTGGGCGGCTTAAAAACATCCAACAGCAAGATCACGTAGCCACAACGTTGTCTTGCCAGTCCCTAGCCCGCACTCGGCCAGCGTGGGGACATATGGCCTTAACCCTCTCCTGAGAGGAGACCCGAGCCCAGCAGTGGGACGTTATGGGATGTTGATGAAATGGTGATGTGTTAATTAAGTCAAGTCTCCAATGGCTTGGCAGCGAGATGCCTGTGTGGGGTAGCTTACTTGAAAATGGACGAAAATGTTGTATATAAACTAACAGCAGTGAATTGCAAAAGGCTGTTGATGATAATGATGAAACATACGTCTTTGTGTTAGGATAGGATCCATTGGTCCTTTTGAGCGTCACAATTAAACGCCTGCCTAGTCATTGGGTAGTGTATGGCCATCCCCTTAAGGTGTACCTATGATTCATGTACATTCGCACACTGACTCTTTATAGGTACCTAGGAATATAAAATGAACCTATATGTCTATCAACAGCCTGGCTACTAATAGTGATGCAGTAATAGATCGACTGCACGGATGTCGTAGTGGTTTTTTAAGCGACTGGGTTCAAATCCCACATTGGACAACACTTTATGTGATGCATTAATTGTTGTTCGGAGTCTGGGTGTTCTTTGTAATGGAACATATAGATTCTAAACCTATATACCTACATCCAATACGAGACCTATCAGCAGTGGACTATGAAAAGCTGTTTAAATAATTTCTACCTAGTCAGGACCTACCTAGGACCAGTGTTTGTCTAGTTTAAAAAGTTCTTGGTTGGTACTTATTTATGAATTTTTGTCCAGGTGCAGAAAGATGCCATTACCATTGTTAAATTTAATCAAAAGCAAGTACAGTGCTGAACGCTGGATGAATGACCACAGTACCAACGGTACTTTATTTGTCTGCTTCTCATACCCGCTTCAAGTTGCTCGAAATTTCCTTGCTGCCGATCTGGGCTTAGGCGACCGTCAGCGGAAGAATAGTATCCGAACGAATTGGTTGAGCATGTTCAAATCCGATGGACTTGTCACTAAGGCATTGCTGAATCGTCCTTTGCCCCGCAAGGTTCTGCGATTATTACGGCTCACATAAGACACTCCCTTTGTGACAATTAAAGAGTGTGTCTTGGACGGCATCAGCAAAATTCAATCAATAGATTACAAAATACTTTGTGATGTATATTAAACCATGAAGTTCGTTTTCTTTATATTCCGTTTTAATTATTTATGTATTTAAAAAACAAACATTTGAATAAAAGGTAATTCATGTTTCCGATTTTTATTTCCCTAGTAGGTATATATACGTAAGTCCTTTAAAAGGATACAGAGTACGGGCCGGCTCGACCTGGGCGGTACTACCCTCTTACATTCGACCGAACCTAAAATGACAGCATTCGTGCTGTCGTGTTTCGTTGGTGACTGCGAGACCGAAGGCCTCATGACGCAGAAGCATCTCAATAAGCCGCCATAGTTCATTGTTTGCATTCGCAATGAGTATGGTGACCACTGCTTTTGGATTCTGCTCATTTTTTTTTTTTTTTTTTTTTTTTTTTTTATGTTTGGCCCGCCTAAATGACTCTACTCTGCCTGATGGAAAGCATAAGCAGAATCCAAGAGTGGTGGTCACCATGCTCACTGCGAATGCAGACAATGCAGCATGGCGACCCACACCATGGCGGCCTAGTGATGCTGCTGCATCTTTTAGTCTAGTCAACAAGTTTGGAACTTGTTGACTAGACTAATTGGGCCTCCGGTCTCGCACTCACCAACGAAACACGACAGCACGCTGTCATTTTACGTTGATTTTCTGTGCGAGGGTAGTACCGCCCCGGTCGAGCCGGCCCGTTCGTGCTGAAATCAGCGTGGCTCTACTTCCTTCATCATGCTTTCCATCAGACAGACTAGAGTCATTTTGGCAGGCCCTTAAATATATAAAAGTTGAATTTTGATGAAGATTCTTTGTGCATTTTTGAATGTGAATATGTGATCATGTTGCTCAAATTATGTGTCGAAACTAGGTTAATTAATACAAAAAAGAAAATACAACATGGCTTTTTATTTACTACACTAACAAAATCTATTTACAACACTACAAATTGAAATGAATAATGAATGAATGAAACCTAACATGGCTAAGTAGAGAAAGTGCATTATAGTATATTAATAGAACCAATTCCTGGAAACGATTGAATACTTCAATTAGTCTTCAGAGTTCAAAGCCTAATTTTGATTGTTTAAATCTAGAGATGTACAAAATGTTACTATTGTTTCAGACAATAATATCTAATCAGATTTAATTAGCTTTCATTAGCTGTATCACAACCATGCAGTAAGAAACAATACCTCATAGTTGTCTATAATAATATTTCATTTCACTTTGATTGCAGCACGTAATCTAGCGCTACGGCTTCGGGGGTTCCGTTGGACTTCTTCCTCAGTAGGTACATCCACATGCTTATTTATTGCCTTCCAAGGAGTATCCAGAAATTCATTAATAGTGTCTTGATTCTGGATGAGTGTTGGGCTCAAGTACTTCAAAGGAACAGGATTGGCCACTTCATTAATAATGTTGCCAGCTATGTGACGTTTGACTATAGTATCTTCTAATGAGTGAAAGCAGATAGTGACTAATTTCCCGTTGAGTTTTAAATAATATTTAGCAAGTACCATCCCATAGTTCAGTTCATTTAGCTCATTGTTTACGAAGATGCGTAACGCTTGAAAGACTTTTGTGGCATTTGATTGTGGTCTCTGCAACTTGTCTAATCGTATTTCATCCGGACAACATGAGTTGACAAGGTCCACCAATTCCTCCGTTGTTTCAATATTTTTGATCATATACCTAGCTTGTATTATAGTTTGTGCTATTTTCGCAGCTTTTTTCTCTTCACCATATATTTTAAATATTTTATATAGCTCCTGTTCATTAGCCGTTGCGAGCACTTCTCTTGCAGTTATTTGATTTGGATCTCGGCCAGCATCCATTCGCATGTCTAAGTAACCATTCTTGCTTACAGAGAATCCTCTTTCTCCCTTGTCTAATTGCATGGATGAACAACCAAAATCAAATAGAACACCGTCTATAGAAGATTGTTTTATTTCTTTAGCTTTTAAAAGAGCAGGGAGCTCACTAAACTTTCCTAATAAAGGTATGACTCTGTTCGGGTATTCTTCAGCAAGGTTTTGCGCTTTTTCATAGGCATAAGGATCTCTGTCTAGTGTAATGAGCCTACAATCAGCATATTCTAAGATTTTTCTAGAATGTCCACCAGCCCCAAATGTCATATCAATGTACAATTCATCTTTTTTAGGATTTAAATATTTGATAGCCTCATTTAACATCACTGGTGTATGGTCTTTATATTGAGCATGTTCCGTAGACAACCCACGGCGTAAAATAGACAAGTGAACTTGTCTAAAATGTTTTAGAATCATTTTTTATCCTTATTAAATATTTTGCTAAAGAAACCCTTGTTTTCTTCCTTCAAATAGTCAAGAACCTCGTTAGATAGAATGAGGTTACACTCTTCAACACTAAGTCCTGTCGCGGTGCTGCTGTGCTTCCGTTTGTACTTGTTTTTGTAATAATTATCAGCTAATTTGTTCAATGAGTTATACTGTTGGTTGCAAAGCTCAGAATCTAAGTCTTGTTTATTCGTTGATTCGAATGCAACCTTTACCTTATCCCTAATAAACTTGCCGAGATCTCTGTAAAATAAAACAACAATATTATGCACTTCATAGAATTAAAGTTGTTAAATAACGTAACATATAATAACTAATATATATAATAATAACTAAATAATATAATAACGTAACATAACCTAACATGCACTTACCGTTCGCCTTTGCTAGAATCAATAGGCCATTTAGCTATAAGTTTAATGAATTTCTTATATTGAGTAGTCATAGCTAATAGCTTAATATGACATTTTTATTACAAAACAAAACTGAAGTTTTTAAATAAAAATTCTTCCAAAAACGAACTGTGAGAAGAGCTCTCGGCTCGGACTCGGAATAATTTCATTTGACAGTGACACTAAATGTCAAACTAGAAAGAAATATATTTGTAAATCGTTTAGAAATACATAGTCCTTGCTTTTTCAAGAATTCATAGATTAGATAATAGAATAACAAGTTCCATCAAGTGCCGACAATCGAGAGTATATAAATAAATAAATATTTAAATAAATAAATAAATATTTGCGGACAACTAGTATAAATTATAATTAATAGATTGTTACATAAACAGGGTTACTGGTAATATGTAGCGATCATAGGCCAGTAGAGATCATAGGCTATCAAAATTGTCCTCGGGTTAATGAGTCAAAAATGTACCGTTTTGGAAATAAAATAAAATTAACATATCACCAGTAACCCTGTATAAGTAATAATCTAATCAACGAGGTATAAAAAAAAATACGTTGACAAATGGCAAGTGAGTAAATGAACTTGAATTGAATCATCATTCACAAACGGTGATACATTTCTGTTCTTTTTTGTGTTATTATTACGTATTAGGGTGTTAGCAAACTAAAAACACCAAAACAACCATTAAATACGCAAGTGTTGGTTCAAAGGCACTTTGAAGTAGCGTGATCCACTTTTCTTAAAAAAATGAGTTTTTTTATTTTATTTCCAAAACGGCACATTTTTGACTCATTTACCCGAGGGCAATTTGATAGCTAATGATCTCTACTATCAGCCCTTAAAGGGATCGCTACATATTACCAGTAACCCTGTATATCACAATCATTCTTAATATTGATACCTAAATGTATAGAAAATGACTACTGATATAAATAATTATATACATATATTTTTTAAGTAGGTATAATCAATTCATCAAAGTGGGACGGAAGGAAACACGTGAGCTGGTACTGAGTTCCAGGTTTTGTCTGCTCGGCACTGGAAGGAAGAACTGAAATGTTTAGTTCGAGAGTGTATGGTGTATGTCTATCACTCTAAAGCGGTGACTTCCACGGCAAGCAGAGTACCCTATTTGAAATTTATGTAAAGACAATTTAATAACATTTTGTAACAATTTGTTAAACATCAATCAATTTTTCGGGACAGCTGTGGAGCTTGCTGACCCATGGGGTTTTTGTTTACAACCTGACCCTATACTGTGCCAGCTGGCTGAAGAGTGTAGGTACTGGTAGGTATGTCGGCCGGCCCAGCTGTTTAGCCTTCGTACCTTAGCCTTAATACCAGGGAGAGGTGATGGGTTACTTTTCTAACTGGCCCAGCTGTAAGCCTGTCGTACTGTAGTTAGAATAGTAGTGAAAATCGGAGGAGGCTACGACTTAACTTCACGCGGCGGGGCGGTTACGTGATTTGTATCATTTCTTTCTTTTCGGTTAAGCTATTGCCTATTACTTTATTTTCGTCGTTAAATAATGTTCAAGTCAACTTAAAAAAATAGAGTTTTAAAGTTGTTTTCAGAAGTCCCATAATGCAGTTACATTATTTTCGTTATTATGATATGCCCATTAACCTCCACAAAAATTGAATTTTATACAAACTTTATCGGGAAATATCAGTGAATTGTGGAGTTTAATGATACAACGATAATAATTTAGTTGTAGGTAAGCATAGCAATATCTATCACAACAATACTTCATAAAATTTATCACAACAATACTTCATAAAATTTGGATTGAAACCATGATATCAAGACGTCGCAATTTATAATAATAAGTTTTAAACGTAATCAAAGGTAAATGTAATATCCCCTTTTTAACCGACTTCAAAAAAGGAGGAGGTTCTCAATTTGACCGTATATATGTTTTTTTTTATGTGTGTTCGCGGATGGCTTCGTCGTTTATGAACCGATTTTAATGATTATTTTTTTAATGGAAAGGAGATATCCCAAATAATCTCAACGGTGGTACTATGATAAGGACACTAAGATCTGATGATGGCATCTAAGAGAAATCGAGTCGAACCTTGAAGTCGGTTTTTATTTTGTTATAATTTTTATAGTCACGTTTTAGGACTTGGGACTTATACGCCATGGGATAAAGAATACTCAGCTTGAAACCAAAGATCCAACTTTCAATCCAAACAAAACAATACATAATCTTTCTTAATACGAAATTCTGAGAACTCGTTTGTGAGCATCAGACAATTTGACGCATTTTAAATCTATCCATACTTATAAATGCGAAAGTAACTCTGTCTGTCTGTCCTGCTTTCACGGCCAAACCGCTGCACTGATTTCAACTGCCTCGTTGGTCTCGCGGTTGGCGTGTGCGACTGCTGATCATGAGGTCTCGGGTTCGATTCCCGGGTCGAACCAAATGTTTGTATGATCTACAAATATTTGTTTCGGAGTTTGGGTGTTTTCTATGTATGATATGTATGTATTTACAAAAAAAAAGTATATATGTATTTGTATTAGTTGTCTAGTACCCATAACACAAGCCCTGCTTAGCTTGGGACTAGATGGCGTTGTGTGTTAGATGTCCGAAAAAAATGAAATTTGTCATCTAGATACTTTGATTCTTGAGGAAGGTCATAGGCTACTCTTTGCTGCGATAATCGACAAACACGCGGGAGGAGCTGCGCGCAAAAGCTAGTATAATATAATTCGTATAATTAATTTTAATACAAAAATATAATATGTTGGTTCAATTCATTAATAAATCAGTGTAATAGCCCTATAGTTATACGTTTAATAACATTAGTAATTTACACAGAGGTTTGTAGTTTAGTGAATTGGTAGAATGTGTGTAAATAGTTAATGGTTTAGTTTGTCATTAATAACGGATCGATGACACAGTAAAGAGTTGTCTTTCAGTTATATTAATGACTAGCTGACCCGGCGAACTTCGTACCGCCATATTTACATATCTGTCTCAGCTTCCCACAGGCAGTGTACAGTCGCGGACAAAAAAAAAACACTTTTCCCGTTATCTTTTATTTTTTCTTTCTAGCAAAAAAAGAATGAATGAAATCGGACTATGTGTTATTGAATTACAACTATATACATATTTTGACTTTCATCCCCTCCCCCCAGGAAACCATGCTGAATATCGGGATAAAAAGTATCCTATGTCCTACCTCGTAGTATGAACTCAAATCATGCCAAGTTTCATTTGAATCCATTCAGTAGTTTCGGCGTGATGCGCGGCCAAGATACAGACAGACAGACAGACAGACAGACAGACGGACAGACAGACAGACAGACAGACAAAAATGAAAAAAATTACAGTTTTGGCTTCAGTATCGATTATAGAGAGCCCTCCAAAAAAAATTTTCAAAATATCTTTAATGTACAGAATTGAACCAGTTACATTTTTATTATAAGTATCGATATAGACTAGCTTTTACACGCAGCTTCGCTCACGCAGATTTTCATCCCCTGTTTTACCCCCTTAGGGGTGGAATTTCCCTTTCTAAGTGCTCACTTACGTTATATAAAGGACCTACATGCAAAATTTCAGGATTCTAGTTTCAGCGGTTTGGGCTGTGCGTTGATCTCTGGGTATGTCAGTCAGTCACCTTTTTTTTTTTTATGTATGGCCCGCCATAATGACTCTACTCTGCCTGATGGAAAGCATAAGCAGAATCCAAGAGTGGTGGTCACCATACTCACTGCGAATGCAGACAATGCAGTATGGCGACCCACACCATGGCGGCCTAGTGATGCTACTGCATCTTTTAGTCTAGTCAACAAGTATGGAACTTGTTGACTAGACTATTTGGGCCTCCGGTCTCGCACTCACCAACGAAACACGACAGCATGAACGCTGTCATTTTACGTTGATTTTCTGTGCGAGGGTAGTACCGCCCCGGTCGAGCCGGCCCATTCGTGCTGAAATCAGCGTGGCTCTACTACCTACTCTTTTATATATATAGATTAAGCCATTTAGGACGCTACTAGTTAGAGGATTAAATATTCATAACAACAACAAAAACGACAAACAATTTTAAAAATATTTAAGGAAATTTCAAAGCAGCGACGTGTGTTTTGTTAAGTTGCAATTGTCTGTGAATCAGTATCTTCTATATCTACCGTTCTATCTCTATGAGGAGATAAAACTGTAAGTGTTAGGGTTTTCACAACATGACTTAACCGGTTATTTAAAACTAATTTTTATGTATTAGCTGTCAAAATGACTACTCTGCCTGATGGAAAGCATGGGTTGAATCCAAGAGTGCTGGTCCCAATCTTATTATATTATATATTATTACTAGTTGATTCGGGAAACGTTGTTTTGCCATAAAAAAATGGGGTATGAAAAATAGATGTTGGTCGATTCTCAGACCTACTCGATATGCACACCAAATTTCATAAAAATCGGTCCAGCCGTTTCAGACGAGTATGGTTACTAACATTGTGACACGAGAATTTTATAAGATTTTATTGAGCTCTTCACACTCGTCAATTTCTATTGTGTCAATTTATTTCTTGGAGATCAAAGTTAGCATAGCTAACTAGATTGATATTCTATGTCTGAGCTTTGCTAACTTTTATCTAGATCCATTCAGTCCTTTCGTTGTCAGCCACGAACATCTATCCTTCTGAATTTTCTCATATCTTTACATGGTATAATAATATAAAATTTTAACAAAAAAAAACCGACTTCGAGAACGAGCAAATTGAAATGGGCCCACAAGGGAAGCACCAGCTTTCAAATAAAAAAAGAATCATCGTAATTGGTTGGCGTGAAATTGAGTTATTCGTCAATTTGTCGCACACATACTTCATGCAAATTGAAGACTTATATGGTTTTCTAATTGATGACAAGTCAGAACTAGACCAAATTGAAATGGGACCACATGGGAAGCACCAGCTTTGAAATAAAAAAAGAATCATCAAAATCGGCTCACCCAGTCGAAAGTTATGAGGTAACAAACATAAAAAAAAAACAATCGAATTGAGAACCTCCTCCTTTTTAACCGACTTCCAAAAGGAGGAGGTTCTCAATTTCATCGATTTTGTTTTATGTATTGATTATATATATGATATTGTACATTGATTATTCCGTCATATGTGGACCGATTTTGAAAATTTTGTATTCGAAAAGGTATGCTCTCCATGTGGTCCCATGGCCACCATATCAGGATCTGATGATGGGATCCCAAGGAAATCGAAGGAAACCCTCAAATTTACGTGAGCGCCTGCAATGAAGTTAAGAGCAATTGTCTGCATGCCTTCATATTCTGTAGAAAACATTTAATTTTAAATGAATTGACGATGAGAGACTTGAGAAAGACTAAAAAGCGAAAAATAAAAAAAAAACTTCGTTTAAAAAAACCGACTTCAAAAACTAAAAAGTACAAAATAACTTAATTTGTATGTGCTACCTCTTCATAGGTTTGAAGTCGGTGCCAAGCCAAATTGTAATAGTAGGTACCGCACTCGCCGCGCGTGACCTTCAGCGGGATAGCTTCTCTTCGCGTTGAACAAAACAACCGCAGCGTGACGTTGTTGACGTTCGTCTCAAAATATAGCGAGTGTGGTACCTACTATTACATTTGGCTTGCCACTGACTTCAAACCTATGAATAGGTAGCACATACAAATTAAGTTATTTTATACTTTTTAGTTTTTGAAGTCGGTTTTTTTAAACGAAGTTTTTTTTTAATTTGAAGTCGAGTCGAGTGAAGTTTATAATAATAAAATAAGATTTGTACTGTTATGTTAGACATCGCAGCCGTGCGAAGCCGGGCGAGTGTGTAGTTTATTACAAAAATAAGATTAAAATCTATTTGTAGACACTCGTCATGGGTTGCTACTCTATTTCCATTTAACATCTTCCTCATACTTTATACATTGAACAATAAAAATGAAATAGGCTACAAAACACAATAGGATTAATAGGCCATTAATCACAAATGCTTTTAACACTTCATTAGTAGATTTGTGTAGTTTAAGCAGCATCTTGGAGTTGCATTCCACAGCCGATAAACTGTTTCGTCCAGAAATATGTGGATTAACTGTACATTTATTCCGTGACATTATTGGCGGGAATAAATCTTTGGGTTTATTTGGGTCTCATGTTTCTTTTTAATGGATTTGCTTATCCAAAAACATTGTTATCCAGTATTCGAGTTATATGTATAATATGAAGTTCCAATTATTGTTCTAATATTTGTCCATAAGGAACGCAGAATTTTCGTAGCTTCTGAATTTGAATATACTTCAGATGCATGATGCAATGCAGAATGCAATATGCATTCTAGGTGGGAGAGCCACGCTTCGGCATGAATGGGCCGGCTCGACCGGAGTGATACCACGGCCTTACAGAAAATCGGTGTGAAATAGTGCTTGTGCTGTGTTTCACCGAGTGAGTGAGGATACCGGAGGCCCATTCCCCAACCCCTTCCCCTATCTCCCCCATCCCCTCCCATTCCCCAAAGGCCGGCAACGCACTTGTGACGCCTCTGGTGTTGCAGGCGTCCATGGGCGGCGGTAATCGCTTACCATCAGGCGATACCTCGCTCATTTGCCCGCCTACTTCATAAAAAAAGGTCATTTTTACCCGAGAACTGGGATACTCGCGGGCTAGATACATGCTCAGAGTAACAGTTTTTTTTAAAGAGCCTGGAACCTCTGTGACTGACTCTACTATCTCTCTAGCGACTCTACTCTGCCTGATGAAAAGCTGTTATAAATGTCTTTAAACATTTCTAAAATATAAACACATTTAAGTCCTGCCACTCGCAAAGCATTTCATCTAGGTGAAATGTAATTATTACTTTTTTTCTAAATAAATTCTCATAAATATAAGAGTCGTCATAGATGGAATTGGCAGCACCTGAAAGCTTCAAGTGTTTTATGTTTCCCTTTATAAGTAGTTAAAAACTATTACGAGTATTAGAGACATAAAAAATATATTAAAGGTATATTTTTAGATATAGATATTTTTTTGCGTACCGCGGGGAAGGCCGCGAGGCGAAGCTAGTCTTAAAGAGTAGCCTAAGTTACTCCTTATATCATCAGCTACCTATTAGTGAAAGTCCCGTCAAAATCAGTCCAGCCGTTCCTGAGATTAGCCGGAACAAACAAACAGACCGTCAGACAGACAGACCGACCGACAGACAGACAAAAATTAAAAGAAAAAATATTTTGGTATATGTACCGTGTATACATACATATGCATTTAGTAAAAAGCGGTTATTTTAATATTACAAACAAACACTCCAATTTTATTTATATGCATAGATATAGACTAGCTGCGCCATATACAACAATAACCACGAGTAACAGCGCGGGGCGAAGCTAGTCGAAAATAAAGGTAGCCTAAGTTACTTATGTACTTAGGTACCTTATGTTATGGGCTATTAGCCAGTGAAAGTTCTGTTAAAATCGTTGCAGCCGTGCCAGAGATTAATCGGAACAAACAGACAGACATCAAAAATTTTAAAAAGAATTTTTTATTTAAGTACCGTATATACTTTTGTATGTAGAATAGAATAGAATAGAAAACTCTTTATTTGCACACCATATTACAGATTGAAATAAGTACATAATACATAAAGTGTCCGAAGTGTAGTGTACAAAGGGCGGCCTTATTGCCAAAAGCAATCTCTTCCAGGCAACCTTAGGATGGATCAAATGTTTCAGAGAGACAGTAGTAGTTGACGTGCATTGAGTTTGAATTAAGAAACTATTTATATCCATACACACATATATTTATATATGTACAATATATATATATATATATATATATTTATAAACTTGCACACATAGTTATAAAACACATAATTTTACATACTAATAGATAAACATACATACATACATATAAGCATAACTATAATTTAAGAGAGAGAAGACTCCCAAACAAATCCTAATGTGTGACTGACTCAATTATGATGTGTAATATTCGTGAACCATCTTCTTGAATCCACTTATTGTTTTCGCTTGCCTAATGTTTATGGGCAATGCATTCCACAAGCGTACAGCTTGAACAGTGAAAGACTGATCATAAAACTTAGTGGAATGCTGAGGCATCTCCAGTCCCACATTTTCGGATGACCTTAGACATTTTCCATGTGTGTCATTGAGGAACTTCAATCGTTCTTTGAGGTAGAATGGAGCTCTAGGATTGAACAAGGTATTATAGAGAAAAGTGAGAATATGAGTATTCCGGCGAGAGCGAATCGGAAGCCACTTGAGCAGTTGACGAAATTCGGAGACATGATCATATTTTCGCAGGCCAAATACAAATCGTATACAGAAATTTTGTAGTCGCTCAAGCTTATCAAGTTGTGCTTCAGTGAGATCTAGATAGCTGACATCGGCATAGTCGAGAATTGGGAGGAGAAGTGCTTGCGCAAGTGCAGCCCTAGTTGCAGTCGGAAGAAAGTTACGCAGTCTGCGGAGAGATCCAGCAGAAGCAAATATCTTACGACTGACTTCTTGAATCTGTGGAGCCCAAGATAGAGTACTATCGATGTATATACCTAAATTTTTGACACTGGTACTAATCTCGAGGTTGGTACCATCGAATTGTATTTGAGGTAGTTGTGTCCAGTTGATTCTTGAGACCATCCCAGGACTGCCAATAGTATAATATAATATGACTCCATTCGCCAATGCGACGTTAGTCAGTATTAATTGTGTTAAAAGCTTCTGGTAACAAGTTAATCTTAGCTTGTGTATATATTTGTAGATCGTCTGCATAAAGATGGTAGAAGGAACTTAATTGGTTAGAGATTGAGTTTATAAAAACGGCGAAGAGTAAAGGAGATAGCACGCCACCCTGTGGTACACCAGCAGATATACTGCACCAGGAGGACTTTAAGTCTTCAATGCAAATACGTTGCCGGCGACCAGACAGGTAAGTATGAAACCAATCAATTGTCCTTGGAGATATGTTAAGAGACCGTAGTATACCAAGCAGAATGTGAAAATCAACAGTATTAAAAGCGTTGCTAAAATCGAGCAAGGTGAGTACTGTGATCATTCCACTATCCATGCCTAGTCTAATGCTATCTGTGATGTGTACCAATGCAGACGTAGTGCTGTGACCAGAACGAAAGCCGGATTGGAAGGGGTTCAGTAGAGAATTTTTGGAAAGGAAGTTACTCAGTTGAGAGTGGATGAGACGTTCGAGCACTTTGGATAGGAAAGGTAAAATGGATATGGGCCGATAGTCAGAGAATGAAGAGGGTTTAGCTTTTTTAGGTAAAGGGATTAATTGAGCATCTTTCCAAGCAGTTGGAAAAACACCACTTGTCACGGAGTGGTTCAGAATATTGCATAGGACGGGTAGGATCTCGTCAAGGATAGGAAGAATCATGTTTCGGCTGATACAGTCACTTCCAACTGCATTGGATGAGATCGATAGAATGGTCATCCTAACATCACAAGCGAACAACTGATTAAAAACAAAAGGTGGATAGTTGGGGGTTGGGGTAGAAGAAATATTTCTTAGAGTATTAGTTTTAGTGTTGTCATTAATATCAGACGAGGAAGAGAAATGTTTATTAAGTGAATCAATATTTAAACTTTTAGGAATAGAGTCATGGCGAGACTTCCCAACTCCCAATGTTCTTAGAAATTTCCAGACTCTTGCTGGATCTCCATTTTCTACGGCAGAGTGGATATGTTGGCGTTGTGCATTTCTACACATCTTATTGCAGAGATTTCTCATATAAACATATTTTTCAAGGTTATCATCCGTTGATCGACGCTTGTACTTGCTTCTCGCTAAACATTTTTTGGACATGATGTGTTTTATCTCCTCAGTAAGCCATGGAGCCGGTAAATGTTTAATTTTTATCGAGCGCAGGGGTGCGTGAACGTTGTACAGTAGTATCATATTGTTGGTTAATATTTCGACTTTTTCATTCACACACTGCGAATTTAATAAAGCAGACCAGTTGATGTTACGCGCATCCTCTTTAAGTTTAGCGAGATTCATTCCGCTAAAATTGCGTTGCACAAGAATTCTCGGCTTTGCCTTGGGGGGACGGATAGCATAAGAGAGAAATATCAAGTCGTGATAAGAAAATGCATCAGCTGAGTACTGACCATGGCTGACAACATGACTGGTAGAAGAGACAAGAATAAGGTCAAGAAGAGAGGGAGTGCAGTTAGGAAAGTGATGTGTAGCATCAAGTGTTAATAAGGATAAATTGTTACAGTCCACCACTCTGCGTAGCGAAGAAGACCGATTGTCATTTTTTAATAGGCAAGTATTGAAGTCACCCATTATTAACGTGTGACTATAAGAGGGAGATAGTTGTTCTAGTAATTTTTCAAAAGAGGTAAAGTAATTAGTACGTAGTGAAGGTGAATAGTAAACGCCGAGCAAAATTTTCGCATGATTAATATCTAATTCTATAAAGAGATGCTCACCCGCGTCTGGTGGTGGGGGTTGTGAGGACATACTTACAATGGTGAAGGGAATATGTTGTCGTAGATATATCCCAACACCACCCCCACCACCAATCGCACGATCATTTCTTATAAGATGGAAACCTGGAAGACTATAAGATGTTGATGGTAAGCAAGGTTTTAACCATGACTCAGAGATCAAAATGGCGTGTATGTTTTTACAATTAAAGGTAGCCAGCATATCAGGGAAATGAGCTGAAATACTCTGGGCATTTATATGGACTACATTAAAATCCCGCGGAGCATCAGAAAACTGGCACTGAAGATTTTCTTGGAGTGAGGGTATACTAACGAAACTAGTATTAAGGCTGTTTGTGGAGTAAAAGCTGTCGTTATCACTATTGTCTAAGTCAGTCATTATGATATTATAAAATATATAAATTTATAAATACAAAATAAATAAATAATAAAAACAAAACAAGTCAATAAAAACTTAAAAAGGGTATATCTGAAACAATATAAATTGTTCCATTTGATTCACAGAGAGATATTTAACTATTACTCTCTAGAGAGTAGAAAAGAGAAATAATTATAACATTGAAGGTTACAAGGTATAAAAACAGGTAGGTATTTAGTGAAAAACTGTTTGTGTCAAATTTCAAACAGACACTTCAATTTCATTTATTTGTATAGACTAGTTGAGCCCCGCAACAAAGAGCGCCAACCATTCCGGTCTTAGGCAGTCCGCATCCATCCGCTGCTAGCCATTTTCTTCAAGTAGTCGGACCAACGTGCCGCAGCGCAGGGTGCCCTATACTGCGTTTGCCTAATCGTGGACTCCACTCAAAGGCGCGTATCCACCGAAATTGTTGACAATTTCAGTGTTTCCAACTGTTTGCAACTCTTCAGAAAATCGCCAACTTTTGTTTCCATTGTGTCTACACCGAGTCGGCAACAATTTGAAAAACATTCCAAAAATACGTCTCCACAGAGCCAATAAATATTTGCAATATTTCTTTTGATGTTTACTGCCAAAAACGGAAACACGGTTCCCAACATTTGTTGACAATGTTTGTTGCCAACACAAGGAAATTACAGAAACTTTTGTCACCAACACCGACCATCAGTCCGCTTGGAGACATGACCGGCCACTTCCATTTCAGCGTGCTGATTCTCTGTGCGATATCGGTTACTCCAGTTTTCTATCGAATATTCTACTTTCTACCCACCCCTTTCATAATCATCATTTAGTTTTATGGTCCACTATTGGAAATAAGCCTATCTGTTAGGCTTACCTAGAAAGGTTTTGAACTATTCCGTCATGCTGGTTATTTCATCAGACGGACAAGTTTGCCTTCTGTTTGCAGTTTGTCAGCTTAGTTGGTTCTTACAATACATACTTCGTATTATTAAACCGTCACCACAACGATTAATAATGATAAATTGTAATAAATGGTTTTCTCCATTTCCAATTTAAATCCCAGTTGAACACAAGCAGAGAGGCTTGCGGAGTTTTAAAAGCGGATAATGACGATTAGGCGGATCGAAGTATATGATACCTACTTTACATAAATAAATATTTAGGACATCTAACACACAATGCCATCTTATTCCAAACTAAGCAGAGCTTGTGTTATGGATACTAGACAACGGATATAAATACGTATTGCTTGTTTTGTAACAACATACATATTATACATAGAAAATACCCGAACGCCAAAACAAATATTTGAAGATCATACGAACATCTGGTTCGACTCGGGAATCGAATCCAAGACCTCAAGAAGAGAAGCATACGCTACCACTGTGCCACAGAGGCAGTCGCATAGTTATTTGTATGGAAAATGTTTATTATTTAAAAATCTTAAAATAGTATACAGCTTCAGGTCACTGGACCTCACTGCTGAAAAGATTTCCCTTAAGTAGTAGTACCCACAAGACGCCATACAGGCGGTAGTTACGACGTGCTAATTAATATACAACAAAGTTGTATAGTGTTTGTCTGAAGAAAGATGAATGAAAATGGTTTCAAAGCATTTTTTACTACACTACTACGAAAAGTGCCAATAGCAACACAATTTTATGCGACAAAAGATAAAAGAAAAATAGCGGACCGAATTATTTTTACACTTTTCAATGTTTATCGGTTTTCGATTTCTTACTGCATATGATGCGGGACTCCGCTCACGAAAATCAACATTTTTTTTCGTGACGACTTGGCCGATAGTACTAAAACTATAATACTACAAGACAAGCTTTCTGTAGTTGGTATACATTGAACACTATGGCTTATAACTTGTGAGTACATGAGTGAAAATGCAGCAATGGACAACGTACACACACAGACATTTAGAAAAGTTGTGTCGTCGGTACAGGGTAACGCTGAACGTTACAAAGTGCGAGCCTTTTGTCTAGATTAAGGAGTGGTCTTGGTGTTACGATTTGTCGTAACATTAAAATAATAAGTATATGTATTAGATAATATTCAAAAGAAACCTAGTTGCTAATGAGAAATATTTAGAACACTGTATTTATTTACGGACCATTCGTCCCAGGTAAAATATATCAATGTTAAACCAATATCGTTTACTTAAAGACTGATTGCTTGATTGACCGAAGCGGTTGGAAACCAGAAGCCAACGTAAGCTACTGGTTGTTTATATTTTGTTATTGGTGATCGATATCTAACAGAATTAAGTTTCCATTTACGTCTTCAATTTTTATGTCAGTATGAAGATTGTTTAAATTGCTTTCAGTAATTTGTGACTTGGTGCGAAAAAAACTAATCATTACTTTAGAGGTCTAAAATGATTATTAAGTAAATTACATGATGTTATTAATTACATATGTTATACTAAATTGACGGTTTATAGTAAAAATAACTATAATCCTATTAAATAAATAAATGATGCAACATTTGGCCTGTATCATCAGTAAATCGTCAGTACATTCTACTGAACCTACACCGATATATTTTTTCTATGTAAAAAGGAAAAGAACGAGATTGATATCCCTTTGCTCCTAAAGAAAGGTTTAATGTCTGTTTCAAAACTAGTCGGGCCTCCCTGAAGTACATACACGAGTATTAGTCCTTCTAACTATTCTAATCTGTCGCCAAAATTATTATTCTTTTAAATTCTAAAAGCAGTCGTCACAGTGAAACCCCGCACTAACCCGAGGGCGGGCGGCGCGCGCAACCGTCCGCCATTTCTATCTGCAGTCGGACCTCGCGCGCCCTGCCCGCGCCATGCAACCATCACTTAAAATTACATAATCGTACATTAAACAACAAACTATAACAGTGACTTTTGTGTTATAATACTTATATAACATTTGACTTTTAGTGTATAGTGTTCGTTTCATTTGTTATACTCTGTGCGAGGGCTAGACTCAATCACCATTTCATAGGTAAGCATATAGCCTGTACACGCTACGCTAAAACGATGTTATACCGTATTTTTTTCAGTGTTTTTACGATTTTCTACTTTATTTTGTAGGTTTTTACGTTGTAGATGCATTAAGATGTTATGTGAGACGCGTCTTGTTGTCTTTACTGTTTGATTTATCGATTATTGTTTAAAACATACAGTTTTAATGCTCGTTTAGATGGAGGTTATAATCCATATATTTAAGTAGAGATGAAATCCATGTTCCAAATGGTTGTTTGAAGGGACTATTATCAGAATTTAGGTGAAATGTGTAGAGCTCTTGAGGAGATATTGACCCCGCGTTTTTCGAGAGTTCATGTCGTGGTTCATCGAATACTGTAGATACTTTAAATGTTTATTTTATCTGCAATACTGCCATTACCTTTTTATATATGGAATGAATGGAATATATGGAATATCCTTTAGATAAAATGTGTTTTTATTAAGTTTAATGTAAAATTTAAGTGTTTTATGTATCATATTTTCCCGACTGATAGAGGAAACTGGTATTGTTAGAGAAAAGTTTATTAAAAAGTGGGGAAGGTTCTTTACAGAACTTAATATATTTTGTGTATTTTTGCTATTATCTTTTATGTCTAAGGTTTTTAGCAATTCTTTCAAAAGGTAATAAAAATATAATTTATTGTGATTTCGGTACGTTAAAGTTGGAATTTTTTTTTTTTTAAGTTAATTATTTTGTAGGTTAAACCTCACACTGTTCGTATTGTGCACTGAATTCATAACCTATTGCAAAATAATTTTATTGCATTTGTTTAAAATTAATTGGTTGTGTTAACATATTATTTGATGAACTTATTACTTACTTACATGATATATTATTTTTCTTGCGGACTTACCCACGAGTGCATCGGTTATCGCGATAAAAAGTAGCTTATGTTCCATCCTTTGAGATAAATTGTACCTTCCAAGGTACAATTTATCTCTACACCAAAATTCATCCAAATCGGTGTTGTTGTTTAGCCGTAAGCGTACAAAGTTACTTTCGAATTTATAATATTAGTAGAAAATTGTTCGAGTACACTAAAACAATAACGAATAGGTAGAATAATTTTATTTGCATAAAATTATACTGAAATTCCATGTACTGTTTTTGAATAGTGACATGTATTTATTAGTTTTTGGGGCCTATAATGGAAGAAAACGTAACTATAGAATGCAATGCACGTGGCAATGCTGCCTGTCTTTTGGGAACGCTACCAGTAGGCGATGATGCGGAGGAGTTTTTTGACGCTTGTATGTAAATATTGTTTGATTTTTATTGTTATTTCCTAGTATGTTAATTTAATTTTATAATTAAATGTAACGATAATAACCTTCAATCAAGAGTACGTATTAATAAGTCACTAGCTGTGTGGGTCACCATGCTGCATTGTTGCGTTATCTGCACGAGCAATGAATATGGTGACCACCACTCTTGGATTCTGCTTATGCTTTCCATCAGGCAAAGTAGTGTTATTTTGGCAGGACGGAGAATCACGGAGACGCTCATGGTATCGAGCCCCATTCAGGTACTGACCGCGCCGTCGTTGCTTACCCTCGGTGATAGTTTCCAGTGACTGAGTGCAACTGAGCTATGAGAGCCTCAAACCCCCTGCATACTTAAATTAGATATGTAAATGTACCTATATAGTTTGATATATTTAAGTACTAGCGACCCGCCCCGGCTTCGCATGGGTGGATATCACATGCCCCCGCCGACGACACGATTCGTGCATTTTAAATCTGTAATATCTTCGAATATATTCATTTAAATTAGATACTGTACAGGGCCATTTATATCTATATTAAATGCACAATGTATTTAATTTTCTTAATTGTATAAGGATTCATTCTGTATTGCTTAAAATCACTTCGTAAAAAGCCATTATTTCTCTTAAAAAGAAAGGAATAAAAAATGGTTGTTGTGGGTTATCCTTAAGAGGTAGACATATACCGTCGCGGGCTTTTTTGTAGTACTTTTTAAGGTGTACAATACTGTAGTACATTATTTTGATCTATCTCGTAGGGTGCAACCAGCGTTTGCAATGTAAGCGCAAAAAAATGTGTTTATTTGCTACATCAAATTAGGAACCTCAAAAATTAACAGAGTTTTCATACTATATTATGCATTTATTATACATAAAAGCCTTCCTCTTGAATCACTCTATCTATTAAAAAAAACCAGCATCAAAATCCGTTGCGTAGTTTTAAAGATTTAAGCACACATAGGGACAGAGAAAGCGACTTTGTTTTATACTATGTAGTGATAGTGATGTTTATCAGACTGCCGTGTGAGTGACGTGTAAAGCTATCATTATTATAACATTAAAATCCTAGCAAACAAAAACAACCTGCAAATAAAAAAAAAATTTGCGCGAAACAAATCCGGGATCACGCGATCTTACATAAACATTCGTGTGTTACATAATGGCCCTGACGAGACTGTAAAATAAACACTATTTTGAATACAACTTTGGCAATTAAAAAGTAATTACAGGATGCCAGTAAAGTAAGCCTTTATTTGACAAGGAGGCAAAAAGGTCTCCGTAGACTGCGGTCAATGTAATCAGGGTGTTATAGATCGTTCAGTAGGGTCGTAGGGTTACACCGACCGTGTTGACATTAAAAGGGCTAACTTTAGTCGAACATCACCTTTATTCAAAGTTGTAACTAACAATGAAACTTGTTCAAAGGCACATTAAATCAGCACTGGTAACTATTTAGACAAAGTATTCGAAAGTAGTTATCTAAACTTACTTATATCGTCATGAACGTAGGTAACAAGCAAAAATTACAAATTTAAAAAACCCCTACGCAAACACTTAATCGAGTAATCATACGCCAAAAATGTCTTACATCATTTTGGAAAAGAGCTGATACTCTTACACTGCTGGACCGATATTAACCAAACATAGCTAAGAACCACCGCAAGGAAACTGGCTTTCAAATAAAAAAAAACCGCATCGAAATCGATCCATCTATATCATAAACTAAAAATGGTATATAATATATTATGATTTCTTTCCTTCAAGAAAGTACGTGTGTGAAAACGATTTCCAATTCTAGGGGGGCTGGCGGTTTCCTTTGGGACATGACCTGGATAGGCTTGAGGTCGATTGGAGGAGACCTTGAAGTCAAATTGTATTGCCACCGTACATATTGCGTTAACCCCAAATTATTTTTTATTATTCAACTAGCGAACCCACGCAACCTCGTTTGCGTCTCCTATTGCCCGTAGCGTGATAACTTTCCCCCGTTTTTGAAACATTTTTCATTGGTGCTCCGCTCCTATTTGGTCGTAGCGTGATGATATATAGCCTTCCTCGAAAAATATACTATCTAACACTGAAAGAATTTTTCCTGAGATTAGCGCGTTCAAACAAACTAACAAACAAACTCTTCAGCATTGTATAATAGTATAGATTGTCGTAAAGTAAATCACGAAATTGGGACATCGATAGTGCTTTCTTATAGTCGAGGTGATGAATAAAACAAAAAAAAACGAAAATTTGGGAATCAGTAAATAGATGCATTTAGTTCACCCCCCCTAATGTTTAAACATGAAAGTTTGTGTCTATTTCAGCTAAGCCGTAGAACCGATTTTAATTAAATTTGGCATGGAGATAATTTGAATGTCGAGGAAGGACATAAGTTACTTTTTGCCACGGAAACCGACAAACACTAATACTAGCTTTTTATTAAAGAAGTGTTTAGCTTGCTACTTCATTGTAACATAATATTATTACCCCTGTAAGGTGGCGCTTTGTTCAGTAATTTCTTGTAAGACTTTACTCGATAAGTAATGGCCGAAGGATTAGAGCGGATATAAAGGGTTATAGCTCACGTCTCAAATGTCCGTATGTTACTATATACCTTGACCCTTCCATAAATACATGTTATATAATTTAAGGCAGCCGTAAGTATGGCTTGCCAGCTATGGTATTGTTATACGGTCTAACAAAGTTAATATGTAGTGACATCTAGCGAAACCCACTAAAACTACTTTTTAATTTTAATTCCGCATCGCGTAATAAAAGTTTAAAGAATTTTCATTCCCACGATAGTCCACGATGTTCGCCTTCTACCACTACTGCGCTTCCCTTCAATTTAACAAAGCTCTACACACTTCAATACGTTTTTATCTGAAACTATTTAAATTAGTATTTCAATATTTGGAAATCAGCGAGTTTATTACCTATACAATACAAGTGAATCATTAGAATTAAATAAGAATACACACTAAATAAAACCTTTTTTCTTTATAGATGTACGAACATAGCAAAGAGAAGAAAACAAATAAGTTAATCATGTTTGATGAGATTGCACAAAGACCTCTTTATGAAATTCTATTTGGTATAGAGCAACAAAAGCTTTTCGAATTTAAATTTAGAAGATAAATCCTTGTGTCCAAAGACAAAGCATAGACGTTAAGCCGTGGAGCCTAGAATAAACCTTAGGAATAATTTACTGGGCGTCAGTTTGCTAGTGTCGGGTAACTTTAACAAACGAAGCGGGATAAGACTACTTACTAACCTAATAGGACTATTCATATTTTGAAGTTTCCCTACTACACGATTAAATAGTATTTCGAAGAATAAATAAGGCCGTGCTTAAATTTTGCCGTTTCATGTTGCCAGACGTCCATGAAAGCAGAGAGAAACGGAAGACCGATATGTTTTTTTTTCTTGTACGCACAAGCACGCACAGAGGATAGGTCCAGAGGCGCCGATGACAAACGTTATTGATATCAGAAATATATTTATTACAGAATCGTTTATTTAAAGTTTTACAACAAATCATTACTTTAATCATGTTATATTACAGTCACTTAGCATAAATTGAACAAATTTATTCCAGTTATTACGAAAAACAATTAAACTTCACAAATGTTTAAGTTTAGGGACTCACTACCCCGAAACTGAGAGTAGATGAAATTGTTCAACAAAAGCAATTTGATTTAAATTGATTAAATTGTTATTTTATTATTGTACGGAGAAGTATAGCTATAAAAGAGAGGGCAAAGAGGGGTTGCCCTATAAAGATATACCTGTTATGACGATAAAGATAGACAGTAATGGAAGCTATAAAACATGTTTACTACCGAATAAGAATTTCGATTCACTCATGCGACAATAATTTATGTGAATAACAAATAATTGTTCGCCGTCTGGGTGCTCCTGGGGTGCATTGTTTGAATCTTTATGCCCTGTGTAATCAATCAATCGTATCACAAACTTTTTATCTTAAAATACACAAGTAAAATTACGGCCACCGCGGCCAGTCTGAACGGAGACCAGCCAACTACGCATATGTACACAAGTGTGTGCGCAAACACAGGTGCACTCTCTGTTCCTTCTCTCTCATAATCCGATGGCACGGTTAACCGGCACGACCGGGGAGAGATCAGGCGCAGGACCGACAGCTTAACGTGCTCTCCGAGGCACGGGGGTTCAGACACCATCTTCCAAACTCCGGGCTGTTATTAAGTATTTCTATAATCAGAAATACTCAATAACACTTCGAACCCGAGACCTCTTGATCGGTAGTCGCATACTTCAACTGCTAGACCAACGAGGCAGATAACTTTATAGTGGAGTGGTCATTAGTACGAGTCTGTGGTAGGGTAAAATTATTTTTCTTATGAATATATATAGGTCTGTATATAAAGGGTATATAGGGTATATATATATAAAGGTACTGTCATCGTGGGTTTTCTCTCCTCTACCTGATGGAAAGCAGGTGCAGAATCCAAGAGTAGTAGTCATCATACTCATTGTAAATGCAGACAATGCATCAATGCAGCATGGTGACCTACACCATGGCGGCCTGTTGAGATGCTTCTGCATCATTGGGCCTCCGGTCTTGCACTCACCAACGAAACAAGACACCACGAATGCTGTCATTTTAGGTTGGTCTTCTCTTATCAATAGCGCCCATTGGAATTAAAATGTAAAATTCTGACTGCAGACTGACTTTAGATTTTAATCTAGAAAAACTGTATTATACCCGTGAATTCGTATTTACCGTGGGAGAGGCACGCTTCGGCATGAATGGGCTGGCTCTACCGTAGTGATACCACGGCCTCACAGAAAAACCGGTGTGAAATAGCGCTTGCGCTGTGTTTCACCGAGTGAGTGAGAATACCGGAACCCCATCCCCCAACCTCTCCTCATCCCCCAAAGGCTGGCAACACACTTGTGACGCCTCTGGTGTTGCGGGTGTCCATGGGCTGCGGTAATCGCTTATAATCAGGCTATACGTTTGCTCGTTTGCCCACTATTCCATAAAAAATAATAATAATCAAGGAATTGAAATATATTTCCCACTCTCTCAAACTCAACAGCGGATAACAACGCAGGTCCGGTAGTTTAACATATTACAGCTTTTTACGACTTAGATTTTTCTAAAGCGCCTTTTATACAGCCCTAGGCTGTAAGCAAACAGCACTTAGTGTAGTAACCATAAACTAAACCAGAGTGAAGGACTGAGTCATCGAAGCCAGCCTGACTCGCGCCCAGTCTGGTCATAAACATAGCACCATATAAAAGCAGGTGTTACTTCACTGTGCCATAACATTATACAACCCTTATAAGTCATAATTATGTCGTATAAGAAACAGCTTTATTACAACAACATAAATACCTATGTATTACGAGTTTTCAACAAAAAAAAGTTTATAATTAATAGTTTCTTTTTATTTTAATACCTCCCACATTTTCATTTTTGATTACCGATTCAATGATATAATTAACAAAAAAATATTTAAAAACTATAACCTATAATAAAATTTATATAACTTATAGGCGGTCCACACTACAACAATATATCGTAGCGATTTAACAGCGTTTGTGCAGTTTTATCGTACGTAAAATCTGAGCCAATTTCCGTCCACACGTACGATAAAACTGCACAAACGAACTGCACAGTTAAATCGCTACGATATATCGTTGTAGTGTGGACCGCCTATTACGTTACCCGGGTCATAATTGCGAATATATTGATATCTCATTAATAAAAATCAGTTAAGTAGTTTAGACGCTACGACAGCCAAATTAATACCCCTCAGTTTAGCTGCGCCGTAGTCGATTAAAAAAACAAGCATAACATTTAAGGAGTTCGTTTCCTATTTGAAATATAATCAAGGTTTAAAACCAGAGCTAAAAAGTGTCTCAAAAGAAACAAAGTTTGAAAGGTACAGATAAATGTGGTAATTTTTTTTCAAGATATATTTGCGTTAAAAAATATTAACAGGCATGAATAAAGGTTTATCTTTAATGAAGATTAATAAATATACGCTATACATTTTTGTCAGTAGTAAGTATACATCAGTTATCTTTGCCTACACTTATCGGAAATAGGAGTGACTTTGCATATATTATATATGTATGTATGGATTGTATATGTGTTGGTTTAGTGGTTAGTGATCCTGACTGCTAGACCAGAGGTCGTGGGTTCCATTCCAACCACGATCTAATTTTATGTGTCTGGGTGTAATTTATCTATACTATCTATAACTTACATATTTCTAAATATCTATAGTATTTAGAAATATGTAAGTGTGGATACTTCGTACACGTGACATTTGGATTTTCAAGTGATTTTAAATTTTTCACCGTTTAAACCTTCCCTGGACTACGACAAACATTTCAAAACCCAAATCAGCGAAATCGGCCTAACCGTTCTCGAGTTTTAGCGAGACAAACGAACAGCAATTAATATATATATACTAGCTGACCCACGCAACGTCGTTTGCGTCTCCTGTTGCCCGTAGCGTGATATTTTCCCCCCGTTTTTGAAACATTCTTCATTGGTCTTAGCGTGATGATATATAGCCCATAGCCTTCCTCGATTAACGGGCTATCTAACACTGAAAGAATCTTTTAAATCGGACCAGTAGTTCTTGAGATTAGCGCGCTCTAACAAACAAACAAACTCTGCAGCTTTATAATATTAGTATAGATTATCTAGATATAAAACCTTCGTAGACAAATGGGTGACGTAGAGTTCGCACCTGACTGAAGGTTTTACTGGAAAAGTGACGTAGTTCATATGAATTCATTAGCACCGCACCGCTGTATGTTCAGTAACTTGGTTGAAAAATGATGATATTTAATAATGTGGCGCTTTCATTCTCTGTAAAGGTATTGAAAAAAAAAAAAAAAAAATTTTAAAATGTATATTGTATATTTATATTTTACTTGTATATGCTTTCTTACACATTTAGTAAAAAGTTGTTAGTTTGTGATTGCAAACAGACACTTCAATTTTATTTATTTGTCTAGATTTGAAATCTAACACAAGCAAACCCACGTGAACGAGATAGTAGTAATGTTACGTAAAAAAAGGAGTGAAAGCCTTACTTGCTGTTTTCAAAAGCTATATTTAAGTCCTGACTTCAGTAATGAAACGTGGTCGGTATGTGGGTGAGCTTTGAAAAACAAAAGATACTCGCAATTCTACGCGAGCTAGAATACTTTATAGCGGTGGAGGCTGTTGTTTCAGATAAAATGTTCCTTTTGTGTACATGTGTAGATAATTATTAAGTGTGAATAATAATCGTAAAGAGCTAGTACTGTCAAGCATTCACGGTAAATTAAAAGATAGCCAAGCGGTTGAATGTCAACCGTTTTGTTAATAGTTTGAACTGACATTTTATAGACTTTTGTACCTTGTGAATTCATTTTCTTTCTGTTGCGCTGACGAAGTGACTCTACTCTGCGTGATGAAAGGCATTAGCAGAATCACAGAGTGGTAATCACCATACTCATTGCGATTGCAGACAATGCACAATGCAGCATAGTGACCCATACCATGGCGGCCTAGAGTTGTTTTTTTTTATGGAATAGGCGGGCAAACGAGCAGACGTATCGCCTGATGGTAAGCGATTACCGCCGCCCATGGACTCTTGCAACACCAGAAGCGTCACAAGTGCGTTGCCGGCCTTATCGGGATGGGGGGGGGGGGGCAGGGGTTGGGGATTGTGGTATGGGCCTCCGTTATCCTCACTCACTCGGTGAAACACAGCGCAAGCACTATTTCACACCGGTTTTCTGTGAGGCCGTGGTATCACTCCGGTCGAGCCGGCCCATTCATGCCGAAGCGTGGCTCTCCCACGCTTCTGAATCATTGGACCTCCGGTATATTTACTAGGATCTTGAAGACTTATGTAGCCTTTTCTCTATAGTCCCTATAGTTGTTTAAATATGGATCAGGTCGGCTCGACCAAGCAGATCCTCCATTGCTTTTCACAGAGTGAGGATACAGGAGACCAAATCTCCCCTCATCTGACTGCCCGGTCAGCCCAGTGTTTGAGTGATCCACAATTTGTTGTTCTGGGTCTGGATGTTCTTTGAGTCAATTTGATGTATGATAATAAAGTCACTCGCGATACAGGACGTATATTCCTAATGCGTGTACCTGTCTACCGTTCTTCCGCGGCTCAGTTCAATACTCCATTTATCAAGTAGTCAAGATAAGTATAATTAAATCTTTAAAAAAAGGGGTACCTTCCCTACATTTTTAAATGAGCCTTCCAAAGTGACTCTACTCTGGTTGATAGAAAGCCTAAAAAGAATCCAAACGTAGTGGTCACTATACTTACCTATTACGACATGATGATAAGGGGGTTATATATTGTCTCACCTATTTTATTGACGGGGCCATTCTTCAATAAAGAAATTGAGCGATTGTTAGGACGTATTTTTCCATCGTTTACGAAATATTAAAGTTTAAAGTATCTATTTTTGTTAAGAGAGTCTCTAAATCTAACCATCCAGTGAGCATATTCCTAGATGCTTCTCCCAAAGTGCGACCTTGAAAATCATGAATGTTTCAGTATCTTTTTATAGATTATAACTAAAAGCTCATATACCTGTTCTGTATTGAAGGTGACCTCTGGCTCTTTCCATTCAACTTGCAAAGGTCAGTTCTTATTTTAAGCGTCAATTAGCCGTTAACACGGGTAATTAAAATATTATGTTACTATGGCGACTCATCACTGAAAAAGTCTACTACTACTACTACAGAATGTCCAGAATATTTTAACTATCATTATATAGTTTTTTGTACTATTGCAAGAAGGTGGTTACCGGTGGTTACATGGGAGAGATAGGTATTCGAAATAGTATCAATCACTACCATGGAAAATGCCATGAACAAATTAGTGTGCCTACTTTAATACCTCCTCTTCTGTGATAGCGTGTATCACAATTATTTATTTGTTGTGTTTATTATGATGGATTTAAAAACGTACGTTAGTAGCTATAGACTTGCTGATTAACACACAAGTATTATAAAAGTTTTAGACGGTAAAATTTAGGCGTTCAATACGCTTCTGTTTTTCTTTTCACCGACTTCCAAAAGGAGGAGGTTATCAATTTCATCGGTTTTTTTTAGTTTTTTTTATGTATGTACACTGATAACTCCGTTAATTGTAGACCGATTTTGAAAACTCTTTTTGTATTCGAAAGGGTATGCTCCCCATGTGGTCCCATTGCCACCATATCAGGATCTGATGATGGGATTCCAAGGAAATCAAAGGAAACCCTCTAATTTGTTAGGCACGTACTATGTTTTTCATATATATTTATATTTTCTAAAGCTCCTATAGTATTTACATTTGGTAGTCATCAGTTCATGATGATGAGCTGATGATGGAAGATACAACTCCTTAACGGTTAGGAGTTGGAAGATAAATCTTTAAATGTCATGTGTATGTATGTTACCTTTAGTCGTATTCTTTCAAGTTATTTGACATTGTGTTGTTGTGTTTGTTCTCATTGCAATATCTGACCGTTGACCCACTAAAGCCGGCTACATATGCTACGGGTGACCGTAGAGGGCTACGGTCCTGTCACGTTCCGGTCTAGCTCCGTAGCACACTCGCTCAGGAAGACCGGGACGTGTATATCAACGGCCTGTGCAGTTTTTAACCGACTTCAAAAAAAGGAGGAGGTTCTCAATTCGAATGTATTTTTTCCAATGTTTGTTACCTCATAACTTTCGACTGGGTGTACCGATTTTGATGATATTTTTTTTTATTTTAAAGCCGGTGCTTACCGTGTGGTCCCATTTAAATTTGGTCCAAATTGAAGTCGATTTTTTTGGTTAAAATTTATGGTTATTTTATAACTGTACAGGCGTAAATTCAAATTTCAATATTTGTAATCGACATCTGAAGATTTCTTCGGTAAACCGGATCGTCCTACATACATTAGTGTACAGGCAACCCTGAAGGTCAATTCTCATTAATATCAAAGTACCTATTAGTCAAATAGAAAAATAAGACTGAGTGATTTTAATTTTCGGATACAATACTATAAAAGAACACTATATTCACGACGAAAATGTATACCATGGAAGAGCCACGGTTCGGCATGAATGGGCCGGCTCGACCGGAGTGATACCACGGCCTCACAGAAAACCGATGTGAAACAGCGCTGGCGCTGTGTTTCACCGAGTGAGTGAGGATACCGGAAGCGCATACCCCAAACCCTCCCCTCATCCCCCTCCCCAAATCATCCCTCCAAAGGCCGGCAACGCACTTGTGACGCTTCTGGTGTTACGGGTGTCCATGGGCGGCGGTAATCGCTTAATATCAGGCGATACGTGAGCTCGCTAAACCATAGCGTGTGTGGCCGGCTTTAAGTTACGGGAATCAAGAACGGTTGTAGACAGGTACTTATTGAAGGGCGTTGCGTAATCGTGTTTTGTGTAAGTGGTGCTTTATGGGAACTTCGGATAATGTTCAGTAACCCGTTCACTCACTTTTGATGAAAGCTGCCATTGTTACTAGTATTACTCGTATATTTTAAAGGAAATTTATGTTTTCTGTTCAGCTTCTCTTTTGTAAATATTGCCTTTATATTTGAAGTATATTTGAATTCTCCGAGGCGCTTGAGGAGCTCTTTAGAAATATTCGTTTTAATAGGTTAAGAGTCAGTTTCACCATTTGCTGATTAAGTCCCTGATAAACTAATGTAACAAAGGAGATGTCTCATTTTTGCCCCAGAATAATCTGAGATAGTTTTTAGGTTTTGGAATAAATAAAATAAATGATGTATTTTGAGTAACTTTATAAAGTCCGTATCAAATTCGAAAAAAAATTTTAAGCGATGCTTGCATCTCGAATTTACTTTAAAAGTATTTCACTTGCCATATGATAAAAACATGACGCAAAGTGGGGTAAAATATTTAGTGATTTTTTTATTCATTTAATCGCGCTTCTTAATAAATCCAAGGTTAATGTACTATTACTGAATTCATGTAATAATTATTTTTAAAATATTCGTTATTCGAAATCACTAACTAATAATTGATTATTCGAAAATAAAGAAAGTTTATTTATAAAAAGTCGAACTATGATTTGAACATTGGCAATATTCAATAAACTTGTCAATCACACTTAAAAGGGCTAGAAACCAGAGCCGTAAAATCTAGTTATTGTCAATAACTAAAAAAAACAATTTGTCTCACGCCGTGCGCCGATTTTCGTTTCTTTTGTTTTAAGGTTGAAGTTAACAATGATAACATAATTTTAATAAATGTGAAATATGATTCATATATTTTTTACAGAGCAGTAGCGTGAAGAAACATGGTATCATAGATTATAGGACGTCATGATGTAAATTGAAATGAAAATGATCAAGAACTATATTATTCCATCAGTGGTATTGAAAGAATATTCTGATAACATACAGTTATATGCATAAAAATAATGTTCTTTCTTTTATTTTCATTCTATAAAACTAACCTTGTAACCAACAATGAACAGATGACATATTTGCTTTTGGAGATCTAAAACGTTGGAGAATGACACAATTTACTTTTCATGGACTTTCCACACGAATGGAGCCATGGGAATAAGCCAGTACGTATATATTTTGACATGAGCACACATAAAAAATCTTTATAGTAGACTTTACAGTATAACTTTAAAATATATTGGGAAAAAATGATGTTGTCGTAGTGACATATTTTTTTTTTTAATCGTTCATAACTTTTTTCAGAATCTGCTTTGCTTCATGAATCTTTTAAATTCTTTTTTTAGAAGATATCAGCTATCAAATACCACTTATTTGATCTCCGTATAGTCTGGGGCACAAGCCCATACATTTTTTAGACATCTCCTTTCGGTTTTATAAGTCTTGGATGTAACCTAGTGGAGTACAATTGGATAGGCCTATGTCCAGAAGTGGACTACGATAGGTTGATGATGATGATGATGATGAAGTCTTGCATAGAGACATAAATGTCAGATAGACATACATTTATCAGCAACTTTTATGTGTTACATAATATCCTATAACAGTTGTTTTCCATCGGGCCGAGTAGAGTCACTTTGGCAGGCTCATAAACAAAAAATAAAAAATTAAAAAAACAAGTATACGTTTTCATGTTCTCATAATGAAATATTCAATTAACCTTGAACTTCGATGTTTTTTCACTCACATTACCATCTAAGCCTCAATTTGTTGAACAAGTACCAATATCCCATTATGTACAACAAATGAACATACCAGCGGTCGACACGTATTTGTACCAATAAACGTATCGAGGCGGCCGTCCTTGAGCCGACCAATGAAAGCCGTGCTCGGACGCCCTTCAACCCAAGGTCTAATATTACAATTTTATGATCACTTTAACTATTTACACTTGAAGCATTTCCTTTTAAAGGTGTAGGAAAGAAAGTGATAAAGTTTTTGGAGTAATGCAGAAGAGGAAACAATTTGGCAGAAGATATTTTGGTGAAGAATACTTCCCTTTTTGAAACCTTTGAAACATAACAGCATCATCTCACCCAAAAGACGTCTACTGCTAGGACTTAGGGCTTCCATAAGGCTCTCCACAACAAGCGGTCGGTCCTGTGCAGCCCGCGACCTTCATCAGGCTCTCGGACCTCGGGCCTTATGGGCCTATTCACATAATAATATTCGACATTATGTCAATAATCCTAAGTATTATAAATGTGAATGTAAATTTGTTTGTTACGTTTTACTTAACCGATCATCATGAACTTTTGTACTCATATTCTTGGAGGTTATAGAAGTAACTTTTTATTAAATGCGAGCGAAGCTGCGGGCGAAAGCTAGTATATTATATTAACTCGATTAAATGATTTAAATACAAGAGGAAAATCATTTCGTGCTTATAAATACAGTTTCAAAGTAGAATTGTAGCAATTATTTGTGTGGATTGTTCAGTGCATTCCGAGCGTGTACAAGGGTTCGTGGAATTTGTGACATGGCCGCCTGCAATGGCTTGGAATTCTCAATAACGTATCCCACGTATAATACCGATGTGTATTGCTTTATTAGTTTCAGTTCAATTGACAGGAAACGAGAAGTTTCGTGTCAATTGAACTGAAACTAATAGGTACATTTATATTAATATCCCACCAAAAACATTTTCATGTAAAATGTTGCCAAGACGACTGCATATGGCTTACCCTGTGAAAAAGATATCAGATCTCATTAAGAACCAAGGTTCCGAATCTACACACCCTAACTCTACCAACCCTAACTTCACAAACTCTACATCTCAGTAAAAATGTATGGCTTCGCCGTTTCGCTACCATACCATCACGAAGGGGAAACGAACGCCTTTTGTGTTTGCAAATATCTAGTTTCTGAAGTAATGTGTTATACGAATATTTAGTTTCTGAAGTAACGAAACAGCCAAGCCATACATTTTTACTGAGATGTACAGTTTATGAAGTTAGGGTTGGTCGAGTTAGGGCGTGTAGGTTCGGAACCTTGGCTCCACATGAGATCTGATATCTTTTTCACAAGGTAAGCCATATGCAGTCGTCTTGGCAACATTTTACATGAAAATGTTTTTGGTGGGATTTCATTTCTTTTTGTAAGTTGCTTGAGGCAGTATTTTTTTTTCTTTTTTTGGGCTGTATTGATTGTACATTTTCTTTCTTCCTTCGAAAAAGCCCGTGTACCAAAAATAAAACCTCTAGCATAAACATTTGTGAAAGTCTCATACAAACTTCCACCCCCCAAATTTGGGTGTTGGGGGGTAAAAGTAATAGGTTTATTATTTTTTTCTGTTGTTTGTATACCAAATTTAGTTTACATACCAAATTTCAGCTTTCTAGCACTTCAGGAAGTACCCTAACCGTTTTGATGATCATCAGTTTGTCAGTGACGAAATCGGTGTTTTTTAGGTATCAATAAAATCTAAAGTATCACAGCTATACAATTGAAACTTTGTATGTTTCATTAGTCTATTGGTAACATCATATTCTGAGAATTTGAACGATCTGGTATATCGGGAACCAAAGTTATGAGGGTTCAAAAAAACGACGAAACACTTCGAGAAAAGGTAGGTAGTGCCCTTGCGCTCCGCTTGGCTCGTCTTAGCGGGGGCACGACCGTGCCCCCAGATTACGTGACCCAATAAATTATATCCATAAAAAAAAATAAAAAAAATATGCTACGAATTTGTAATCAGGTCGGCAGTTTGTTGGGAATAAGTTTCTGTTGTAAATATTTTTTGGTAATTTATCGTAAATGTGACAACACTTTGTATGATCTACAAACTGTTGTCTTGCGTTCTCCGCGACACAAGATTTACTTTTAATGTGGAAGTTATCTTTATGTATTCAATATCAATCAGCAATACCCTAAACTAGTCCATCATTAGTCATAGGCCACTTCTTAAAAAGGAGGTTTGGTATTCCCGGGCTGTTTCCGCACTAAGCCTCTTGATTGGACCCTTATACGTTGGTTTTGTCATCTCAGAAGCTTAGCTGCTTGTTCAGGTCGCTACATGTTTCCGGGAGTGATTTTATTTCATGAGGATGTCTGTCTGTTGTTCTGCCACACTTCTACATTCTGTAAGAACGTGCTGCAGCGTTAAAAATGAGGTATAATGCTGTATTTATAAAAATAAATATGATTAACTAAAAGAGAATGAGTCAAAGGACGGCAACGCGCTTGTCTCTCTTGAGTTACAGGTGTCCATTTATGTCCAGTAGTAGACTATTAAAAAGACCGTTGATGGTGCTGATGATGGGTGTCGGCAGTTACCTACCATCAGTTGACACGTTTCCAATTTTCTTCCACTATACCATAAAAAGGGTGACAAGGTAGCCTTTTGTCACCAACACGCGTTATAGAACTCAGTCTCCCTTAATACTTTCCATTAAAAAAAGGAGTTAAGTCACAATTTTGTCATACACTCAAACAATAGCGAAGAGCAACTGAAAAGGAACAGAACTCATTTTTTAAACTTGCAAAATAATAAAAACGGCTGTAACAGTTTGTCATGATGCATAACATAAAGAAATCAAATATATATATGTATATATGTCAACACTGTGTGCAATTATTTTACAATGCAATCATTTTAATAAAGTAGTTAGTCGTACGTGCGGATATTCTTATAGTTAAATTCTATGGCTGGACAATAAAAGTTGACGAAATGAGTGTAGCTTATTTAGTAGTGTACTGATTACGAAATAAATGAGTGTAGTGTAGCTTATTGAGCTTATGCATTGCATCAGACAGGAGAGTCACATTGGCAGGGCCACACATAAAAAAAAAACTTTATCGTATAAAACGATCTTCTATGTTAGAATGTACTATGATTTTTGTGTCTGTGGACTGTTTTGTTGATATCTTCCTAAATAGTAATACTATCGATCTGTGGATGGTAATAGGCTGACTATAATAATGAATACTATTTAAGGGGCAAGGATACATAGAACAACTTGTGTACGGGCCAATGACCGTACATTTGGCGCGGTCACCAATTATAAATCAGTGCACTTTCAGCAAGCACAGGGTGTACTCGCTAGCATAAATTATTCAACATTTTATATAATTAGTTTAATATGTCATTTTGTATGCAACTAACAATTAGTGCTTAGGGCGATAGCCACACATAACTGCGAAATCGCAGCGCATCGCAAATATCTGCGAGCTCGCACTGCAAGAACTTCACGCCGCATCTCATCGCAGTTATGTGTGGGAGCCCTTAATCAAGTAACGTCAATCATTAGCAAGCTGTGTAGCCGACCCGCATAACTTGTATTCTGTTTTCAAAATAAAAGATTCTTGCCGAGAGGCAGAAATAGTATATTTTGTAACAGCTAGTATGAAAAAATTATGAATGTTTACAGCCATTTGTTCATTCAATTATTTGTTATTTAAAAATAAGAAAGTTCCGTCAAAATCAGTGCAGCCATTCCAGAGATAACCTAGAACAAACAGGCGAGAGCCACGCTTCGGCATGAATGGGCCGGCTCGACCGGAGTGATACCACGGCCTCACAGAAAACCGGTGTGAAATAGTGCTTGCGCTGTGTTTCACCGAGTGAGTGAGGATACCGGAGGCCCATACCCTAACCCCTCCCCCCATCTCCCTCCCCATCCCCAAAGGCCGGTAATGCACTTGTAACGCCTCGGGTGTCCATGGGCGGCGGTGATCGCTTAACATCAAGCGATACGTCTGCTCGTTTGCCCACCTATTCCGTGAAAAAATAATAATTGAAAACTGATTTTCAATGTAAGTACAGCATAAACATTAAAGCCATTTCGTGGCAAGCTTATAATTTCAGATTTTCAAATTTTCATTTAATGTTGTTTAAAAATACATCAAACATATCGTTTAATGTATTCATACAAGTATTCAGTGTCATTACGCGGAATACTGGAGCTGACATCATGAAGTTACGAATGAACACAAACAGACGACCGGCCGTGCCAATTAGCCTCGTTACGACTTTTAATATCATTATACTCTCTGTGGGCACAAGTTGACAGAATCCGCTGTAAGTTTCAAACATATTTTGTCCTCCTCGTTGAAGTTTTTTCCAGTTTATCATTCTGCTAAATATAACTTTTTTTGTTGGGAAGAATATTTTCTTGATCTTTTTTAAAATCATTTCTACAAAAATGGTTAACGATGAAGATAGTTAAAAAATCTTTGTTAGTAAAGCAACTAGTGCTTGAAATAAAATTTACCACAGATGAAATGTGATGTATGCATCCAAATAATGAATCTGAAAATGAATCTGAGTCTGCACGATTGGTCTAGTTGTTTAAGCGGTTGCTACGCCATTTTCTACTGCACCAAATTTTGTGGGTTCAAATCCCACATAATAATAATAGTTTATTATCAAGAAAATCATACAAAGTTGTTACATTTACTGTGACAGCCACACATGGGACAACACTTTGAGTGATCCACAAATAGTTGTTCTGAGTCTGGGTGTTTTTTTGTGTCCTTTTCATGTATGTTTGTGGGGTTCCCCACGACACAGGATTTTATATTGCTGATGCTGGAGTTGTCTTTAAAAAAACAGGCCATACAAAAAATGCACCTTTTCATGATTAACAGAAACTTTAGTCTATAATCTTTAGTTTTTGATGTGAAACATCTACGGCGTGGCGAGAATTGCCGTGGCGACGCTCGCCGCTTCCCCTTACCGAAGTCACTGATGAAAATAATTGAGTTGTCACGGTTTCAAATAAATTTAAAAATGTTAATTTTTTGTATTTTGTATTTACTAAAAATGATTATTAATGTAATAAACAGTAATTTTATTTTATAGAAATAAAAAAAAAGTGAAAAAAATAATATATTATTATATAACTTATACAAAACAATTTCGATGTTTCACATCTGTCAGGCGTCCCGTGACGGCTCACTTTTTTTTAGTTGCCGTAGGTATATATGTGTACAGTTTTTACGTTTTAAAGCTGGGCTGGCGGCGATCAGCCCAGCATCTTCTAGGCAAACTACGTTATTTCTTTTCTACAAACACGTAGACAAGTCACTACTACCCATGCCCTTGATATCCACGTTTCACTTTGTTGGAGTTAGCATAGATGTGCCGAATAATCACTCTCTCACATTCATACAAGTGACAGTAGCATAGTTTAGTTAAGCTTAGCATAGCTGTCTGATCGCAAACTAAGCAGCTAGTGCTATGGCAACCAGAGCACTGATAACGTATATAAAATGAAATGTTTTTTTTTATATGTATGGCCTGCCAAATGACTCTACTCTACCTGAAAAGCATAAGCAGAATCCAAGAGTGGTGGTCACCATACTCATTGCGAATGCAGACAATGCAGCATGGTGACCCATACCATGGCGGCATAGTAATGCTTCTGCATCTTTGGGCCTCCGGTCTCGTACTCACCAAAGAAACGCCAACACCAAAGAAAAGGACTTCAAAAAAAGGAGGATGTTATCAATTCGACTGTTTTTTTCTTTGTTTTTTTATGTTTGTTACCTCATAACTTTTGACTGGGTGAACCGATTTTATTAATTCTTTTTTTATTTGAAAGCTGGTGCTTCCCGAATGGTCCCATTTAAATTTGGTCCAGATTGAAGTCGGTTTTTTTTGTTAAAATTTGTAGGTAATTTTACGTTGTTTTTCTGTGCGAGGGTTGTACCGCCCCGGTCGAGCCGGCCCGTTCTTGCTGAAATCAGCGAGGGTGTACTACCTTTAGTTAAGTTACACCCAGACACAGAACATAATCATGCTCCCCACATAATTTTCGTCCTGGGTGGAAATCGTACCCACGGCTTAGCAGTCAGTGTCACTACTCACTAGAACAACACCTCTGTCACATAAAATCGAAGTAAGACCGATTAAAAAGTTTGTAGTTTTTTTTTTACAACTCCCGCACTAGGAATAAATCCTGTGTCGCAGGGGACTTTACAAACATACATGAAACGAACACAAAGAACACCTAGACTCAGAACAACAATTTGTGGATCACACAAAGTGTTGTCCTACGTGGGATTTGAACCCACGACACTTGGCGAAGTAGGAAACGGCGTGGTGACCGTTAAACCACTAGGCCAAACGTGCAGTCTGGGTTTAGACCCTGCAGACTACAAACCTTTTAATCGGCCGATAGTTTGATTGGGTTGACTTTTGGCTAATTTGTTGGCCAATACCAAATCAGTGCGCACTGTCATACATGTTCATACTGATTAACAGCCAGATTAAACTATCGGCCGATTAAAAGTCTGTAGTCTGCGGGGGCTATAAATGAATTAGTTCCCATCGCTTACAGGCTTATCCTAAAATAAATGTGTCTCATTACCCGAATGTGGGGGAACTTATATTATTTTATGCCAGGAACAGTAGACATTATTTAGGATTTGTGGATAATAAAGTTTGTGAAGGATAATAAAATTCCCTTAGTAATATTAGACGATGAGAAAACAGAGGATGATTCACAAGTACATTTTGTATGATTTTATATTATATTAGTTGTTGCCCGCGGCTCCGCCCGCGTGTATGTCGGTTATCGCTGCAAATAGTAGCCTATGTGTTATTTTGATGTATAAGCTATATTACTGTAATGTTTTATCCAAATCCGTCCAGTAGTTTTTGCGTGAAAGAGTATCAAACATCCATCCATTCATCCATCCAAACAAACTTTCACGTTTATAATATTAGTAGGATTTTTACTTTTACCCGTACTACGTTGCAATAAAAAAGAAGAGTAATAATTTGGCTTCTCTATGTATGGTTTTGTGTTTAAACTACTGAACCGATTTTAATGAATGAGGTGTCAATAGATTCGTAATAATGTGGGCGACAAATTTTATCAAAAGTTTTTATATAGTTTTTGACTGCCTCGTTGGTCTCGCGGTTGGCGTGTGCGACTGCTGATCATGAGGTCTCGGGTTCGATTCCCGGGTCGGACCAAATGTTTGTATGATCTACATATATATATGTATTTACAGATATATATATTTGTTTCGGAGTTTGGGTGTTTTCTATGTATGATATGTATGTATTTACAAAAAAAAAAGTATATATGTATTTGTACCAGTTGTCTAGTACCCATAACATAAGCTCTGCTTAGCTTGGGACTAGATGGCGTTGTGTGTTAGATGTCCGATTTTTTTTTTTTTTTTTTTTATATTTTCGGGTTATAGTGTTTTAAACTTCTACTTTTATGGTATAGTCCAGTTACTATTATCTACTTAGTGTTATTGTTTTAGTCTGAAATAAGATTATCAAATCGATTACAGTCCTGTCTTTATTAAAATTATTTCTTCATCAACTGTTAGTGACTTTCATATTTAAGTTCAGTTATTTTTTAAAGAAAACCAAACATTCGATTCGATTCGCATTTCATGTAAACTAAAACAAAGAAAATACATAGAAATAGGTATAAGAGAATCAAACTTTTCACAATGCCTCCAACACTTTTCTAATTTTAAAGTTGTATAGGTATTAATACAAAATTTTATACCTTATTGCTATAAAGTTCAAACTTTAACCACAGACTTGCCGACGTTATCACCTTTCAGCATAGCAATGAATGTGTCTGGAAGTACTTCAAAACCATTTGCAACGGTCTCCTTCACTTTAATGGATCCTTTTTCTATCCAGTGGCGAATGTGTTGTAGGGCCGCACTCTGTTGCGACCAATCCCATTGTGCAAAGCTGAATGATTGAACCTTAACTGAGCCTGGTAAAGCCGGCTTCTTGTTAGGCAGCGATTTCCCATATGTGCTTATGGAACCACACTCTGCGACGCGACCTCCTGGGTTCATACATTTTAGAATCGTCATGGCTAAATCTCCGCCAACGTTGTCGAAAAAACAATCTATACCTTCCACAGTCGATCGTATTGTTCCCATAATGTCTTTTTCTTTTTTATAGTTAAACGCATGGTCAAAGTTTAGTTCTTCAAGCAGCATTTGCACTTTTTCGTCGGTTCCAGTGAATCCAATGACTGTAGCGCCTCTTATTTTTGCTATTTGACCAGCTATTGAACCGACGGCCCCAGCCGCACTCGTTACGCATACCACTTCACCTTTTTTCGGCTTGCATATTTCTAACATGCCGAGGTAAGCTGTCATACCAGGCATTCCTAGCGCTCCAAGTGACAAAGTCAGGGGTAAGTTTCCTATTTGAGGTTGGTAAGGTTTTAAACTAAATATGTCGTCGGGGTTGCCGTTCATAACTGTGTATTCACGCCATCCGGAATGTGAAACTACGTACGTATTCTCCGGATATTCGGCGTTCTGGCTTTCGATTACTTTGCCGACTTGAAAGCTAAATTGTTCGTAAGGTACCTTTCGACGATGGGCCAACGATCGCATGTATGGATCCACGCTTATATACTCAGCTTTGACAAGAAACTCACCTGGACTGAGAGATGGTACATTCTCATGGACTATTTCAAAATCGTTGGTCGATGGCAGATAATTTTCAAAGGCATTTATTACGTTATATTTTATTAATCTCATTTCGTTGTTCTTTACAATAGAAATTTAGGGCCAAATAAACATTGAGTATCGAACAATATTGTTGTTATGTCATTACAGTAAAGAATTTAATATTGAAGTGCGGCTTGTGACAGCGCTGAGGGCTGACTGTCACTCAAGGCTGTCAACTGTAATGCCTGAATTTGTGTTCCGAATCTTACTTCGGGTGCTCCAAATACAATGACTAATTTTTCGTTAATGTGTTGGAATTATTAATGGTAGTCTTTAACATTTCGCACTTCGCAGAATATATTTTAAATTATTGATGTTCTTTTGTAGATTACATATAATAATATAAAATCTATTGATTTTAAAAATAATTTAAATCAGGTGACAATATTTAAAATAACACAAAACGGAAGTAATAAACGTGTAAGTGGCCTTAAAGTTATTTTAAGTAAAAATGATACCTATATCTGCCTCAGGTATTATACGAAAAGAAAATTGAAATTTCTACTAGCTGAAAAAAAACATATGTCGGTATCTTTTTAAGAAAGCATAAATTCTACTCATCTCTTGCACGGGTCAACGTTTTATTCAGTGTAGACCCAACCTCATCTAAGTAGGTAAGGCATTTTAACAAGGAAATTGTGTTCAGTAACCTTTATATACAAAGATCAGAAGTCGAAAAGGGCCTAAGTATAGCAAGGTAACTGAGAGTTAAGTCTATACGGAATGTTGAGATGAAATAAGCAGACCCAACCAAACCTACGCATTATTTCCGATTCGCTGGCTCGAGTATACAGCTACAACTATAATTTAATGCTAGACAGGTGTTGGGTAGAGATACGTTTCCATGGTTTTCCTGTTCTCCAACTTTTGTTTTGGAAAGTCGTCTTACAATATTCTGTAGACATTGTTTCCTGGTTGTAAGTTGAATGAATTTGAATTAGGAAGAACAAGTACTGAAAGCGGAGGGCGGTAACCGGTCAATCCAATTTATTTTACTTTTAATAAAGAGTATTGTTCTACTACTACTGATGTCTCCTATTATATTTTTACATTTTTTTCTTTGTCGTATACTACTACATACCATTGTTAACCAACTTTTAAAAAAGGAGGAGGTCTTAAGTTCAGTTATTTTTTTAAAGAAACCATTTAGTACAATTCTTCTTTATGCGAGAAGTAATCCCTTTAAAATTTTAAGTTAGAACCAAGCAACATTTTTCACCTCTGGCAGTATTGGTGTTAAGAGTATTAATTGGGAGGTATTAGTGTTAGTGAGAGGTATAATTTGATATTTAGTACATACAACATAAACTCACTCTAGATAACTAGGATTAGGTGGGTTTTAGCTACTAGTAAATTTGGTTGATAGGTGTTGGATCCTAACTATGAGCTATTGCTAATGTTCCCTTTGAACGCCACTTAGTTCGATTCTCGGCTTCCATGTGCAGAATGCTATCTTTAATACGCTACAGCACACTCTTTTTTTTTCAATGAACTGACAATGACTTCAATGACCCGGAGGCCCAATTAGTCTAGTCAACAAGTTCCATACTTGTTGACTAGACTAAAAGATGCACAAGCATCACTAGGCCGCCATAGTGTGGGTCGCCATACTGCATTGTTGTATTCGCAATGAGTATGGTGGCCACCACTCGTGGATTCTGCTTATGCTTTCCATCAGGCAGAGTAGAGTCATTTTGGCAGGCCAAACATAAAAAAAAAAAAAAAAAATAAAAAAAAAAAAAAAATGAAAAAGTAGAAAAACTTAAAAAAAACCGTCAGTTTTTTAACGTCGAATGTTTTAACTATATTGGTTTACTTATAAAAGTAGAGTTATACTAACTTTTAAACTTTCGCGTTCCATGATATAATAATTATTATTTTTACGGGAATTAACGCGATCACTTATTTCAAGGTACTACATACCTCTGTTTTGCCTGACGTTTCGACCAGGTTGCACTGGCCGTGGTCACAGGCTGTCTGGCTCAGCGGCGCACGCCCTCCGTCGTCGAATCCGTGAAGTAGAAGGTTCTTCATCCACCCGCACATTTTCAATATTATTGATAAATAAATAAATAAATAAATAAAATTTATTCCATATTCAATGTACAAGATTTGGGTGTTTTTCTTAAGAGTAAACTTAATTTAACTTCTGAAGTACTTATACGATTAGAGCTAAGTATCTATTATTTCTAACTATCAAATTACACTTCTTATATTCATTATTAAGTAAGATCAACATTTTGTTTGATAAAATTGTTTCGCCATGTACCGTCACATACCACACTAACAGGGTCGCTATTCTGTAAGCAAACCGATGTGTTCCTATTTTGGTGTTTATCCGACTGCGCAGAAAAGCGAGGTGGTATGTTTTTTATTTGTAGTACCTTGAAATAAGTGATTGCGTTAATTCCCGTAAAAATAATAAAAAGTAGAGTTATTATACAAAACGTTATAAAAGGAAACTTTTATAACTACATTTTTATTTAGTTCTAAATTAGTTTTGTTAATAAAATGTGCTTTTGGAGTTTTTTAATTATTACTTCATTCCTTTCTTATGATTTTGACAATTATACAAGGCAGTAGAGGCACACTGATTTCAACACGAACGGGATGGCTCGACCGGGGCGGCACTACCTTCTTACAGAAGACCGACCAAAAATGACAGCATCGTACTGTCGCGTTTCGTTGGTAAGTGCGAGACCGGAGGCTCAAGGATGTAGAAGCATCTCAATAGGCCGCCATAGTGTGGATCACTGTACTGTATTGTTGCATTGTTTGTATTTGCAATGAGTACCTATGGTGACCACTAATCTTGGTCTCTGCTCATGTTTTCCTACAGGCAGGCTCCTATAAACAAATTTGATGCAATTTTTTTTCACATTTGTTATTTTATATTGTAGTTGAAATTCTGAATATACTCATTTCACTTAAATCTGGTCGGTATTTACAGGTCGTCAATTCATTCATTACTCTTGAATGACACGTTCATTAATCTTATACATGCGAAAGTTAAAATTATCCATTACGACTTAGCTATTGAATTTTTTGATACACAGGGTCTAAGCTACAGAATAAGCTACAGAAAAAGACCTAGGCACCTCTCCGGTAAAAAGGTCAGTTCCCGAGAGCATTGATAAAAACACATATACGTCCCTAGAGTAAGGCAAAATTTAAGTGAACGAAGTCGCAGGTAAAAGCTACTCTTAGAGTATAAATATAAACGGAAGTCCCTTGGCGGAAACACGTCACTATTCCCTTGTACGCTTGTCTATATCCTACATTATTGGCCCAAGCTCCGTAGTTCCCTAAAATTGAACGCTGTAAGAACACCTCAAGGGACTCAAAAGACGGTCAAATTTTGATGAATTTATGACCTAAAGATATTCTTAACCTTTTTTTACGCCACTCTTACTTTAAAAGTTATGTACTTTAGAGTAAAAAACTACTTGTTTATACTTATATATATATATATATAGTTTAAAGGACCATTGTGTTCCACAATTTTTTTAAACGGGTTGAATATTAAAAAGCGGCCAAGTGCGAGTCGGACTCACCCATGAAGGGTTCCGCAGCAGCAAGTAACATAATATAATTTTTATTTTATATTTTTACATTTGTGTTGATTGAATGAAAGGTAAATTGCAGTTCACGATTTATGACATATTAAAAAAAAAACTACTTACTAGATTTCGTTCAAACCAATTTTCGTTGGAAGTTTGCATGGTAATGTACGTCATATATTTTTTTTAGATTTATCATTCTCTTATTTTAGAAGTTAGAGGAGGGGGGGGGACACATTTTACCACTTAGGAAGTGTCTCTCCCGCAAAATATTCAGTTTAGAAAAAAATAATGTTAGAAACCTCAATATCATTTTTGAAGACCTATCTATAGATACCCCACACGTATGGGTTGGACGAAAAAATTTTTTTTGAGTTTCAGTTCTAAGTATGGGGACCCCCAAAATTAATTGTTTTTGTTTCTATTTTTGTGTGAAAATCTTAATGCGGTTCACAGAATACATCTACCTACCAAGTTTCAACATTAAAGGTCTTATAGTTTCGGAATAAAGTGGCTGTGACATACGGACGGACAGACAGACGGACAGACAGACAGACAGACATGACTAATCTATAAGGGTTCCGTTTTTTGCTTGGCACGGAACCCTAAAAAAGCGAATCTTTATAGGACCAACAGAAAAAATATTGAATTATCTGCAAGTGACTTAACTATAAAACTATTTTATTTATAGTGTTATTACCATGGCATTATATTTAGTTTTAATATTCAAATTAATCAAAACTTTTTCTAATAAGGTCCATATAATTAAAATTTGATGAAAGATTTCTGTGGTAGAATAAAGACACACTTGACATTCGATAAAGTAATAAGTTTAAGTGCAAATGTAGCACCTATTGTAATCCTACTCAGTCTTGCAAATCTTCACTCCGTGACTGTAGGAAAAGGTTTTTCCGAGGCGTAATTTAAGCGCATATTAAACTACTCTACTCACTAAGCATTACATTTATGTCTATTCGTTAAAAATGTATAACTTTTTCAAATTTATTTCGATTGTTTTTTTTTTATATATGACCCTGCCAAAATGACTCTACTCTGCCTGATGGAAAGCATAGGCAGAATCCAAAACTGGTGGTCACCATACTCGTTGCGAATGCAGAAAATGCAATAATGCAGCATGGTGACCCACACCATGGCGGCCCAGTGATGCTTCTGGATCATTGGGCCTCCGGTCTTGCACTCACCAACGAAACACGACAGCACGAAGGCTGTTATTTTGCGTTGATTTTCTGTTCTGTTTCTTTGCACATTAATCGATGCTTGAAAAGTTATCTTTACTAAAAGCAAAGTAAAATGACCTATATTTACCTTTCTATTTATCAGATGTTCATGTGTGATCCATATTTTGCGTACATGTTTCGCTAAGAATTAATCATTGTGTGTGTGTGTGTGTGTCGATAAATTTCTATATTAATCACAGAGTTATGATGCCATAATTCCAGAATTCTTTTAGCCATATAATTATAATAATGTGCCAGTAATTTAGCTATAGATAACTGTTAGTTTAATTCCCTGCAATTTCCTGAACTTATAACATCCGCAGCAAAGAAATGACCGTCAATAATTGGCCAGATAATTAATTAAAACGAACCCAAGCGTAACTTGAAAGGAAATTAAAAAAGAAACGTAAGTCAACAAGCGGAGTTACAAGAGTATGTCATTTCGGTAGGGGTTTGGAAAAACAGTCTTGGAAAATGAAAAATCTTTTGGAACTGGTAACAACCGACATGAACCGGTAAAAACTGGTCGAAGCCGTTGCCAAGTTTTCGCTCGAGCGTTGTCGGGATGACTGGGCGCTTCCCGCGTAGAACGACCCGCTCAGTCACGAAGTTTTGGACGAGCCATAATTTATTAGGTGCTTTCGGCTTTTACACGCTTCAACTGCGAGTTTAGTTGATCTGTGTTAATGTGTGTATGTGTGGTAGTAGAATGTAATTTGTCGACTTGTCTTACATATTTCCTGTTTATTTTCAGTCTGTATAAAGAGTTAGGTATGATCACTTTTAACTCTGGACAAATGATGAACAACAGGATAAAGGCGTTTGATTTTATATTCATATTTTTCGTTTTTTTTTCCAAGTCCCCAAGGAATAACCCATTTTGATATTGAAATGATATTTTACTCAGTTGTTTTCTAATTTTGTCTAATACCGCTTCGTCTTTATACTCAATCTGGCACTAGTTCTAAACATTGTTATATTTATTAGTTAGTTGAAGATATATTAAGTACAGTTGTACGATTGTACTTAGATCTAGATTGTATTTCCTTCGCTATCAAATCAGTAAGACCTTGTTCAATGAATACTATTTTGGTTTAAGCAAATAGACTTGACAAATAAACTACATTAGTCTCAAGACTAATGTAGTTTATTTGTCAAGTCTATTTAAGCGTTCAACAACCTACAGCTTTTAGGTGGTAAGGTTCAAACCTTACCACCTAAAAGCTGTAGGTTGTTGAACGCTTATCTAAATATTTTTGAAAGGTATTAAAGCAACTTTTGACTTAGCCACATTCTCATCGTCTACCAACAACATAATTGACCAATACAGTTAACGAACCTAAAATTGGCTAACGACATTTCACTCCAATTTAATTCTTAGCGATCACGAAAAACTATAACCATTATGTTTCATTACAAAACAAAAATAAATTTTTAGAGAGGTTTATGTTCACTTTATTGCTACCAGATTTATATACAGAATCGATTTAAACATTGTGGTATGTATAAGTAGGTATGTGTAGTAAATAGCATCATAAATGGGAACTAACACGGATAATAGATATTAACGGCGGATAATCCTGCGAACATGTTCAGTTCAACTTGATCAAATAATCAGTTAGTTCAAGACAATCTAATAATCGCATTAATCGCTGTTCATTAATACCGACTTTAAGGCATGCACATATGTGCAAATCTAAATAGGTAATTACCTACTGGAAGAACAGGTGTCATGTTCCTCCAACACAAAGGGAGGATCCTTCAACGAGGCGAAGTGATCATAGCTGGCCAGGGCCTAATAATGCTAATCGGCGCGTAAATTTATATATCGCGATGCAGGATTAGTAGTTAGATTGTAGTTCGGTTTGTCTTTGAAAGATGGCGCTGTATTATGTATTTTGTTGCGCTGTATGTGGAAGTCACTACAATCTATCTTACTATAGACACACACACAATTCTTATTAATGCCACCTTCAAATATTATTACATCTAAATATCTACTGTCGGCCTACTTTCTTCGCTATCTGCAGCTCTTTTGTGATATCCAAGTGGCTTTACCTGCACTAGATACTCTGTGTCCATAACTTACATTTATTTTGTAGCAGTTGCTTACTGCGTATTTTTCTTGTTGAAGTCTCTTGGACTCGTTGGCTTTTGTTTTGAGGGCAATTGGAAAGATATTTTTATAAAATGTAGCTTTGCTAAGATTAAGAATGAATGGTATAATGTTGTTGTTAAATAGTTTGTGTTGTCTTGATTTAAGTACGCATACACTCACATCTGTTCGTTGTTACTGCCTCGTTGGTCTCGCGGTTGGCGTGTACGACTGGTGATCATGAGGTCTCGGGTTCGATTCCCGGGTCGGACCAAATGTTTGTGTGATCTACAAATATTTGTTTCGGAGTTTGAGTGTTTTCTATGTATAATATGTATGTAATTAAAAAAAAAAGTATTTATGTATTTGCATCAGTTGTCTAGTACACATAACACAAGCTCTGGTTAGCTTGGGACTAGATGGCGTTGTGTGTTGGATGTCCGAAAATATTTATTTATTTGTATCTCATAAGGAGTTAATAAATAATCTCATAAATACGCATTATAAATAAATGTTCACAAAAGTAAATAACTAGTACATTGACAAATAAGATAGATATATACACAACATTTTTAAAAACGTATGAAGTAAACGTACGATGAATACTTATTGTTTGAGAAGGGTTAAAAGAATCACAAGTTCTAAACCCACGTAACATAACTAAGAATAGATTAAAAATTAACCCGTCATAGTGAGAGTTATATTGTAAATTATGACATCAAAAGTACCTACTGAAACTGTTACTGCATTGACGAATAACATGTCGTTGGCAAAAAGTTATCCTAACTTACAACTTAGTTTGCGTCTTCTATTGCCCGTAGTATAATGTTATTTAACGTGAACGAATCTGTTTATATATAGCCTATAGCTTTGCTCGACAAATGGACTATCTAGCACAGAAATATTTTTTCAAATGGGCCAGGTAGTTCTTTAAACCAAACAAACTCTTCAGTTTTATAATATTGGTATGGATTTATGAATAAAGGTAGAAATACAGTTGTTTTTACGTCACAATTTCACTTTTTGTACGTCACAGTACGTTATCTAATCTAAACTAATACTAATTAGTAATAATAAAAAAAGTTGAAGAGTTTGTTTGTTTGAATACACTAATCTCAAGAACTACTGCTCCGATTTGAAAAATTCTTTCAGTATTAGATAGCCCATTTATCAAGGAAGGCTATAGGCTAATAATATATCATAACCCTAAGACCAATAGGAGCGGCGCATCAATGAAAAATGTTACAAAAAAGGGGAAAATTATTACGCTACGGGCAATAGGAGACGTAAACGATGTTGCGTGGGTCTGCTAGTTTTGAAATAAATTCCTTTGAATTTATTTCAAAACTAGCAGACCCACGCAACATCGTATGAATTTAAACTTTTTTAAATACATAAAGCTTTATTTTCTTTGTTACAGACACAAGAAATGAAACGCAGAAGGAGTCACACATCCGGCCTAGTTTGGTGACGCGTGTCTACGATGTCGTCAGAGGACGTCACCACGATGCGCTATATACTCTTCTGTCTTCTGTCGCTCTCTTTCAACAGGAACCTCGCATTCGTTCTTGATAAACAAAACCCTTATTCGCAATTCCGCAAATGGAACGTCGGTTTGAACGGAACGCTCGAATTAGAATTCAAAACTGACCAACCAAATGGTTTACTTTTGTATACGGATGATGGAGGGACTTACGACTTTTTTGAGCTGAAGCTAGTGAATGGAGCGTTGAGGTTGAGGTATAATTTGGGGGGTGGTGCTCAAATTATTACTGTAGGAAACAACCTCAATGATGGACATTGGCATAAAGTTCAGGTAAGATTTTTTTTTAATTTCATATTTTTCAAAAATAAATATTATAATTGATCTAAAAATTTATATTGATATCTAAAAAAAAGATGGCTGGTTGGTTGAATTTTTGATGTGGGATTTTATGGATTTGTCTTTCTTTTGTTTTATGGATTAGATGAATAACATGTCGCCAGCAAAAAGTTATCCTAAAATCACCCTTATTCTACTTTATATCTATACTAGCTGACCCACGTAACTTAGTTTGCGTCTTCTATTACCCGTAGCATAATGTTATATAACGTGAACATATCTGATTTAAAAATAATTAACAAGTACCGTGGGAGAGCAACGATTCGGCATGAATTGGCCGGCTCGACCGGAGTGATACCACGGCCTCAGAGAAAACCGGTGTGAAATAGTGCTTGCGCTGTGTTTCACCGAGTGAGTGAGGATACCGGAGGCCCATACTCCAATCCCCTACCCCTACCCCAAAAGGCCGGCAACGCACTTGTGACGGTTTTGGTGTTGCAGGTGTCCATGGGCGGCGGTAATCGCTTACCATCAGGCGATACGTCTGCTCGTTTGCCCACCTATTCCATAAAAAAAAAAAAAAAATAGGTTTTGTTTAGCAGAATAAATATAAAATAATGTTAACATAAATGAATAAAATATGAAATAAATTATTTCTTTCAAGTAGCACTAAAAACCACAAACGTTTTTTCTTACATCTCATACATAGACTTCTGATCCCAAAATAGGCTGATTCTGTACTATGTATACATACATATGTATTAGTATGTATGTATGTAGTTTCAAATACATACACATAATGGAAAAAATTACACTCAGACGGAACCAACGTTCATGTTGATCACATAGTTATTTGTTTTGGACGGTTATCGAACTTATAACCTCTATCTAAGCAAGTACCAACCACTAAACAGCTATGCCGCCTACAAACGTTACATATTCTATAGAATAGCACTATATGGGTAACTACCATACACCACTTATCCTGTAGTGTTCCTAATTATCTGCCTGTAAGTGGACTTCCGACGAATATTATCATAGCTTATCCCGTTCACACTTGACCCGACGCTGTAATGAAACATGATTAGGGCGGTAGTACCTACAGGGTGTGGTATTGTCAGATAGCCATTGTGGAATTCATTCCACTCGAGTACCTATTTTAGTTTAATGCGCATAGTTCCTACTAACAATATCTATCACCATTGTAGTAAGCCGAAGTGTCAGTATAAAAGGCGTGTCTCCTGCGGCTAAAAATAACAAAACAAACTAACAAAACTTGTTAACTAAACATGTTAGCGAAAAGTCGCAGGAGACGGACTTTTAAACGAACATCAAACACGATTACACGAAAAGCAAAAATCTTTTATCTACTCGACAAAATGACTTATAGTACAGTATACTTACTTACTTTTATTGTATAAATATGAATAATATAAGTATTAATGTTAGTTCAGTTGAGTTTCATTATACGAGAAGTATACTCTGGGATGTTTTCAGTCCGCTTTGGATAACATGTTTGCTTGTTAAAATTAACAAAACAGTTAGGCCACGCCCATATTTTGATAAATATGTGATGTTTTGTGTTTAAAAACATAAAACAGTGTCGCAGGAGACCTGGCTTAACAGTAACATAAGGTTTTAGATCAGTTGTGTGTTGTACATTCATATTAATATTATAAACTAGCTGTTACTGCCTCATTTGTCTCGCGGTTGGTGTGTGCGGCTACTGATCATCATCCCGGGTACGATTCCCGGGTCGGACCAAATGTTTGTATGATCTACAAATATTTGTTTCGGAGTTTGGGTGTTTTCTATGTATAATATGTATGTATTTACAAAAAAAAAGAAGTATATATGTATTTGTATCAGTTGTCTAGTACCCGCACCACAAGCTCTGTTTAGCTTGGGACTAGATGGCGTTGTGTGTTAGATGTACGAAATATTTATTATTATTTATTTATTTTTCGTAAGGCTCTCGTCACACAATTACCAGCTTACTCCCCGAGTCAAGCGTGTGTAAAGAAGTTTTACTTAAAATACAACGACCGTATGTGAGACTTTAAGTTATTATTAGTATTATTATAATACAAGTTTCAAGTGGAAAAAGCGATTAACACTACATAAAGTCGATGAATCCGGGATTGCGTACTCATTTGTCCTTCCCGGGATCAGAGAGGCCACTAGAGCGGGGACATCAACTGACCTAATTAGTCTCATATATGTATACATGTATACATAACTAAATATGTAGACGCTCCACATTAATCTCCTTTGATTATCGGATACATGGTCGAACTTTCAAAAATGATATGGAAAATTATATATTTTAATTATCAATAGCATTGAACAGTTTCCTTTACTGGATATGCATATGTAGATAATGCGACTCAAGTAAGAATAGGAACGTCAATGATATCTATCTGTCAAATGTCCCTTGAAAAAACATTATTAAACCATTGATATAAAACACTATTCGACTGTAAATCGGGACTTAATCGCGATAATATCTACAAGGTACAATACCCTTTTTTGGTAGCCCGACGTTTCGTTCGAATTGCACAGATCGTGGTCACGGGTAGAGTCTACCCGTGACCACGATCGGTGAAAAAAGGTACCGATATACAGTCGAATAATATGTATAGTCGCTAAAGTTTAATAACAATTATTATTAAACAGCTTTAAAAACCTTGCAACAACATTTAAAAAAACTTTTCAAGGGACATTTGACAGAAAGAGGTCATTGACGTTCCTATTCTTATTTGAGTCGCACTGTACATATGTTTTACCTTAGAAAGAAGGTATTGGTATCCTACACCAGACGGGTCGATATAAGGTTTATTTCAAGTTTTCCTACTCTTAATTGTGATGTGCTTTTTTAGGGGGCAAACGGGCAGACGTATCACCTGATGGTAAGCGATTACCGCCACCCATGGACACCAGAGGCGTTACAAGTGCGTTGCTTTTTTTGAGGGATAGGAAAGGGGATGTGGGGAGGGGTCGGGCCTCCGGTATCCTCACCCACCCGGTGAAACACAGCGCAAGCGCTATATCACACCGGTTTTCTGTGAGGCCGTTGTATCACCGATGATGAGCCGGCCCTTTCATGCCGAAGCGTGGCTCTCCCACGGTAGTCCTTTTATCCTAGTTTATTTATTTAGTCGCTGTAGTTAACATTGAATCAAATCACTTCTATTTTTTTATTATATATTTCATTAGTTTAACATTTCTTCATCTTAATTCAGAACAACTCACAATAAGAAGAGTATTTTAAATTTTGATAATTTGACATGTAAATGACATTGTTTTATATGACATAGAAAAGTAATTTGATTTTGAAACCTAACAAATTTTTGTATGTTGTACACTTTTTGATACTTGATGATTTGATATTTAATTTTGTGAATTGTGAATTTAATCTATTCTAAATAGTCTACAAGACGTTATAGCAATGATAGAAATACACATCATCGTGGCTTCAATGTTATACGATCATAACGCATTGAGGCAATCAGAGGCAGTTCTGAAATATCTATCACTAGTACCTAAATATCACTTTGTTGCTCACGACGAACTCCGAAATTCACACATACACCTACTCGTTTACATGTTTTTTTATATCTGTGTTTTGCATAGGATAGTTAACATATCGCTAAGGGCTCCCAAACATAACTGCGAATTCGCAACGCATCGGAAATATCTGTGAGTTCCCACGAATGCACCGCAAGAAATGCCGATTTGATTCACATCGTGCATTCCTGCGATATTACATCACACTTGTTGACTCCATTTTAGTCCGTCCTGGGACAGTGGAAGGGAATGATGCAAAAACGAAACGAACAATCATCAAACGCACAGGAAGATCAAATTAATTCAGCTTTGTGAATTAATTTGATCCACCATACCAATGATAATTTATTTCACCTACAGCACAATGTCAATGAAATAAGAGTTTAATATTACCAATTAAAATGTGAACAAATAATTCAATTATATTTTACTTTACATGATAGTCAGTCCCAGCACTTCCAAAGGCATAACAGGAATTCTTGTACGATCGTTTTTGTAGATATGGTGACAATAAAGTCTTCTTCTAGTCTCAAAGCATAGTATTTTCGAGTGCCCATCAGCGTTCAAAATCGTAATAAATGGATGAACTAAAAATCTTCTTTTTCTATATCTCTTTAACAATAACGGCAGTAAAACAATCTTTTGCGATCTATGTTACTATGCCTAAAACACCTCCAATACGACCGTCGAAAGTATAGTTACCTGAACCAACACTTTGTCGCACGACAATTCGCATCGCAAGTTCCTGCGATGCGTCGTCGCATCGCATCGCAGTTATGTGTGGCAGCCCTTAGCCTAAGACGAATAAGATCCGAGCATGATTAAAGAGAGACACTGACGAAGTTGCGTGGGTCTAGCTGACCCTAGCTACTAGTATACTAATATAGCACTATACTAATATTATATTGTTTACCGACTGCCTCGGAGGCGCAGTGGTAGCGTATGCGACTGCCGTGCTTGAGGTCTCGGGTTCGATTCCCGGGTCGGACCAAATGTTTGTATAACCTACAAATATTTGTTTCGGAGTTTGTGTGTTTTCAAGTCAAAAAAAAAAGTATATATGTATATATATCAGTCATCTAGTACCCATAACACAAGCTCTGCTTAGCTTGGGACTAGATGGCGTTGTGTGTTAGATGTCCGAAATATTTATTTATTTACTACTAGAGTAAAATGGTACGCCGTTATATAAAAACAGCTGAAGTAAAAGATTTTTTCTTTTGAACTGCAAAAAACTTGCTTCAAGTAAATTGTCTTTTTTCTGCGGAAGATGTCAGAGTCTGCGAACAGTTTTTTTTTGTGGAAATGACGCCTTTCCGTATAAAGGCTCTCAGTTTGTTCTTGTAGGTTTGTTTAGAATTGGAGTTTGTAATGACTTAATAAACAAGTCTTTCAGTTTTTTTTAACTTTCGTTATAATTTAGACAGAAATCACAAATGTTTGGTATTTAAATAATAATGAAATGACTTCAATTGACCGGATTTTTCTTATTTTTATTTGTTTTAACTGACTTTTAGACTTGTAGATTTGAAAGTATGTAATTTAATATTAATAGCTATATATATTAATTAGCTGTATATAATTTTTTTTTCCTTTTAACTTACTTTTTCTGCCACAGGTTGCTCGCCGTGATGAACTCACGTCCCTGACGATAGATGGCAACACACAGAACAAAACGTCACGGGGCAAAGAGTTCGTTTTCGGCAAGTTCAACACGAACTCTGACGTTTTTGTTGGTGGAATACCTCCTTCGTGAGTATTTATTTTCTTTTATTATGTTAGTAATGTTTTAATGTTATGCCATGTTTATATAGAAAAGGTTGACATTATCTGGACACTGCAGTGTAGCTGCAGTGTCCTCGATGAACCAACAAATTCATAGCAGTACCGTCTTTTCTTAAAGTTATAAACTAAAGTGATAGATATTGTTTTTTAAATTTCATAACTTTAGTATGTACTAGCTGACCCGGCGAACTTCGTACCGCCATATTTACATATTTTATTATATGTATGATCTGTCTCAGCTACCCACAGGCAGTGTACAGTCGCGGACAAAAAAAAAACACTTTTCTCGTTATCTTTTATTTTTTTTCTTTCTAGTAAAAAAAGAATGAATGAAATCGGACTATGTGTTATTGAATTACAACCAAGTACATATTTTGACTTTCATCCCCTCTCTCCAGGATATCGTGCTGAATTTCGGGATAAAAAGTATCCTATGTTAGGACATAGGATACTTTTTATTAGTTTTTATTGGTATTTTTGGCATGATTCGAGTTCATACTACGAGGTAGGCTCGGTAGGCCTCGTAGTATGAACTCAAATCATGCCAAGTTCATTTCAATCCGTTCAGTAGTTTCGACGTGATGCGCGGCATGATACAGACAGACAGACGGACAGACAGACAAAAATGAAAAAAATTACAGTTTTGGGTTCAGTATCGATTATAGAGAGCCCTCCAAAAAATTTTTTCAAAATATCTTTAATGTACAGAATTGGACCTGTTACATTTTTATTATAAGTATAGATTTGTATATCTATACTATAATATTATTTAATATTATAAAGCTGAAGAGTTTACTTGTTTGTTTGAACGCGTTAATCTCAGGAACCGCTAGTCCGATTTGAAAAATTCTTTCGGTGTTGGATAGTACATTTATCGAGGAAGGCTATACGCTATATATCATCACGCTAAGACCAATAGAAGCGGAGCACCAATGAAGAATGTTACAAAAATGGGTATTTTTTTTACACTACGGGCAATAGGAGACGTAAACGACGTTGCGTGGGTCAGCTAGTGAAATATATTTGTGTAGATATACAGGCTCGTCAGTAAAAATAGTGAATTGTTCGTACGTGAAGATGTAACCCAGTAAGTGTCAAGTGTTTTTATTCAGTGACAAAAATCAAAATGTCTTCAAGGCTTTCAAAGAAAAGGTAGTACACGAATGAATCGTTTACAGTTGCTAAAACAAATATGTCTAATATCTAACTAGTTTAATTCCAATCAGCATTTTATCGAAGCACAATAAAAATATTTGTCAAAGTACTACCACTTACTTGAATGTTGACCCTTGAACGTAATGCTTATGAATATAAACATATGAATTCCTTACCCTCTACTTACGAAATCCAATTACTCAGTAGCATAATTATTTATTTCCTCACCCAGTGTATCAGACATTTTAATTACACTCCAATCTTAATTGACGGTTAAGTTTTCGACTATTACAAACGTCAGACCCTCTCAATTCTAATTGACATACATTGGTTTGGTGTAAAGCTTGAATTCAAAGCAGCTTTGGATATTGAAATGACAGCATTTTTAATTGCCTAACAAGCAAGAATATTTTGTACAATTTTGATGGCCATACAATAAAAATGAAATTGTTTGTGACACTCTAGTGTCCACAAGCTTAATTTCAAATGTATCTTTATACAGTAAAATTATAAGCTACTGTTATAACACTGTGACTGTAGAGAAAATCGTTTTTATTATTGTCACGTAGTGGCTTTAGGAGCCCTTGAGGTGGTGGTGAGGCCACGAGGTTCTGAAGATGGTGAAATCAGACGCTTCACAACAACAATTTAAACGTTATTTATTTACTGAGGTATAACACAAACAGATAGATGTACAGACAGGGTGTGGATTTAAGAGATTCGACCAGTCAGTGCCTCCAGATAAGGAGCACTTAACTGTCCGTTCGCAGCGATGAGAAAAGGGCTCTGTGACGCCGCGCGCTTGCTTTTATGTCCCCATGAGGCTTGAGGTGCGGGGTGTTCTCGGCAGTAGACGGTCCTCGTAGGCGCGCGCGGGGTGAGGCTTGGAGGGCGTGGAAGCGGGCATGTGAGTGCCGCGTGACACTCCCCCCATTAGGGCAGAATTTTGCGTAGAGAAATTCGCCTTGATCTTCTTAGAAACTCCTTGAAGTCCTCGCAGGCACCCTGTAAAGAAGTTTAGAAAGGATCAGAACTTTTTTAAAAAAAAATTAGGCAAAGTAGAAGGGTTAAGAAAAAAACTGAATAGGAATTGTGAATGAAAAACTCGACCGGCAGACGACGACTCATTCATACGAACGTAAACAAGATAAGAGTTAATGGCTTGCGGATGAGTCATCCGCATTCCGATGTTTGTTCGAAAAGATTTTACATTTAAATTTGTTAAGAGATTTTCCATTTTTTTTTTTTATTTAATCGTGACGTGTAAAGGTGATGGAAAAAAAAAATACATTATTTATATATATATCGGATAGGATGCGTGTGCGTACGAAAGAAAAAGAAACGGCCGGGAATCGAACCTGTGAGTCAGGTTTGACTCGAGTTTTTGACTTTTGAACCATGGGTTAGGAAAAGTAATATTTGTAAATTATTAATGTTTACTAGTAATGCGACGTTTATTCAATGATTTAGCATTTTTTTCGAAAAATTAAGATGTGTAAGAACGAGAAATGTTGATTTACGACGCAGGAAATAATTTTTAGAGATATATAAAACAGAAGCACATCTGTAAAAAATGTTAGTTATGGAATGAGCGAAACAAAATTTACTGTTTATTAATTTGGTTAACTAACTTTGGCTAATTTGCCGATCAACGAGATACTTTAGATCCAATTTAGATCGCGCTAAATCATTGTTTATAGTTTATTAATTTAATGTCTTTGATGTGCCATTCACCCAACGGTTTACCTGAGATAATATCAGCTAGTTTGTATACTAAGGGAGATTTTTTTTGAAGTGATTTTACATTTAACGTATTTAGGGGCTAATTTTTTACAAAAGTATTTGTTTTTGTCACTGAGATAGAAAGTTTTACGCCAAACTATATCACCAACGTTAAATTCTGCTGGTTTTCGACGAAAATTATATGATTTGCAGTTTCGTTGATGAGCCTCGACTAATGCTGCCTGTACCCTCTGGAAGACAGAAGATAAGTAGCCTAATGTCTCGGCATAATCGTCGCGAGGTTCGTGAACTATATTAGGGTCGGAACCCGCGTCAATATAGAAGGAACCACAAGTCACGACTTCTCTTCCGTAGACTAGAAAGTTCGGGGTGAATCCTGTAGTTTCATTTACAGAGCAGTTTAGAGCGAATTGAATTTTTGTTATTAAGTTATCCCAGATTCTATGGTCTGTGGTTATAAAGGTAGAAATGGCTGTTATTATTGTTTTGTTATATCGTTCTACCGTGTTTACGTGTGGTGTGTATAGTGGTGTGTAGTGTATGTTGGGAATTTTGTATTTAGATAATAGGCTTTTAAAAGTTTCGCTAATAAATTGTTTACCGTTATCGAGTACTACGGAGGACGGAACTCCGTGGACGAGGAAGACATTTTCTTCTAGGATTTTCGATATTATCTCCGACGTGGCCCGTTTAATGGGAAACAACAAACAATATTTAGAAAAACAACAAGATACTACGAAAATGAAAGTGTTTTGATTTCTAGTGGGTGGTAGCGGACCAATTAAATCTATGCTCAACATTTGAAATGGTTTGCTACACGATTTAGGAGTGCCCATATGCCCTAAGGTAGAATGATTTTGGTGTTTATGAGCGATACAAGTGTCGCACGAGTTTATGGTTTTAACTACGTCTGCGTACATTCCGGGCCAGAAGTAATTTAACGCTAATCGTTTAAATGTTTTAAAAATACCGAAATGGCCGGAAGTGTACGCTGAGTGGCCCTCCGCTATGATTTTTAGTCTCTGTTCAGACGGAACGACTTCTTTCCATTGAAAATGTTTAGCGCGTGGATTCAAAGTCTTTATAAAGCGATATAGTTTGTTATTTATTATTTGATAATCTAAACAGGAGTTCGGTGAGTTTTTACACCGGTTGTAAAAGTTTAGGTACCACGCATCCTTAGTAGATGTTGGTATATTTAAATTAGAGTGTCGGAACTCGTTAGGGGAGCCTGACAGTAATAGATTAGAGTGCCTAGAATCGTTAGTGGAATCTGGCAGATTTTTGTTATAGTACCTATCTTTAGTAGAAAATGGTAGATTTTTATTAGAGTTCCTAGGATCGTTAGTAGAACCTAGAAAGTTTAAATTAGAGTGCCTAGGATCGTTAGTGGAGCCTGGCGAAATCAAATTATCAGATACAAGGTCACCGCGGGCGTCCGCCTGTAGTGCAGCGACGTGCGCGTCAGACTTTAAAAGCAAAACAGATTCTAAGTGGCTAGGAAACAGATCAAAACCCTTCCAGAAGTCTATACCAAGAATTAAAGAATTTTTCATATTAGGTACGACATGGACATTAAGGTTGATTGATTTATTTTGAAATTCAAAAGGAAGAGAAACGGAACCCAACGAATGTAAATGTTCTCCACTAGCGGTAATTAATTTTATTTTGTTAGAACTGTCGAGTCGATAATTTTTGTTTAGAAAATGTTTATGAGAATTGTTTCCTAGGACTGTCACGCAAGAACCAGAGTCAAGAAGACCAGTGGTCTTTCTGCCGTTCACTGAGAGACAAACATGAGGAGTACATATATTCTTAGAATTACGGATTGGAGATAGGTGATGACGGTTAAAAAAAATTGAAATGTAACTCAACCAATTATTCCATTCAATTTTATTAAAATTTGGATGGTTGGTAGTTCTCCAATCCTTATTATTTAGTTTTTTGGAACCGATGTGTTTTGTTTATTATTGCATTTAGGACAATCGGTACTACGAAAACCTTTTAAACCGCATTTAAAACAAATCAAATATCTAGGCTGCCGACAATCAAAAAGTGAATGAGTTGTATTTCTACAACGAGGACAGAATTTACTAGTAATATTAGAAGCGGCCTGTACGACATTTACCTGTGCCGTTGTACCAATAGGTTTAAAAAAATGTTTACCCTTATAGTTGGGAAAATTATTGTACGAGTTTTTGTTATAGAAATTACCTTTAAAGGGGTTAGAATTACTAGAAGAAGGGTAATTATAGGCGAATTCCGGTGCTAGGGTATTAGCAGACGTCCTAGGGGGTTCGCGGAAATCTTTATTACGACTATCGTATTTTTCGAAATTTTTACACACACTAATTAGACTAGGAATGTCTACAACATTTGCTGTTAGAAAAGAATTTGTGTAACACGGCCGAATATTATTCAAAAGTATTTCTAATTTATCCGGTTCGCTGATAGGTACGTCGAGGCGAGAAAATAATCCTTGCATTTTTGCAACATATAATGTTATGTTCTCGTTCTCGCCCTGCGAGCGAAGCCTTATTTCCGATAACAATTTGTAGTCGTAATTATGAGGGCTAAAATCTCCTTTTAGTAATTTACATAGTTGACTCCAAGATGAGACACTATCCTTTATGCTACGATACCACGTCAAAGCGTCTTCTGAGAATATTTCAAAAGCGAAAGAAAGAATCCTATCCTGAGGTATATCCCTACTTGACATGAATTCATTTATTCTTTGAATAAAGGCACGCACACACGTCCTACCGTTATATTTAAACTTAGCTAGTTCCGAAAAAAGTTTTCGTTCATAGGTTAACGAGCTAACAGGTGAGCTCTGGTCACCCCCGATCGAGTCTTCCGTCCGCGATTCATTTCCGCTGGGCTGAGAAGTTAACCGTTTAAGCGATGCGTAAAGAGTGTGGAATTCGTTCCACGTGGTTTTAATGGGGTTTATATCCGGAAGTGAGTCTATTCTCACACGATTTAATCTGTGGTAGACGTGATGTAAAAGAGACTCCGTTCTATTAAATAGATTTTTATCGAAGTTAGATTTTAACATTTTAATGTTATTATCAACTTTAAAGAGCGATAATTTTAAAGCCTTGAAATCTTCCTCGGGGGGTAAATGGGACTCCGCTACGTCCTCGGAAGGAGAACTTGACGCGAGTTTGGAAATTTGTTTGCGTAAATCTTCTACGGTGTTAGACTTTACGCCACCCCTCAGATAGACCTCGTATTCTAATTCTGGTTTTTGTAAACACGAGAATTTAATATCGTAGGCCATTTTGTAGAATAAATGTTCGATGTAAGTTAATAGTTTTAAAAGTAAAAGAAATGAAGTGAAGATACGTTAGTTATTGCTATTAGACGTATTTTCAAAGAAAAATGGAATGAATTGAATTGCATCCAGGTTGTTATAAAGATAAGATTAAGCGAGCCGCCGAGAGTGGCGCAGTGTTGATTGCGGTGAAACCGGTTTTACTACGATGCTAATCTAACGTACGCCAGCGACGCATATGTGAAAATGTTATTTATGGAAGCTGGAAGCGAACAAAATTGATATTAAAAGTAATAAGCAACGTGTAAAAATGCACGTGGTAGTAGCCGGTATGAATCTAAAGCGATTAAAGAAAAAAAGCGGTTAATTAACCCGTGATGCGCACGTGGTTTTGGTCCACGCGGTATACGTTCGCGAAAAAATTATAGGAAAAGCGGCTAGCAATATGTGATCGTACATGCGGTCTCGTCTAGCACGTGCTCACAGCGAGAAAAGAGGCAAAAAACACTAACCTGGATGGGATTCAACACAGAACACGAGAAAAATACATAAATTATGCACAATAAAAGCAAAAAGAAATACGAGGTAAATCGTGGTCGAATCTCTTAGTTCAGCCGGGCGCCATATGTCACGTAGTGGCTTTAGGAGCCCTTGAGGTGGTGGTGAGGCCACGAGGTTCTGAAGATGGTGAAATCAGACGCTTCACAACAACAATTTAAACGTTATTTATTTACTGAGGTATAACACAAACAGATAGATGTACAGACAGGGTGTGGATTTAAGAGATTCGACCAGTCAGTGCCTCCAGATAAGGAGCACTTAACTGTCCGTTCGCAGCGATGAGAAAAGGGCTCTGTGACGCCGCGCGCTTGCTTTTATGTCCCCATGAGGCTTGAGGTGCGGGGTGTTCTCGGCAGTAGACGGTCCTCGTAGGCGCGCGCGGGGTGAGGCTTGGAGGGCGTGGAAGCGGGCATGTGAGTGCCGCGTGACATTATTTTTGTTTACATACATGAGTTTGTAAGCATATGTGAGTGCATGTTTATGTCACCCACTTAGATTTAGTATCTGTGGTTGAGAGCGTTATAGCCACACCGAAAGAGCAGTCAATCATATATTTTTTTTTATGTTTGGCCCGCCAAAATGACTCTACTCTGCCTGATGGAAAACATAAGCAGAATCCAAGAGTGGTGGTCACCATACTCATTGCGAATGCAGACAATGCAGTATGGCGACCCACACTATGGCGGCCTAGTGATGCTGCTGCATCTTTTAGTCTAGTCAACAAGTATGGAACTTGTTGACTAGACCAATTGGGCCTCCGGTCTCGCACTCACCAACGAAACACGACAGCACTGCTGCTGTCATTTTACGTTGATTTTCTGTGCGAGGGTAGTACCGCCCCGGTCGAGCCGGCCCGTTCGTGCTGAAATCAGCGTGGCTCTACTACCTACACTATCTAATCATTCTTGTTGAAGTTGTTCGTAGTCCAGTATTAGTTATGTGTGGCTTCAGGACAAACAAATTAATTTTGAAACAAGGGCAAAGTGAGAATCAGAAGATTTTTTTTTAAGTAACTTGCTTCATTTGAATGAAAACTCATATTTTGATCGTATAATCAAAGAACAAACAATAAACCTAAGGTTTTTCCATCTTTGCGTTTACTTACTTGAAAAAAATGCTATGTATCAAATCTCGCTCAGAATTAATGAAATTTCAAGTGCTTCTTGAGACATATTTTAATACTACACACATCAAAAGTGTCTAGGGATCAACATATATTTTTGCAATAACTTTTCTCCTGATTGATATTAATTAAAATTTTCTTTAAGGATTCATCAAATAAAGTGTTTTCGTTTGTCACAGTAACGATAAACCAAGTCACCTTTGCATTAATAAAGAAATTTGCGATTTTCCTAATAAAGGGATTTTTGTCATTTGAACCACTAACATTAAAGTTCGAAAAAAAGACTGAAATAACAGTTTTCTTTAAAATTTTATTAGGTAACTTAAACAATTAATAATCCGTGTTTCTACCACGAACACTAACAACACAAGAATCGGTTTGGCATACTCAAAATGAGTTCATCCAAATCACGCTGTGGAATGGCCGCCCATGTTCGTTGCAACAACAAAAAAAGGTCTTCTTGCGACTGGATACCCTCCATATTCGGCAGAGCTCTTCTCTGTAGCATATCCCATGCATGCTCAATCGGGTTCAAGTCTGGCGACTGAGCAGGCCAGGGCAGGACATTGATGTTAGCTGCGGCGAGAGTCTGTCTTACAACTCTTGCGGTGTGCGGTCGTGCATTATCATGCATTAACTGAAATAAGGGACCGATTTGCACTTGTAGCGGAACGATGACGTCTGATACAATCGTCTCAGCATAAATTTGAGCCTTGAGGTTGCCTCTGATCCAAATCAACTCAGTTCTTCCGCCGATCCAAATACCCGCCCATACCATGATGGTTCCACCACTATAAGGATGGACTTCCTGGCAGGATTTTAATCGCTGTTGGCGTCCAGGGGTTCTCCAGTGTCGTATACGTCTTGTATCCGGTCTCATACCAAAACGAGACTCATCAGAAAAGCACACGAAACGCCATTGTTCTTCTGCCCAATTTCTGTGTTCAAGAGCCCATTGATATCGAATCCTACGATTGTGCACTGCTATAGGTGGTACCCGTAGCGGTCTTCGGGAATGAAGGTTCACTTCATGCAAGCGGTTTCTGACTGTTTGGTCGCTAATTAAGTTCCCTGAAGAGTGATGAAGCCTCACGGCTAACATCATGGCGGTTATTGTTGGAGCTCTTCGAGTTAAGATTTGAATGTATCGGTCTTGTCTCCGTGTGGTGCAGCGATACCGTCCTCCATGTCGCTCAGCCACGGTACCAGTGCTTCGGTAACGTGTCCAAAGTCGACTGATAACACTCTGACTTGTATTCAGAGCTAAAGCCACAGTACGTTGCCGGGAACCAGCTTCTATCATTCCCACGGCTCTGAGCATTTCTTCCCTGCTTAAATGACGTTGCCGCTCCATAATAACGTTGGTTTTAATCAGTAGTAGGGAAACAGTAGCACTAATAATGTCTTCAATGCGTTGTATGTTTTTATAGGAAAAATATTGACAGCTGATTTTCATCTTTTACTCGAATTTGATTGACAGTTCCTGATTCAAATTATGAAATGCACCAAAAAGGATCCATATAAATTTATAAAATCATAAATTTATTACAAAGCCACATCTCAATCTCAAGAAATCCGCATAAAAATGCTTGATCCCTAGACACTTTTGATGTGTGTATATGTCTGTGTAAAGAATTGACGGTAAAATAATCTCCAATACATAGCTGCTCCTCCTTCAACGTACATATATACTCACACGCAGCAACAATATCGATTTTACATGTAAATTCATAATTCGAATTAGGACTTGAATTTTATACAAATTTATAATACTCCATGGAGAATTAACTAATACACTTTTCGCGTCCGTAGCATTGAAACTTTGCAATATTATCGCCTGTTCACAAAAAAAACTTTTCATAAAAGCCTATTACAACAATCTGTGCTCTCGGCGACCGCGTCGATTTACCCATCACAGCTCGTATTTTTACCGATACGATCTCTTTCATCTACTGTTCAACATGCAAATTTGAGACCTAAATTCTAGATAGGAAAGTTTACATTCCAGTAGATGGAGTAGGCTGCATTCAGCAGAGTGGTTATCCGGTTAATTGGCGTGTCGAACATGTTAGTATATTTTTATTCGAGAGATAGCGTGGTGGATCGCTGACATTTATTCTTGGGTGAGTTTGTGCCGTGGGTATCAATGACTTTTGTAGCTAGATCATGACCTCGGTGGAGAGGATCTAATGAATAGAAAGTAGTTTAGTTCATTACGTGTGGTATTTTATTTTGTAAGACAACTCCCGCACTAGGAATAAATCCTGTGTCGCGGGGGACTTTACAAACATACATGAAACGGACACAAAGAACACCCAGACTCAGAACAAAAATTTGTGGATCACACAAAGTGTTGTCCTATGTGGGAATTGAACCTATGACACTTGGCGAAGTAGGAAACGGCGTGGTGACCGCCAAACCGCTAGGTTAAACGTGCAGTCATTAATTGCGTACAGTTATTTAATTAATTGCCTGACGGTTGCATTGCTAGCTATTGTGGAAGTAAGTTACAGATACTGAGAGAGTCATGACATTATCCGTCAGTACATTATTTAGGTAATTTTCAGCATTGACACTTCCAGGTTCCATTTTTTTGTAACTTGGATGTACTATTTCGTGCTTGAATTAAATTTCCGTTTATTGAATTTGAAATTTTAAGGTTTTACCACTTGTTGATAAAGTCCTTGATAGACTAATATCATCTGTAAAATAACTACAGATTTCGGTTGCACTTGGATAGGTACATGTATGTAAGATTTACATAGTAAGATATATTTATCAATTACTTTTATACGGTAGATATCTGAAACCATATCAGATACTTGTGTAACTGGCTTTAAATATGTCTAGGAACTAAAAATATCTCTACTTTATACATAATGTAAATATATCTAAGGTTAATAATACTAATAGTAATACTCTACATACATAGATAACCGCTTTCATGTGTTAAAATATGTTATAAAGTTTTCGTCTAAAGTAATAATGTTTTTCTGGCATTTCAGTGTCGGTCAATTTTACACTGGAGTGCAGTTACCGTGTTAGTTCGAAGTGCAGTTGTTTGAGTATTTTTGAGAGCTTGGAATGGAAAAACCCGTTAAACACTGAGATTTTTATTGAGTTATCCAAATATCTTTCTCTATAAGAGAAAAGTTTTTTTTGGTACTGGTGAAAATAAACGCGTGAGAGATTTACAAAAGACAAAATATATTCAAAATAAATTATAGTTTAAAAAAACTAAAAAAACACGCTTTAATAGCAACCGAATTAATAACTATCAGTGAGACAACTATATAATATACGTAGTAATGTTATACTAACTGCCACGTATCAGTTAGTATATATGTTAATTACTTAATAGATGTGGTGTAGTATGCCTTTGTCTTCATCATCACTGCCCATCAGGGAAATTAAAAACCAAAGCTCAAATTAATCTTACCTAATGAAATACGTGAGTGGTCTGAAAATTTCTAGACCTAACAATAATACAAGATATTTTTCTTACGTTCATTTTTCTACATCGTCCTTTTGAGCACGACACGATTCTTCCAACGATGCACAATGCAAATATATTAATATTTACAGTTTTTATTAACGAGTGCTGCTACTGCAACTTTTCTGACTATCTAGTATATTAACTTCTTTTTCCTTAAATCCCAAGGTAGTAAAGCCACGCTGATTCCAGCATGAACGGGCCGGCTCGACCGGGGCGGTATTACCCTCGCTTAGAAAATCAACGTAATATGACAGCGATTGTGCTGTCGTGTTTCGTTGGTGAGTCCGAGACCGGAGACCCAATGATGCAGAAGCATTACCAGCCCGCCATGATGTGGGTCACTATTTTGCAATGTTGCATTGTCTGCATTCGCAGTATGGTGACCACCACTTTTGGATTCTGCTTATGCTTTCCATCAGGCAGAGTAGAGTCATTTTGGCAGGGCCAAACATAAAATTTTTTAATAAACAAGGCCCAATGATGCAGAACAGAACACGCCATGGTGTGGGTCACCATTATTGCATTGTCTGCATTTGCAATGTGTATGTGGTGACCGCCACTCTTGGATTCTGCTTATGCTTTCCACCAGTCAGAGTAGAGAAACTTGGGCAGGTCCATCCATACATAAAAAAAAAATATATCTCAACTTAGAAATATCGTGACAATAATGCCTCATCCATATTAGAGTTTAACTCACGAAGTTCCGCAAGTTGGCTACATAAATTATACAGCCACCCGGACTGATAATCGGATTAAGAAGTTCCTTTGAAATATTCGCTGAATTCGTATAAAAAGATCACAGCATTCTGTTACCTCAGTTCCTCGTATCTGCTTCCTTTACGTACATTTCCGGTGAAGCATTACGACGGAAAATGTTGACTAATCTGCTTGTGGAGGCTGCAAGCAAGGTACGCTTTGAATAGTAAGAATAATCTTCTTGTCATTAAGGACTTATGCAAATATACCATGAACGTCAAATTAAATTTTGTGGAAAAAATTAAAGGATTCTTTATACAAACTGAAGACTAAGTGGCTGTTTATAATGTGGTTGGTGCTACTTAATGGAAGAAAACCCACTATCTTCGTTTATTATTATTATTATCGTAAATACAATTTTCCAACATTGGGATCTCACCGGGGACCGGCTTCACGGAAATCACTATAAAGCAATTCAGTTTTGTTTCTTTTCACTAACTGAAAGAGCCCCTCTACCTTTTCAGGGTTCCTTACCCAAAAGGTAAAAACGATGCCATCGAGGAACCAGGACGTATTTCATGAAATGTGGTAGCTAGACAATTAAATATTTAAAAAAAGGTTATAATATAGAGACTAATGGTACGGAACTATTCGTGCGTGAGTCCGTCCCGAAATTGGTCGATTTAATTGCTTACTTAAAAATGTACGTGGTGGCCATTGGCAAACTCGTCTGCTCGTTTGTTCCTATACAAAATTAAAAATACACACGTGGGTAGACATGCAATTAAACCTTTTGCGGTCACACACTACGTGACTATGGACCTAATGTTTTAGTATTTTGATAGCTTTCGACACAGGGTTTCTTCGGAAGGCTTATTAGGACGAAATACGTGGTCGTCTGGAGACTTTGGTTAACAATAATGAATTAAAGGCGATTGTGGAAGCTGACGAAACTCAATCTAGCTGAGCTAGCAGCAGCTTTTAATGTAAGCATCAAAACAATATTGATCCATTTGCGACAAATTTGCAAGGTAAAAAAGCTTGGTAGATGGGTGCCCCACGACCTTAACGATCGCCAGCGCAACGTACGCGTCGAGACCTGCCTTGCGCTGCTCAACAGGCAAAGAAATGAAGGAATTTTGAAACGAATTGTTACGTGCGACGAAAAATGGTTTCTGTTCGACAATCGAAAGCGCTCAGCAAGTTGGTTAGACCCTGGTACAGCACCAAAGCAATGCCCTAAACCAAAAATGACCCCTATAAAGGTGATGGTCACTGTTTGGTGGTCTAGTGCGGGTGTGATTCACCACAGCTTTTTACAAAACAGCATGAGCATTAATGCAGATGTGTACTGTGAAGAACTGGAGAGAATGATGGAGGAGCTTGCACATCTGCAACCAGCTTTGGTCAATCGGTCGTCCCCACTGCTCCTTCACGACAACGCGCGACCCCATACTGCGCAACAGACAGTCTCCAAGCTGCAAGAGCTGGGGTTGGAAGCTCTCCCTCATCCGCCATACTCACTAGACCTTGCAGCTACCGACTTTTACTTTTTCCAAAATTTAGACAACTTTTTAGTGGGTAAAAAATTCAATTCCCTAGAGGCAGTACAAAATCCCTTTAAAGAGTTTGTTGCCTCCCGTCCAGCTGAGTTTTAAAAGAAGGGCATGAATAAATTGCCAATGGGTTGGCAAAGATGCGTCGATTGCATGGGTGATTACTTCGAATAACAGAAATAAAAAAGTTTGAAAAAATAAGTACTTTCACTTATTGCATACGAAACGGCAATTTCATAGGTAAAGACCTACTAAAAATAAATGATAATGTTGATTTATCATAATTTTTTAACCGGTACTGTCTGTCTGTCTGTGGCACCGTAGCTCGCGAACGGATAAAGCGATTTCAATTTAGTTTTTTTTTGTATAAAATGTGAGTTACGTGCGAGTGTTCTTAGACATGTTTCATGAAAATCAGGTTGAGTAGTTTAAAAGTTATGGGGGTGAAAGTGGGGAAGGATAACAGAATGTCTGCAAAAATATAATTGGTGTATGATTACTCGATTAAGTGCTGGAGTAGGGGGTTTTTTAAATTTTGAATTTTAGCTTGTTTCTCTCAAATACTAACCGTTGCACCCAAAAGCTACTAATTCCCTAGGCCATACAGGTATATTTATATACCTAAATTATTGAAATATTGTAAACATAATGTTTTATTTCTAAAAGTCAGTTAGTGTATATTGAATTATGTCATAGGTATGGAAAGATGACAGAAAGGATTCTTATCATAAGAATAAGCTTATGAAAGAATTTCGTAGGACACGGATTCACCGATATTCAAGTTATAATATTATTCAAAATAAGGTGAGCCGTAAGGTGGACAGATATTGGAATAACGTATAAAATGTATTCAGTGAGCTGTATTGATAGATATTAAAGATAGAGATTGTTTAGCTGTGTATTATAGGAAAGGAAATCAGGCTATAAGCCGATTTACACGCTGATAAAGGGCGCTGTTAGATTGAAAACTGATCAGATGTCCTCACAACATATCTACTGTTTTTTTTTAATGTTATGAAATCATCTTGTGTATAAAATATACTTAACTAGTTGTTGCCCGGGGCTCCGCCCGCGTGTATGTCAGTTATCGCGGCAAATAGTAGCCTATGTGTTATTCTGATGTATAAGCTATATTACTGTAAAGTTACATTCAAATCTTATATTTTATATTCATATTCAAACTGCATTAGCTTTCACTTAAATATTTTGAAGTAATCGTGAGAATGTCAAGATTATCTGAGCGTCCACAGTCAATGTTGATCAGAGTTTGCTCTGCAGAACGGAATGTGAAAAGATTGACACGCCTGTATAACTCATCACATTTTTTAATAAGCTAAATAATCTTCTATATATATAAAAGTGGAAGGTGACTGACTGACTGACATACCCAGAGATCAATGCACAGCCCAAACGCTGAAGCTAGAATCCTGAACTTTTGCATGTAGGTTCTTTTTATAACGTAATTTTTGATATTCCACCCCTAAGGGGGTAAATCAGGGGATGTAAGTCTGCGTGAGCGAAGCCGCGTGTCAAAGCTAGTTTAATATATTTAATTTTTAATGAAGACAAGGGTCAAATTTATTCCACGAAAAGTGACATAAGAAAAACAAGAAAATAACAGATAACATGGGATGATATATCTTTGCAGACCCCTTAAATTTACATACAGTGTCGCACATTTATCAAATGAGCATATTTTGTATGTTTTATTTAAAAGGGAAGTCAGAATATGAACTTTATTACCTTATATTAAATGGTGTCGCATTTAATGGTCGTAACTACTGTGCGAGACACTATTTTTTGTTCTTTTTAATTTTTTTTTTAGATTTTTTTTATTAGATAGATTTATTAAAAAAACAAACGCTTTTGAAAAACTGCTAAAAAAGCTATCCTACTCGATTTAAAGATTGACTTTTGTATATTTTAAGCATCAAACCTGTTTAGACAGGTAAAGGTTTTTAGAGCTTTTTCTTTATATTCATTTATAAACGACCACTCGTAGCCCTCTGTTTCACTTGTGACACCGCTGGACTTTTAAGGGTCGCAATGTTTTGTAGTCCATTTTAATTCTCTAAATATGCAATTTATTTAATGCGAAAAGTATATGTGTGTAAACATATACAATTTGGTATTACTGTACCTGACTGTCTCATTGATCTAGCGGTTGACGTATGCGACGCCGATCAAGAGGTTTCGGGTTCGAATCCCGGGTCGGGCCAAAAATTGTGTTAAAATTGAATTTGCTTGATTATAGAAACGCTTAATAACAGCTCGGAGTTTGGAAGTTGGGGTCTGAACTCCCGTGCCTCGGAGAGCACGTAAAGTACTGCGCCTGAACTCTCCCTGGTTGTATTGGATAACCGTTCCATCGGATTATGAGAGTGAGGAAACAGAGACTGCTCTTGTGTTAATAAATAAGTTCTCCTGCGTAAACTGACTGGACTCCTGTTGACTGGTCTCCGTTGAGACTGGCCATCGTGGCCGTACTCGGCTAGAAAAGAGCATCATTATCATAATCATTACTAAATTACGAATGTAGCGAATTTATTTTTTATAAAGAACTTATTTTCTTTACAGACATTTTTACAAGTCGAACTTTAAAGCTAGAAGTCGCCGGCATTTCTTAAGACTCACTCTGGGAAAAAACGTCGAAACAAACCGCAGAGATGTCTTTCTTCGAGTCCCTAAACAATGTTAATTAAAAATATACGTGTACAGTATAGGGACCGGTACAGTATAGTTATGAGTTGGTCCGTCCATATATATGGCATACTAGTCAATGTGAAATAAACCCGATTAATTGAGCTACAGGTTTGAACAAAGCTATATGTTCATACTTTAACATATCCCTAATGGGATATGTTATAGTATGAACATTAAATAGTAATCTATTTAATTTAAAACAATACCACGTCCAATCTCTTTTATCAAAGTGATTGATGAATATCGTGAGCAACTTTGTACCAAACTAAGCTAACAATAGCTTTGGAACAGTCTAGACTGGAAGGTCGCGGGTTCGAGTATGACCCACTTCGACTATTGTTATCCACACACGTTCAGTTTTAAGGTTAAAATTGATGTAGAATAATTGTTTGTAAAATGCTGAGTCAAACATTAATGTACATTTCATTTTAGTCTTCTGTTTTTTCAATAAAATGGAATAAAAAATCACTTAATCAGTAATGCTTTCTCATTGAATTTTATTTAAAAAAATGTATTACGGTAAAGAAACTAATAAAGAAGATACATTGCAGTATTTTCTTTATCTAGGCTGCATCGGTTACTTTATGTGATGGAAGAGTTTATTCAAGTTTTTCCCTTTCGATGACAGACAGACATAATACCCCTTCATTGTATATCTATATAATGAATCTGAAGAGGTTTTGGTTTGGTAATGATTTGTTTTGTTGTCTTGCCAGTCCCCAACCCGCACTTGGCCAGCGACATATGATCTTAACCCTCTCCTGAGAGGAGACCCGAGCCTAGCAGTGGGACGTTATGGGTTGTTGGTATTGATGAATGATTTGTTTAAATACGCTAACTTTTAGAAGTATAGGTCAGGTTACATTTTTTTTAATTGAAACAAAGATAAATCTAATATAAATCATCATATCAGCATTATTTTTCTGATTTGCCCCCAATTCTGTTTGAGGCAAATCAGCAGGTCAATAAGAAATCATCCGAAACCTTTTTCAATGTTCCACATTCCTCTTAAATCAATCTAAAATCGTTAAAACTCAGTTCAAAATACTTATTCAAATCATTGTCCTTGAAACCAGATAACCTTGTAAAGCAGGGATCATATTCTGTCAAAACTCCAAAGAACCACTTACTTTAATACCCAATACATTTCTCACGATCGTGCGTAGCACCACCGTAGCAGTTACGTAACTACGCCGTAGCGATGTCTACGTCATGCCTATCGGCTTTATTGCTTCCGAATTGTGTCACAAAGTTATGCCAGTTTGCACATAATGTTAGTACAATATGTGCGGATCGTTTAGCTTGAAGTTTACATACTTATATATTGTTCGGATTTTGGGGAGTTTATTTTATATTGTGGGGTACATTTTACCTAACATGTTTTGCTAAAAGTATATTAATAACTGAGAATATTGTGGTAAAATCGTTGCTATAATGAACTGCGTTCAAATAAAATGGTATTGTTCTGTATTAGACATGGCAAAGTTGTTAGCCGGATAAGAGACTGGGTTTTGTGGGTTTGAAGTTTTGAAGCGAAAAATATATAGCGAAAATTATCGAATAAAACTTGGAAAAAAGAACCTTGAATGAAAATAAGAGTAGCTGGTTTTTCTACTTTTACGGAAAGTGAGGCCAACGAGCAGACGTATCGCCTGATGGTAAGCGATTACCGCCGCCCATGGACAACCGCAACACCAGAGGCGTTACAAGTGCGTTGCCGGCTTTTTAAGAAGGAGTACGCTCTTTCTTTATATAGTGTTAAAAACACATTAGGGAAGGTCCTGTGGTGGTAAATTTAGTTCGAATTCCCATTGACCATGTGTAAACTTCTCTGATTTCTGATAGCAGAAGTGCGCACACCAATTTAGTACAGTTTAATTTTTATTAACCGACTTCAAAAAAAGGAGGAGGTTCTCACTTCGACTGTATTTTTTTATGTTTGTTACCTCATAACTTTCGACTGGGTGAACCGATTTTGATGATTTTTTTTATTTGAAAGCTGGTGCATTCCGTGTGGCTCCATTTAAATTTGGTCCAAATTGAAGTTGGTTTTTTCTTGTTAAAATATGGTAATTATTTTAATGAAACTCACCATATTGTTAGGTGTTAAACTTCATAACCGTTGAGTAATTTGAGGTTAAATAATCCCTCTCTCTTTCTCGAATATTCATGATATTTCCTGACAATATATTAGTCTAGTAGCTGTAGTACCAAATATTGTAATCCAAACTGCCCTGTACGTATTCAAGCGGTAGAATTAATCGTATGTCAGTTGGCAATGTTAGCCGACACTATCGATGTGTCTTAACTAAGATTACAGTTTACGACAGGTAACTTATTACACCCTTGTTTACTATTCTGATTGATAGTGGCTCGTATTTCCTGTAATAAGCGTTACATATTGTTACTGTTATCTCTTGAGATACAATTGTGACAGCATCTGTGTAAGGACAGAAATCAACCGTCAGAGTGCAATGCTTTGACGCAAATGAACCGTCTGTGTAAACTTGTTGACTTTGATCATGAGTAGGTTAGGAAAGACTGCTTCGATGCAAGACAGAATAATACCACGATCCCAACGAAAACTGGTGGGGTTCCCACAGAAAACTGGTGAATGATCTCACAGGGACCCGGTGAATGACAGCACAGAAAACCGGTGATTGACCAAACAGAAAACCAGTGCATCATCCCAAAAAAAACTGGTGTTTAAGAATTTTTACATTGCTCTTAAACGAGTGAGTGAGGTTACTAGAACCCCAGGGGAGAGGGGCAACTAAGGGGTCGAAAACGTACTTCTTTTTTTTTTTTAAAGACAACTCCCGCACTAGGAATAAGACCTGTGTCGCGGGGGACTTTACAAACATACATGAAACGGACACAAAGAACACCCAGACTCAGAACAACAATTTGTGGATCACACAAAGTGTTGTCCTATGTGGGATTTGAAGCCACGACACTTGGCGAAGTAGGAAACGGCGTGGTGACCGTTAAACCACTAGGCCAAACGTGCAGTGTATTTGTTTGTAATCTTTAGTTACAAGTATCTTTGGATAGCTTGTAATACTATGATTTGCTCCCAATATTTTAAAATGAGGAAATAGAAGCCCATTTAACAAAATTAAATATTTGAATTATATCTCTAACAACAAAAAAAAAAAACTATAGTGAGAGGGGAACTTAAAGCCTTATGATATGAACCACTGGATCCACAAGTATTTTGATAGAAATGAGGATAAAGGTGTCTATTCTCGACCTCTCATCCGTATAATAACTGTAATAAGTTAAAACAATATTGACTGTAATTTATCCTTTTGCGCTGTTCATTTTATTATATTTTGTATTATATAGCTTTTGCTTGAAACTCTGGCCGCGTGTATTTTGTTTATGACGGTATAAAGTAGCATGTTATTTGCTAAAATCGGTTTAGTGGTTTAAGAGTGAAAGCGTATCAAACAAACATACTCAAATCCTCATTTATAATACACACATCAAAAGTGTCTAGGGATCAACATATGTGTCTAGGTTACAACATATATTTTTGCAATAACTTTTCTCCTGATTGATATTAATTAAAATTTTCTTTAAGGATTCATCAAATAAAGTGTTTTCGTTTGTCACAGTAACGATAAACCAAGTCACCTTTCCATTAATAAAGAAATTTGCCATTTTCCTAATAAAAGGATTTTTGACATTTGAACCACTAACATTAAAGTTCGAAAAAAAGACTGAAATAACAGTTTTCTTTAAAATTTTATTAGGTAACTTAAACAATTAATAATCCGTGTTTCTACCGCGAACACTAACACAAGAACATCGCTTTGGCATACTCAAAATGAGTTCATCCAAATCACGCTGTGGAATGGCCGCCCATGTTCGTTGCAACAACAAAAAAAGGTCTTCTTGCGACTGGATACCCTCCATATTCGGCAGAGCTCTTCTCTGTAGCATATCCCATGCATGCTCAATCGGGTTCAAGTCTGGCGACTGAGCAGGCCAGGGCTAAAGCCACATCTCAATCTCAAGAAATCCGCATAAAAATGCTTGATCCCTAGACACTTTTGATGTGTGTATTATGACAGTTTTCTCAATTTTTATATTAAAATAGCTTTTGTAATGGTAGTTGGGACTGGAATAATTAGTTGATAAATATGATAATTAATGCAATTGATTATGATATGACCTGTGACGTATTACATAACGCTATCTAGATCGTAACTAAATATATCTAGTACGGTCGGTTCAATAACACAAATAAACGTACTATGGCTCAAAGAATCACTTCATCATAGAACTTACTTGCAATCAGCATTGAAGTCACAACTCTTAATACTGCAATCGAATGTTCTATCATGTGTGAATCAGACGGAATAGAAGGTAGGAATAAGACAAGTACCAACTGTAGTTTAACATGGAAGTGACGGAACTCAAAATACTCGAGGAAGTAATTTTTCTCAAACATGCATGGAAATATTGTCATTATTTTCGAAAATTACGCGAAGTATCTAATTTACGGACAGCGAAAAATAAATCCATTGCAGGAGCGTTTTTTGAATTTGGAACATTACAACGCTCCAGCAATGTTGTATGAAACGGCGTGCTGGGGTTATTATACTCTTTGATTGGATCTCTTTTATCATTCTTGGCATACCAAAATCTCTTTGCTTAGTACAAATTGCGTTCACGTGGCTGTATGCGTAAATGCGTTTGCCTTTCGGCACAGATGTTCAATAGAAAATCGGTGGCAAAGCTGAAAATTCGTCTTGATTTGTTATTTAAATATTTAATAAATGTAAATTGAATAATTAAAATGAGTTCCAACAGTTGAGAGAGTGAAATGGAAATTGATTGTACTCCACCAGATTTAAGACATTCTTTTAGTAATTGCCCCAATATGAGTAATGTAACTTTTAATATTAATTAAATTAAATGTATAATATAAAATTATGTTTTATTTCCCTGCATTCTTTTGAGAAAAGCACTATATATGTCTCGGCGGAAATGTCAATTGCCTGTCTCGTATTAGTGAAGTCCTCGCCTACGGCTCGGCCTTCCAACTCATACTCGACCTGCAATTGCCTATTTCCCGGCCTTTGCAATAATGTACTATTACTTAAAACCGAAATTAAGAAGCCTACAATCTAAATATATATAAATAAATTGCTGTTCGTTTGTTTTGCTAAAACTCGACTATGCCTAGACCGTTTTGGCTAATATTGATCCTGAAATATTTATGAAAGTTCAAGAAAGGTTTGAACTCTGAGAAAAATAAATAATAAGTAACGGAAAATATTAAAAACAGCATCGTTTTACCAATACAAACTATTCCTAGCTGTAAAACTTTTGATGTTTTATATCCTTTTAAAAATAAAAAATTATCACTATAGGTTATCAAATATTTATAGGTGCGTTCAGAAATCCATATTTTACACAAATATATGTAGGTATTACGAAGTTCACCGGGACTTCTAGTGCGTTATAAATCTGTAAGAATAAGATATTAGGAGCTACTCGTAGAATGAGACATCGGTCACTTTCATTGATCACGCTAATGATTGACCTATGCATTTTTATTTTGTATATTACACAAATTGTTTCGTGTTAGATCTGTATTTGGAGTATTTTTTTGTAAATGAGAGTGAAAGTATATGTAATATATGTCATAAAAGATATTAATAACTGAAAAATTATGTTATGTAAATCAATCTGGTTGCGTGCGGCCGCTGTCTTGACGAGTTAAACACACGACAAAATATGGCAGACACAAATCAATCACAAACTTAAATGTGCCTCATTTGACTTTCTGATTATTTTATTTTACTTGAACATTGCTTTTTTTGATCGACTTGAAAAAGGAGAAGGTTCTCAGTTTATAATAAACTAGTTTATGTACGTGGATCTGCCTATTTTCGTGTTAATATATAGCCTATGACGTACACTAATAATGTGGCTTTATTAGTAAAATCATTTTCAAAATCCGTTTTAAGATAATTTCAAAACTTTAACGCTTTGTAACGTTAGTGTAGATATTTATTTTGGTTAAAGTTTTACTGCGCAAAACTAATCTGTTTAACAGATTGTTGTCTGCGTTGTCCCCGGACCATCAGGGCCTCCAAGAATGTCAACTTTTGAGTTGCAGGGGTTCATAGGCAGCGGTAGTCATTTTCTAATGAGTGACTCTGATCGTGATCTGTTCGTTTGCCCTATATGCCATATTACTTATTATTATTTTAGCACAGAAAGCTGTTGGTCCTGTGCCTGATCTCTCTCCGATCGTGTCGGTTAACTGTCACATCGGATTATGAGACAGAGGGAACATAGAGTGCACCTGTGTTTGCGCACACACTTGTGCATTATAATATCTGTTTGTAAAGGTTGACTGGTAGAAAATACCATTTTGCATTTTGCATGAGGCATGCAAATGTAGGAAGTATTAATAAATAAATAAATAAATATCTCCTGCGTTGGCTGGTCTCCATTGAGACTGTCCGCCGTGGCCGTAATCGACCAGGAGAACATCATACCATATTAAAAAAAATATAACTTTTGAACTCTGCCTTTTACAAACCGTCTTAGAAAAATCCCTAAAATGGCGTTAAAGGTTGGAAAATTAAGCAACGATGTAAATATTTTATTACAATGCATTATGACGAAGGCATATTGAACCCGGTGATACTGTTTTAAAATGCAGTAATGTTTTTGAGAATCAAAAGTATTGTGCGTGTGATAAGCGATCAATCTTTGTGGAAGGTTCATATTTTTATTTAACTATGTAGTTCAAGGACACTAAAGGTCATAACGAAGACCTTTAAAGTAAGTGTTTTGCTAAATTTACTTAAATGTGATATATCTATGGATCGCACACATGGCCCAGTTCTGCCGGAGTGATACCATATCCTCATAGAAAACCGTTGTTATAGAATTACTTTTCACAGATTGAGTACGGTTATCGGATACGCAAACGCTTCTCTTGTTATGAGGGGTGAGGTTCTCTGAAAGAGCTTCACTAGTCACTACACATGTGTCATTTGAATTACCGGTTTGCAGACCGATGACCATAAAGCACAAATTTCATTACTCTCAACTTATTCAATATAAATACAATATTACATATAACTTTATAGATTCCCTTGACATTATCTTGGGATCCCTAAACGCATATAGGACTTTGTGTATTATTGGTGATATTAATATTAATATTTCCTCGCACCACAGTGACTCCAGAACTGATCGGTACCTCAACATGGTCTCGTCCCATGGCATGCTTCCCGCACATGTTCTGCCAACACGTAACGAAAATTGTTTGGATCACGTGATCGTCAAAACCAATAACAAAGCAATGACATTTGTCTTAGATTCCTATATTACAGATCACGCCCCTATATTTTTTACATGTGAACGCAGACCTACAAACCGCCTGAAAAGGAAGTTGGTTGAGTTCACTGATTTCATGTTGGTGGCACAGGAGCTGGAAGTAACTGACTTTTCTCCTGTGCTTTTGACTGATAGTGCGGAGAGGGCCTCTGTGCTCCTTTTCGACACCTTGACACGAGTGATGGATAGTCATACTGTCACACGTTCAGTCCCTCACAAACGTAGAATCATCAAACCTTGGATCACCCCTGGCCTCTTGCGTTGTATACGCAATAGACACAAATTATATCGTAAAACGAAAAAAGAACCCTTAAATCAAACTTCTGTAATAATTTACCACCGTTATAAGAACTACTGCAATAATCTCCTCAAAAAAGTTAAGCGTACCTATTATAAACTGGAATTGCAGCAGACCAGGGGTGATCCAAAGGCAACTTGGAAGTTATTAAAAAAAATATCAAATATACCTGTAGATAGAACATCAGCCAATGAACTTCTCAATCTGGAACCAGATTGCCTGGCTTCGGCTAATTTGATAAATAACCATTTTGCTAATATCGGAGCTCAACTTGCGAGTGAGATCACATCGAATCCTAGTAGCTTAAACAACTCTCTCCTTGATCAGGTTGGTGGGGACTACCGTTGTCGCAGCGTCCTCACCTCTATGGCATTGACTGAGATTGATGAGATTGAATTAGAGCGAACAATCCTTGGTCTTAGGGATGGGACTGCTGTGGGCTGGGTTAGGATACCCACTTCTTTAGTAAAGTCAACTAGACACATTCTTATACCTATCTTAAAGCATATAATTAACCTTTGTATAAACACAGGTACCTTTCCAAAACTGTTTAAAAAGGCATTAGTCCATCCTATTTACAAGGGTGGTGACAGAGACAGTGTCAACAACTACAGGCCTATCTCTGTGCTATCAACTTTTTCGAAAATACTTGAAAAAATTTTGAACAATAAACTTATAGAATACATAAATAAAAATAGTTTGTTATCTGATAGGCAATACGGATTTAGGCGTAAAAAATCTACGGAAGATGCTGTCCTTGATGTCACAAATGAGATTATAGCAAATGTTGATGATAAGGTAAAAACGATTGGTATATTCCTGGACCTAACCAAGGCCTTTGATACTGTCTCTGTCCCACTTCTTCTGAAGAAGATGGAGCATTTAGGAATTCGCGGCTTACCACTTGAGATTTTTTCTGCTTACTTGCAAGACCGCACACAATCTGTTGTTATTAATAATGTCACTAGCGAGGAGACTACTCTCTCATACGGTGTGCCGCAGGGGAGTGTTCTCGGTCCCACGCTATTTCTCCTTTACATTAACGATCTTTGCTCCCTTAAATTGCAGGACTGTAAAATTGTCTCTTACGCTGACGATACTGTTCTCCTAATAAAGGGCTTTACTTGGGATCTTGTAAGGACAAAGGCTGAAATCGCAATCCAAACTGTAATGGCTTGGTTGAACTTCAACCTTCTAACACTGAATTTGAATAAAACTAAAATGTTGACCTTCTCCTCTAGTAAAAAGTCTCAACCATCCTCACCATTCGTTGTCAGGGCCCATTCTTGCAGTCGCTCCACAATAAATAACTGTGGCTGTCATAGTTTAATTCCTTCTGATAAAATCAAATATTTAGGCATCATTATAGATGTAAATCTAACCTGGAATTTTCAAATTAATATGCTCACCTCGCGCTTAAGGAAGCTTATATATGTCTTCAAAAATCTTCGTTACATTGCTGACCTTTCCACCTTAAAAATAGTATATTACGCTTTTGTTCAGTCAATTATAGGGTACTGCATCGGTGCTTGGGGTGGTACTTATAAAACTAGCTTATTACGATTGGAAAGAGCTCAAAGATGTATTCTTAAAGTTATGTCCTGTAAGCCGTATAGATTCCCTACTTCGGACCTGTATAACCTGTGTGAAGTCCTTACAGTCCGACAGGTGTACATACTTCAAGTAATTCTCCGTAAACATGTGGAAACCCCATATGACACTAATTTTGTACTCAACACACGCAGGTCGGACCGAGTCTGTAAAATTTTTAAACACAATACGGCTATAGCCAGCCACCAGTACTATTTCTCGGGTCCGAAGTTGTATAACAGAATAAACAAAGAGCTCGATATATATTCCTTGACATTGCGTAAATGCAAAGTTAGAGTTACAGACTGGCTTCTCTCTTTGTCCTATACTCAAACTGAAGAACTTATGGTGAGATAGTATTGTCTTTCTTGTGTGTATTTATATTACATGAACATACGTATAATTATGCAGACACACTTGAGCTCCCCGTCCTACACTCAATGTATAGAATGTTTGGTGAGACCTCCTCTTTAACTATATATCTATTATTACACACTATGCCATCGTTAATCTAAAACTAACACAATACTGACCACGCACACACACACACACACACATACATACTCACACACACACACACCCACACTCATACACATACACACTCAATCTAACTTAAATTTTCTCACTCTCTTAAACACACGTGCGCTTAGTATTGACACTGAAATCACTGCATGCTTGGTTTTCTTTGTTTCATGGTTTTTTGAGAGTTGAGTTACTTGATTTTCTATTGACTATAACCACGGATGTGAGCGCTAATGGCTGCGTCACAGTTTTAACTATTGCAGCCATTAACGTATTTTTCTATTGTATCAAAGATGGATTATCAATAAACAATTTATTATTATTATTATATACATATAGAAATGTTCACAGGCAGGATAACGTGACCTCAATTGCCCTCAACAAGCCCACAAATGATAAGGCTGATGAGGCCATATCGCGATCAAGCCCTTCTTCCTCTCCGAAAAAACTTTATGTAAAAACTATTATTTGGGGCGCAAGGATATGTTTTTAGGTCATGTGCGGCTGTAAACGGAAAACTTTACGTGCACGATACACTTTTATACACAAACTTATTTATTTAAGACCTAAAATTGAGGTGGCGTATACAATATGTTACATATAGTTTAAGACAGTGATGAATAAGAATTTTTTAGAGATTTTTATAGGGGTAAGCGAGCAGAATGGTCGCCTGATGGTAAGCGATCATCGCTTCCGCAACACCAGAGGTGTTACGATTGCATTGCTGACTTTTTAAGAGGGAGTACGCTCTTTTCTTGAAGGTTTGAAGTCATATTAGTCCAGGAATACCGTAGGCGACAGTTCATTCCACAGTTTTTTTGTGCGAGGCAGAAAGTTTCTAGAAAATCACACAGATGTAGACTGTCAACCATCTAAATGCGGAGTGTTGGTTTATGGTTGGGCTGTTAGATTAGTGCTTAGTGACCTTGACTGGTACTGATCATGAATCGGAGGTCGTGGGTTCGACTTCAAAGCAGGACAAATATTTTTCTGATGAGCCCGATCATTTGCCCTATGTCTGGATGTGATTTGTCTGTAATATGTATGTAATTAGAAATATTTAGATATGCTTATCAGCAACCTTATTAAAGTAGCATACGCTGTGTGAAAAAAAATTAAGTTAGTAACTATTTGACAACTATTTTCATAGTGTTTTTTATACTATGCGTATGACTGTACCCTTATTTATTATTATTCAACTACGTTTTTAATTTCTCTGCTGTTTTCTAACAGTTTCTGCTCAAAATATTTTCAGGAATTATTATGGCATGGTTTTATTTATAGTTCTTTCTAAATCTTCGTCTAACTAATGTTGATCAAGCAGATCTGCGAAACAGAATTGATACCAATCTATTGATTTAAACGGGTCTCTATCAAAGATGGGATCTCAGACATCCATTCGCTTTAGTCGCATTTATTCTGGCTTATCCGTCCCAATCGGGCAATGGTTCAATCTGTCTGTCTTTGTTTTAACTGTGAATTACTTTTGTAACTTTCATGGATATTGGGTTTTATATAGGTTGTGTTGAAAAGTATTGTTTTATTCAATACTTTTGTATCTTCCCATCATATCAAATCAACAGCCTTTCATAGTGCACTGCTGGACATAGGTCTATCCTTAGCAAGAAGGCTTTGGTATACTATACTACGTTGGCTAGAATGGTTCTTGCAGTGATGTTGTTTGCAGTATGCTCCCTTAGTCGGCTTTTGCGATACCCATGAATAAGGTTGGTAACAGTCAGTATTCTACATTACTCAACACATGGAAAATGAATCGTTATCCGAGTGAATCGAAAACAGTCCTGTCAGTCGACTGCACGTTTGGCCTACTGGTTTAACGGTCACCACGCCATTTCCTACATCGCCAAGTGTCGTGGGTTCAAATCCCACGTAAGACAACACTTTGTGTGATCCACAAATTATTGTTCTGAGTCTGGTTGTTATTTGTGTCCGTTTCATGAATGTTTGTAAAGTCCCCCGCGACACAGGATTTATTCCTAGTGCGGGAGTTGTCTTTTCAAAAAAAAGAAAAAGATAGAACTATTTGCTGATATTTATTACTATTAAACTCGCAAATAGTTTTAGTAAGAAAGATATTCAGAAACTTAAGAAGTTCTGACAACTAGAGGTCACTAGTTTAATATACTCGTCTTTGCCTTAGGGCCTACCCTGAACTAATTGGGTTGAGGACGACAAATGTAGCCGTTGAATAATATTAATATAATATGAATTCATTAAGTAAATCAAGTTAGTTTAGGACCTGACCTGATAGATAATGCGATGAGAAGCGGAACGGACGACGTCCCACAAAAGTATTAGAACAAACCCTCTATTATCATACTTAATTAGCTTTGCTCTTGGACTTGGTTGCCTATGTAGTATTTCAGGGTATAAACTACATATATTTTTTTTTTTTCAAAGACAACTCCCGCACTAGGAATAAATCCTGTGTCGCGGGGGACTTAACAAACATACATGAAACGGACACAAAGAACACCCAGACTCAGAACAACAATTTGTGGATCACACATTTTTTTTTAACCGTGGGAGAGCCACGCTTCGGCATGAATGGGCCGGCTCGACCGGAGTGATACCACGGCCTCACAGAAAACCGGTGTGAAATAGTGCTTGCGCTGTGTTTCACCGAGTGAGTGAGGATACCGGAGGCCCATACCCCAACCCCCTCCCCTATCTCCCCCCCCCATCCCCCAAAGGCCGGTAACGCACTTGTGACGCCTCTGGTGTTGCGGGTGTCCATGGGCGGCGGTAATCGCTTACCATCAGGCGATTCGTCTGCTCGTTTGCCGGTCTATTCCATTTTTTTTTTTAAAAAAACACAAAATGTTGTCCTACTTGGGATTTGAACCCACGACACATGGCGAAGTAGGAAACGGCATGGTGACCGTTAAACCACTAGGCCAAACGTGCAGTCCACCTCTATGACACATTATATTAAGGCGTTCGGCTGTAATTAAGTAACAAACATTCTTTCAAATTTTTGTATCTACAATCCAACATTACGCTACTCTCAATGATGAAATTAAATAACGCGCCCAGCCAAATTCTTGTAACATACTTCCGTTGCTTATCTGGAAATTACTCTAAAAAATCGCAAGAAAGCGAGACAAAAGTTATTACGCGTCAAAAACAATGACAAAAATTAATAAAGCATCTTTCAATCGAACGAATAACTAAATCTTTTCTCTGATAAAGAAATGGGCCATTCATTTACCTGTTATTGTAATAAATTGTGGGTCATTACGTATCCGATTTGTGTGAAAATTAAGTAGATAATGCGGCCGGGATAAAGCGGAAAATTAACTTTTAAACTTTCGCGTTCCATGATATAATTATTATTATTTTTACGGGAATTAACGCGATCACTATTTCAAGGTACTACATACCTCTGTTTTGCCTGACGTTTCGACCAGGTTGCATTGGCCGTGGTCACAGGCTGACTGGCTCAGCGGCGCACGCCCTCCGTCGTCGAATCCGTGAAGTCGAAGGTTCTTCATCCACCCGCACATTTTCGATATTATTGATATTTTTGTTTCGCCATGTACCGTCACATACCACACTAACAGGGTCCCTATTCTGTAAGCAAACCGATGTGTTCCTATTCTGGTGTTTATCCGACTGCGCAGAAAAGCGAGGTGGTATGTTTTTTTAACACTGGATTCCACGCTGTAGATAATTTAAAACCATCTTCCCGATTGAAAGTTTTATGCTTTTTAATCTCAATCGCTTCACGTACAACTCTTGAATAAAAGTGACGTTCGGTGGAGAGGACTTGCGTGCGGTGAAATTCAATCCAGTGGTTGATGCCTGCATCGAGTGCATGTTCTGCAATCGCCGATTTGCTCGTCTGTCGGTTCTTCACAGCAGCGATATGTTCTTTGACCCTTTCAGCAATAGTCCGTTTCGTTTGGCCTATGTAGGAACTTCCGCAGCTGCAGTCTATTTTATAAACACCTGGAGTTTGTAGTGGCAATATATCCTTCGGTGTGCCGACGATGTTGTGAACCTTTATGCCTGGTGTGTACACTGTCGGAATGGAGTATTTCTTTAACACGGACCCGATCTTATCCGTAACTCCCTTGACATAAGGCATATAGGCTGGTTGCCTGTTCACTTCTGGATACTTGCGTCTTATTTTCGGTTGCTTCCGTCCTCCATTCACTTGATATCCGTTACCTTTGAGTACCTCCTGAACATGTTCTAGCTCCCGTTCTAAATGTTCAGGGTCACAGAGATCGTAAGCTCTGTTCTTGAGTGAAGTCATAACAGATTGCAAGTGCCGGGGGTGATGATGAGACGTGGCGTGTAGGTATCTATCCGTATGAGTAGGCTTACGGTACACACAGTGTGACAAGGACCCATCTGATCTCACGGTTACTTTAACATCCAAGAACGACAACGACCTATCCGTCTCCATTTCATATGTAAACCTTATTTTAGGGCGAATAGAGTTAAGATGTTGTATATATTGATCTACTTCTTGTTTATTTCCTTTAACGATACTGAAGATGTCATCCACGTATCGCTTCCACAGCTTAACGGTATTCGGGCCGAGACTTAGAGCCTTCTCTTCAAAATGTTCCATCCAGATGTTGGCAAGTACTGGGGCTACAGGACTTCCCATCGCGACACCATCAATCTGGAGGTAATGTTGACCTTGGAAAAGAAAATAATTGCCATCTAAACAGTGTTCAAGTAGATCTGTCCGCGAGCTAAGGCTAATGAGAGCGGAGGTGAGGGAGATGAGGGAGGACGTGAAAGCAGAGCTGCGGGAGATTCGTCTCGAGATGAATGACATGCGTCAGGCAATAGCTGCCTCCAGAAAAAAAGTCGATAGCCTGGAGAGTCGGCTGGAAGACATGGAGAGGAAGCAAGCTGTCTCGCCTGGAGATGTGGTGGACCAGCTGGAACACACGGTGAAGCAGCTCCAGACGGAACTCAACGAACGAGAGCAGGAACTGCTGCTGTCTGATATTGAGGTCTCGAACCTTCCTGAGAGCCCTGGTGAGAACGTGATTCACACTGTGGAACTCGTGGCCAAAAAGTTAGGGGTAACCTTGGAGGCACGGGAAATAGTGTTTGCGGAGCGCGTGGGCCCCCGTGTGGAGCGGTCACGTGAGTCGGGTGCGTCGGCGGGCCCGGTGCGGTGCCGCCGCATCGTGGTGCGGCTGGCGCGGCGCGGGCTGCGGGACGAGCTGCTGCGGAGCGCGCGCGTCAGGCGAGGGGCCACTTCAGCCGACCTCGGCATCGATGCACCGGCGCGTCGCTTCTACGTGAACGAGAGACTGACAAGAACTAACAAAGATCTGTTCTACCGTGCCCGACTGGCGGCTGCTGGTCTGGGCTGGAGATACACGTGGACGAATCGCGGTAGGGTGTTGGCGAGGGAGGCTGATGGAAAACGCATATATCCAATTCGTTCGGAGAGTGATCTCGAACAGGTTTTTGGCAGGGAAGCAGCCACAACTGACAAAAATTAGTACAGTTATGTTTGAGTGTCTCTGTGTGCCCGTGCCTGATATACTATATGTATGTATTATATTGTTTCAACTATATTATATATACGAAGCAAAAAGTGAATTAAGTATGTACTGCATATCATATAAATGTTTTTTGAATTGGGTCTCCTTTGTGTTGATGTTACTGATATTTATCAATCAACACAGTTTTACAACAATTCTAGTTATGCCGGTTGGAATTGTTGTAAAACTGAACACACTGAACACACTTTTATACATAATTATTTACCTAAAATTAAAGACTATTTACAGAACAAATTTACCTAAGATCACTTACAGGCCTTTTTTACATGTGAATATTCACAAACTTAATCTACAGATTTATATACAAGTAGTAAGGGTAAGAAAAAAAAAATATGAACACAGCATTATGTATAACAGAAATTGTTTTGTGGACTTTGTACACCTTGAAAAACGGAAACTAAATAAAATGTTTATAATATTCTGTAAATTCTTATATCATAATAAACATGTTTCTATGAGAGTTGTACTTATGGTGGAAATCATAAACATTAACATAGTCTTGGTTTTGATTGCAGTGCGTGCCAATTTTCATATAAGTTCTAATGCTATTATGGTTTACGTGATGACTACCTGTATGTGGCAAACAAAAACATATAATTACAAGCGATCACTAACTTTATTAAACATATTGCATTCCAAATATAATACTATTATGTTATTTTATAATGACACGTAGCAAGTTTCTAAAGTTTGGTCTATTTAATGCAGGATCTCTGGGAACTAGGCATGATGAGTTTTTAGTGGCAATGAGTCACCACTCAGTAGACATAATGGCCATAAATGAGACTTGGTTGAGGCCGGGTGAGGAGGGTAAGGCACCAACAGTGCCTGGTTATAGGCTGAGGCACATTCCAAGACCTAATTCTATTAGGGATGGTCGCGGTGGGGGTGTAGGATACTACATAAAAAATGGAATCAAAGTGCAAAATAGAACCCACCCCTTTCATGGAGAGGTAGAACAATATTGGCTTTCAATAACCATAGCTGGCAGAAAGCTTTTGGTGGGCACAGCCTACAGACCCCCTTGGTTGTTTGTTGACAGGTTCATAGACAGTTTAACTGACAGCATTAGTGCACTGGCCCCTTATGATAGCATTATTCTTATGGGTGATTTTAATATTAATGTGCTGGATGGTTGCAGCACAGATACTAGGAAACTGCAACACTTCTTGCACTACACCAACATGCATCAAATGGTTAACACTCCAACACATTTCACAGGAAATAGTAGCACCTTAATAGATGTAATATGCACAGATGTTAGTGTAAGAAATGTTGTAGTGAGTTATGTTCCCGACTTAGGTCAACACTCAATAGTAACATGTGAGTCGGTGTTTAGGAAGGAGAAAGTCAAACCCAGATGGGTTACATATAGACCATTTAAGAATATCCTGCAAGTCCCTTTTAACATAGATCTGGAGAATATTTCATGGCAGGATTTGGCTTTGCAGGATGGGGTGGACAACATGGTGGAACAGTTGTCAAAATATATTGTACAGCTGTTCGATCACCATGCTCCTATAAAGCATACATTATTTAAGGGGGAGTGCACACCATGGATAACAGACAACATTAAACTAATATTCAGCTTGAGGGACAGGGCTAGGACCACATATCAACAAACAAGATTACCTTCAAAAAAGGAATATTATCTGGATCTTAAACATCAAGCTAAAATAGCATTATTTAATGAAAAATCTGTATACTTCTCAATGAACATCAATAATAATATAAATAATCCAAAGACCTTGTGGAACAATTTAAAAAACAATGTGCTTCCATCACATAAACCTAAATTCTTGCCAGATCATTTTAATGATCCAGATAAAATTAACAAAGACTTTCTAAATTTACCAAGTGAGTGTGGACTGGCAATGTCCCGATTGACTTATTATGAATTTCACAGATACAACCCAAACTCACATTTTGAGCTGAAACCTATAGACCAAAGTACTATACTTACTATCTTGAACAACATTAAGTCAAATGCAACGGGTATAGACAAGATAAATATAGACATGATTACACTCACACTACCGAACACATTAGACATTATCACAAACATTGTTAACACTTCCATTACTACTCATACATTCCCCAGTATGTGGAAACACTCTATTGTCCGCCCTATACCTAAAACAAGTGCACCAAGCACTACAAAGGATCTACGACCTATAAGCATACTACCCTGTTTGTCCAAAGTGTTGGAAAGAGTGGTTTATACACAGGTCAGGAAATACCTAGAGGAAAATAGTATCCTTCCAGATAAACAGTCTGGTTTTAGGAAAGGGCGTGGAACTGCAACAGCCTTATGTGATGTCATAGGTACCATATTGGAAGCCAGGGATCGTGGTGAGGGAACTATACTGACACTCCTAGACTACTCCCGTGCATTCGACGCCATAAATACATCTCTGCTATTGTCCAAGTTGGCGTACTACGGATTTGCCCCTGACTCGATACAGTGGTTTCACAGCTACCTCTCAAATAGGTCACAGCAGGTAGAAATACACAGGGAGGATGGATCAGTTATGTCTTCCCCCCCCTTGGCTGTAACCAGGGGCGTCCCACAGGGCTCCATATTGGGGCCCCTTTTGTTTATATTATATACAGCTGACATGACTGATTGTTTTCTAAATTGTGGGTACCAAATGTATGCAGATGATACTCAACTCTTTTTGTCTTTTAAACCCAATGAAACGGGGTCTGCAGTGGACAGGATGAATGAAGACTTGGAAAGGGTGGTTAGATGGTCTGTGGAACATTCATTGGTTTTGAATCCAATAAAGTCCAAATTTATGATTTTGGGTAGCAGGGGGCAGATCCAGTCTATGCTACAGTATGACCCTAAAATTATTATAAATGGACAGATAATTTCAAGGGTACATGAAGCTAATAATTTGGGACTGCTAATAGACCCCGAGCTGAGGTTTGAAGCTCATATAAATAACACTGTCAGAAATTGTTTTTATAGACTCAAATTGTTATATAACATCCGTACCTACCTTAGTATACCTTTAAGGAAGCAACTAGTGGACACCCTAGTATTATCCAAATTTAACTACTGTGATGTGGTATATGGTCCATGCTTACTGGCCAGAACAAAGAATCTAATACAAAGAGTCCAGAATGCCTGCACTCGTTATTGTTTTAATATTCCCAGACGTCATCACGTAACACCATTTATAAATAACCATAACATTTTAAAGATGGAAGCCAGAAGAAGGCTGCATTTAGCCACACTGCTTTTTGGTGTAGTAAAAAAAGGTAGTCCTATCTATTTACATGAGAGGATGGACTGGAGGTGTAACCACTTCTCGTATTCCATCAGACCATCAGCTAGAGCTCTCAGCATACCGGGACACAGAACTGCTGCATTCCGTGGTAGCTTTAAATATGCAGCGACACGATGCTGGAACTCCATACCACCACCAATGAGGGATCTAAATTCAATTTTCTCTTTTAAATTCAAATTTAAAAAATACCTTCTTGACCAGCAAAAAGAACAAGGTATGACCATTGTTCCTTACCTTTGGGATTATGACCCATGAACAGCAAATCACTAGCACATTGATTTGTGTCCACTTGCATTGGCTTCCCAGCCTGATGTGTCCCGGTGTGACGGCAGTTTATAATTAACTTTTGTATATTTAAGTGTTGTTTTCTGTTTTGGTTTAATTTTTTCTACTTGTTGACCCTGAAAGTAATTGTTAGTGGCTTAAAAATAATTGTTTAAAACTGTAAACTGTATAAGGTGTTCATAAAAAGAAAGGAAAAATTTTGACAAAAAAAATCACATACCTACTTAAAATTTTTGGTCAAATATTGATTTATGAACTTTATCTGTAGTTAGGAGAAGAGACAGGTAGAACCTCTGATGGTATCTGCGCCTATCGGCGTCAAATCAACTGCTATGGTGGGCTCTGAAAATCAGTACTGGGATGGGCAGTGCTCATCGCAGTGTACGCTGAGAGTCCGCCTTTTTGTGGGTCACGGCATACAACCCTCGTTGTCACAATTGATAATTCTGTTTAGGAGGTTTGATTTGTATTTTGTTATGTTTGTTTTTGTTTTATTATTTTATTGTGCGTATGACGTGTATTAATGCACATTATTTACACGTCATCAATCAAACTCACCAATGCCACGTAACGTGATTTAACTTTGACACTTATAATGATGCAAGCCTCAAAAAAGACAATTTATTATAATCTTAATTTTTATATTTGTTTACTGTGTTTGAATAATTGTAATTTGGTTGTGTGCTGTGTTTCGCAAATAAAGTTTTATTATTATTATTATTATTATTATTATCTATATAGTTGAACGGCAGTTCGTTGTCTCTCAGCAGGTCTTTTACGACGTTTAAGCACTCTTTTATTGGAACATTGGTGAAAAGCGACTCCACGTCAAAGCTCACCATGACGTAATCCGGTTCCAACGTGAGATCTTTTATGTTTATGATTTATGAACGATACTGAAGATGTCATCCACGTATCGCTTCCACAGCTTAACGGTATTCGGGCCGAGACTTAGAGCCTTCTCTTCAAAATGTTCCATCCAGATCATCAGATCCAGAGTACCGTCAGTACATGGCGAAACAAAAATATCAATAATATCGAAAATGTGCGGGTGGATGAAGAACCTTCGACTTCACGGATTCGACGACGGAGGGCGTGCGCCGCTGAGCCAGTCAGCCTGTGACCACGGCCAGTGCAACCTGGTCGAAACGTCAGGCAAAACAGAGGTATGTAGTACCTTGAAATAGTGATCGCGTTAATTCCCGTAAAAATAATAATAATTATAAGCGGAAAATTAGTTTCGTTCCCCTGCGGATGTCCGCGCTAAATGATAGTTTAAGTAGCCTTGACAGTTTCAAATGGTGGAACTGTGTAGGATTATATGTGGATTGTTACAGGAATATGTAATGATGAATTGTTGCGTTTCATAGTAGCTCAGTTATAGTAATTTATTTATTTTATCATTTTTTTTATGGTATAGGTGGCAAACGAGCAGACGTATCACCTGATGGTAAGCGATTACCGCCGCCCGTGGACACCCGCAACACCAGAGGTGTCACAAGTGCGTTGCCGACCATTGGGGGATGGGGAAAGGGATGTGGGTTAGAGTAAGCGCTGTTTCACACCAGTTTTCTGTGATCCGTGGTATCACTCCGGTCGACCCGGCCTATTCATGCCGAAGCGTGGCTCTCCCGTGGTTCAATAGTTACAGTACAGATTTGGATATTCCGGACACTAGTAATCATAAAAAAAGTGTTTTTTTCTCCCTCCCGTCTGTCTTTGGTTGGTGTCACTAAAATGATGGTTCTCTAGACAGATTCTGCATTATGGTAACCTAGGTATAAATGTCCAATGTCACTGGCTTTTACACGCAGCTTCGCTCACGCAGACTTTCACCCCCTGATTTACCCCCTTAGGGGTGGAATTTTAAAAATTCCTTTCTTAGTACTCACTTACGTTCTATAAAAAACCTACATGCAAAATTTCAGGATTCTAGCTTCAGCGGTTTGGGCTGTGCGTTAATCTCTGGGTATGTCAGTCAGTCAGTCAGTCACCTTCCTCTTTTATATATATAGATTTATTCATCTAGGATAGTTATTGGAAATCAAACACAAAATCGCTGGTTAAGCACTGATCACTAAACTTCGAAACAGACAGATCAGGTTTTGCAAACATCTCCCAACAAAAGGAACATCTAAAGCATTTGTAATACATAAAGGTCACTCAGTACAGGCCGCTTTATTGCTCTCAACGTGAAATCCTTTGTGTAATCGACGATTAATATGAAATACGATAGTTCACAACAATTCAACTGTATTAATTATTGTTACGAACAATGATCTTTGGCACCAATGTTTGATGGAATTCAAATAACGTTGGTTCAAAACTGAGAAGAATAAAAGTCATGAGAGATGTTCTGTACCGATTTGGAATTGCGGTTTCGTGATTGGTTTCGGCCACATCTCTTTATTGCAAACAACGATTTGCTAAAGATGCTGTAAAGAGGTTGAATGCATTGAACTTATTTTAAACTTGTTATATGTGACGAGTAAAAGAACAATAATGAAACTAGCTTTTGTCTGCGGTTTCGCCCACGTCTATAACGGTGCTGCTTCAAACTGATATGACTTTTTTATTTGTCCACCGATTGTAATAAAATTAACACGAAGTGTTAAGTGAAGTTACAATACATAAAAACCATATCCAAATCGGTTAACCTAATTCTGATATTTGCGCGCACAAACACACAGATAAACAGACAAATGATTTTAAAGAAAAACAAACGTAGAGGGTCCTCCATTACTTTTACGATTTTGTTATATATGTACAAATAATAAATATATCATTCATATTCCTATACTCTTTGCGCTGTGGCATGTTGCGGGTGACAGTTTCAGTAACATTTCGTTTCACTCTTGAAATTAGCCGCGATTTACAAATTACGACTTAGTATTTCAGCTGTACCACATTCGCAATATATTAAATCATAACTGTAGTAAATTAAAGTAAATAAAATCAAACCACCACGCACCAAGCTACAGCACAAAGAGTCTAGTGTTCCTATTACAGCTTAAATGGATAAAACTTGAATATAATATAGTGACGCTATGATCACCCGAAAAGGCTTGCGAAAGACTTCTTAATTTCCCTTCATTGTTGTTGTTGACGCCCACAGCGCGGTGATTGGTGGTATCAAAACGAGCGCTGCTCCAAGGCCGCCGGCTCTTCGTATTTACCCTTCCTATATAGATTATATAGAATATTTTTCTAGGCCGAGCTCACAATAGCTTGAATTTGGCCTAGAAGATTTTTCAATTCAAATGAGCAATATGAAAATTTGAGAGAAATATAATAATACGGTATTCAGTGATTTAAACAGTTGTACTTGTAGGAATTTTTCGCAGTTGTTTTTTTTGACAGTAAATGGTTATAAAGACAGGTATGAATACGCATTTATAGAATAACTAGGTCAACGCAACTTAGTATTCACTTCTTTTTAATTATGCTCGGTTCCTATAGGTCTAAGCGTGATGTTAACTATCTTAGTAATATGAGGCCATGAGTAAGACTCACCTTTCAAAAGAGACAACGTAAAAAATTGTTAGATAGTGTAACAGTTCATTGTATGCAACAACGCAATACGAGAATTATATATATAATTGACTAGCTTTCGCTTGCGGCTCCGCCCGCGTAGTTGTTGGTTATCGCTTATCCTTCCTCAAGAATCAAAGCATCTCCATGTAGGTCGTCTGTCTGTCTGTTTGTTCCGGCTAATCTCTGGAACGGCTGTACTGATTTTGACGGGACTTTCACTAAAAGGTAGCTGATGATATAAGGAGTAACTTAACCTATTTTTTTTAGATTAGCTTCACTCCGCGGCGTTGCCCGCGGTTATTGTCGTACCGCGGGTAACACCGCGGTGTTTAGCTAGTATACTAATATATTACTATACAAACAAAGCGTAGTATTTTAAGACTGTATATATATATTTACAACTAAATGCTTACCAAAAGGCTTCTCAATTTTCGTCCTTGGCGCCTACAGCGTCTGTGAGATTGGTCCGCTATTCCAAGGTCGCCGTCGTACAATATTTGTGAAGATACACACATCAAAAGTGTCTAGGGATCAACATATGTGTCTAGGGAGCAACATATATTTTTGCAATAACTTTTCTCCTGATTGATATTAATTAAAATTTTCTTTAAGGATTCATCAAATAAAGTGTTTTCGTTTGTCACAGTAACGATAAACCTTGCATTAATAAAGAAATTTTGCATTAATAAAGAAATTTGCCATTTTCCTAATAAAAGGATTTTTGACATTTGAACCACTAACATTAAAGTTCGAAAAAAAGACTGATATAACAGTTTTCTTTAAAATTGTATTAGGTAACTTAAACAATTAGTAATCCGTGTTTCTACCGCGAACACTAACAACACAAGAATCGGTTTGGCATACTCAAAATGAGTTCATCCAAATCACGCTGTGGAATGGCCGCCCATGTTCGTTGCAACAACAAAAAAAGGTCTTCTTGCGACTGGATACCCTCCATATTCGGCAGAGCTCTTCTCTGTAGCATATCCCATGCATGCTCAATCGGGTTCAAGTCTGGCGACTGAGCAGGCCAGGGCCAAAGCCACATCTCAATCTCAAGAAATTCGCATAAAAATGCTTGATCCCTAGACACTTTTGATGTGTGTATTTACGTTCGACGCGCGGCCGATAACCGTCGTCTGAACTGAGCCTTATTTATAAACGTTATTTAACTTCTTCTTAAAGCACGCTTCTTTTCAACTTTAAAGCCGGGTCTCCTGCGACACTGTTTAATGTTTATAAACACCAAACATCACAGTTTTATTAAAATATGGGCGTGGCTTAACTGTTTTGTTAATTTTAACAAGCAAACATGTTATCCAAAGCGGACTGAAAACATCCCAGCGTATACTTCTCGTATAATGAAACTGAACTGAACTAACATTAATACTTATATTATTCATATTTATACTAAAAAAGTAAGTAAGTAAGTTTACTATAAGTCATTTTGTGGAGTAGATAAAATATTTTTGCTTTTCGTGTAATCGTGTTTGATGTTCGTTTAAAAGTCCGTCTCCTGCGACTTTTCTCTAACATGTTTAGTTAACAAGTTTTGTTAATTTGTTTTGTTATTTTTAGCCGCAGGAGACACGCCTTAATGCTGTCAGTTTAAAGTTGAAAATAACACAGAATCATTACTTAAAGTTAAATAACGTTTATGATAAAGGATGTACCACGGCCAGTGCAACCTGGTCGAAACGTCAGGCAAAAACAGAGGTATGTAATACCTTGAAATAAGTGATCGCGTTAATTCCCGTAAAAATAATAATTATTATGATAAAGGAGATTAATTTTTAAAGAAATACGTTCAAATCATGCATCAGATTTCTCAAATATTCAACTGAAACCAAGCGAATACTTCAAATTTAGCAACATTCCATTAGCAAAAGCTATTTTCGGAATATAAAATACCTATGAACCAGTGTTCTAAAAAACCTAAAAAAGAATTCAGTTTTTTTTAAAAACGAAAACGTCACAATGTTTACGGACATAGAGGGCAAACATCATAAATCTCTGGAGCACGAGCCACTTACATTTTAATTTTAAAAAAGGTATATTTTTCACGGTCCTATCTCTGTTTTGACGTACACCAGGGTTACGACCGGTACAAATGTAGTACCGCGGTTAGTCGATTACCGCATGTCGGGGGTGAAGGGGGGAATAAATTAAAAAAGACACGTAACACCTGAACAATGTCGAGGATGTTGTATGAGACCCTCGCGGGCTGTGCCATCTCTGTGTAGAAACATTTTGTTGGGTTCTGAACAATATCGCTCGTTGAACCAAATTGAGTTTCCATTGAGTTAATGGTCTACACCTATTTCGAAAAACGAGCAAACGACTTCAATGTGCTTAGAAGTAATATGAAATAAAATGTTCCACTGTTAGCTTTGGATATCTGCCAATTTGATTTGTTCTATTGTCTACGAGCGTGTAAACTTATTGCAAGCAAATCCCTAAGTTGTGACTGCCTGTAAACGCTACAAGTCTTTAGTTCTATCTAGGTATTGTTGCTTAACTAATTCTATAAGAAATGTAAAATAATACTTACTTTAACTAAATTAAATTTTAAAAAGTCCCGAGAAATCTCTGAATATCCATAGGGGCGAAAAAACAGTTATTGTTTCTAAATAATTATTTACTTTCCAATCCATATTAATATTTTATGGTTGTCTGGAAGAGCTCGCCACGAATAATAAGACCTCCAATTGTTATATTTATATATATTTTCTAACTAATTTTTGGTATTGTTTTCTATTATGTATATTATGATATAATATCCTAATCTATTATTGTAAATGTGAATGTAAGTTTGTTTGTTACGCGCTTTCACACGAAAACTACTTAACCGATCATCATGAAACTTTGTAAAAATATTCTTAGAGGTATAAGAAGTAACATAGGATACTTTTTATTAAATGCGAGCGAAGCCGCGGGTAAAAGCTAGTATATTATAAATTCGAAAGTAACTCTGTCTGTCACCTTTTCACGACTTAACCGCTGCACCGATTTCAATGAAATTTGGCATGAAGATATTTTAATTCTTGAGGAAAACATAGGCTACTCTTTAGCTCGATAACTGATATACGAGCGGGCGGAGCCTCGTGAACAAACTAACCACTTAATATTTTACGACATGTTATCATATTCGAAAAAAAAAACAAGGTACCTTTTCATATATAAGTATTAAATATTAAATTTAAATATTACAATCGAAAACACTGAAGCAAGAGTGTAATAAAAATAGAAGTAGAAACGGTTCTGCGCGTATAAAATTCATAAAATTATTCGATAAACAACCCTAACGGGCAACAGGGATGCTAGGGCCCACGGGGCTTGTTCTAAATCTCAGCACCATGTGGTGAAGGGTGAATTATGGGGGGTGCGTGAGAACACCAGCATATTGCTTCCAACGTCTGCGTATAATGGGTTTTTTTTTCTTTTTTGGGGTTAAGTGTTGTAATGTACGCCACGGTACTATTTATCGAATATTTGAGGATTAGTTACATGTGAAGGTCATGAGCATAAAACAAATATACCTAAGCACTTAGTGGAAGTGCTTAGGTATATTTGTTTATTTTTTTACGCGAAATTCAAATTTTTTTTTGCACAATAAATGGACTAAGTTCTTTCCAATAGCGCTAACTACTACTCAAAAAAAGTTATTTAAATTAAAAAAAAATTGGCAGTCATAAGGACTTCCGATAGAAGTGAAAACTTATAACTGAGAATGTTATTTATAAAATTAATGTGTAAAATTAGAAACCTTATAATGTTTGAATTAAAATTATCAACATCAAACATTAGCATGTCGGTGAACCGAACCCATAAGATTTTTCCCTACCAAAATGTGCTCAACGTGGCCAAAGAAATTTTGTGACGTCAGCATGTCGGTGACGCGGTGACGCGAACTCATAAGATTTTCTCCTACCAAAAAGTGCTCAACGCGAATAAAGAAGTTTTCACTTATAGTAAAACTAACGTGTAATCATTCAAACGCCTTTGACTAAAGCTGTTATTTAGAAAATACAAACAGACACGCCCATTTTATTTATTGTTTATCTTTGACCGTTTTATTGTAACCTGAAACGAGTTCTATCTATTGCCGAATGCCGTCCATTTACTGTTTGTCGTGTTTTTAATCAAAGGTCGCTTCGGAGATGTTATTTGTATGCATAGAACCTCTTGGCCGTTAGTCGACGTTCACGACTCCCTCGGGGAGTCTCCGTCTTTCCTTTCTTTTTCAAAACTCTTTACTGGATTCACAATAAACTAAATACACTTAGTTTTACGTGTTCATAGTTGAGTTTCAATTGTTGTGTTGGAAACCTCCGTGTTAGTTACTTTGAATGTTTTTGCATGAATATTACGTAGTAGTTATCATTTTGAATTTAAGTGAAACTTAAGTTTACTTACTTTGAAATTTCGTGTTTCATTCATCAAATTGGAAATTTTATAATGTTTAAATTAAAATTATCAACATCAAACATTAGCATGTCGGTGACGCGAACCCACCAAAAATGCTCAAGGCGGCCAAAGAAGTTTGTCAGCATGTCGGTGACGCGGTGACGCGAGCACATAAGATCCCTACCAAAAAGCGGCTCAACGCGGTTAAAGAAGTTTTCACTTATAGTAAAACTGAATGTCACGTAGTAGTTATCATTTTTAATTTAATTATACTTACTTTGAAATTTCGTGTTTCATCATATTTTATTAAGTAGCCTAGGTTAGTAAAGTAAAAAGTAGCCTAAGTTACTCTTTATATCATCAGCTACCTATCAGTGAAAGTCCCGTCAAAATCGGTCCAGCTGTTCCAGAGATTAGCCGGAACAAACAGACAGACAGACAAAAATGGTAAAAAATGCTATTTTGGTATATGTACCGTGTATACAGACATATGCATTTAGTAAAAAGTGTTTATTTTAATATTACAAACATACACTACAGTTTTATTTATTTGTATAGATTACGTAACTAGGATACTTGTGTTGAAATGTATTTTTACATACGTACTTACATATATGCTGCTAGTACTGCCATTTAGATTATTCTGATAGTTTTATGGGAAAATTTCTAGTCGGCATTAATGTGGAAAATTTTATACTAACAGCCCGGATAGGATTTTTTACGATCGGTTAATAGGTATTCATTACATATATCTGAGAACTTAAATCACATTATACAAGCCGTTGTAGAATATTTTACCAGGTAAAAACAAAATATTAAATGAGTGTCAGTTAGTGAATTCGAACAATCTTAAAAGTCTTGAAAGTTTTTAGTATACCGGATATACGAGTACGAGTATATATCTGCAGGCCATATTTTGTGGGTGATTCTGTGCAGGTAGGAGGGGTTTATTCTTCTTTAATAAAAGTATTTTTAAGAAGGTATATATGTTATATAATCACAAATTTTAACAAAAAAGAAAAACGACTTCAATCTGGACCAAATTTAAATGGGACCATACGGGAATATTGAATTATTCGTTAATTTGTCGCGTATATACATAATGCAAATTGAACTTATGTAGTTTTCTAATGGATGACATGTCAGAACTGGACCAAATTTAAATGGGACCATTCGGGAAGCACCAGCTTTCAAATAAAAAAAGAATCACCAAAATCGGTTCACCCAGTCCAAAGTTATGAGGTAACAAACATTTTGTGTTTCAAACAGTTTCCTCCTTTTTGAAGTCGGTTGAAAAGAAACAAAGTCCCAGAAATGCTTACTTGTACTTTTCTGAGTTAGAAAGCAATAGAGTCAAGAACTTCTAAAAAGTATATCTGCGTTTGTTGAAAGCTTATCATACTAGCGAAAAGTAGGCTACTTTTGTCATCCAATATGATCTGAACAAAAATCTAATAACAGCATTTAGCATCTAATAACAATTATAATGGACTCATCGCTAAACACGAGAGTCCTGGTTCCATCCTTGTAGGTTCTGATATATGGAATACAAAATACGTTTATTGTTGTCAGCAATAACTTACTGGAAACGGTCCAGATTTGTTGAATTGGATAACATTGGTGTTACTAGGTCGCCATAGTCGCTTTGTTAGATAGACTATCTGTATAATAAACAGATCTGAGGAGGCTTTGTACCAAGTTAAACGGCCAAGTATTTGTTACACTAACTCTAAGTAAGGAAGAACATAGCAAAATAAACCATTTTACAAGCTTTTTATTAACTTGCAATGTATGTATGTATGCTTGTATGTTCGGGTGGAATCTTCAATTTTGAAGCAGATATCTTCAACCGATTTTGCTGAAATTTCGCAAGCATATGTATACAGCGTGACAATACAATATTATAATGACATGGAGCTGATCTGATGCTGGAGCTGGAAGGTGGCCATAGGAACTCTGTAAAGAAACGTCGCAACATCATCGAATTTGGACTCGTTTGGTTCGTCTCGAAGCATTGCAGTAAAAACTTGTTTTTAAAAAGCTTTTTAATTAAATTTGTTAGTTGTCCTAACTGCTAAAAGAAATAGAAAAAAGAAAATCTGGGTATTTTATTATGAATAATGTAACAAAATTTTAATGTTATTTAGAAAAATATAGTATAAAAGCCTGAATTGTTTTCATTTACTAGCTCAGTTTGATTGACAACAAAGTCAACTTTTTTATATATAATACTAGCTTTTGCCCCCGGCTTCGCCCGCGTGTTTATCGGTTATTGCAATAAGTAGTAACTTATGTGTTATGGTGATTTATAAACTATATAACTGTAAAGTTTCATCTAAATCCGTTCAGTAGTTTTTTGTGTGAAAAAGTAACAAACATCCATCATAAATTTTTGGATTTATAATATTAGTAGGATATAATACAGGATGAATGTATACATTGCTTGTCTTTATATTTTTATTTCTTATATTTGAATTTAATTTACACTATTTCATAAGATCGTCAGCGTCAGATGAATTTGTCAGGAAACCTCTAATATCTAAAGCTCGTAAAGTGAATAAGATCAAAGACGCTTTTAATGTGCCGTCACCATTTACAAGCGATGGGCGTTTGAAAACAGATGATACTGTTTGTAAAACGGCAAATCATACAAATTGCTGACGGCAGAGATTTCTCCACATTTTTGTACAAAGGTTATGTGTTTGTCTACGTCTACGTTTGTCTAATGTTGTAAAAGAACGTCTAATTAGACGTTCTTTTACAACATTAGATACAATTTATATAGCCTATGTTACCCGGGACATTATTAGGAATCTATTGACACCTCATTCATTAAAATTGGCGCAGTACTTTAGACGTTACGGTGAAACATACAAACATAAATTAAATAAAAAAAGTTAAATTTACAGGGCCAGTCAAAAATATTACCCTTCCTTTAGATTGTGCCGTAGTCGGGAAAAAAGACAAGTTTTGTTAGTACAAAATTTTCCACATTAATGCCGACTAGAAATTTTCCCTAAAAACTATCAGAATAATCTAAATGGCAGTACTAACAGCATATATGTAAGTACGTAGCTAATGTAAAAATACATTTCAACACAAGTGCCTGGTACTGTACTATGAAACTATTATAATGTGAAAATAAACAAAAACATTAAAATTACAACAGTGAACCAACGTAGTTTCCCCTAGTTAGTTAGAAATATGATATTTCTGAAACAACCACTTTATAACAGTTTCTCTTATAACAAATTTAAATTATTTAAATTTATAATGACAGTTGCTACGAGCACACCGAAATTACAACGCGGGATTTGGAACCTTAATGGTACGATTTAAGGTGTAATCTGGCGGTGATGTAATAGCGGTAATAGGAATCTAAATATGGACCTTGTTACATATTCAGACGATGGCTTCATCGATTTTGTGACAAATCTGAAGGAAATATGTAAAGAAGATTTTTTTTTGGCTTGTTTTAAATGGAATATCAGATATCGTATATTTGCATCAAAGCATATTGAAGGTTTATACAGCACTAGCTTTTACACGCGGCTTCGCCTACGCAGACTTTCATCCCCTGATTTACCCCCTTAGGGGTGAAATTTTGAGAATTCCTTTCTTAGTGCTCACTTACGTTATATAAAGAACCTACACGGAAAATTTCAGGATTCTAGGTTCAGCGGTTTGGGCTGTGCGTTGATCTCTGGGTATGTCAGTCAGTCACCTTACTCTTTTATATAAATAGATTATTGCCAAAAGCAATTTCAAAGGCAACCTTAAAATAGATCAAAATGTTTCTGAGTGACAGTAGTCGTTGATATCAAATATCAGTATTTAAGTTTGAAAAGAACTCTTCTAATTTCTAATGCGAGTTTTGTTAATGCGAGTTCATATTTTGTCATGTATAAACTTGCGCTTTTCTACTCACTATCTATCGTACTCAACGTGAGTACGTTGGACGTACACTTACTAACTCGTCTCAATAATATAGCGAAAGCGTGAATGGTCGAGTAGTCTTTGACCACGATCGCGAATTTGCAATCATTCCCAAGCTGAGAGTATTCGATAATAACGTATTTAGTACGCCAGAGGCAGTACATTTCACAATATTAGCTGTGTAATACTATGATATCGATTGTTTTATTAAAATATGGGTATGTCGATAATCACGGTAAAGAGGAGTATATGTCCTTCCTCGAGAATCAAAATATCTCCATGCCACATTTCTTTAAGTGTAACAGACAGACAAATAGACAGAGTAACTCTCGAATTTATAGTATGGATAACCCAGATTCATACAAATTTATAGAGTAATGTGATTTTTATTAGGTAAATATCAAAAAGAGAAAAATGTTGCTGAATTCGTCAAGCCGAAAAATACTAAAAAAATATATAGAGCACACATAGGAACATAAATCCAGACTGCCACATACAATATCGTATTTTATTAATATCATTTGGAAATTTTATATGGTTGTTAGTTACTCAATCATGTCAAAAAGGATAAACGGATTTGGATGAAATTTGGCACAGAGATTATACTCTGGAACTCTGGAACAGCATATACGTTTATTTTTAAATCCGGGCTAAAAAAATTGACAACATCGACGTTAACACGAGCGAAACCAGTCACTAAATACTATGAAAAAAGTATTGTATTCCTGAAAATTAAGGCGAACAGAACTGAAACACACATTTTTGCAAATGTACCATACAGCAATATTAATAAAAACATTGTTAATTATCTATAATTGAGATTTTAGTCGTAATACATAAACAATATAAAACAAATAATAATCAAAGCTGTCAACATGACACTTCAAGAACTGCCTACTTTCGACGTAAAATTTTCGGGAAAAGGCCAAAACAATCACTGACTCGGCCTATTCAGCCGTGACCCTTGACAGCTAAAAAAAATAAAATGATTAATCTGCTATATTAACAGCGATAAACGAAACGCAAACTCACATTAAGCCATTTTAGACTTTGGACTATAAACTTAAGGTTTATATTGTGTTGCGTGACATTTCGTAAAAGATTATCGTACCGCGTGAAATTGTAGTAATTGGCTATGTTAACTATTATATTTAGTATTATTTAATTTAAATACTACATGCTAACCTTCATTTAAAAAAATCTCCACGGTATTCTAGATCAAGATTCCAACGAAAGGCGTAGGCCCTTTTTATTTTTTTGTAAGAGAAAAAGGAAATGAGAAAGGTTTCCATGCGAACTAACCTTTTCATAAAATTTAAATGTTATCTTCATAACCTCTCATACAACGACGTACGATGAGCGTCACAGGACAATGAGTCCTCCTTTTTCGTGCATGCAGCCAGCGTTCATCAATTTATTAGACGTTGTCACGTCAAAAACTATAAATGCATATGAGGAATTGTGTTTTGTGTATTTTGTGAACAAAACTGTTATTGGAATATTTTATGGGACCTTAAATTCATGAATACTACAAAACAACAATCAAAAACAATAAAAGCAAATAAATAATGTACTATAAGTTATAAGTCTGCAGATTTTTTTATTTAATACGATTCGAATACATTATTGCCACCATTTCAATTACCCTTTTCTAGCGCAGTCAGGTAAGAAGATATTAAAATTGAACTAAAAAGGCTTTAAAAAGCTTTCACTTGGGACTTTTTGAGCAAAATATTGTTCCCTTCTCTTTGAATATTTAAATAAGAAATTCCCTTGATTGTAGAATGCCACTTCTCTTGTTACTGCTGACATATCTCACTTAATGCTCCCACCCATTTACGTATACTGTTTTGACAGTTGAGTGACGTGTTCCATTTTTAAATCCTGATGTCGTCTACGTATGGCATCTATCGGTGGTTTCGGAACTCCGTACTAGGTAATCAAATAAATGGGTATAATTAAAAATAATTGGATTCGAGCTAAATTGTGATAGTCTTAAGATATATTTTCCAAATTAATTGATTCAATCAATTATTTAATTATAAATCTAATCAATTGCTTAGAATTTCGGTGAGTTAAGGAATGGTTTTCGTTTGCTGGTTTCTGTTGTAAATTGATACATAGCCATTTCTCCACTGTAAGCACTACTACACACAATAGGTATCGATTAGGCATATTTCTAATAAATGTAGGGACAGAATTTAGTCAAAGCTAACAAATATATTGAACTAGCGACCCGCCCCGGCTTCGCACGGGTGGATTTCAGATGCACCCACCCACCGACGATACGATTCGTGCATTATAAGTCTTTAATATCTTCGAATATATTGATTTAAATACATATTGATTTATATTAAATGCACAATGTATTTAAGGTACTTAATTGAATAAGGATTAATGCTGTATCAATTACTACTACTACTAATTACTTTATCTATTTAACAAAACCGCATCAAAATCCGTTGCGTAGTTTTAAAGATCTAAGCATTTATAGGGACAGACAGACGGAAGCGACTTTGTTTTATACTAGTGATGATGTTTAATTAGACCACACAACTTGAAAAAATAAAAAATAATTTAATCCATTTAATTTTATGATTCATTATTTCTAAGTGGGGGATCCCGGAGTTTGGTTAGGTATATCCATACTATGATTTGCATATGTTGCATAATAATATGTTCTATATCTACTTGAAAGAATATACTATATATATACTGTAAGATTTAATACAATTATTTTACTCTTATTCAACACAAGCACTTAGCTTATTTGATTTTCTATTTTCTAAATGAATTTTAATTATACTTAACACCTACACTTACGTATGAATCTATTTATTCATACGTAAGTGTAGGTGTTAAGTATAATTAAAATTACATATTTTACGTAATATTTTACAACAACATACATTACACTGACTGATTACATTTGACTGCCTCGTTGGTCTCGCGGTTGGCGTGTGCGACTGGTGATCATGAGGTCTCGGGTTCGATACCCGGGTCGGACCAAATGTGTTTTCTATGTATAATATGTATGTATTTACAAAAAAAAAGTATGTATGTATTTGTATCAGTTGTCTAGTACCCATAACACAAGCTCTGCTTAGCTTGGGACTAGATGGCGTTGTGTGTTAGATGTCCGAAAATATTTATTTATTTATTTATATTTATTTATTTATTTACAACATGCCACAATATTACTTAATTTTTTTCTTTTTTATAACTTGTAAATTCTCTATCAGTTCAGTCGTATCAGTCGTACGTAATATACGACTTATTTTTCCAATTTTTTTTCTGTACAATAGAATGGAATATGATTTACGTTTCGTACTAGCTAATAAAGTTACAGCTTATCAAATGATTACGCAACAAATCTCGTGAATCGCGTGACCTTTAGGTCTCAACATGCCGTGCGGCCATATTTTATTGACATACAAAAAGGCTCGCAGCTATCGCAGTACGCCTAAAAAGTCCACAGTCAATCAATGTTATGCCTTACCTAGCTATTAACCGACTGTTTTTAGAAGTAAATTCCAAGATAAAGTTTAGAATAAAAGTTATGTACTTTTTATTTTTCTGGATTGATTCTACTTTTAGTGCTGGCTGGTTCCAAGAGTACTCGAGTAATGAAAAAGATATAAAACCTTTTCTTTACCTACTTTCCATACTTAACCTAGTTTTGCATTTGTTTACATTAAAGATAATGCCGGGCATTAATATCTTAATATACAAATATATTTCTCCAAAAATATTAGGTTACATTTTACTGAACTTGGAAAAACTAATTAGAAAAGTTGAGATTATTACTTACAAGATAATTTTTAGGAGATAAAAAGTTCAGCTTCTTCTGTTGATTATGTAACTGTTAGCATTTAGCGTTGTGTAACCTGAGCTAGACTGTATCGCTTTTTATTTAAACAATTTTGGATGATGAGTCTTCCGTAAAAGAAACAGTGTGTATTCCATGACTACACGACTATCTATGACAACTGTTTATCAAGACCGTGACTGGTACTGAATTTTTTTCTATTTATTATCAACCTATTAAAGTGACTCTGCTCTGCCTGATGGAAAGCATAAGCATAATCCATAAGTAGTGGTCTCCATACTCATTGCGAATGCAGACAATTCAACAATGCAGCACCCATACTATGGCGAACCATTGAGATGATTGTGCACCATTGGGCTCTCAGTCTCGTACTCACTAACGAAACACGACAGCCCGAATGCTATCATTTTAGGTTGGTTTACTGTATGAAGGTAGTACCGCCCCAGTCGAGCTGGCCCGTTTGTGCTGAAATCAGCGTGGGTCTGCTACTTTGAAAAAATATATATTCATTGGTAATCGTTTGGTATGTTAGTAGAACCTTATTAAATCAAGTCAAACTTTTACATAAACGTGTAATGAATAAAATTACTTTTGTTGGAAGTTACTTCTCCTTCATTTTAGTTTTTGTCACCGTTGTATACCGGTCTCTAGACAGCTATTATGAGTGGACATTGAATCTTAATATATCCCGGGTGACGAACAAAAGGCTGAATTACCCGGAAAAAATTGTTAGTAGTTGTTATTTTTGTTGTGTGCCTCGGAGGTGGAGTGGTTGCGTATGCGACTGCTGTGCTTGAGGTCTCGGGTTCGTTTCACGGGTCGTTTAAATGTTTATATGATCTACAAATTTTTGTTTCCGTTTTTGGGTGTTTTCTATGTAAAATATGTTTGTATTTACAAAAAAAGTATAAATATATTTATGTATTTATATCAGTTGTCTAGTACCCATAGTACAAGGTCTGTTTAGTTTGGGACTAGATGGTGTTGTGTGTCAGATGTCCGTAATATTATTATTATTTTTGACATTGAAGATTTTTCTTCTTGAATAATTTACTTACGTAATTGGTGACGCCAGTCTCACGGACCGGGTGAGACCAGAATTCTGGAACGTGCTTCTGTTGAGCTATCGCGGGCGACTAACGGTTACGTTATTTGAGGCAGTTATTCAAAATCGCAATACGCATCGATGGCAGCTCAAAATGTTATTTGATTTTTTTTAATCACCAGGTCTCACAGCCATACACGTCACCAATGGCGGGTTTAGGATCAGACTACTACGCGTAGTTCACACGCGAATTTGCTTCAAATATTTTATAAGAAAATGATGTTCTTTTCAATCATATTGTATCGAGACCCTAATCTGCTCAGCAATAATAACACAATGGAATCGCAATCAAAAACTCCTACTTCCTATAATAAAAACTTTTCTGAATAAAAATAACCTCAGTAGTAAGAAAATAGTTCGAACACAGAAGGAAGCAGTTTTGAAATCCATAACCTTGAACCGTCGACGCACGACCGAGCTTATGTATTCAATCAAATTGTAAACGATTCGGCTGGGCCCCACAATTTGTTACCCCATTACGAGGTTGTGCACACATGAACTGAGGCTACCTGTAAAATATTACTTTTGAATATGGAACTATCTAGAAGCGTATATGTATTTTTTTTTTGTTTCAAATAATTCTGAATTCAAACCGTTGAGCCGTCTTTGACACATAGCCAGTTCAACTACGGCCATACCACGGCCTCATAGAAAACCGGTGTTATCCATTTCTCGCGTTGCTTTTCACTGAGACATTACTGAATGTTCAACCTCTTATTAGGCCTTCATTTTCGGGTTCATCAACAGTGTCCACAGCATTGTTTATCATCATTTATTGACACACACTGCGTTTGAACAATCTGATTGCCATCTGGAATTCTGTCAGAAATTCATATTTGCATCATGTCAATTGGAAGGACTACAATGATGTTGTTCTAAATGAAAGCTAGGTTCTAGGGATGTAGCTCAAGGGCGGATCCAGCTTTGGCGCCAGGGGGGGGTCATGAAGTCGTGGTCAAGTCACAAGAAGTTATAATTAAATTTTGATAATAAATAGATACAGATAAAAAGTAGGTATTTCAATAATGTATGTAAGTGTAATAATTGTAAGTAATGTACTTGGTTTTCTCGGGCTGTTTCCGCACTTGAGGTTGGACGCCCAGGCTGACCCTCGTATTATGGGGGTCAAAATTGCGTTTAATTATGCCCGGGGTAAGAGCAGAAATAACATGGCAGTCGTGGCACCTCCTACCACCTGGTCGTCGACCTTTGCAACATCAGGGGATTGTATAGTAACCTTAATGCTGTCCACCACCACCTTGAGACAGCATAGCCAGCCTTGCTTTTTTTGACGGAGACGCAGATATCGTCTCCAGTGAACACTCCTACCTTACTCCTTCATCTCTAAGGCGGAATGTGCGTGTCCGTTTGGAGACGATATCAGTTTTCGTCGTCTCAGCAATCTTGAAGGTCCGGTTCTCAATGCGACGGATTCGTGTAGGCGACTTTGTCCGCGACGGCGACTTCGCGTCTATGCGTGCCTCTATAGATCCCATAGCGGTTATGCCTAAACTGACGACTCATTGAGCATATCCAGATGGCTACAGACTTCGTGCAGCAGCAGATCTCGTCCGCAGAGATCGTCTTACTTAGTGATTTTAACGCCCACCACGCCTACTGGCTTAGTAATAAAACGGATCATGGTGGGATATCTGTTCACGAATTCGCACTGGTATATGGCCTGACAAAACTGGTTATCACGCCCACTCGAGTCTCAAATGTGGAGGATCAGAATTCTTCATTGTTGGACCTTTTGCTGACTTTCATCCGGACGGTTACCACGTATCCGAAGACGCTCCACACGATCGAGACGCACGCAGCCCAGGTATGCTTCTCGCCGCATGATCCCAACACCGCTGCTGATTCTGTTGCTGATGTGGTGGTGCAGGGTATGGAGCTTTTCATTCCATCCTCTGTGGTCCCCATTGGTGGCAAATGTCGACCCTGGTTTGGTCCATCTTCCAAAAAGGCTTCTCGTAAGAAGCAGAGCTTGAAAAAGACAACATAACTTTGCCTCCAGATCCTTCAAGCGAGACATTGCAAGGGCGAAGTCGGAGCACATTGCTAGGATTCGCGAGAAGCTTGAACGTCTTCCTCCGGGAACTGGGTTCTTGCCAAGGCTATCGAAGAGAATTTCTATAAGCCATCCTTTCCACCTCCTCTACACATAAGAAATCATTCGTTGGCCTATGGCAAAGGAGAAAGCCGATCTTCTGGCCAAACTTTTTGCGTCTAACTCGACCTTGGATGACGGGGAACAGGATTCACCTACCATACCGCGATGCGAGAGCTGTATGCTGGATATCTAGTTCTAACAACGCTCAGTACCTTTAACACTTCTATCTCTAGATATACATAAGTCGAGGGTCCTGATGAAATCCCTCCTATTGTGTTGAAGATGTGCGCTCCAGAGTTGGCATCAGTCTTAACGCGTCTTTTTCAGCTCTCCTACTCTTCTGGCGTAGTCTTAGTCTTCTATTGGACATTGCGAAGGCCTTCGATCAGGTCTGGCGCAAGGCGCTTCTTTCGAAGCTCCCTTCCTATGGGCTTCCTGTAAAATTATGTCAATAACTTTTTAGCAGATAGAAGCATAAAGGTCGTAGTCGACGGTGAGTGCTCTGACTTCATATCTGTGAATGTGAATGCTGGTGTCCCCCAAGGCTGTGTGCTATCGCCTACTTTGTCTCTCCTCGATATCAATAATATGTTGCAAATTAGTGGCATTCATTGTTATACGGATAATATTTCTCGGGAAAATGTCATTGAGAGTCGAAACAAACTTGAGTCTGAAATTGAGACTCTTTGGAAAAGGTCTCAGATTGAGGTAGACTTAATAACCACAATTTCATTGCTAAAAAACTGCCATTGGTCGTATTTTCTCATCTTGAAGACACTCCCTTATCTGCCTCAGCCAATATTGGAATATTTGGTGTCGACACATCAAGTGAAGTCCAGTTTCGTGGCCATGAGAAGGGCAAGGCCAAATTGACCTCGAAGAAGCTTGGCGTGCTCAATAGATCAAGACTGTATTTCACTCCGGCCCACTGCCTTATAAGGCGCAGGTTCAGCCTCATATGGAATACTGTTCTCATCTTTGGGCAAAGTCACCCTATTACCAGCGCCTCCCTCTGGACCTCATCCAACGTAGAGCGACTCGAATCGTTGATTGCCAAGATGTTTCATATATGTTCTCTCTGGCGCTGCGTAGAGATGTGGCCTCGGTATGCATCTTATATCGCATTTACTATGGGGAGTGCTCCGAGCAATTGTTTTAACTGATCCGTGCCGCCTCTTTCCACCATCGTCCTATGCGACAGCAGTTTCATCCCCATCGTTTAGACTGTTGGCAGTCCACAACTGTGCGCTTTTCTAGAAACTTTCGGCCTCGCATAACAAAACTGTGGAATAAACTGTCCCCTGCGGTATTCCCGGACTAATACGACCTTCAAAATTTCAATAAAAGAATGTAGGTACTCCTATGCTTCTATAATACTATTTATATAAGAAAATACATTTTTCTTTCAAGTCTTCTCCTTTGGGACGCGTTATAACTTCTATTGCTACTTCAATGGGTACATTTTTAGGGTTACATGTCAAAGGCAAAAAACGGAACCCTTATAGATTCGTCATGTTTGTCTGTCTGTCCGTCCGTATGTCACAGCCACTTTTTTCCGAAACTATAAAAACTATACTGTTGAAACTATTGTATTCTGTGAACCGCATTAAGATTTTCACACAAAAATTTAAAAAAAACAATAAATTTTGGGTGTCACCATGTTTAGAACTGAAACTCAAAAGTTTTATTTCATCAAACCCATACGTGTGGGGTCCCCCACCCATCTATGGATAGGTCTTCGAAAATGATATTGAGGTATCTAATATCATTTTTTTAGAAACTGAATAGTTTGCGCGAGAGACACTTCCAAAGTGGTAAAATGTGTGACCCCCCCCCTGTAACTTCTAAAATAAGAGAATGATAAAACTAAGAAAAATATATGATGTACATTACCATGCAAACTTTCACCGAAAATTGGTTTGAACGAGATCTAGTAAGTAGTTTTTTTTTATACGTCATAAATGGTAAACCGCAAAAAACCCCTATTATTAAAACATCGCCGATCAAAGTTACAACGAACTACAGACACTTTTATATTATGTTACTTGCTGCTTCGGAACCCTTCATAGGCGAGTCCGACTCGCACTTGGCCGCTTTTATTGATGTAGAGTAGTGTCAGTCCGGTTAGACGTTCTTCAACCATTGAAGCTCTTAGCCACGATTAAATTCTATATTGTGTACGATTAAAATCTATATTGTGACAAAAAATATAAAGAACATTGTTTGACAATTTAATTTAGGTCATGGACACAGCCCAGGGGGGGGTCATGACCCCCATGACCCCCCCCCCTGGATCCGCCCTTGATGTAGCTTTCATTCATGTAGTATCCATCCATAATTTGATATAATTAACGGAGGAAAAGTTGGGAGTTTCCGATATGAGTCCAAAATTTAAAGGTTAAGTAAAAACCTCGAATAATTCAATTCAAATTTTATTTAAATACTTGTATACTGCTAATTTTTAAATTAATACTCCTGCCTTCATCATTAAGCTTCAAAATACAAGATTACTGTAAACTAAATACACATTTAAAGTTTCATTTAGATACGAAAACTAAAGGGTGGGTTAAAATAAACATACCATGTAACTTTTACTAGCATTATTTATGACTGATTAGTCAGTCATAAATAATTCTAGTAAAAGCTAGTGTTTAAAATAAACTAAAACTTAAAAATAACCTAGGAGGTTCTATGTTCCACTGTATGTATTTTTTTTTTATGTATGTTCACCGATTACTCCGTCAGCTGTGGACCGATTTTGAATTTTTTTTTTGTATTCAAAAGGGTATGCTTCCGAGGTGGTCCCATTACCAGCATATCAGGATCTGATGATGGGATCCCAAGGAAATCGAGGGAAACCCTCATTTTTTATAGGCACATACTATGTTTTTCGGTTTTATATTTTCGGAAGTTACACCGGTATTTGCGTCTGGTAGTCATCATTTTATGATGATGAGCTGATGATGTAAGGTACAACTCCTTAACGGTTAGGAGTTGGAGGATAAATCTTTAAATATCATATGTACATATGTTACCTTTAGTCGTATTCTTTCAAATTATTTAGGTAAGCTGATGATGGAAGGTGGAAGGTACAACTCCTCAACGGTTAGGAGTTGGTGGATAATTCTTTCAATTTCATACGTATCTAAAGACCTTCAGTCGTATACTTTCAAATTATTTAGGTGAGCTGATCATAGAAGGTTAAACTCTTCAACAGTTAGGGATTAGAGGATGATTTTAATATTACACGTACGTATAGACCTTAATTTGTATTCTTGATGATGAAATTTGATGAAATAGTTGAACTTACTACTTACCTACGATTGTTTGCACTAAAAACTGAAAAATAAAAACTTTTTATAAAAAAAAAACCGACTTCCAAAAAACATCCAACGAAAACTCTCTGCCAAAAAAACACTTAAAAGAGTAAAATAAACTGGTTCTTCATAAATTGTCTATACCTAATTCTTTGTTCATTTAAATAGTAGTGATATAATGTGTGCTAGGGACCTAAAATCTGTTTGAAGTCGGTGCTAAGCCAAAAAGAATACAAACGAACGATTACAAAAGTCTAAGCGATAGTCACTTGGCACCGACTTCAAACAGATTCTAGGTACCTAGCACACATTATAATACTACCACTTAAATGAATAAAGAATTAGGTATAGGCAATTTATGAAGAACCAGTTTATATTACGCTTTTAAGTGTTTTTTTTGGCAGGGAGTTTTCGTTGGATGTTTTTGGAAGTCGGTTTTTTACTTTTTTATTCATAGTTTTAGTGTGTTACTGGTGGTTTATCTTAAATACCTCATATCCAGTACCTGGATGACCGAACTTTGCCTGGTATTTTGGAACGAAGTTCCTTATGGGGCGTTGCGGAGCCTAGCCGACAAAAAGCGTCCGTAACGTAAGATTGACGCCTCGGTGTCACAATAATAGCGTATGCGAATGCTGTGCTTGAGGTCTCGGGTTCGAATCCCGGGTCGGACCAAATATTTTTTTATGATCTGCAAATATTTGTTTTTTCGGAACTTGGATGTTTTCTGTGTATAATATGTAGGTACATATCTATTTACAAAAAAGTTGTCCGAAATATCAATTTATTTATTTCGTGAACAAATAATTTAGTACAGCGTAGTAATCTATAAGTTGTATGTAATAAGTACGGAGTAACAAGCTCTAGACAGAACTTGTTTCAGTAGAGATTACTAGGTGGCAGCACAAGTGACCAGTTTAGTTTTATTTTTTATTTTTATCGATAAAAAATCATAATAAAAAATGTATACCTACCTGAGTAGTAATTTTCTTTACAATTTTGTGGTTTTCAAAGAGCGTGAACGAAAAATTTAGAATAGCGCCATCTGTAATTATTTATTTATTTCGTGAACGAAAAAATTAGTATAGCGCCATCTATTTTTATGATAAGGAACTTCGTTCCTATCTGGTGTCCCACTACACTACGCGACTTTTTTTTTGTAAATTTTCTTAAAATGAATCCCAGCTAGATCGATTTATCGCCCAGAAACCCCCTGCATACTAAATTTCATGAAAATCGTTGGAGCCGTTTCCATGATTCAGATTATATATACACACAAGAATAGGTTGTTTAAAGATATTAGATTTTAAGATTGTCTGTAATTGTTATCTTTGTATTTCATGCATACAATAAAGATAAACATACATATAAAAATAAAGTTTTACAAAATATTAAAAAAATGAGATTCTTGTGTTACAAGAATCGATAAGAATATGAAACTTTCAAAGTACGCTGTAACCAACTATCAGTCGGCTTATGGTGCACACTAAAATGTACTAAATGAGATTTTGATGAGCTATTCTGCAGCGGCGAGACATCAGCGTTTTCATAAAAGTCATTATTTTCTTCAATTTGTATTATAGTTCCTTTTATACTATATAAACTGATAATAGAGTGGGATCAAGAAATGCAAGATGCATTGCCTATGTTTCTCAGAGAATAATATGTCTTGCATTGCTCTTATTACATCAGAAAAAAAAATACGTGAGGGTTTATCTCCTTTCGAAGGAGAGGCTTATGTTCAGCAGTGTGATATTAAAAGCTGTTGATATGATGTCTGATGTGAGTATTTGCACTGAAGTTGCAGCGGTTAAATTGACCGCTCTGATGTTAGGAGTTGTACACTCTTTAGTAAATCAATAAATTTTTCGGACATTTAACACACAACACCATCTAGTCCCAAGCTAAGCAGAACTTGTGTTATGGGTACTGAACAACTGATACAAGTATATATATATACACCTATACTTTTTTGTTGTAAATACACACATCAAAACTGTCTAGGGATCAACATATGTGTCTAGGGATCAACATATATTTTTGCAATAACTTTTCTCCTGATTGATATTAATTAAAATTTTCTTTAAGGATTCATCAAATAAAGTGTTTTCGTTTGTCACAGTAACGATAAACCAAGTCACCTTTGCATTATTAAAGAAATTTGCGATTTTCCTAATAAAAGAATTTTTGACATTTGAACCACTACATTAAAGTTCGAAAAAAAGACTGAAATAACAGTTTTCTTTAAAATTTTATTAGGTAACTTAAACAATTAATAATCCGTGTTTCTACCGCGAACACTAACACAAGAACATCGGTTTGGCATACTCAAAATGAGTTCATCCAAATCACGCTGTGGAATGGCCGCCCATGTTCATTGCAACAACAAAAAAAGGTCTTCTTGCGACTGGATACCCTCCATATTCGGCAGAGCTCTTCTCTGTAGCATATCCCATGCATGCTCAATCGGGTTCAAGTCTGGCGACTGAGCAGGCCAGGGCCAAAGCCACATCTCAATCTCAAGAAATCCGCATAAAAATGCTTAATCCCTAGACACTTTTGATGTGTGTACATACATATTATACATAGAAAACACCCGAAAACTCCGAAATAAATATTTATAGATCATACAAACATTTGGTCCGACCCGGTAATCGAACCCGAGATCTCATGATCAGCAGTCGCACACGCCAAACGTGAGACCAACGAGATTTTAGCATTCATAATAGGAGTAGTAATGGTCAGATGATGGTTTTTACGGAGATATGAAAATATAAACTCTTTATTCATTCGATTTATCATTGAAACTTGTTTTCTTTGTGTTTTATATATCTTCTAATCACTCCAATTCCCACATATAAAGCACGAAAGGGTCAAATACTTGCTCATGGTCAATATATTGATTATACTGTTTCTTTGTTGTTCAGGTCACAGATGTAAAGGTTTTACGATATTCTTTATGTACAAACGCGTTTATTGGCTTTTTCTGTGTTTCGTTGCGTTTTATGGGTTGTTGCTATCGCGAACTTTTCTCACGTTTCAACTTCGTGACGTGACGTGTGGCTTTGGCAACCATTATGTTCATTAGGTATTTTAGAGTAATACAAAGTTCTAAGAAATTATGTTATTAACGAATATAATTTGTAACTTACAAATTACTTCAATTTAAACAAATTAACTGCTTTACTTTTTCATGTAAGTTATGAATTCTTCTAAATTTTACTGGGATTTTTTTTGTTTGAAATATGAAATTGCTTTTAAATGCTATTTGTGACTAATAAATATTTATTTGAAAATTAAAATGTTAAAAATACATGCACGGTCATGGAACACGAAGTCATTCAACTCCGAGTCGAAAGCTTTTCCTTTTTAAAATACATACCATTTGGGCTGTTTATGTGGTAAAACTCAAACGATGTCCGACCTTGCATCATGCCCTGCGTACCCGGACACCTTCACTAGGGAGGATCTGATGGCTGCCATCGACAATGCAGTCAAAGTGGCCGCGTTCTGGTCTGCTAAAGTCTAATTACACCTACACGAAACGTTTGGCTTTAAACCCTAAGAAGAAGAAAATTCGAAAGTACAATTATCATCTCAAAAACTGGGATTACGTGGGAGAGCCACGCTTCATAATGAATGGACCGGCTCGAATCTAGTGATACCACGGCCATAGGAAACCGGTGTGTAGGCTTGCGCTGAGTTCACCGAGTAAGTTAGGATAACGGAGGCCCATACCCCAACCCCTCCCCCTATCTCCTCCCCCCATCCCCCAAAGGCCGGCAACGCACTTGTGACGTCTCTGGTGTTGCAGGTGTCCATGGGCGGCGGTAGTCGCTTACCATCAGGCGATACGTCTGCTCGTTTAACCGATTATTCCATAAAAAAAACTGCTAGAAATAACCCTCCCCCGAGGGGACCCTGGGTCACAACTACAACAATTGGTTCTGTACTGCCCTCATCTGTGAGTAGAAAGAATATCATTACAATATTATTTTCCCGAGTTTACTTGTCAAGAATATTTATTTTAGGGATCAATGCATATATGGAAAGATTTTCAATTCACTAGGAGTTCACACAGTCGAGAGTGTGTGGTATACCTATGAATAGATCGTCTTGTGTCGTGTGTGCGTAGCGAGCAGCGAGCGAGCGCTGGATATGAGTTGGCATAGCAAATATCACCCTCAGACTTTATGCTTCTAGATAAGGCTGCACACAAGATTGCAACTCGTTTCAAGTTGAACATGTGTAGCTACTAAAAATAATAATTTAATTGTTTCTTTAACAGATATTATGTAAAATAAAATGTTTAATTGTTAATAACATTTCCACGCTTATTCTACTGGATCGATTACCATAAAATCCTGTATACAATATATCAGATCCTGTAGTAGCCGGGAAATCTAGGGTAACGTAAAAATAGCCTGGTACCCCAAGATGATCCCTAAAAATACCTGAACACAATCCTTTACCTTAACGAAGAAGAAATAAGATCTTTATAGTAATATCATGTAATTTGGGTTTTTTTTTATGATATGACAACGCCTACAACTCAACCGCCGCAATTTTATGAGTGACCCAATAAAGTGCGAGTTTAATGGTTAATAGGCGTCAAAATTTGATAATTATGACCCCATTTTCTTATGGTACTAAGGATTTTGTATAATGGTACTGATAATATGATAATAAATGGTGTAATGACGTAAGAAGTTATCTTATCATTTGCCATTACTCCGCGTATTGTGGGTTTGACCCTCATTTGAGCATTCATCTTTTGTTATATGTTCGTTGTATTTACGTGTTCGCTCTAGGGAAATAAATGAGATTCAATTTATCATTTTCTATAATGAGAGGGTTGCACATAAAAGGGTTGATACACGCTACGTTCTGAAAATATCGTGTGCAAGCTTGATATCGTCAATTTATTATCCAAAAATGTTTCGTATAATTTATTACCTTTCTTTTTGACCTCTAATGGTGAAATGAAAAAGATAGTTTACTATTATTCATCGCATTGCAGGTAGCCTTTAAAAAATTATATGTAGGTATGTAAATAATGACATTTTATACATTGTCAGTATTATTAAGGTTTTTGGGTTACAGCTGTTTATTGGATGCAGTTGTCAATTACCATCGGATGTCATACCAGCTTTTTGCACTTTGTGATAAAAAAGGAAAGACGTTGGCACTAGAGTAGTTACACTAAGCTAGGTACTTGATTGATCGATATAACACTATAGCCTTTCAATAATAAATTCAACGATTTGTCGTAAGTTAGTAGACCACCTAAGTTTACATTCGAACCGAGACGGGGACGGCGTCCTCGAGAGTCAAGAGTAATATTGCTCACGTTTAGGAAGTACGTATACATGCGACATGATTAAAATCTGTTCGCAAATACTGAAGTTCATCTTTGGGTTGATCTGAGTTGATCTCATGTTCGAGTAAGTTATATATTAATCGTTGCTGATTTACCATAAAGACACATAGTTTAGCTCGGTGAGGTTTTAGAGAATGAATGAAAACAAGTTTAAATTTGATGTATATATTTTGGTTATGTGATACCACTCGCGTTAATGTCGTTTCTGGTAATCAATTAAGGCATCTCTTGCGAGTCGCAGAAAGAGTAGTACTTGAAAATGTATATGTAAGATTAAGAAGAGAATATTCAAACCTTATGGGCACAGAAGAGTACAAGGTTTTATGAACGAGAATATAGAAAATTCTAGGACAAATAATATATGTCCGGATATCTGACACACAACGTCCCAAACTAAACAATTACGCAATTTATTTAGGCATCACCATTAGATTGAATTTAGTTAGTTACTTTGTAAATACTCAAATACAAGAAGCTTTGTCTTATATTCGTAAAAACGAAGTTCAGATAGGTAAGCAGACCTCGATTTAAAGTAAATTAGGTTTATTATTACTTAGTCAACATTTCTTTCCTTCCTTAATCTTTAATAGAATTCCGAAAGTAAGTAAAGTAAAAATGTTTGAAATGCTCAGGATTTCTGCTCTTTTAGTTAATATATGGTCTATAGAAAGCGGAAATTTCTTTTATCTCAGAGCTGTGAGTGTATATGTACGTATGGTACGTACTTGTAAAGACGGAACGTGTAGTTCAACTTTGATTCAAGTCTTGGGAACGGTTTTTTCTTGGGAAATTTAGTACTGATCTCTCAGGCCGATACTAAGTTTTCAATACCACCTACTATAGAGGCAAGACCATATACTTCTGCATTACTAAAATGCATGTGTGTATTCCAGCAAAACTACCCTGACTGGCGATCTCGGGCGTTCTACTAAGAACTCTGGCAATGTGATTTCAGGCTCCCAAGGGGTATAAGACCAATCTGTTTTTATTCAGCGTAAAAATAACCAACTAAACGCTTGTGTGAATTCATTTCGATAGAGTATAGAGTACTATTCGAACTTCCATCTTCTTGATCATAAGTCTGAACTCATTGCGATTGTACCGCCACTTTACAGCAGTAACTGTTAACGTTTTGTTCTATATTACAGTCTGTCAATGAGCCCGATGAGGTTTGACTAATAATATTAATAATAGTGTTACAGATAATACACTCTCTTGGTGTCCAAATGTGCAAATAAGATAAAGAGAGAACTATCTATCAGTCTCTAATGGCGAAATTGTTGTAAGCTGGTAAGAACGTCAGTACAGATAATAATAATAATCATTTATTTGCCAGAATGTAGGTGTACAAAGTATGATCTTAAAATTAAAACATGTCCCATTTACATCCTACCAATATATACATGGTGTGCAAATATTACCTCCTGTCCTCTCGATGTCACATAAATTCTTTCAAGTCGTAAAACATTTCTCTTTCAACCACTGTGTTAAGTTTGAACTAAATTTATTTAGAGGTAGCTTTTTAAAGTAAATCAATATATATATAAAGCAATGTCACTTTTCGTTGTAGTTTTATAACTCAAGAACGGGTTCACCTATCCAAACCAAATGTTTAGGCTTTGTTTGGACTATTTAGTAGATGGTTCATGTGAAGTTTGCACAAAATCGGTAGAGCGGTTCTTCATTTATCACATTTTTTGTAATAACCGACAAACAAGCATTTACATAAGAGTTCCTCTTAAACATTTCGATATAGATTGTATACATGTGCTACTAGTAAATTAATTTAACAGTTAATCCCTTGCAACTCGACTTTATTGTTGAGAGTAACAGTATAATCTAGCACTACAAATGAGCGTCATCTAACGAACAGTAGTCGAAATTCGTAGTAGACTGCTGACACTGCATGGTGCAATGAAAGATTTTCTAATCGCGGTCTCTGCTCTGACACCTAAATGTATGCAATACTATAGCCAATATTCAATTTAGTACTTTACAATACTACACAATTTATTTTGACTTCACTAATATGTTTTACGTGTATGACGGTGAAGATCGATATCATTCGCAGCCTGGTGATATCTGTTCTCTTTAATCTGCCTGTTGTCCATCACTGTTGATGCATGCGAATGACATTCGTATACGGATTAATTCGTTCGGAAAATAATATGGGAAGTATTTTTGGTTTGTAGTTTACACAGGATTGTGTTGGACTTATGCGGGCTTGTTTGTTAACGAATTCAAAAGGCGAAGTGGTTTTTGGTCGTGTAATGTATTTTGAAAGTTTCTTTGGACAGAGGGAAAAGGCCGTTCTCGATTATAAGTATAGGCAATGTATCCATACGTTGTCTACATAACGTATCATGTGAGTTATTTCTTTCTATAATTTAATACCTTTGTTCTTTTGTGCATAATAAAGATTATTTATGAATATATAAATATAGATATAGAAATATACTAGTGGTTGCCCGCGGCTCCACCCGCGTATATGTCGGTTGTCGCGGCAAATAGTAGCCTATGTGTTATTCTGTTGTATAAGCTATATAACTGTAAAGTTTCATCCAAATCCGTTCAGTAGTTTTTGCGTGAAAGAGTAACAAACATCCATCCATCCATCCATACTTACAAACTTTCGCGTTTATAATATTAGTATAGAAGTATAAATATAGATATTAAACTATGGTAGTCATAACTTTACTTAAACTGCCTCGTTGGTCTTGCAGTTGACGTATACGACTGCCGATCAAGAGATCTCGGGTTCGAATCCCGGGTCGGGCCAAAAGCGTTATTGAGTTTTTCTGATTATAAAAATACTTAATAACAGCTCGGAGTTTGGAAGTTGCATTAGTTATGGGAGTGTCTAATTCCTCGTGCCTCGGAGAACACGTAAGAGAGAGAAAGGGAACAGAGAGTGTACCTGTGTTTGCGCACACACTTGTATATTAGGAGGGAGTTAGGGGGTGGGGGGTTGGGGTATGGGCACTAATTCACACCGGTTTTCTGTGAGGCCGTGGTGTCACTCCGGTCGAGCCGGCCCATTCATGCCGAAGCGTGGCTCTCTCACGGTTATTATTAACTCCTGCGTAGTTGGCTGGTCTCCGTTGAGATTGGCTGCCGTGGCCGGTATAGGCTAGGAGAACATGAGTCATAACTTTATAATTGCACAGGAATTATAAGATAAACTAAATAAAAATATGTAACAATGTTTGAATTCTCAATAAAACTGGTAGGCATCCAACTCTTGCTTTGCTGCCAGCACCACTGACGATTGAACTAGTAGGCCAGTTAAAATTGTAGACGTATCAATATAATGATTATTTAAGAAATACTTTTTCCCTTGTTTGAAGTGAAGACAAGTGGATAAAGCTTTTGAAGTGTCTGATTTGATACTTTTGCACGGATGCTTTAAGAAGCTTGTTTTTACCTACTGTTGCTTTAACCTACTGAATAGCGGCTATTACTAAGAGATTTAAAAAAAGTTCTTATTTAAATATAAATACAGAATATATTATTGATTATTGCCGTTAGTCGTGAAATACTTGTAAAAGAATACTCGTAACTATGTTTTGTTTTTATGTAAGTGATTCAGATTGAAGTGGTTCTCATGAGTCATGCTATCACAGAATTGTATGTTTATTGCTAAGCACACAACTGTCTAGACAAATAAATATTCCCTCACATGCTCTTGTTTAATACACACATCAAAAGTGTCTAGGGATCAACATATGTGTCTAGGGATCAACATATATTTTTGCAATAACTTTTCTCCTGATTAATATTAATTACAATTTTCTTTAAGGATTCATCAAATAAAGTGTTTTCGTTTGTCACAGTAACGATAAACCAAGTCACCTTTGCATTAATAAAGAAATTTGCCATTTTCCTAATAAAGGGACTTTTGACATTTGAACCACTAACATTAAAGTTCGAAAAAAAGACTGAAATAACAGTTTTCTTTAAAATTTTATTAGGTAACTTAAACAATTAATAATCCGTGTTTCTACCGCGAACACTAACAACACAAGAATCGGTTTGGCATACTCAAAATGAGTTCATCCAAATCACGCTGTGGAATGGCCGCCCATGTTCGTTGCAACAACAAAAAAAGGTCTTCTGCGACTGGATACCCTCCATATTCGGCAGAGCTCTTCTCTGTAGCATATCCCATGCATGCTCAATCGGGTTCAAGTCTGGCGACTGAGCAGGCCAGGGCCAAAGCCACATCTCAATCTCAAGAAATCCGCATAAAAATGCTTGATCCCTAGACACTTTTGATGTGTGTATATTATGAGCAGTCTAGATGGTTATATTTAACTAAGAAAATACCAATAGTATTTGATGAATAAATAGTTTATTTGTTTTAAATATTTCGACGGCCTCGGTGACTCAGTGGTAGCATATCCGACTACTGTATACCATTATAAACACGACTGCATTTACACAACTACACAGACAACTATTTATACATTGATATCTATAACTTCAGTCTTATAATTATTTTTACGGGAATTAACGCGATCACTTATTTAATTATTTTTTTCAGACATCTAACACACAACGCCGTCTACTCCCAAGCTAAGCAGAGCTTGTGTTATGGCTACTAGACAACTGATACAAATACATATATACTTTTTTTTTAAATACATACATAGAAAACACCCAAACTCCGAAACAAATATTTGTTGATCATACAAACATTTGGTCCAACCCGGGAATCGAACCCAAGACCTCCTTGTCAGCAGTCGCACACGCCAACTGCGAGACCAACGAGGCAGTCAGTATTACAGTACTACATTATTACATACCTCTGATTAGCCTGACGTTTCGACCAGGTTGCACTGGCTGTAGTCACAGTCAGCCTGTGACCACAGTCACCTTTAAATAAGTGATCACGTTAATTCCCGTAAAAATAATATTATTATGTCATGCAATGCGAAAGTTTAAAAGTTCTAACTTTAGTATATTTAGCTTTGTGACTGTTTTCTTTGTTTCTTAATTTATGTTGTAATTTTGCCTAATGAAAAGGTTTCATTGCAAGGATTGTCTTTAAAGAGGACGTCCTTCGAGATTATTGTCAAACGAAACTGATATCAAATTTAATAACGAATTTAACCTGGTCTATTGCTCTGGTGGTCGGTACTCGATCGGTACTCTTGACTCCAAGGAGTATAAATCATTGTATGATGTATATGATCATATGTGACAGTTAATGTTTCTAAATATATAATTATGTTTATCTGAAAACCATAGTACAGGTTCTGCGAAACCTGATCAAAACTACCGCGTGGTTCATGTGTAAAATGTATTAACTTACGTTTATATTCGTAACTAGTTTTATAAATAAAAAACAACACTGAATCATTATTTCAGTCACATTCGATACGTCACGCGTCTATACCGGTACACAACATATTTTCGCAAACTATAAATCGAGAAATAATTTATCAAAAAAAAACGATTTTTCCCACCTCGGTCCGGTGTCGCCGCCATTTTTCTTCGTCAACATTTTTCTCAAAGTTCACAGCATAAATATTAATGGCCGCTACATATTTATGCGTCCCCGACTCGCTGTTTTTATTTAATTCAATTATTTCCACGATTTAGCCCACTCGGTACTTCCCTTAGCATTTTCTGGGAAATGTTTTACGGGTTTTTGTTTTATAGTAATTTCTGTTGACTCAGTTGTTTTTGCCGAGGTACAGATTGGACCAACAAAACAAAAATATTTAAGATTCATAACAGAACTAGCTGCTCGTCGTGTCTTTGTTTGAGTTAGTGGAAATTCAGGAGTCTCTTGGTGAAAACTAATTTCTTTTGGGTTGGAAGTTTTTTTTTTATGTATGGCCCGCCAAAATGACTTTACTCTGTCTGATGTAAAGCATAAGCAGAATCTAAGAGTCACCATACTCATTGCGAGTGCAGACAATACAGCATGGCGACCCACACCATGGCGGCCTAGTGATGCTTCTGCATCTTTTAGTCTAGTCAACAAGTATGGAACTTGTTGACTAGACTATTTGGGCCTCCAGTCTCGCACTCATCAACGAAACACGACAGCACGATCGCTGTCATTTTACGTTGATTTTCTGTGCGAGGGTAGTACCGCCCCGGTCGAGCCGGCCCATTCGTGCTGAAATCAGCGTGGCTCTACTACCTACTATTTCGTTCTATTCATTAAATTCATATCCAATAATGAAGTAATTAATTTAATTAATTAATCATCGTAATAATGTCCTACTTGAAAGTGTCATTTATGCACAGCAATGGAGCACAGTTTAACAAATGTTATAATTTCGGTACAAATGCAAAAGCAATTTAACTTATCAACTTAAATATTTACTTTATTAAATAACTTTTCTTGAGAAATAAACATTCGTTGTAAAATGTACTAAGCGATATATATAGCGAATAACTTTAGTGCTTAAACATACGATTAGTAGGAAAACTCGATTTCAATCGTTTCCCCACTTCACTTTTAACTAAAAAACGCTCTAATCAAACAATATATATCTCAAAAAGAATATATATGTACATATATATGTATAAGAAATGATTGTAGGGTGTAACCAAGGATTTCGTAAATATCGTTCGGTCGTAAAGTTATCTGGGGATTGCGGCGTGTTGATACACTCGACGATTTTCGTCGAATTCAGCTGAATTTTTGGGGTTTAGGGATGTGACTCAAAATAAAAACTGTCTGTGACTTCAGTATATATACTAAAATTGAAGATGTTGACTCAGAACTCGAGAGATAGTTTGTGCTTTGTAGTGAAATGTGAACATTTTGAGAAGGGAAAGACGAAACTGTTTATTGTTTTGGTTGAATAGCTTGATCTGTGTTTTACTTAATAGCTTCTACTCTGAATCCGATAGATTAAATGACTATTTTGTCAATCAACAATTATTTTGATAAAAATAGCTTATGTGCTTTTTAGACTATTATCTATCTCTGCGATACGTTTTAACCAGTTAGTTCAGTTATTTTAGCGTAATTGAGTACTAAACATACATTCATGATATCATTTCCTCGTCTATAATTTAGAAAAGAAAATCTCCTTGTGTAGGAGAGGCCTAAGGCTGATAGTAGACTGTTAAAAGCTCATAATGATACAATATTAATCTATAGGTATACTATGACTAACTGATTCGTTCACACAGAGACTAAGCTGCTGGAGTTTTAAACTTAAAATTTTCGAAATTTTACCTATAAGGGGTTCAATGAAGGATAAAAGTTAGAAACACGACCTACGAAACGAATAATCTCGCGAGCAAAACCACGGGCATCAGCTAAGATAACATAAAAGTCAGATGGTTACAGCTAAGGGTCATTATACTCATGTATAACTAACATGTTACTAGAGAGTTCGACGATACGAAGTAGTGTACAACAAGACTAAGTATTTGACCAAACATTGGACCCAATCTGTCCTAAGTAAACATTATTTTTTACGCGTGGAAATCGGTTTTCGTCGGTAAAATTACCGCGACCTCAGTAAATTAGGGGCCTTTCGGTAAATCAGGGACTTAATGTGACCTCGCCAAGTGCTTTTGCAATTAAACTCAATTTTGAGGTTAAGTTTTTCTAAAGAATATTCTCATCAATTTTAACGGAAAATTATTTTGTTATAAAATGTACTTAAATGTTGTATTTATTTTAGATCATCGGTTTATGAGTTAGTGTAGTGTGTGTAGCAACTCAATCACAAGTTTTTTAATAACAAATAAAGAGACATTTGACCGTAAAATTTGTGACGAAACATTTTATAAAGGTATCATTGCAAAAAAAAAGTATGTAAAAAACCCCCTATTCATAACGGAAGTCGAAAAAGAAATTTACTAGACAGACAATTACTGTATTGTACAGATAACCTCATAAACCATGGCATGAAATACATATGTATGATGTAGTAAAAAACCGAATATATGTAACTGTGTACGGTGTTTTACACTTGTATTATCATATATTTAATAATAAAATTTGTTGCTGTCTTTCTTGTTTTAAGGCCTCAAGAGAAAATAAAGTTTATGATCAAGTTAGGTTAAGTACTTGTGTATGCTGGAGCCGATTTTTATTTATTTATTTAATGTTGGCAAAATAATTTACTATGTTATCAGGAACGATATTTTTATGAGGTTGTTGTTTTTCATGTTTTATTTATGTTATATTTATTCATGTCTTCAAAACGATGGCACAAGCAGAGGTGTTGTATAGTGTTTTTTTTCAATCAGTGAGTGAATTTGCTGTAGTTCTAATCTCTCCTGGGTTTACAAGGAGAACGGCATCGCGTTTATGACCATTGAGTTGATTGATGGTTTCCATCGGCAGCTGTAGTTCTTTACAAGTAGGCAACCCGTCTACTGGTGTACCCTCCTATATCAAAAGAAAGCTAATTTTGAAACGTTATAAAATTTATCTAGTAAAGTAACTATACTCTGCGCTGTAGCTTGGTGCGGCATTTATTTGTAGACTAGAACATTCTGGTTGGTTTAATTTAATTTACTACAGTTATTAATGATTTAATATATTGCAAATGTGGTACAGCTGAAATACTAAGTCACAATTTGTAAATCGCGGCAACTTTCAAGAGTGAAACGAAATGTTACTGAAACTGTCACGCATCATGCTACAGCGCAAAGAGTATAATATATTTTCAATTAAGAACCTTCACTCTTATTCAGTCTTTATTGCTTCCAAGATTATTTGGGGTCGGCTACTAGTTCAATCAGTTTTACCTGAATATGAGATTTTACACGGAAAGATTGGCATTGGACCAGCGCTACCCTGAGATTGAACTGAATTCGAAGGTTGAACTACTTGTCGGTATATTTGAGACCACTGACTTCCTAATAACGATATCCATACATGTTTATGACAACCGAGACCGAAAGCGTAACGTGCTCTCCGAGGCACAGGTGTAAAGCACTGCTGTACTTTCAAACTCCGCGCCATTCTTCTTCTTACTAGCCTTCATTATTCCCAAGATTTGGGGTCGGCTACTAGTTCAACCGGTTTTACCTGAATATCAGATTTTACACGTAGCGACTGGCATCGGACCTCCGCAACCCTGAGGGCGAACTAAATTCGATGATTGAACTAGTTGTCAGTATATTTGAGGGCACTGACTTCCCAATAACGATTGCCATAGATGTTCATGACAACCGGGACCGACGGTTTAACGTGCTCTCCGAAGCACGGCCGGGAAACACCGCCATCTTCCTTACTTCGGGCTGCTATTAAGAATTTCTTGTAAGAAAAACCCAACAGCAGTCCGACCCAGGAATCGAACCCGAGACCTCTTGATCTGCAGTTACTTACGCTAACCACTAGACCAACGAGGCAGTCAAACTCCGCACCGTTATTAAGAATTATTTGTAAGAAAACCCAACAACACTTTTAACCTCACCCGTGGATCTAAACCAAAATCGATCGGTAGTTGCATACGTTAACCGCTAGACCTCGTTGGTTAGCAGTCTTAATTCTTATTAACTTATTGAATTTTATTGTAATTAACTCGCAATCCACCCACCATCTAATAAGAGAGAATTAATTCAGCAAGTGCATGATAATGTGTCCTTTTTATCGCTCGCACGTTTCATATACGACGTTGCACGTTCTCCATTTAAACACCGATGGAGTATAATCTAATTAGTTAATATAAAATCAACATATCGCTTGGAAGTCGCATTAAGATGTAGTAAAGTGGTCTTTTTCACAAAATTACAGCCATAAAAGTGGGATAGAAGTGCTTGAGGAATTTTAATTGAGTTTCCCTTTTTAAGGAATGGTACAAGTTACGGAAGCGAGCGTGATCTGGATGCAAATGAGAGGAGTGCAGCCAGTAATTCGGACGGAACATATTATATGCGTACCTGTAACTGTTACTGGGAAGTCCAATTCCAATATTATACTGACTGAGACTGGTCTGGTTGGATTGGACTGGACTGACCAACTATACGATTGATATAGTGATTTAAGCCGTCACCTTGCCGATTCCAATAGCGCTGAGTGATGAGGATTCGATCCTACATGGACAATACTTTGTGTGATCTACAAATTGTTGTTTAGAGTCTGAATGTTTTTGTGTCCATTTAACTAATGTTTTGCAAATATTAGAACAGGATACACTTTTAGTGCGCGAGATGTCTTCAAAAAATATTATACAATCCAATACAATTATTTATGATTTTATAATCAGTACATGCAATGAAAATTTTGCGTTAATGACTTCTCACTTTAAGATACATTAAATTAATTAATAACAATGGAATTGAGTATCATCATCAACCTATAGCAGTCCACTGCTGGACATAGGTCTCTCCAATAGCCACTTAGTTCGATCCTTGGTATCTCGCATCCAGCTCCTAGCAGCCATCTTGCGCAAATCATCACTACACCTGGACAATTGACGTCCTACAGTGCGTTTGTCGAGACGTGGTCTGAGCCCGTTCACCCAAACGGTTATTAGTTCTGCGTCTAGTATGAATTGAAATTAAGTATAAATTGTAAATATTTCTTATAGAATTTGAAGAAAACAAGCAGATAGATTAATTATCAGATGATAAGTGGGTGCCGGCGCCTATAAACACCAGCAATTCGTTTTTATACTAATTTCGAATGCAAATAATGACATTTACAAAAAACGTGACATTTCTATAGATTAAATATTATTTTATAAAAAGGAATGTAAAAGGTTTTGTCATCTAATATCTGTAGAATGAAGTCTGAGTGATCAATAGGTCAAAAGGTCAATACATTCATAGGTCGTGGGTGGAAGCCCTAAGGGTAGGATCGCGACCTTCAATTATTGTGTCAATATACCCGCTCTTATTCAAAGGAGTTAATATTAGTTATCATGTAATAACTCTTTCGTTTTAGAAGTTTGCAAGCTATAATGGGCTTATGAGATTTTTTTTTTCTGTAATAAAATTAGTGGTAGTTTGTATTGAAATATATGATTTTTGTTTCCTCAATTAATGTGATTTGTTTGTTGTCATTATTAAGTAGTAGTTACAACGATATAAAAATGTTGTTTTCGGTTCGTTACAATCAAATAAAGTGAAAATCAATTCGAACAGTTTCATTAATAACCTTGATATATGATCATTCTGACATTCTTACCTTATAGTTTTGCTGTAGTTGGTATTTATAATAATATTATTTCGGACATCTAACACACAGCGCCATCTAGTCCCAAACTAAACAGAAATTGTACTATGGGTGCTAGATAACTGGTACAAATATATAAAAATATAAAAATACATATTTTACATAGAAAACGCCCTAGCTCCGAAACAAACATTCTCAGATCATACTAACATTTGATCCGATCCGGGAATCGAACCCGAGACCTCAAGCACAGGAGTCGGATACATTACCACTATGCTACCGAGACAGTCAACATTTGTAAAATTGGCCAATACGTCTAGTAGTTAGGGTTTATTTATCTACAAACTATCGTCAAACTGTAGATTAATTTATTATTGTTAGACATGGAATTAGAAAATTGTTTTATAAATCGCTTTATCTTTGCTTCCCGCTACCTCTTGTAATTTGCGCCTGAATAACCAGCGAGGGTTCCCGAACAAGATGGTGTCCACGAAATATTGCGTCGTTAATACAAAAATTCCCGTTTTCCTCTTAAATCCTGACCAGAACAGGCCCAAACAATTCCACCTCAATGGAATTGTTTTTAAACTTTATGCGATCGTTTAAAGTCTACAAAAAGCTTTTTTATGTGATTTAAATTGGACCTAATAAAATAGAAGGGAGTGATGAATGATAAGGAAGAATAGATACTTAAGTTTGAAAATATTTTATTGCGTTATCCAGTGATTACAACTGTCGGAAGGATCACTGTTTTTATTGCGTTATCCAGTGATTACAACTGTCGGAAGGATCACAGTGGCAAAATATGGATGTTTTTTACGCCTTTTGAAGATGGCAGGCTATGTGTGTAATATTAATAACTATCATAAACATCCTATAAACGGTCGTCTGATCTTAAACTAAGTCTCAAAAGCATCTCACTAGGCCGCCATAGTATGGATCACCATGCTGCATTGTCCATTTGCAATGAGGATGGACACCACCACTCTTGGATTCTGCTCATGACTTCCAACAGGCAGAGTACAGTAATTTTAGCAGCTCTTCCATAAAAAACGAGCCTGTACTATGTCAAACAAACTGTTGACAAACCTTTTATGAATTTTTAAATTAAAGCGAATAGATTTTGTTTTTTGGAAGTGTATGTATAATATATATTTTATTTTATACATTTATATATATATTATATATTTTATTTGTGTATATGTATTTATTTTATTTACTTGTATTAGTATCTATAATAATATTTATTTTGTCATTTACTTTTATCGAATTCACTTAAAATTCTTAACATTTTATTTTTTCTGCTAATACTGCCCATGAATTCGTTTATTTTTATTATTTTTTTACAATCTTTTTTTTCCATCCCAAGGTTGCCTGGAAGAAATTGCTTTTTAGCAATAAGGCCGCTATTTGTACATGGTAATTTATTTGATTTGTTATTTTTATGTAAACTGTAATATCTTGTGTACAATAAAGTTTATTCTATTCTATTCTATTCTAGATAAAATATACCTACAAAATAAATAATCTGGTTCACCATACAAGACTAGGTTTAGATGCGACGTTCAATATTCAAAAAAGCGGCCAAGTGCGAGTCAGACTCGCCCATGAAGGGTTCCGCAGCAGCAAGTAACATAATGTAATTTTTATTTTATTTTTATATTTATGTTGATTGAATGAAAGGTAAATTGCAGCTTACGATATATGACCTATTAAAAAAAAACTACTTACTAGATTTCGTTCAAACCAATTTTCGGTGGAAGTTTGCATGATAATGTACATCATATATATTTTTTAGATTTATCATGCTCTTATTTTAGAAGTTACAGGGGGGGGGGGGCACACATTTTACCACTTTGGAAGTGTCTCTCGCGCAAACTATTTAGTTAAGAAAAAAATGATATTAGAAAGCTCAATATCATTTTCAAAGACCTATCGATAGATACCCCACACGTACGGGTTTGATGAATTTTTTTTTTTGTGTTTCAGTTCTTAGTATGGGGACCCCCATTAATTTTTTTTTTCTTTTTTTGTGTGAAATCTTAATGCGGTTCACAAAATACATCTACTTACCAAGTTTCAACATTATAGGTCTCATAGTATCGGAAAAAATGGCTGTGACATACGGACGGACAGACAGACGGACAGACAGACAGTCATGACGAATCTATAAGGGTTCCGTTTTTTGCCTTTGGCACGGAACCCTAAAAAGCGGCCAAGTGCGAGTCGGACTCGCCCATGAAGGGTTCCGAAGCAGCAAGTAACATAGTATAAACGTTCTTGTAGTTCGTTGTGACTTTGATCGATGTTTTTAATAATAGTGTTTTTTTTTGCGGTTTACCATTTATGAGGTATTAAAAAAAAATACTTACTAGATCACGTTCAAACCAATTTTCGGTGAAAGTTTGCATAGTAAGGTAGATAATAGATTTTTTTTTAGTTTTATCATTCTCTTATTTAAGAAGTTACAGGGACACACACACACACACATTTTACCACTTTGGAAGTGTCTCTGGCGCAAAATAATTAGTTTAGAAAAAAATGATTTTAGAAACCTCAATACCATTTTCGAAGACCTATCCATAGATACCCTACACGTATGCGTTTGATGAAAAAAAATAATTTAAGTTTCAGTTCTAAGTATGGGGACCCCTAAATTTTTTTTTATTTTTTTATTTTTGTGTGAAATTCTTAATGCGGTTCATAAAATACATCTACTTACCAGGTTTCAACAGTATAGTTCTTATAGTTTCGGATAAAGTGGCTGTGACATACGGACGGACAGATAGACAGACATGACGAATCTATAAGGGTTACGTTTTTTGCCTTTGGCACGGAACCCTAAAAAGTAGATGCAGAACTTTTATTTCTCAGTACTTATGTATAACTTGTGTGTAACTTATGTATTTTCTTACATGCAGGGTCTGAATATGTTTATTTATTTTAAAACTAGTATGCAAAATAAAAAGTGAACACTAATTTTATAAACAGTTTAACTTGTAACAATTTACTAGCGATATACAGGCCGTTTACATAATATAGTACTCCTTTGTGCAAATTCAAAGCATATGCAAACAAGCCGTCCATTTTTATTATGGAGCCAAATTACCTATATTTGTTAACACAACATGTGGCGGCCGGAGCTCCAAAAATAGTTTAAACAATGCTATGTTTTGCTGCACTGCAATACCTTTATGAATATAAACTAGGAAACTCTGCAAATTCTATTATTTATTTCATTTGAGAAACCATTTGGGTCCGAGGTAATGTTTTGCCAACATTTGCCGCCATACGAAATGTAGATAATACATGTTAAAACTTCAATTGCGCTGCAAATGGGTCGGTGCTTTGTGCAGTAACAGTCTTTGTTCTGTTTCCATTGTAAGACATAAACGTCGATTTTTAAGTAATGAACTAAAGAATAATATTTAAGAAGAATACACTACTATTTTATATTAGTTTTGATAAACTTATACACGGCCTTTTAGTTAGTTAGCGAGTAATACTTCATGTAAATATTATCATATTTTTCTTTACGTGAATGGTTTCTAAATGTCTGAACCAGTTGTTCCATCGAGTAGTTCTAATATAACATTTCTTCTTCGGTTTCCTTTTAATTTTTTTCTATCCTAACTTTGTCCTGACAATTACAAATATTTAAAAAAAAAACAATTTAGTGCAGTCGATCAGAAGTTATGCGCTTACACATATTTCGGTTATTCATTTTTATTTATATAGATTAATATTATATCAAACCAATTATGATATGAAGATACACAAACTTTCGGAAAGCACTGGCTTCGATAAGTTAGTGATATTCCAATCGCTCATAAAAAATCACATTTTAGAAAGATTTACACTTTTTTCATTCGGTCTGAGTTAGAAAACTTTTCATAGATATTTTCATGCGCGTTCCGAACAGATTTCTTTCTTTTAAACCGACTTCCGAAAGGAGGAGGTTCTCAATTTCACCGGTTTTTTTTATTTTTTTTTGTTTTATGTATGTACATCGATTACTCCGTCAATTGTGGACCAATTTTGAAAATTATTTTTGTATTCGAAAGGGTATGCTCCCCATGTGGTCCCATGGCCACCATATCAGGATCTGATGATGGGATCCTAAGGAAATCGAAGGAAACCCTCAAATTTACGTGAGCGCCTGCAATGAAGTTTCGAGCAATTGTCTGCCAACCTTCATATTCTGTAGACATCATTAAATTTTAAATGAAATGATGATGAGAGACTTGAGAAAGACTAAAAAGCGAAAAATAAAAAAAATACTTCGTTTAAAAAAACCGACTTCAAAAACTAAAAAGTATAAAATAACTTAATTTGTATGTGCTACCTACTCATAGGTTTGAAGTCTGTGCCAAGACAAAATGTAGGTACCGCACTCGCCGCGCGTGACCTTGAGCGAGATAGCTGCTCTTCGCGTTGAACAAAACAACCGAAGCGTCTTTGACGTTCGTCTCGAAATATAGCGAGTGTGGTACCTACTATTCCATTGGCTTGGCACTGACTTCAAACCTATGAATAGGCAGCACATACAAATTAAGTTATTTTATACTTTTTAGTTTTTGAAGTCGGTTTTTTTAAACGAAGTTTTCATTTTTTTTAATTCAACTCCCGCACTAGAAATAAATCCTGTGTCGCGGGGGACTTTACAAACACACATGAAACGGATACAAAGAACACTCAGACTCAGAACAACAATTTGTGGATCACACAAAGCGTTGTCCTACGTGGGATTTGAACCCACGACAAAGTAGGAAACGGCGTGGTGACCGCCAAACCACTAGGCCAAACGTGCAGTCTTATTTTTTTTTTACAGATTAAATGAATATAGACCTCTCTAGAAGTCAGCTTTTGACCTAGTGCATCAAGCTGGCTAGACGGTTTGGTATAGGGTTTTTATTTATGTAAGGCCCTTCCAAAATGACTTTACTCTGCCTGATGGAAAGCATAAGCAGAATCCAAGGGTTGTGGTCACCATACCAATTGGGAACGCATGCAATGCAACAATGCAGCATGGTGACCCTCACCATGGCGGCCTAGTGATGCTTCTGCATCATTGGGCCTCCGGTCTCGCAATCACCAACGAAACACGACAGCACGATTGCTGTTATTTTACGTTGATCTTCTGTGCGAGGGTAGAACCGGCACTGTCAAGCATGGGCATGCTTGACAAAGGTAGTAGAGCCACGCTGATTTCAGCACGAACGGGCGTTCGTGCTGAAATCAGCGTGGCTCTACTACCTTTGTTTTGGAATCGGGTAACTAGACTCATTAATGTCCCATTTCGAAAGTTCCTGAAAAGCCCTACTTGAAATAAAAGCTATTTGATTTTATTTACGTTTTCCTTCTCTTTGAGGTGCTGTTATTAGATGTACCTCATAAAAGTTGTTTCTAAGAACTTTTATGATGCTTCCTCATGTCTCTATGAGGTTGTGTCATCTATTTTAATATTCTTAATTAACCATAGTTATCCAAACGGCAATAATCTCGTGTCCCTGGTTGAACACCAACAAAGGATGCGATATGCGGAAGGGATCTTCATGTTTTAACCCCATTCTTTTAACAAAATTTAACCCTTAGAATATATTATAGCATACTTAACCAACTTCAAAATGGAGGAGGTTCTCAATTCGGATGTTTATATTTTTTTAATGGACACAATTTTTCTTCGAAAGACGTTTATTCCGAGATGTGTCCCATTTTAATTTTTAAATAGATCTGATGATGAGTTTCCGAGATAAACAACAAAACTCTCCATAAGATGACAACAAATCAACAGCGATTGCCCCTATAGCCCTATGCAACTTTTATGCATAAATGCTGTTTATGCAATTACATAGTATGGGTTTTTATTAGTTCACCTTTTTATAGGAAGTTTTTTTCTTTGTTTCTCATTATATGTTGCTGATAAGATACGAAAATTAAACACTCGCTATATATCGAGACGAACGTCAACGACGCTTCGGTTGTTTTGTTCAACGCGAAGAGCAGCTATCCCGCTCAAGGTCACGCGCGGCGAGTGCGGTACCTACATTTTGGCTTGGCACTGACTTCAAACCTATGAATAGGTAGCACATACAAATTAAGTTATTTTATACTTTTTAGTTTTGAAGTCGGTTTTTTTAAACGAAGTTTTTTTTTTATTTTTCGTTTTTTAGTCTTTCTCAAGTCTGTCATCATCATTTCATTTTAAATTTAATGATGTCTACAGAATATGAAGCCATGCAGACAATTGCTCGTAACTTCATTGCAGGCGCTCAAGTAAATTTGAGGGTTTCCTTCGATTTCCTTAGGATCCCATCATCAGATCCAGATATGGTGGCCATGGGACCACATGGGGAGCTTACCCTTTCGAATACAAAAGAATTTTCAAAATCGGCCCATAATTGACGGAGTAATCGATGTACATACATAAAAAAATAAAAAAAACCGATGATTTTGAGAACCACCTCCTTTTGGAAGTCGGTTAAAATTAAATATTTTAGGTCCTCTGAAGTTTGATAACTATCCTACTATGCCGAAGCCAAAATGAATTGTAATAATTTTGGCAGTTCATGTATGTTCCGCCACAGCGCCTAAACTACTGATCCGATTTTAATTAATGCGATGCCAATAGATTTTTAATATTGACCCAGGGAACATAGGCTTATTTATTACATATAACTATTTTATTTGTAGTTTTCAATGATTTGAATTTATTCATCAAAGACTTATAAAAATACCGTTGTGAATCGGCTTTAAACAAATAAGCTCGAAGTTGTTATTTTATATCGGATCAAATGTTTGTATGATCTGCAAATATTTGTTTCGGAGTTTGGGTGTTTTCTATGTACAATATATATGAATTTACAAAAGAAAAAGTATATATGTATTAATATCAGTTGTCCAGTACCCATAAAACAAGCTCTGCTTAGCTTGGTCCGTAATATTTATTTATTTATTTATATAAACAACGTTATGTTTTAATTAATAAATGTGCAGTGAACACTGAAATGCTCTTTTCCCTTATAATTCGCACCGCATACTCCACAACGGACGATGAATTCCGGTAAAATCTCGTTTCATAGCACTAAATTCTGCTAAAAACTAGTAAAAACCGGTATTCAAGTGGTAACTGCGTGAATCGTGACCTAGTTACAACTAGTTCGGGACGGTTTGGCTCGTTACTGGCGACAGAACACCACTAGAAGCACGTTCCTTTTCTGTTTGTCTTGTGTACTAAACTATTCAATTGTATGAGTTTTAAGGAGGCGGGTAAGTTTTGTCTTAACATTTTGAGTTTTAATCTCCACTAATGATTGTGAAGGATCATTTACTTCTATGCATATTTATGGTTAGGGTTTTTCTCCTATATTATTTACTGACTTCAATTACGGATTACAAGGCTCAGACTGACCGTTAAGAGTCAACCTAAATTACAAGTAGTAAGCCCTGATTTATTTGAGCTACTTAAGCATAGTTATCCATTTAATCCTAACAAGTGATCGCTCATCTTAATAATTTGTTCTATTATATGGAACTCCGAAATTTTTCATCAAATTTTATGACATAGGTACATTTTTGTTGAGAGTATACGTATTTATTTTTAAATCTGAGTACTTATTACCCGACTGCGAACGAAGGAGGGTTATGTTTTTCGAGTACATGTATGAATGGATACTTTTTTGGCACGCCCTAGCTAGAGCCTAAACGGCTTGTCGTATTTTTATGTAAGTGGTGTCAATAGATTTGTCTTAGTCGTGAGAGTGACGCTGGGTACATCAAAATAAATAAAAAAACGAAATAAAAAAATATTAAAAAAATATTTTTCTTTTCATTTCTTCAACTACTTTAATAAAGATGGCAGATATTGACGCAGTCGGTTTTTTTTTAATAATTCGTTACTTGTTTAATAAAATATATTGGTGATTAACGGTAAAAATATAAAAATAATTGCTCTATAAGATTGTACTTCCTTCATCTGTTTTAACTTTAAGATAGCGATAAACAAAATGGCTGCTAACATGTTAAAACGAGAGAAATGGATTCATCATTCTAAGATTTTTTAGGCTATTGCATAGCTTTTATCGCGGGCTTTGGCGCCTTTGTGCAGAAATTCCGTAACGTAACAAAAAAACCTGACACCCAAAGCTCGCATGTATCGAGACGAGCTGCTCCGAACGACGAATCAACGAATCTGTGTCACTGTCACGCACGAACATACTGCTTAAAAAAATATAATTGCATAAGTTGATAATAATGTTATGCAATAGCTTTACCGCGGCAGTCCCCGAGTGCCATACATTTTTTTTAATACAATAAAGTGTTGTGTTCGTCTGATTAATTCTTGGTATGCACAGTCATGGAATGCAACATGGAATAATTATATTATTGGTGTGAAATTTATATGCACTGGTATTGCGATTCCAATTAGTCATTTTCACTTCATAGATGGAAACTAATTCCCGGGAATAAACATGTTAAATATCTCATTAATAACTTATCAATTTATAACACTTATAATTTTTATTTACCCTCAAAACAGAAAGTCATATCTATAAAATAAATTATTCTGCTGTTCTCGAATAGTTACTATTTTTGTAACACCTTAAATCTGATTAAAACAGCTAGTTTACCTGCACCAAAGCCATATCTTCCAATAAAACGTTAAAAGAATTTTATTTCCAACGACGCATGTTGACTTTAAAACCATTTTACCAACATATGAAGCAACTTAATAGCCCAGACCAAAGTGGAATACGGACTTAGCTGAGAATGTAGCGCAGTGAGAACAGTTCTTTGCAAGTATAAGCAATATATCAGCGAAATCTTCTTTATCCGACCTCGGGAATAGGGCGACAATTTTTCAGTTAGTAGGGGGATCACAGAACACATATTCTCCTAGCGGAGAAGAAGTACAGCTTCATACAAAAAAAATGCTTACACGATAACACAGGGGATAATGTGTTAATTGAGATTAGCTGTACGGTTCGGTCTAAATGGTCATTTTGTAAATGAATTCCGTTTTTTTTTGTAAAACATATTGGAAGTAATAGTAAATTGTAGTTTAAATTATATAATTATAAGCAATGTTACGGAGATGATTATTGTAGAAAGCTCAAATGTTGTCTTCTTCGAATGAAAGAAGAAAAGATACAGAGAAAGAGAAAAAATACTTTGGTGTTACCAGCTTTTACGTACTTTTTAGCACCAAAAATAGCATTAAGTCGATTGTATGTTTTTTTTTATTACCGACTGTATTTTTAGTATGCAATATCAATCGTTGCCAGCGGGTTACACCCATTGATTTCGTCGTGGCACCGAGTGTCTAACCGATATATCCGATGAAATGTAGCTATTTGATTGTACTCACTACCCAAGTATATCAACATCTATTTCATAAATTTTAGTAAAGAAATAGTTGTAAAGTTAAAGCTATTAGCAATAAAAAAAGTAAAAACTGAAACCCAACTACGTAGTCGTAGATGGGTATTTTTTTTTTTCAATATGTGAGGTTGTTGATTTAAGAAAGCGTTTTTAATACTTTCGTGTGAACCCTAAAAAATATTACGAAGGCATTCAAATTCAGTTCAGCTAAATATGTGTCAAAGAAACAGGTCACCAAGACCATTTATTTTTGCGATATTAGTGTCAATATAAACGTACCAATGCTATTTATTCGGCAAATTGTACCCAGAATATTTATTTAATAACAAAAGCTTGGATACTCTGCAAAGCTGTGACCTGATTCTGTTCTATTTTCTTAGAACAAAGAAAATAGAATAAAGCACAATGTAGAGGATAATATGATATAATGCTCAGAGTTTATTCGGAACCTAGTTTAATATAACGTGTGGAGAACACAAATGCTCGTATTTTAAGGCTGTTTACTATAACTCGAACGCAGAGTTTTGTATTTATCCAAGAATTATATATTGATTTAAATGCTTAGATTTTAGTTTACAGTGCTGTTTTGTTTGTTCATTTTCCTTTATGATGTAATGATGATGATGATACGTGTGATGACGGATTAAACACGGATAGAGAGACTACTCCTGTTCATCCCGGACTAAGAAACAAACTACGGGAAAAACTTCACTGCCAAGAGAAAGAAAATTTGAGGCCTTGTTGCAACACCAGAGGCGTCACAAGTGCTTTGCTGGCCTTTGGGGGGATGGGAAGGGGGAGGAGTCGCATTTCAAAGTCGTTTGGTTGCCAAGGGGCTAGTTTTTAGTAGAAATTAATGGAGACGTTCCATTTTTTACAAGCTTTTTATTAACTTGTAATGTAATATTATGTATGTATGTTCCGGTGGAATCTTGCAACTCAATTTTGAAACAGATATCTTCAACCGATTTTGCTGAAATTTTGCAAGCATATGTATACAGCGTGACAATACATTTTTTTTTTTTATATATTTTAGCTGCCAAAATGACTCTGCCCTGCCTGATGGAAAGCACAAGCAGAATCCAAGAGTGGTGGTCACCATCCTCAATGTGAACAAGGAAAGTGCAGCATGGCGACCAGCACTATGGCGGCCTAGTGAGATGCTTTTTCACGCCCCGCTTAAAGGACCCGGGATCATAGTTGGACGGAAACACGTGCGCTGGTAGTGAGTTCCAAGTTTTAACCGATCGGCACAGGAAAGAAGAACCGAATCGATGAGTGCGAGAGCGTATGTCTTCCACTCTGAGGCGGTGACTTCTGAGGCTGGCACGTGTTGTCCTGTAGGGGAAAGGAGAAGGCGGGACTAGTTGGAAGAGTTCTTCAGAACACTCCCCATGATAAAGACGATAGAGGACTGCCATGGAGGCGATATCTCTACGCATATGCAGAGGCTCAAGGGACTCGGTGGCTTCAGGACTGCCGACAATTCGGATTGCTCGCCGCTGCAACCGGTCGAGAGCGTCGAACAGATACTGCGCGGCACCATCGCAAAGGTGAGAACAGTACTCCACGCACGAGCGAACCTGGGTCTTATAAAGAAGACACAGGTGCTCCGGCGAGAAGAACCGTCTCACCTTGTTTAGAACACCTAACTTCCGCGAGGCCGCCTTAGTGACGCCCTCAACGTACTTTTTTACATATTATTATGACATGGAGCTGATCTGATGCTGGAGCTGGAAGGTGGCCATAGGAACTCTGTAAAGAAACGTCGCAACATCATCGAGTGTGGACTCGTTTGATTCGTCTCAAGGCATTCCAATAAAAGCTTGTTTTTAATTATATAAAACGCAAAAGAATTAACGGGTTCTTGGAAGTCAGCGATAACCACCGGCCATGAACTCATTACCTACAAATAATAACACTAATTCTAAAGGCATCTTTCGACATGCTTAGCTCGTCTGGAGCCGTTGTTGAATCAGCATTGGAGCTAATTGCTGAGTCAGTTATAAATATACAAGTATTCTGATGAAATATTGTGTCTAGACTGGCTGAGAATAGCTAAAAATTGAGATTAATTTTATTCAGTAAAACTTATACTAACATTAATATGACTTGTGTGCCTTTGATAATCTTGTATCCCTCCTATGTATGATAAGTACTTTACAGTATTCAATATCAACATCCCTTAGTAGTGTACTGTCCATTGCTGGACATAGGCTTGTACTTAGGAACAAGGTTTAGGTCTACGATACACTCTCGCTCGAAGGGTACAGAATTACTTTAAATTAATGATCAATGACATCAAGATAAAAATTAAGGAAATTGAAGATTGGTCTTTCAAGCCGACAATACAGAAATATATTACATATTTCCAACAAACGCCAAACATATTAAAACAAATATGTAATATAAATTACTGGATTTTTAAAAGAAATAATCGGTCTAAAATTTTACATAATCTTCATAAGCTCATATTTATACCACCCTGGAACAAATTATGAACAGACAGTTTCATAATATATTTTTTACAGCTTCGACGTCTCTAATAAATTATCTTCTCAACTTTCAAGCTCGTTATAAAAATTGTGAATGGCAGTGCTCCCCTGGGAGCGAAATTTAAAAGTAATAATTTCACCGGCTTCTTGGCAACGTAAAGGAATTAAGTTCTTATTCCTTTTTACCTACGCGTACCGTTTATTAACTGTAAGATTATGATAATTTCAGAAACTTTGCGTTATTTTATGACGATTATACTGACAGAAATATATACAGTAATGCAGGTACGTAAATATTTTTTCCTGGCCAATGTTTTAACCAGTATAACCTGGCCGTATTGATAAAAGTCGGTCAGGTATATTAGTAATGCGATCAATCTTTCAGTTTGATCGTTGGACGTCAATAGTTTTATGGTGGATCTTTTTCTCTTTAAAAGACAACTCCCGCGTTAGGAATACATATCCTGTGCCGCAGGAAACTTTACAAATATACATGAAATGGATACAAAGCACACCCAAATTCAGAACAACAACTTAGGCAACACATTACCGTGGGAGAGCCACGCTTCAGCATGAATGGGCCGGCTCGACCGGAGTGATACCACGGCCTCACAGAAAACCGGTGTGAAATAGTGCTTGCGTTGTGTTTCACCGAGTGAGTGAAGATACCGGAGGCCCATACCTCAATCCCCTACCCCTACCTCCCTCCCTATGTCCAAAAGGCCGGCAACGCACTTGTGACGCTTCTGGTGTTGCAGGTGTCCATGGGCGGCGGTAATCGCTTACCATCAGGCGATACGTACGCTCGTTTACCTGCCTATTCCAAAAAAAATTATAAGTGTTGTACCATGTGGTGTTTGAACCCACAACACTCAGTACTGATCTCCCCGCACATGTGCTTGTTGCGTCTGCCTCTGCTACCGATCATGACACGGTCCTTCTGTATCTCGCCAAAAAGATACCTAAACCACGACGAATGAAAACTGTCATTCGGATTGATCACAGACAATTGGATGTAGACATGCAATGTATTGATTTTCAACCTATTTATAACACCCAAAATCCCCACTTGGCTGCAGACTATATGATCAGTGCAATTAAACAGGTCATCGAGTTAAATAGAAAAGTATATAAAGTCCCAAACCGTAAAAAAATTGTTAAAGAATGGATGACTCCCGGCCTTTTACGCTGTATACGGCATAGAGATCGCTTAAACCAAAAATCAAAAAATGAACCAAATAATTTAATCCTTAAAACTACTTACACGAGGTACTCAAAATTACATTTGACAAAGCTTGCATCGCTGATGCGGGAAATGATGCCAAGCAATTATGGACAGCTATTAACACCATTACAAATAGACTTAAAACAAGGGACTACAGAGAAGAACTACTCACTATATCTACCAGCAGAATCAGTTAATCAAATAAATAATTACTTTGCTAACATTGGTAAACATCTAGCTAAAAAGATCGTAAACGTGACAACTAGACAACCTTCGCCTATCATTGTCAATACCCCAAACTCCATGGGTCTTCTTCCAACAGATGAGGATGAAGTTGCAGGAATAATCATTGCCCTTCGTAGTGAATGTGCTGCGGGATGGGACCGAATACCTACCACCCTTTTAAAAAAACATATTGCTTTGCTTGTCCCACCACTGACGTACATCTGTATCCTCTCGATACACATAGGACAATTCCCCAGGACGTTAAAAAAATCCATAATCCATCCAATCTTCAAGAGTGGGGATAGGGGCAGTGTCAGTAACTATAGAACCAAGCAGTGTTGCCAACACTGTCTAAGGTACTGGAACGGATTATGAACCCGCAGACTTATCGACTACTTGTCAAGGAACAATATCCTATCTCCGACCCAATATGGGTTCAGACCTGGAAAGTCGGATGCGGTTCATGATCTTACCAATTACATTGTCACCAACCTGGATAATGGCCAAAAAGTCATAGGCATCTTCCTGGATCTGGCCAAGGTCTTTGACACGGTTTCTGTTCCTATGCTTATCAAGAAGATGGAATGCCTTGGAATTAGGGGTACTCCGCTACGGCTGTTCGAGGACTACCTTAGTGAGCGAACGCAGTGTGTTAAGATTGATGAATATGTTAGTGATGAGCGGTTGGTCTTATACGGAGTGGCTCAGGGTAGCATCATAGGACCGACCCTCTTCCTCATCTATATAAACGACCTGGGTTTGCTCACTCTCCCAAATGGTAAAGTGATTACGTTTGCAGATGATACTGCCCTTCTATTTAATGCTGACTCATGGAGTGACGTCTATAAATACGCGCAATCTGGGTTTGATATTGTGAGTGATTGGTTGCGGAAGAATGTACTCACCCTAAACGCATCAAAAACGCAATATGTAACATTTACAATTACACGCAAAACAGCACCAAACTTGTCAACACCACACTCGATCATAGCCCACTCCTGTCCTAAACTTCACAATAATACCTGCTCATGCTTACACCTACAAAAACCCGATGAGGTGAAATACCTTGGTGTAATACTGGATAGTCGCCTTCGTTTCCATGAGCATATATCTGCTCTCAGTAATAGGATGCAAAAATTGATCTACGTATTTAAAAACCTAAGAGAGGTGGCAGATGATAAGTTGAAACGATCTGTTTACTTCGCCCTTGCTCAATCTCTATTGACGTTCTGCATCACATCTTGGGGCGGTGCTCCAAAAAGCACTCTTCTTGAACTAGAAATAGCCCAAAGGGCAGTACTAAAAGTTTCAATGTTCCTACCGTTCACTTACCCTACCTCTCTCTTATACAAAAAGGCAAAAGGAGATACAATCCCGCTGAAACAAGTAAAGTCCAACTTAAAACCCTTTATTCAAAAAGATACTTCTGCTTCTTAGGGCCTTACTTCTATACTTATAATAAAAATGTAACAGGTCAAATTCTGTACATTGAAGATATTTTGAAATTTTTTTTTTGAGGGCTCTCTATAATCGATACTAAAGCCAAAACTGTAATTTTTTTCATTTTTGTCTGTCTGTCTGTCTGTCCGTCTGTCTGTCTGTCTGTCTGTCTGTCTGTCTGTATCTTGGCCGCGCATCACGTCGAAACTACTGAACGGATTGAAATGAAACTTGGCACGATTTGAGTTCATACTACGAGGTAGGACATAGGATACTTTTTATCCCGAAATTCAGCACGGTATCCTGGAGAGAGGGGATGAAAGTCAAAATATGTACTTGGTTGTAATTCAATAACACATAGTCCGATTTCATTCATTCTTTTTTTGCTAGACAGAAAAAAAAAAAGATAACGGGATAAGTGTTTTTTTTTGTCCGCGACTGTACACTGCCTGTGGGAAGCTGATACAGATATGTAAATATGGCGGTACGAAGTTCGCCGGGTCAGCTAGTATATAATAAAATAAATAAAATCTTATCCATTTTTGAACTACAAAAAATAAAATGTAAAATGAAAGTAACTGCTTGGCTCGCAGACTTAGACTATGATGACACTGAAAGGCTGCTTGTTGTCTTGACATAGATATGGTGTCGGTCACGGATATCCTACAGGGTCTTCAAATGCACATACACACACACACACACACACACATGCACTCATTATCATACACACAAACACATCCACCCACACAATTACTCACTTATATAATACAGGTACTTCTTTATATTCTCCAATTGTTCGACCACAACTGATCATTGTAAGAAACCTACACTTAATGTAAAATTTAACGGAGGGGATCCTGGTGTCCTGAAACACAGGCTACGTGCCTAGCTTAGGCACCAGTCTCCCACAGTATGAAACTTAATCTTAATATTTATGTGTAAGCTGTAATTTAAAAAAATGTATTGTGGCGAGTAAATAAACGTTTATTATTATTATTATAGTACAGTAGAAAACGGCGTGGCGAGCGCCAACTTTACAGTTTTTTTCTTTCTTTAACCACTATATATATCACTATTGATCCACACTCACATCCTTTGTGTCCGTTTCATGTTTGTTTGTAAAGTCCCCCGCGACACAAGATTTATTCCTAGTGCGGGAGTTGTCTATATAAAAAAAAATAGTAAACGAAAATCTTTTTTTTTGTTTTATTAAAAAATTTAGAGTAGGTATCTGATTTCCCGTAATGTTATTGCTAATAACAAAGTACCCTTGTAGAACTTTTTTACTTGGCCTTGTTATGAGTAAAATTAACATAATTTACATGTGCAATCACGAAGCTTTAATGAAAGCCCATGGCTCAGTGGTAGCCCAGTAGGGTAACACGTTGCAAGTTAAGTAATCATAACCAGGTCAGTGTACAGATAGGTGATCATTCTTAACCCATTAAGACTCCTCCCGTGCCTCGGAGAATACGTTAAGTCGTCGGTCCTGTTTGCCATTAGAACGTATTTTGCAATCGCGTCTTTTGCAATTTGCCGTGGGATACCACGGCCTCATAGAAAACCGGTGTAAAATAGCGCTTGCGCTGTGCTTCACCGAGTAAGTGAGAATACCGGAGACCTATATATATTTAAATATATAAAAAATCACTAAGTGACAACAGTTTTTTTTAAAAGCTCCTTGATACCGACGTTCTAATGCACTAAGGATGGTTCAATCAATATTGTATGATTATTTATTTTACTGTTTCTAGTATTCGCTTTGGTTTTTTCATTTTTCGTTGCTCGGAATGGCTTTAAGTATTTGCAGTTATAAGCTTAGTTCTAATACCGAAAAAAATTGTATTACTGTCTACATAATTATTTTAGCAAGACATTTACATTTCACTAATAACATTTCAATTTATCAAATATTGTCAAAATACTTATAAAACTTATTAAGAATTGAAATAGATTAGCGTTCAGTTATTACAGAACACGTCAGATATTGTTAAATCAAGTTAACTTTTCGAAGGTAAAAAATATTCAGAATCAGTGATGAAATGTAAATGAGGCTTAAAATGTCGACATTTGTAAAATGTAAGTTTTTTTTTTAAAAGTTATTTAAGTGTTTTTATTTAAGTTTTTATTTAGCGTCATTATCTTCTTACACTTTTTCTATTTCGTGTGTGGGAAAACAGACTTAGCTTTCTTATAAAAGATAAGAGGGTTAAGTATATTTTCCTGTGCACGTTTATATGATAAAAATTGTGAGATAGTTTCTCAGTCGTTATCATTTCCACTAGCTCTCTACTTAATTAGGATCGGAGATGCTTTTAGTTGCCAACGGAAGCGTGCACGGAGTTCACTATGAAACTCTTAGATGCAGTTTGGGTTTTATTTAATTAACGTTGCACTAAATTATATATAAAAGAGTTTTGTACCATATATCTAATAAAGAGAGAAGGTTTTAAGTTAATTTCTTAAATAACTTGGTTTAGTTTCTTATACAGAAAGTTGTGGTTCGATATCACATCACAAAACATCATACACACATCAAAAGTGTCTAGGGATCAAGCATTTTTATGCGGATTTCTTGAGATTGAGATGTGGCTTTGGCCCTGGCCTGCTCAGTCACCAGACTTGAACCCGATTGAGCATGCATGGGATATGCTACAGAGAAGAGCTCTGCCGAATATGGAGGGTATCCAGTAGCAAGTAGACCTTTTTTTGTTGTTGCAACGAACATGGGCGGCCATTCCAGGCGTGATTTGGATGAACTCATTTTGAGTATGCCAAACCGATGTTCTTGTGTTGTTAGTGTTTGCGGTAGAAACACGGATTATTAATTGTTTAAGTTACCCAATAAAATTTTAAAGAAAACTGTTATTTCAGTCTTTTTTTCGAACTTTAATGTTAGTGGTTCAAATGTCAAAAATCCCTTTATTAGGAAAATGGCAAATTTCTTTATTAATGCAAAGGTGACTTGGTTTATCGTTACTGTGACAAACGAAAACACTTTATTTGATGAATCCTTAAAGAAAATTTTAAATCATATCAATCAGGAGAAAAGTTATTGCAAAAATATATGTTGATCCCTAGACACATATGTTGATCCCTAGACACTTTTGATGTGTGTATTTGAACTATAACTACATAAAATATTTTCATTAATTTTGCTGTAATTGAACTTCGAGCTTAGTGGTGTTCTAGGATTTGTTTTAGGGTAAGTACAACACTGTATTTTTTGGCGTAATACTAGGCAGATCTCAGTTACATCACAGTAATTTCAATGCATAAAAGAGATCAATACTTTGGCATTTACGGACCGGCTTGATTGGATTAATAGACAATCTCATATACCATATACCAATGCTATGAGATTCTTTGGCTGCATATCATCGAGTGATTAATGTTACCGGAGTTTTCTCTCTGACCAATACCGACGAAAACTTAAAAACTAGCAACGCATATGTGAGTCCTGAACTGCAGGTGTTTATGGGTGCCGATAGTCACTTCCCTCCTTTACGTACATACTGTAAAAGATAACTTTTTTAATCATCAACAACCCACGTCTCACTGCTGGGCTCGGGTCTCCTCTCAGGAGAGGGTTAAGGCCATACGTCCCCACGCTAGCCAAGTGCGGGTTGGGGACTGGCAACACAACGTTCTGGCTACGTAATCTTGCCGTTGGATGTTTTTAAGCCGCCCAAAGGCCTCCAACTAAGCTTCACGACTGTTATCATACGATAACAACCAGGACCGACTGCTTAACGTGACCCCCGAATCACGAAAACGATCATGGTATCGAGCTACCAGCGGTCACCCATCCAGGTACTGACCGCGCCGTCGTTGCTTACCCCCGGTGATTGTTTCTAATCACCAAGTGCAACTGGCCTATGAGCGCCTACTTTTTAATGTACTATTTTAATAAAAAGGTTTTTAATGGAAGACCATAAAAACATTTTTTTTAAATTTATGTACACGTTGCAAGCTGTTATATTAAAGTTGACAAATGTTTCGCTATTCTTAAAACAAAGTGCACAAATACTGGAGCAGCATAAGAAAAGCAATTTTAAGCCGAGCTTCTAAACGTCACATTGAAATATTGTTCAACACTACTTCGTCTAACGGAAAAGGATGGAAGAAAAATTGTTGTGCGCTGTCTCCCTCGGCCTCTGACGAATGTTCCTTGAAATGGAGTTTCATTAAAAATATTTTAAATGCGTATATATCATTGGAAGACGTGTGAGGAAGTCGGATTGTGAAAATGTTTCCGCCATTTTATTATATTGGCATGTTACGTATTTCTCGGCAAGTGAAATGACGTTGAGAATATAGGGGTTTGTTGCGATGCCATCTTGAGAAGGGGAAGCGTTAAAAAGAATATTTATCATTGGTTCTTTTGCATCGTAGTGTACATTTAATATCTTCGAAATTCTTGCGGTTCATGATATTTAGTTGGATACATTTATAAGGATTAATGCGATGACGTAAGATGGTCTTATTTCTTTGGATTGTCCCGTGTTTCGACCACGTTGCTCTGGCAATGGTCATAGGCTGACCAATTCGTCTTATATGATACACTCTTCAGGAAGTCACGCATTTTGCAATTATCATAATTGAAATACAGCATCGTGACGCGATTATCATCGTAGATCTGAAATTAATTAAGATTAATAATTGCTTTAGAGTTTTATTTATGTTGCAATGACTTAATAATATGTATAAAGTACCTATTGACAATTTGACTGCCTCTTTGGTCTCGCGGTTGGCGTGTGCGACTGGTGATCACGAGGTCTCGGGTTCGATTCCCGGGTCGGACCAAATGTTTGTATGATCTACAGATATTTGTTTCGGAGTTTGGGTGTTTTCTATGTATAACATGTATGTATTTACAAAAAAAAAAGTTTATATGTATTTGTATCAGTTGTCTAGTACCCATAACACAAGCTCTGCTTAGCTTGGGACTAGATTGCGTTGGGTGTTAGATGTCCGAAAATATTTATTATTATTACTATTGATCGAGTGTAATGAAACTCGAAAGTTCAAGAATTAATTCAGTTAAGGTTTAATTTTGGATAAAAAAACAGAGTTAGGCCATTTCGCAAGAAAATACGAATAAAATTCCTAATTACTCCAAATTAACATAGACGAAATTTAATGATATCATATCACCGCTACTTTCATAGGCCTATTAAGGCACTACCACGATTACTGTCTAATGATACCAGTTCGAACTGATGTCTTTATAATAGCCCTAACATTTATCATTACTTTATCACTGTGTTTTCTGACAGTATATTGTACTTTGGTCATAATAATATAACATACTACTAATAATAATATTTTATTGCAATATAGTAGATGACACCTTAGTCAAATTAGTTACTTTTATCATCTGTCAAAACGATAACTTTGTATGAAAATTGTACTAAGTACAAACTTGTGACGTCACTTTTTTATGTAATAGGGGGCAAACGAGCAGACGTATCGCCTGATGGTAAGCGATTACCGCCGCCCATGGCCACCCGCAACATCAGAGGCGTCACAATGCGTTGCCTGCCTTTGGGAGATGGGGGGAGGGGGTTGGGGTATGGGCCTTCGGTATCCTCACTCACTCGGCATGTTTCAAACCGGTTTTCTGTGAGGCCGTGTTATCACTCCGGTCGAGCCGGCCCATGCATGCCGAAGCTTGGCTCTCCTCATTGTTCTCTTTCGGTTCGCTGGATAGATCTATAACTTTCTCAAACTATGCTAAATAGGAGAAAAAAGTACCAAAAGTCACTTTCACTTAAGATGTGTACAATTCATGTTTTTTTTCAGGAATCTTTGATGCTATATTTCTTAAGAGTATGTTCATAAAATTAACAAAAAACAAAATCAACTTCAAGGTTCGACTCGATTTCTCTTGGATGCTATCATCAGATCTTAATGTCCTTATCATGGTACCACCGTTGGGACATCTCATTTACAGTAAAAGAAGAATCGTCAAAATCGGTTTATAAACGACGAAGTTATACGCGAACACACATAAAAAAAACATATATACGGTCGAATTGAGAACCTCCTCCTTTTTTAAAGTCTGTATAGATATTTAATACATTTGTATAGTATGATGATGAGTGCAGCATACAGTGACTTCAATTTGGTTTTCATTTGCTCACAGGTACAACTCAAAGCTAACGACACTAGCCCTCCCATCAGTGATATTTGAGCCAAAGTTTCGTGGTTCTGTGCGTAACCTTGTCTACTCTGACTTGCCTGGACAGCCACCACGGAGGCAAGAGCTGAGACATTCTAGAGATTTGAAGGTAAGTGTTAGTTGAATAAGAACTCAATACGTTTGAAGCGAGAGATAATGCTGTTGATATTCAGGTTTACAGACTTTTAGGTTAGAATATAAACACATTGTGTAATCGTATTTAGTTTCAGTATGACAGTCGTATTATGTTAATGCTACAGTTATTGATGTTGGAATTATAAAGTTAAAAAAGAACAGTTACACATAAATTAAACATGTAATATCTCAATCAAAAGATTATTTCAAGATATATTACGAATCTTAGACTCAATTGCAATGGTGTGGCAACCCGGTAGATGCCATTTAAATAATTATACACGAAATACCATGGTAGAACATTTTTGTTCCATCAACTTTTATTCCTATTTAGATTGAAAGAATCAAATCTTTACCTAAAATGTCTTCAAAGGAAAACAGTTTAGAGGAATTCAAGAGTTCTGAATAAATTCACCTCCTGCGTAATATGTTAATATTATTTGCTTAGAGTTCTTGAATCAGCTTAGTGTTTGAATTGTACACTTTAAAAAAAAGACTTCTTTGAAAGTTTACTGACCCTCACTTAGCTGTAGGAAATTAAGTTGTGGTTTTATTGCATGTTAAACTAACATGCAATAAAACCACAACTGGTTTTCTGATGTGACTTATTATTAAGTACTAGCTTTAACACGCGGCTTCGCTCACGTAGACTTTCTTCTCCTGATTTACCCCCTTAGGGCTGGAATTTCAAAAATTCCTTTCTTAGTGCTCACTCACGTTATTTACAGAACCTATATGCAAAATTTCAGGATTCTAGGTTCAGCGGTTTGGGCTGTGCGTTGACCTCTGGGTATGTCAGTCAGTCAGTCATATATAGATGACGATTTAATGTAACGAGTTACATTACACCACCTTCCTAAACTTAAGTTTTACCTAAAGTACTTAGAGTATACCTGGCTAACTCGAGTTTTAAAGTTCCTCACCTGGGAACTCGTATATCTCTACACAGTAAGTTTTTAAGTCTAATTCAGAAGTTATAATTTGAAAGTTCTAAATTGAAAATTACGATTTCTGGTAGTTGTTGTCACTTTACGTCATTTATAGGATTTTACTTTAAAATGCGTACTCTTTTCTGTAATATTCCGCATGGTTCATAAAAAAAAAACATAGGAAAGAAAGTTATTTTTGATGTATGGACAGTTTCTACCGTGGTGACTTTCACATAAAGCGATAAACATACTTCAACACTATCTAACGAAGATAACTCAAACTACGAAGTAACGTCTAATCCTAACTCGCGCAATAAACATTTTCGAACTGATGTTCTAATGTATTTACGGAGTATCTCAATATTAACCGTCGGGCCAGTGCTGATGTATATTTTTATTAGTAGGGGAGCCCTAGAAGGAATTTCGGGATTTACTCAGGCGCGGCAAATTAATATATAGGGGGATACCTTATACCCGGTTAAGTACGCCCCACCAAATATGAACCCCGTATATATGGCCGCCCGTCAGGAATAAAGGATCAGATTAGTAAAAAAAATGATCATCAGACATTCTCGAGCGCGTCAGATTAAGGCGGGGTGAGATAATTACACGCCAAAAAGTGTATATTCCACTAATCTGACAATTTGAGAGTGACGTAAGGAAAGGGGAGGGCTATAAAGTTGTAAAAAAAAACGTCATCTCGACATTCTCGAGCGTGGCTATTTTTTTTTTTATTTTGTGGGAAATCATTCAGGGATAACGAAAAACATATAATCTGACGATAGCCACAAGCCCAAGTAACAAAATTTCGTCGATAAAGTTTAATATATTGATGATGGTGATGCCTATATTTACACTGATAAGTTAGAACTAATTCATGTGTTAGAGAAATAAGTCGAAGATATGGAGCAACCGCCGTCCCAATTTAACCTTATAATTGTAGATGGGTTCTTTTTACAAGCTTTTATTTAACTTCCAATGTATGTATGTTTGGGTGGAATCTTGGAACTCAATTTTGAAGCACATATCTTTAACCGATTTTGTTGAAATTTTGCAAGCATAAGTATAAAGCGTGACAGTACAATATTATAATGACATGGAACTAATTTGATGCTGGAGCTGGAAGGTGGTCATAGGAACTCTGTAAAGAAACGTCACAATACCAACGAGTTTGAAATCGTTTGATTCATCTTGACAAGTACTTTATGTTTTGATAGTATTCAGGGTCTGATGATGGACCCGGAAGGTGGTCTTTATACAATTTATAGAATACAAAGGCTTGTCGCAAGATTTACCTGTATGTAAGGAAGTAATTAAAATAACTTGATTTGATTTTATATAAAATTTTCAAACTAAGTACAAGTTGTAAGTGACTAAGCTGTTGATCGATCATTGGGCTGATCAGGAGATGGCAACAATTATAGGTAGTAAGGTAATTTTATGTATTTACCTCGATTTGTGTCATAAATATTCAGTTACTGATAATTAATTAAAAATTGATTATGATTTGTCATGCCCTGATCATGAAGAAGCGAAGACGAACATAGCATTATTTTATTGCTTGCCAATAAAATGAAGATTCTACTATTACTATCAGAACTTCTGAAACTGCTTTTGTGGTAATTTTCTAAAAAGCACGTCTGGATTTGGGTTTTATTTTTTAAATTGTCAGATTAAGCTAACCCCTCCAGATAATCGTCAGATTATGAGACATTACGTCTAGGACATAAAGATGAACCACATATATCTTAATCTGACGCGCTTGAGTATATCAATATGACGAATTTTTTTTGCATATTCATATAACGGCTGTGAGTTTGCGTCACATCCAAATCGTCAGATTATCGTATGAGAGCTTTATTTTAGTTTCACTTAACATCCCCTTTGAAAATCTGACGCGCTCGATTTTTTTTTTGTCATTTTCAAACCTTTCGTACGACCACCCCCACCATGCAAACGATCATATTAACATACGTACATTATTAAAAATACGTAGGACATGGATGCTATCAATATCTGACGCACTCGAGTATGTCCATGCATCAGTTTTTTTTTACATTTTTGAACATCCCTAGCTGCTCACCTCACCGATGAAAAGGTATACAGTTATAATTTTTTTTTCGTTTTATCATCTAAGCTTTGCAACCCAATAGGTCTCTATGACGCTCGAGTAAATCCCCATTTAGCATCGTGGGCTCCCCTACTATATGGTAGAGTGGCAAATAATCAAACCTGATGGCAAGAGCCTGTTGCCGCACAGAAACACCTTAAACTAAAAGTCCTTAGTTTTGATTTCCTCCACAAAAATTAGAGCAATGGTGGTTTGAAGCATAGGTAATCTCACCCGATTGTTAAAAAGCAACGAATGAATTGTTTTTTTTTCTATATAGCCATGGAATCACCATTGAAAAGCCGGGTCATTGGTATTGAAGCATGGACTGAATGACGGAACAAAAGAGCCTATCTCCACAGTATAAACATTTTACCGTAGTTTTAATAACGTACTGTAGTTTTCCTAGTACAGTGGTCGATATATTCTAGGAAAGCGTTAGAAGGACACTAGGCAGTATTTTTATTGATTTTATTTTACAATAGTGTTGAGGTATGATAATTTATTGTTCAAAATAAGTTTGAACCATTTGGGACAAACAGTAATATAAATATTTAATATGTTATTGAATATTCGAGGTAAACGTGAGAAACTACTTATTTTTACTTTTTGACTTAAAAGTAAAATAATGACAAAAAAATTTCTTTATACTTTTTACTGAAACTCACTTTTCAAGGAATATTAATGTATTTTAAATATTCTGTATACTGACTTAATCTGCACATACAAAAAACGAAGTAAATTTCGCACTGTCAATATCGTAGACATCTACGAAAACACGTAGTAACCGTAGAGACTCTACGAGACGTCTACAAAATTTCAGAACAAAATATTTTAGTACTTCAAACTAAAATGTTTGAGGTATAAATTATCTTGACTGGCCTTGAACCGGTTGAGACGGCCCTAATCACCCACTCACCACTTCAAAGGCTAATTGTGAAAGCCGCATTTGTGTAACATGCCAGTGTAATATTTTATTCATAACATTTTAAAGAAAGGTTTCTGTAATAAATGATTACTTATGTGATAAAACAATAACATTTTATATGTGTGGATTGTAGACTAACAAATTATGTTTGTAGAATTATTGATATATGGTTTATGATAGGAATAAAAATGTTTGAGGAGATTACATGACCCTTGTTGACCAACTGTCTCTGCGCTTTGAGGTATTTGTTAATTGCATACGCCCCATAATATTATTTACATATGTCTTTTAAGAGTTAAATTATCCAAAGATTAATATTACATTATAGAGTGAGCGAAGTAATTAGTATTTGTAGTTTTTTTTGTAGAATAGGGGGCAAACGAGCAGACGTATCGCCTGATGGTAAGCGATTACCGCCGCCCATGTACACTGCAACACCAGAGGCGTCACAAGTGCGTTGCCGGCCTTTGAGGATAGGGAGGGGGATGGGGCAGAGGGATAGGGGAGGGGTTGGGGTATGGGCCTTCGGTATCCTCACTCACTCGGTGAAACACAGCGCAAGCGCTGTTTGACACCGGTTTTCTATGAGGCCGTGGTATCACTCCGGTCGAACCGGCCCATGCATGCCGAAGCGTGACTCTCCTACGCTAAGTGTAGTATTCAGTTTACTGTATTTTCTGCAGTAAATGCTATAAACAATAGAAGAATTTGACTGCACGTTTGGCCTAGTGGTTTAGTGGTCACCACGCCGTTTCCTACATCGCCAAGTGTCTTGGGTTCAAATCCCACATAGGACAACACTTTGTGTGATCACAAATTATTGTTCTGAGTCTGGTTGTTCTTTGTGTCCGTTTCATGTATGTTCGTAAAGTCCCCCGCCACACAGGATTTATCGCTAGTGCGGAAGTTGTCTTTAAAAAAAAAAGAATGTGACTAAATCAGGGCAGCGATGCTTGTTTTGGCGATTCTCGCTCAACTGATTCTAGGCATGGTTACCTTTGATGGTTACCTACAATCACTCCTAAAAGTCCGTGTCCAAACTGAGAGGCTGATATGCACCTGAAAAAAACCAGGCTGGTTCAGCTAACCAGTCATATCCGTATAGTGTAAAAACTATGGCTCCATAAAAGTTTTTCGTACCAAAAGAGCGTGCGATATCCATGAAGATCTTCCAATCCGTTTACAAAATAAAAACAATAATAATCGCAAGCCTTTTTTTATACGTGGGATTATTAATAGAGCTACTGTGTTAATCTTTTTATCCATACACTTCTTAGTATTATACTACTTTCCACTTATGACGATATCCTATTATACAAGGTGTTACATAAACATGTGTGGATAATTTAAGGTCATATAATCGATTCCTGCAGAGCATCCGGCAGGAGCTGGTTCCAGAGTCTGGCCAGCAAGCTTGAGAGGAGACAAAAAAGAACAAGAGGATCCCACCTGCTCGAACACAAAACGATCCTCTACTCAAGTGCAAATCGTGTGGACGTAACTGCCGCGCTCGTATTAGGCTCTACAGCCATACCAAGAATTGCCACAGAGGCGCTGTCTAAATCATCTGAAAATCATCTGAAAAGATGGAAAGGCCATGTGAATAATCGATTCCTTAGAAAAAAAATACAAAAGATAATAATAATAGATAAAAAATGATAGAAAAATTGTTTTCTATATGAAATTTTATATCTTATATATAAAATTCTCGTGTCACAATGTTAGTTACCATACTCCTCTGAAACGGCTGGACCGATTTTTATGAAATTTGGTGTGCATATCGGGTAGGTCTGAGAATCGACCAACATCTATTTTTTAAACCCCAATTTTTTTATGGCTAAACGTTTGCCGGATGAGCTAGTAATATATAAAATTTAGTTGGAGTTTGATTGATAGAGATAATATTATCAATGAAATTGAATTTCTAGAATCTTCTAAAAATATCGATTATTATTAGACGTAAATACAAAATTGTGGGAGTTATTATCAATATACAAAATACATTATTTGTTAAAGTGCTTCTTTACAAGAGATGTAAACTGCAAAAAAAAAAATTTTGATACATTTTTTGACTATAGATTTCTGTAACACTCTGTATATATGAATTTATTCGAAGTGTGCGAACACATAAAACACATTACACTGGACCCTACAAGTAATAGAATAAGGGTAGAAATATGATTGACATTTCTTTGCCATAAAAAAATATATAGATTTCCCCGAATCACAGATCGAAAATAAATGACATGCATGACGTATTCCCTGAAAGCAGGGTGATTTCATTGACTGGTTTTTGCACCCCTTATCAATGTCATATGTTCTTGTATTCCGTGTCTAACGTTTTAAAGAGTACGACAAAATATAACTATCAATATTACTTCTCTCAAATGTAATAGGCAGCTGGCTTTTGCTTTTGGGTTTTTTCGCAACATATACGTGTACATATTTTTATCCTAATGGAAGAATACTTCTTTCCTAACATAATGTATGTTGTGTGTATCTGAAAATTAGTTTCATCATTTTATTATATATTCCACAATGAAATATATATTACCTGCCTCGTAGGTCTCGCGGTTGGCGTGTGCGATTGCTGATCATGAGGTCTCGGGTTCGATTCCCGAGTCTGACCAATTGTTTGTATGATCTACAAATACTTGTTTCGGAGTTTGGGTGTTTTCTATGTATAATATGTATGTATTTACAAAAAAAAAACATATATGTATTTGTATCAGTTGACTAGTACCCATAACACAAGCTCTGCTTAGCTTGGGACTAGATGGCGTTGTGTGTAAAATGTCCGAAATATTTATTATTATTTATTATGTATTTACAAAAAGAAAGTATATATGTATTTGTATCAGTTGTCTAGTACCCATAACACAAGCTCTGCTTAGCTTTGGACTAGATGGCGTTGTGTGTTAGATGTCCAAAAAAATAATAATGAAATATATGAAAATGATGAAACCATTTTTTACAATGAAAAAAAGTCTCGATTTGCCTGTGACGACGTAGGTTTATTAGAGATTTATCAATAAAAACTGCGTAGGCTACCATTGTTGGTTAGTAGGGAGAGATTTTCTGAGGTTTGTGGATCACAAATTCAGGTAGCGGCGAGCCGATCACTTGAACCACTGTGCCTTGCGCTCAGTCGTGCATTTCTAGCTTTTGTTATGTCATTCCGATTTAAATCTGTCTGGAGCTGCGAGGTCAACGAATAAAACTGGGGCCCGTATACTGGCAAAAGGTTATTTTTATAAATAGAATGGTACAATCAATGTGCTCTGGAATTGTAAAGATTTTGAAGTTGGAAATAGAAAGGTTTTTATATGAAGTTGGTTGGGGTTCGAAGGGGGATGTTATTTTGAGTGATTGGCTCTCTCGGAAAATGTCTGATGTTGGTGATGCGGATATTTAGGTTTCGATCATTTTAACATAACCGTGGTATGGTATACAAAATAACAAATTTTTTGTCCCTGTATCTATAGATACTGGTGTGGCGACTTCCACATACAGCGCAACAACAATATAACATAATCTCTCTTTCTCTCTTTAAAAAAGACAACTCCCGCACTAGGAATAAATCCTGTGTCGCGGGGGACTTTACAAACATATATGAAACGGACACAAAGAACACCCAGACTCAGAACAACAATTTGTGGATCACACAAAGTGTTGTCCTACGTGGGATTTGAACCCACAACACTTGGCGAATTAGGAAACGGAGTGGTGACCGTTAAACCACTAGGCCAAACGTGCAGTCTACAGCGCCATCTACCGAAGATGCGTCGAACTGCGGAGTAACAAAGGAAACTAAGAAACTACCAATCTTGAATCGCGCAGATGAAGTTTTCGCGCCAATTAACATATATACAACATACCTCCATCAACCGTTGGGCAGTTGGCCCGCCAGGCATGATCACCTCGCCTGGTCGGAGGATCCTCCCTTTGTATTGGAGGGACAATGACTCCCGTTCCTCCACACCGGGACTAAAAGTGGGAATAAAATAGATTTGGGAATAAAAAGTTTTAATTAAATAATTTTAACGAAATTTGTTTTGAGAGATTGATGTAAGTTTTACAAAGGTATATTTTTCTTTCTATTTTTTGACTTATTGCATTATATTATGTCATTTCATCTTGCTACAACTACATCAAAGATAATAAAATATTATATTTATTTTTAATGCCATGGTCAATACGGCACGTGGTTTCAGGATTCATCTGTTTTAGATTCATACAGCTTAGTGAATTTAACTTTGGTCAAAAGACATACAAAGAAAGTTAAAAAGTGTGTGGTTCAGTGCCTGTTAATTTTCTGGAAGACTCATTCTAGTACGCGCTACATCTATTAAATATATTTACCATTAAAAACTACTCTGAGAAAGTGTATTTACATGAAATGGTTTTACTTAACATAAAGTTATAAGTACAATTCTAACTCAAAATTTTAAGCGTAGTATAAAATTTTGTCGCTGTGCTGTTGACAGTTGAAAGTTCTAGAAAAAGGCAACTACTGGCCGCTCGATGTCTTTGTCAAACTTTTCTAGCCCGTATTTACTTTCCTGACTGGACAGACAAAACTCGGACTTTTTTCAATATAGATAGATGCAACGGCAATCCACTTTTGACAAGGAACAGGGTACTATATTGTAATACTTTAATGCGCAGACATTGCAGTATTTGTTTTATGGAATACTAAATTGTCGTGATACGTGATAGAATGAAACTTTGGACTACAGTTTCAATCTATGTGAAAGTTATGTTTAATCCTACTAATATTATAGATACGAAAGCTTGTGAGGATGGATTTTTTCCGTGGGAGAACCACGCTTCGGCTTGAATGGGCCGGGTCGACCGGAGTGACACCACGGCCTCACAGAAAAACGGTGTGAAATAGCGCTGTGTCTTTGCGAGTGAGTAAGGATACTGGAGGCCCATAACCACCCCCTCCCCCTGACTCCCCTCCCCATTCCTCAAAGGCTGGCAACGCTCTTGTGACGCCTCTGGTGTTGCGAGTATTCATAGGCGGCGATAATGCCCCCTATTCATAAAAGAAATGGATGTAGGGATGATTGTTATCTTTCACTAAATGCTACTTAACGGATTTGGATGAAACTTTACAGTATTATAGCTTAAACATCAGAATGACACATACGGTGGCGCCGCGAGCAAAAGTTCATAACAATTTACAATTTTCACTTGCCGTGATATGTGATAAGATTTATTAAGAAGATAGAATAAAATTTTAGGAAATTCAATGCTTGTTAACTGTAAAATTTTTGGACCAGATTGATATGCCTTGATTATAGTTATAGTCAGTATAAGATCACGCAAACCGCTATCCATACAACGTGTAACATATACAAATATGCAGCACACATTCAAACAATTCCTGAGTAAAGTAGCTTACAATTATTTGTACATTGCATGTATCTTTTGCAACACTAATAGTATATTGAATAAAAAAACCTTTTAAGCCTTAATCATAAATACCTTTAAACCTCTTATATTCTTTAAGTTTCTCAATTATATAACTCAAACTCATATAAACTTCGAAAAAACTTCACCTAATGTACAAAGCATGTTCACTGATATTTTATTTACCAACTTCACATTTACCTATAATATAATTCTTGTCAACAAAGACCCGTCTCATTAGGGATCCAATATTTTCCTTGTCACCAAGCATATCGGTACGGCGTCTTGAATAATAAGCGAGAACAAGAGATAATTCAATAACTATGTCACTGACAAATACGTAACAGTGAGAGATGTTAGGCTCATTGAAATGTAGGACAGGTCTTCAAACATCTCAAATTTGCGTATGTTTATTGGATGCGTAGAAGCTTAACTTCTTTTGAGAACACTTTACAAGAAGCGAAACGTCTTGTCACGTCGGTGTTGAGCGCCGTATTAGACTTGATAGGTTCATCGATCCTTAAACTCATAGTTTGTATACAAATATTTTGAAACGTAAAATGTTCTATGTAACAAGTAGCAGTTTTTTTTTAAATTTGGGCCTCCGGTCTCGCACTCACCAACGAAACACGACATCACGAACGCTGTCATTAACCCCCGACCAAAAAGAGGGGTGTTATAAGTTTCAAGTGTCTGTCTATCTGTCTGTGGCACCGCAGCTCCTGAGCGGATGAAGCGATTTCAATTTAGTTTTTTTACGTATGAAAGGTGAGTTACGTGCGAGTGTTCTTAGACATGTTTCATGAAAATCGGTTGAGCCGTTTAAAAGTTATGGGGGTGAAAGTGGGGAAGAGTAACCGAATGTCTGCAAAAATATCATCGAGTGGGGTCTCAAATGAAAGCGCATAACGTGTTTTTTACTTTTTAAAGGGAACTCAGGTTATTATGTCGGGGGTTTTTTTAATTTAGAGAATTTATAGTTATTTTACGTTGATTTTCTGTGCGAGGGTAGTACCGCCCCGGTCGAGCCGGCCCATTCGTGCTGAAATCAGCGTGGCTCTACTACCGTAGTACTATCTGTCTCAGGTATACAGTTTATACAATCATATCCACTTCAATATAAGTTTATCAGTATTTCATGTGTTATAGGAGCCTCGTACAGACTACCACGGTGATTATAATATGTCACGTAGCGGCTTTAGGAGCCTAGAAGGTTGTGGTGAAGCCACGAGGTTCTGATGATGATTAAATTAGACGCTTCACGACAACAATTTAAAGAATTTATTTACTGAAGTATAACACAAACAGATAGATGTACAGTCAGGGTGTGGGTTTGAGAGATTCGACCAGTCAGTGCCTCCAGACAAGAAGCACTTAACTGTAGGTTCGCAGCGATGAGAAAAGGAAGAGGTGTAGTCCTGGGTCGGCTTTAGAGGCCGATCCCCGTAGAGGCGTCGCAGGCGACTGGCGTGGTAGACGCCGGCCGAAAGAGGTGCAGTGCTGGGGCTCCAGCGTAGGCCGGGCAGCCCAGCCACCAGGCGTGGTAGACGCCGGGCGAAAGAGTGCTGTGCTGGGGTCGGCTTTAGAGGCCGACCCCCCGTAGAGGGCAGCGCCAGCTGTCCGGCGTGGTAGACGCCGGGCGAAAGAGGTCGAGCTGTAGTGTGCTCGTCCTTTTATGTGTCCCTGCGGTGGTAGGGACAGCGGCGCAGCGGTGGGAGGCGAGCGCCGATGACGCGTGACACCCCCCTCATTAGGCGAGAATTTTTCCTAGGGGAAATTCGCTGACCTCGGGGTCGCCACTGTCGGCAGCTCCTCGCTGGTACCCTGGGAACAAGATTAAAGCAGGATCAGAATTTTTTTAGAGACAAAAAAAAGTTTAAAGAGATAAGAGGGAAAAGACAAACTAACAGGCTAAGGTCATATCAGCTTAGTTCAATAGCAAAAATATAGTGAAGTTAAAAGTTTAAAGGTTTGAAATAAAATTTCAAATAAAAAGTTCAATTGAGAACATAAACAAAGTGAGTCATACATTCCGATGCTCCGTTAGAAATGTTTAAAGAATTTAGTATAATAGTTGCAAACTTGTTTAACTGTTTAGGTAGATGCAGTAGTAGAAAATTGTAGTTATTAGTAGGTATGCTAGCTAAGACATATGTGCGAAAGAGAAAAATAAAGTACCAGATCGACAACAACAACTGAGAATCGAACCTGTAAGTCGGGTTTGACTCGACTTTTTAACTACTGAGCCAAAGGTTAAGTGTTTTTGTAGATTATGATTTTATAGTGCGATATTTATTTTGTTTTTATTTTTTTGTAGTAAGCAAGAATGAATTATTATTTAAGAACAAAAAGATAAAGTTGATTCACGACGCAGGAAGTAAATATTACAGATAAATAAAACAGAAACCCATCTGTAAAAAGTGTTAGTTATGGAATGAGTAAACAAAATCACTGTTTATTAATTGATTTAACTAACATTGGCTAATAATTGCCAATCAAACGAGACCTTTTAGAAATGATATTAGATTTGACTTATTTAGGGGTCAATTTTTATAAAATATTTTTGTTCATCACTGAGAAAAATTATCGAGCTACCAGCACCTTCTCAAAGACAGAAGGTTGATAGTCTAAAGACTATCTAGTCTATAGACTCTGGTCGCGAATTATCAAGTAGAAGTTGTTTAGTAGTTTTTGGTAGTTTTTAGTAGCTTTTAGTAGTTTTTAGTAGATATAAGTAGGTAATTGTAGTTTAGATGTATCGTTTCACCGAGTATAGTTTAGGGTGTATACAGCGGTGTGTCGATTAGGGTATTTAGATAAGTTTATGTGGTCATTTTCAATGAAATTGAAACGACTGTTTAGGAGAATAAGGGAACAAAATTACTGTTTGTAGTAAATTAAATATATATATATATATGTGGCTTTAAGGCTTGTTTAGAGAGTTACCGACCGCTCTGTTATAAATAAATAAATCCCCAATAATAATAATAAGTTTGGCTTTAAGGCTTGTTTAAAGAGTTACCGACCGCTCTGTTATAAATAAATAAATCCCTCATCAATGATAAGTTTTAGTACTAAGGCTTAAGTTTTAGGAGTCACTAACCGCTCCAAAGAGTATTAAAAGTACCAAGAATCATTAGTAGAAACTGGCCACATGATGACGGAACATCATAAGAGTTACAAGTAGTAACTTATCAAGGGGTAGGGCCTTGAGTCTTTCAGAAGACATGATGTCACAACATCATAAAGGTTACAAGTAGTAACTATCAAGGGTTAGGGCCTTGAGTGTCTTTCAGAAGACATGATGTCACAACATCATAAAGGTTACAAGTAGTAACTATCAAGGGGTAGGGCCTTGAGTCTTTCAGAAGATATGATGTCACAACATCATAAAGGTTACAAGTAGTAACTATCAAGGGGTAGGGCCTTGAGTGTCTTTCAGAAGACATGATGTCGGACGTCATTAAGGTTAGAGGAACAGGGTTTATGACATTTTGGTGGATGATCAAGTGCTTAGCACAGAGCGATACCTGCCACCGATAGAGGCGAACAGTCAAAGCTTAAATTCCAATCAAAATTGTCAGTAAACCTTTAAGAGTTAATTAGTTAAAGTGGCAGTATAGCCGGTTAGAGATAGATATACTCATTTTGAGAGTAAATTTAAAAAGTTATAGGATTCTAGCAACGAGAATAAAGAGATTAAATAAGTAAGTATATTGGTTTAGACCAAAATATACACAAACGAACATACAGATCAGAAACATACATGCCAATACGATACCCACATTATGTGATTATTTTTATGTAGTCGTATTGCAACTTTATATAAATCCACCTACATCTCAAGCATCACTAGTTAAAATTGTCTCAAGTTGAGAATGGTGCAAGAATGTTGTAAGAACAACATGTTTATAGATATATTTTATATGTAGCTATAGTGGAACATCTGTATAGTGAATTCCAAAGGTCGATAGAATAATGATATTGTAGATTGTAGCTATAGTATATAGTACTGAAGTAAGTTGCAGCGGTCAATAGTATTATATTATTTATTAGTAGACATTTAGAATGCGTTTCGAAATTTATCGAACGAAACAAAGTAGAAAAATAGGTACTAAATGTACACGAAGAAATCAAAAGGTAGTATTTTCGAATACAAATTTTAGAACAAAGATCCGAGACGATCACATTGTGCAGAAAAACTATGGTAGCCATTTTGTTTAAATAGTAGCCATATGGTTAAGTACCTTTTGAGGTTATGTCGCCACGAGGCTTTAAATTAGCCCAGAACAATTTAGAGTGAAAGATCGACGACGATACTATTAACAGCTACTTAGTCATCAAATTAATTGTTTTAGTTTAATTTGATTTTGGCCCACTCCTTACAAAATAAAAAAAATTGTGGCTAGAAATATTTGAAGATTTTATTTTATAGGTTTACGCTTCTATCATTGTTAGAATGCATTTTTAAGAGAGCGTAAACAATAGATGGGCAAGAAACGACAAGACTCAGACTGTTTTGTCAAAAATAGAAAAAAATATCCAATGATGCTACACCGATCGACATCATTTATAGCATATTTTTAAGAAAATCTCAAGCAACAAATGAACGAGAAACGACAAGACTAAGAACCACTGTGTTAGATATTATTTAACACATATTTAATATAGTTTAGAAAAGTATAGTTTAATGTTAGTAACCTCATTTAGAAAACAAATCGCATCCATTGTACCTACCAGAAAAACAAGTTATAGGAATTAGTTTTAGAGAGGTATCAACATGTACCATTTTTGAGTTTTAGATAGTAAATGAAATGACCATAGCCGCAGATGTATATAGAAGTTGAAAGAAAAAAATTACGCGTTAGATGAATAATACGAGTATGTAGTTTAAGTTTAGATAAGTTTAATAATGACTCACAGTAATAATTAAGTTTTTAGTAATGAAGCCAAGTTTGGTCTAGTTAGATATTTGAACAGAATTAATTAAGGTAGATATAGCTATCGAAACCATTAAGGTGTGTTTGAAAGAAAAATAGAATTTATTGAATTTCATCCAGGTTGTTACATTAAGATTAAGTGAGCCGTAGGGCGTGGCGTGGTTCTGCGCGTGCGAAACCGGTTTTGGTTTGCGACTCAAACGCATTCCAGCGAATTGCATTTAAATTGCGGTTTATATAAGCCACAAGCGAACATTTTTTTTTAAGCGAAAGTAATTAAAAGTATTTTTTGCACACGCGGTTCTAGCGAAAAAATATGAAAAAGCAACTAAAAGTGCGTGAATATACACGCGGTTTCGACTGGCACGTGTTTTAATGAAAAAGAATATATAGAAAAGCAATTAGAAGCACATGAATGTACACGCGGTTCTGATTGGCACGTGTTCACAGCGAAATAATAGAAAAAAACACTTTCCTGGATGGGATTCAACATAAAACAAGTAATACACACAAAATATACACAATAAAAATAATATGAGGTAAACCGTGATCGAATCTCTCAGTTCAGTCGGGCGCCATGTGTCTCGTAGTGGCTTTAGGGCGTGGACCCTGAGAGGTTCGATCAAGCGGTCGTCCTCCAAGTTAAAGGCACTTAACTTGGTTTGCAGCGTAGGCCGGGCAGCCCAGCCACCAGGCGTGGTAGACGCCGGGCGAAAGAGTGCAGTGCTGGGGTCGGCTTTAGAGGCCGACCCCCCGTAGAGGGCAGCGCCAGCTGTCCGGCGTGGTAGACGCCGGGCGAAAGAGGTCGAGCTGTAGTGTGCTCGTCCTTTTATGTGTCCCTGCGGTGGTAGGGACAGCGGCGCAGCGGTGGGAGGCGAGCGCCGATGACGCGTGACAAATATTACAATAGTTGCTTGTTAGAGCTTACACGAAACTCACAGGTTTTTTTTTTTTTTTTTTTAAAGACAACTCCCGCACTAGGAATAAATCCTGTGTCACGGGGGACTTTACATACATACATGAAACGGATACAAATAACACCCAGACTCAGAACAACAATTTGTGGATCACACAAAGTGTTGTCCTACGTGGGATTTGAACCCACGACACTTGGCGAAGTAGGAAACGGCGTGGTGACCGTTAACCCACTAGGCCAAACGTGCAGTTAGACAATAGTCATCACTGTAGTGTCGTGAATCTTATCCCATATCTACAAATTAGTTACTAAAAAATTGTTATGACTACGGGTTATTATATATCATCACCTCTATAAGGCGCTACTATTTAATATTTTAGAGTTCAAAACCTCAACGAACTCATGATTGAAATCTATGCGATACAATCTCATTTTTCAGTATATAACATGTCAGTGCATAGTTCTCGTTTGAATATTCCTTCGAATTTCGTGTTTAAATGTAAGACTCAATGTAATAAATAAAAGGTTGAATGTGTTTTTTCACCCCGACGCGACCGCGACGTCCGCGCGTCCCCTCGAACAAGATTTATACTGAAATTCGATTTTGCAAAATTTCTAACAAAATTCAATAGTTTTCCAACAAATTGATGTTCTTGTGATGTAATTTATGTTACAAGTTCAAAGTTTTTTTATTAGAAAGTCCTTTTTTGTACTTTGAACAAATATTTATACAAGACTAGCGGCCGCTCGCAGCTTCGTACGCGTGGAGTTAGTTATTTGCACTTTTTTATACATAAATACCGTTTAAAATCCTTCTGCCATAATTACTTTTACTTCAATAACATAAGACTTTCATACAAACTTCCAACCCCCATTTTACCCCCATTTTACCCCCATAGGGGCGGAGTTTCATAAAATCCTTTCTTAGCGAATGTCTACACCCTATAATGAACCTACCTGCCAAAATTTCAAGTTTTTAGGTGTTATAGTTTCTGAGATTTCGTGATTAATCAGTGAGTGGTATTTCGCTTTTATATATATAGATAACTAGCTGACCTACGCAACCTCGTTTGCGTCCAAACTACCATCCCCCATTTTAACCCCAAAAGGGGGTTGATTTCTAAAGTTACATTATTAGTACACCTTCACACCATCTATAGAGCATACATTTTAAATTTCAAGTCTCTTACTTCAAAAACATAGGACTTTCATACAAACTTCCAACCCCCGTTTTATCCCCTTAGGGATGGAGTTTAGTAAAATCCGTTCTTAGCGGATTTCTACACTCTATAAGGAACCTACCTGCTAAATTTCAAGTTAGTAGGTGTTATAGTTTCTGAGATTTCGTGATTAATAAGTGAGTGGTATTTCGCTTATATATATAGATATCATCTTTGAAGTCTTGTAATTTAAAATATATTAGGAAATTGGTCGATGTGAACGACTGTTCCGTTTTAGAAATTTTTGTAACAGTTGGGCTTTACTAAAATATACTCACTTTTTGCCCGCGGCTACGCCCGCGTGTATATTGTTTATCTTCATACTATATTTTATTAAAATCGATGTAGCAGTTAAGACGTGACAGCGTTACAGACAAACAGACAGAGTTACTTTCGAATTTATAATATTGGCATGATAGTCTTAAGAGCATGTAAGTCCATTACCTCTTTCTAAATCTTCATAGATTATAATCACCATTTGTAAAGTCTGAGCGTACCCTTAACTGATTGAACGTATTCTAAAAAGACATATGTACATGAATAAAATGTAGTGAGCATATTTTTGATCGACTTTTTTAAGGTTCCGTACAAAACGGAACTCTTATAGGATCACTTTGTTGTCCGTCTGTCTGTCTTTCAAGACCCTTTTTCTCAGGAACGTGAAGGTATCAAGTTGAAATTCATATCAAATACTCAGGTCTACTGTCCCTTGGAGTTTTGAAAAAAATCAAACTTCTAAGCCAACGCAGTCAAAAGATACAGCCGTTTATGCTGCAAATTTTCGAAACTCGCAAGGGAATGAAAACCTACAGGGTACTTCCCGTGAACTCAGAATCTTGAAATTTGGAATGGAGCAACGTCATAACACGTAGATAAAGGAAAAAATTGCGAAAAGCATAATTTTTTCGTATCATATAATACACCTACAGGTTTGTACACAGACTCGGTGCGCGAGTCCGACTCGCACTTGTCCGGTTTTTTTCTATAAGTATTCTTACAACATCTTGATTATTTAAAAACAATTCGTGAAATTTTCTTTTGCCCGAAAAGTAACATTCCATGTTAAGTTTAGGTGATTAAAATGACATGTGAATATTTACCAGAGTTTAAAAATAAATGTTATAGTGACTGGCAGGAGCACTTTGATAAGCGGTAATTAGAAAAAGGGATATGGTATAAAACCATACAGTGTCAGCCTGTTCATGTGCCCTGGTGCATGAACAGTAGGTTAAATAGACAACTAATTGTCGTTGCCCATAGACTCAGATCTGGACACATTCCATGCAATAAATTTGGGTATATGATGAAGAAAACCGCTTCGCCTGATTGTGAGGAATGTGGAGTTGTGGAAGACTTACACCATTTATTGATGGAGTGTTTCAGATATGAGTCTTATAGAAATAGTTTAGTGTCCGACTTGAATTTGAATGGAGCCGACGTAGGCATGTTTCACAAACTTTTGTCAGAACCAAACAGCGATGATGCGAAGGCTCTGTTCAAATTCATGTCGACCGTATTAAAACAATAAGATGTAGTGACATGTTTAGATCAGGTTATGATGGAACTGACATACGCTATGCATAAAAGTTCCAAAAAATGAATAGAATAAAATAAAAAATAAAAAAAATCCCCAAAACTTATTGACCGTCGAAAAAACAAAGTGATTCAATTTGAAAAACACATTTGAATGAAACTTTACTTTTTTAATAAAAATAAATCTGCACAAACATCGATCAAGTGACAAGGGCGGCGAACTTGAATTGCAAGTCATTGTCGAATGAATCGTGAACAACGAAAGCGATTGCTGCCTTGTAACCGTTAAGTGGCTTTATAATTCTTTGACAAGCTGCAATGTACAACAAGGTCCTTTTATAAACTTGTTAATAATTGATTACTTTCAATTAGAAAAGAAAAATATATGTTTGTTAACCTTTTTACGAGGTTTTTTATTTAGGGAAAATTTTATAGCTTTAAAATATTAAACCGAAATGTATCATAGATAATTACATAGTTTAAATAAATAGAGATAAGTATATAGATGTCTGGCCATCGTGGTAGTACAGTCGGCCGTGGACTATTAAAAACTGTTCAAATAATGTAGATGTGGATATAATACACACATCAAAAGTGTCTAGGGATCAACATATGTGTCTAGGGATCAACATATATTTTTGCAATAACTTTTCTCCTGATTGATATTAATTAAAATTTTCTTTAAGAATTCATCAAATAAAGTGTTTTCGTTTGTCACAGTAACGATAAACCAAGTCACCTTTGCATTAATAAAGAAATTTGCCATTTTCCTAATAAAGGGATTTTTGACATTTGAACCACTAACATTAAAGTTCGAAAAAAATACTGAAATAACAGCTTTCTTTAAAATTTTATTAGGTAACTTAAACAATTAATAATCCGTGTTTCTACCGCGAACACTAACAACACAAGAATCGGTTTGGCATACTCAAAATGAGTTCATCCAAATCACGCTGTGGAATGGCCGCCCATGTTCGTTGCAACAACAAAAAAAGGTCTTCTTGCGACTGGATACCCTCCATATTCGGCAGAGCTCTTCTCTGTAGCATATCCCATGCATGCTCAATCGGGTTCAAGTCTGGCGACTGAGCAGGCCAGGGCCAAAGCCACATCTCAATCTCAAGAAATCCGCATAAAAATGCTTGATCCCTAGACACTTTTGATGTGTGTATTTGCATTATTTTCAATGGTCGTTGATAATTACATTAACCTATACTTAATCTTCTGATAGAAGGTGTGTTAGTGTTTTAGGATATGTAATTTTGCTCAAACCCTCACTTCAAAAAAAATCCTTATGTTATAACGGTTGGCGATTGCTTGACACTACTTTTCTGTAAGATGTGTATTCTGGTCGAAACGACCTGAATGTTGCGTAACATGCCTCTTACTTTTTTTTAAAAAAAAGTCTTGTAGTTCGTAGGACACCAGATAGGAATGAAGTTCCTTATAAAAAATCATCAATATCTGTAATTCAATCATCGAACGAAGATCATGAAATAAATAAATAATTACAGATGGCGCTATACTAAATTTTTCGTTTACGCTCTTTAACAACCACAAAATTGATTTATAAAAATATATAAAAGTTCTATGCGAGGTATAAAGAAAATAACTATTCAGGTATACATTTTTTTTTATAATTTTTTATCGATAAAAATAAAAAATAAAACTAAACTTGTCACTTGCGCTGCCACCTAGTACTTGTAGTACTTGTTACATACAACTCACAGAATACTACAACATTTTTCGTTCAAGAAAATAAATAAGTAAAAATTTCTTACATCTTTTTTTTTGTTTATACATACATATTATACATAGAAAACATCCAAACTCCGAAAAAACAAATATTTGCAGATCATAAAAAAATATTTCATCTTACCTGGGATTCGAACCCGAGACCTCAAGCACATCATTCGCATATGCTCCCATTTTGACACTGAGGCGTCAATCTTACGGTACGGATGTTTTTTGGCGGCTAGAGTACCCCTCCGCAACGACCCATAAGGAACTTCGTTCCAAAAGCTAAAATTTGCTCACGGCTTCCCTTCGTGTATGTCGCTTATCGCGGTAAAAAGTAGCTGTCCTTCCATGAGAATCAAAGCATCCCCATGCCAAATTTCATTTAAATCGGTGCGGCGGTAATGTTTAGACGGACTGACATTCAGTCACATACAGGGTTACTTTGAATATGAATGGATTAAAATAAAAATAACATTCAAAAGTCTTGTGGAATGAAGCCAAGATAAATAAATCCAAAGGTTCAGAGTATAATATTCAATTCAAGAATCTACAAATACGCTGCAGGCATAACAGTTACTTAACAGTAATATTTAGACGGTGTAAAAGGTAGTTAGTTGAAATATGTATATTTTTATTGACGAAAGCAATAAAACGATGATAAGGAAAATTAAATTAAAATTTAACTTCTTATCAAATGTTTGCTAATTAATTTATGTAATCGTTGTTTCCTTATTCCATGTTTATTTCTCCTTCGTTGTTATTACTCGCTAGCAGCGGAAGCATAACCTAATTAACACTCCCTGACTTAAACTGTTTTATAAAATAGTGAAATAGAAAATAGTACTCTTACTGTACAAACTAATTTTGGAGTTTTTGTATGGTATAAAGGACAATTTATTCTTTTTATCTTGTTCTGTATGATGCACTCTGGCATGCCGCATGTCTGATTTGGGCATATGTTCGAACGAGGTTTTCTTGTTGTTAGTTGAGCGAAAGGGATGAAGCACATGAGTCACTCGAAATTAAGTGACTCCAGTCGCCTAGAAAACTAGAAAGTCACAAGTGCGTTGCTGTCTTCGAGACCATATCTCTCTCTCTCTATCCCCCCTATCTCTCTCTGCAAAAGAGTTAGGGCGAGTTACAATTTGTTACAATTTGGTTACAATTTGGTAGTTTTTTTTTTTTTTTTTTTTAAAGATAACTACTGCACTAGGAATAAACCCTGTGTCGCGGGGGACTTTACAAACATACATGAAACGGACACAAAGAACACCGAGACTCAGAACAACAATTTGTGGATCACACAAAGTGTTGTTCTACGTGGGATTTGAACCCACGACACTTGGCGAAGTAGGAAACGGCGTGGTGACCGTTAAACCACTAGGCCAAACGTGCAGTCAGTTCCTTCTTTGCCTTTCTCTAGTAGTGTGAGTAGTGAGATTGAGATTTTCGGTGACGTCGTGGTATCATTACTGTCAAGCGGTCCTTCGAACCGGGCAGTGACAAAGAGAACGCAACTGTATCTCTTGAGGTTTCCATGGGCAGTGGTAACCACTTATCATTTGGTGACCCGTTTACTCGTTTGCTCATCATAACGCGAAAAAACACGTTAAGTCAACCTGACAAGATTAAATAACAACTATCTGATAATATTTTCGCATTTCGAATAGTAGCCAGATATACAACTAAAGGTGTACCTACCCACGATATGTGTAATGTATTAAAAATGGCTAACTTTTTTATATATAGCGGTAGGCTAATGATTGTCCGGTGGGTCACGTTTGCACGTTGCATGTAACAGATGCTCGTTACATCGTTATGATCATCTAGGCCATCCCACGTGACTGGAATTGATGTGGTTCGTTCCACGTTTATTGCTTCTGAAATGGTGATGTGTTTGAGGTGATCGCTTAAATTTCGAAGGGTTTGAAGCTGTATAATAACTGAGATTACTTAAAATAATCCTTGTTTAATGAGTTTTATAAATGATTAATAAAAATAAAAATAAACTTACTGAAACTGGGAGTCTAACCTCAGCCCACACGTTTATTTAATGGGGTCACTCAAAGGCCGGTAACGCGCTAATGAATCTTGAGTTACAGGCGACCATAGGCACTATCACGAAAAAGCGAAATGGCGCTTCTGAATTTTGATCATCTTGTGTTTATTTTACAATTGGTATAAGTCGAACTATCCTTATCATGACTAGTGGCTGGAATGTAGGTTTACATTAATAGGCTTCCTTAGATTTTAAGCACACTGTTTTTTTTTTAATGTGACTGATCAATCCTCTTGCCAAGGCAGCGATCACCTTTTGATGATGTTTATATTACCCACGGGCCCATAGATGGATATACAATCACTACTAATACCACTGGCAAGAAGAATGACCCACGGCTGTGTCACCGTGTTCTTAATCTAAACTAAAATAATTAAAGCACTTACAGGAGTGTGTGGCTTAGATGTTCTTCTCGGCGTTCCCAAGAGCTCTTGGGTAGGTGGGTAGGTTCTTCTGCTCTTGCGTCTTCACACAAACACACGCTCCTAAAATGCTGTACAACTTCCAAGGTATTCGAACCAATCTCAATAATCAACTTTTCGACTTACGCGGACACGCCTACAAAAACTCGCGAATCCACGACCTAACACAATACGGTTTATCACTAAAGAGACCGCGGGTCGATGGACAATACAATTAGCTTACTATCAAGTGATTTTCACAATAACAAAAATCGTCGGCCGGTTCAACATCTCAACGTTCGATCACAATCTTTTTACACATATTAACTGTTCACAAGCCTAGCCTGGCCGATCAAACCGTTCTCAACTATTATAAGTATTTTAGCCTAACAAACCCACAGTGTCATCAATATCACGCGGAAGCTATTGAATACACAACATTAACAATCAAATTCAATTACGGCACCGGCCATTTCAACACGAGTTCATTTTTATTCCCTCAAACTTCAACGTCAACACGAACGAGACAATCAAAATGTTGCCAGTACAATGACGTTCGAAATCCAACAGTCACCCGCTCGAACAGGTACGTACCTGTTCCCTAATCTACAGGCAGGCGAGATAACGTTGCTACCGCTCGTTTGATAACTGAGTCCCCAACAAGAACCTCTGCGGACCGGGGCGTCCCATCCTTACCATGGAACAAGTTAACAATGCGCCCCCGGCGCCAACGCAGTGGCGGTAGGTTAGCATCCTTAACCAGCACAAGGTCACCAACATTAGGGGGACTAGTTTTGTCAGTCCACTTAAGGCGCTGTTGCAGAATGTGCAGATATTCTAGAGACCATCGTTTCCAAAAATTCTGGGAAAACTGCTGCAACATCTGATACCGAGACAACCGAAACAATTTCACAACTTCGAACGGGTGTTCGGGCAGCGCGTAAAGTGGCTGACCAATTAAGAAATGGCCTGGAGTCGACGCCTCCAGGTCATTTGGATCCGAGCTGAGCGGACACAACGGTCGCGAGTTGAGAACGGCTTCTATCTTACAAAACAACGTCGCGAGTTCCTCAAATGTCAGCGCGGTCTGACCTACAATACGCCCTAAATGCGTCTTAGCTGACTTAACAACGGCTTCAAAAATCCCGCCCCAGTGGGGGCAACCTGGTGGACTGAAGGTCCATTGTATACCCCGACGGGAGAGGGCTGTTCCAATATCCACTTTGTTTTCATTTAAAAAGCTAACTACGTCTCGTAAGTATCGTTCTGCACCTACGAAGTTGGTTCCGTTATCGGAACGAATTAGTGCTGGCAGTCCCCTTCGGGAAACGAATCTGTCCAAGCACGCTATAAAGGCTTCAGTCGTGAGGTCAGCAACGAGCTCGAGATGCACCGCCTTGGTGGATAAACAGACGAACACACAAAGGTACGCCTTATACTGTTTTGCGTTCCGCAGCCGCGAGCTTTTTACCAAGAATGGGCCCGCAAAGTCTGTACCAACACCCGCCCATGGCCTAGCCTCATTCACCCGATCAGGGGGCAGATCCCCCATGTGGGGCTGCATCGTGGCAGCCTTGCTCCTATAACAAGGCATGCAACGAAACACGATGTTCCGTATGGTACGACGCCCAGACAATATCCAAAACTTCCTCTGGAGTGTAGCCAACAAGGCGTTACAGCCTGCATGAGCGTTTTTAACATGCCGATCAGTCACCAACAACTCAACCAACTGCCCTCCCTTGGGGAGCAGTAGGGGGTGACGAGCCGAATACGGCAGATTCGCATTGCGCAATCTTCCTCCTACCCGAAGCAACCCGGCCGAATCTATAAACGGGTTGAGACGCGCGACAGCACCCTTCAATTTCGAACGCCCAGTTCGTAGACTCTGCAATTCTGCTCCAAAGTTCGAAGACTGTACCAACCGGATCAAATTCAGAAGCGACTCATTTCGCTCTGCCGGTGACAGAATTGGGCTTAGCTGTCGCTGTTCGCGGGGAGTGCGACAATTCCGAACGAATCTTCTTATCCAACAATTGACATTGATCAATTTATCAAGGGAGCTATACCGCTCAATCAGGAAACTCGCGTCAGTCTCCTGGACCTCCTGGGTCACATACACGGCTGCCATTATACCACAGTCCATAGGCAATTTCGCGTTGTTAAGGGGCCAATCCGATTCCTTTCTTGTCAGCCAAGGAGGGCCCCACCATAACTGATGGTTAACTAATTCAGGAGCCCGGCATCCCCTGGATGCACAATCCGAAGGGTTCAATTCTCCTGGCACATGTCTCCATGTCAACGTGACTTCTGATGCCTGTATTTGGGAGACACGGTTTGCTACAAAAATCTCCAGATTGTGAACTGAAGCCTTCAGCCAGCACAACACTATCTGACTGTCAGTCCATGCATACACCGTGTTCTCCAACTCCATTGAACCGCGGAACTCCGATACCGCGTGGTTCAGGAGTCTGGTTAAAAGAGCTGCCCCGGACAGTTCCAGCTTCGGAATCGTCAATCTTGTCCGTATGGGAGCCACCTTACTTTTACCCAGAACCAGTCGAACGTCAACATCCCCAGCGGGAGTGACCGTTCGCAAGTAAACCGCTGCCGCGTATCCTAGTTCAGAGGCATCACAAAACCCATGAAGGGTAGCCCTGAAATCACCAGCGGGGAACAATTTTCGTGGCAGTGAGACGTTATTAATCTCCGTGAGCGAGGAGAATATCCTTGTCCAATCCCTCAGCAACTCCTCTGAGAGGTGGGTATCCCAGCCTAACTGCGCCGTCCGGTTATGGACGAAACATTTTAATAAAAATGTGACTGGAGCGATCCAACCGTTCGGGTCGAACGTTCTCGCAATCGTCGATAGCACAGTTCTCTTCGTCCAGGTCTTCGGGATGTCCAAAGCCACTTGATAGGTGAACACATCCTGGACTGGCCGATATTGTATGCCGAACACTGACAGCATATTAGGGTTGTCAGGATTTTCAAAGACGTGCGGATCCTGCTGGAACTCATCCGGCAACCCCTCCACCAACTCAGGAGAATTGGACATCCATTTCCGCAACTCATATCCTCCACGCTTTAAGAGCTGAATGAGCTCGTCCCGGCGAGCAAGCGCTTCCTCGACACTGGCTGCCCCTGAGCAGACATCATCTACATAAAGATCCTGCTCCAGGATAGCAGCAGCTCTAGGGTAGTTTAAGCGATCCCGTACCGCTAACTCCCGCAGTGTACGAATCGCGAGAAAGGGACTAGAACGCAAACCGTATGTGTTTGTGTTCAACTCGAAAACCTTTATTGGTTCGTGGGGCGACTCACGCCATAGTATCAGCTGATACCTCCTGTCTTCCGGATGAATCACCGTTTGTCTGAACATCATCCTTATGTCAGCAACAAAAACCACCTGGTGTTTCCGAAAGCTCGTGAGGATATCCGACACGTCCCGATTCAACTTCGGTCCCGAATACAAACATTGGTTCAGGGACATACCGTTCGAAGTTGGAGCAGACCCATCAAACACTACTCTAATCTTTCCAGTAGGGGTCTTTAGGACAGCATGATGTGGAAGGAAACAATGATCCTCGGATCTCCAATCCACACGCGACACAGACATGTGTCCCAAAGATTCATACTCCCTCATGAAGTCCACGTATTTGGTCTTAAAGACAGCATCCCGAGCCATACGACGCTCCATCGACAGCAATCGGGTCTCGGCTGTCTTCCGAGATTCACCCAACAGTGGTCTATTTGCCTTGAAAGGGAGCCGAGTTACAAACCGACCAGAACGAAGGCGACCAGTATTATTCTGGTAAAACAACTCGCACTCTTCTTCGTCTGGGTCTACTCGACGCGCGGTGGGGGGCTCCTCGACTTCCCAAAACCTTTGCATTGTCTCGGATAATGCTGAACCTACGAGTATACCATCCGACTCAATAGGTCTAACCATGGGTAATACCGGTCCCATTATCGCATACCCAAGCTTAGTCTCCACAGCCATGAGTCGATCATGCTGCAAGACTCGCCGATCCGACAGCAAAAACTTACCCAGAACGTCTACTCCCAGTAGCACGTCAACCGTACCTGGGGTGTCGAAATCGGGATCCGCCAGTTTTAGACCTGATGTCAGGAGTCGGACAGCCGAATTCAACCTCACCTGAGGGTGTCGTCCCATCACATCAGTCATCACTAGAACCGGGGCGGATGTCCTACGCAGCGTGTCAAAACGTGAGGAGAACGTAATCGTCGTTTGCCCAACGATGTTCGTTACCGCGACATTCCCCACGCCTCGAATGGTCCTATTATACTTAGTAATTTTCAAGCCCTACCAAATCGCCAATTCGTTCGACATAATACAGCCCTGGGCACCGGAATCCAACAGGGCGCGAACGTGTGTTGACTTGCCATTCAACCCCCAAACACACACGGAGGCAGTGGGCAAGACTATTGCCTCCGGTGGGGGACCAGAATTTGATTGGGCTGCGATTTCCTAGCGGGGGCCCCCGGGGCCCCACGCATTATAGCCCGAGCAACCGGGCATATCAGTGCCGTACGGATCCCATGGTCCCTCGTAAGTGCCCCTCCAGTCGCGGCGCTCTACTTGGTGCTGTCCACGGATAGGGGGGGTGCGGTTATCCAACCGAGGGCGTTCCATGATGGGCGGCGAAAATCGACGAAATGTAGTCGTCGGCGGCGAGCGCGATGACACCCGAGGCGGCGTTCTAACGAACCGCTCCGTACTCGAGGGTGCATCCGCACACCCGCCCGTGCCAGCTCCAACTGAGCCACTGGCCTGCCAATAGGTCGGGGAACCGCGCGCGATGTTGGCCTGAACATCGCTCCCAACATCTTCCCTATGAAGGCTCTGGTCCCGTGGACCCAGGTTCCAAGTCCGGCCCTGTGTACGTGACCCCATCTGTCCCTGAGCCCGGCCCTGTCCATCTGCATGATGTTGGCTGGGCCCATTCATGCAGAGCAACTCAAGATGTCGGCCTCCACAAAACTTACACATTGCAGACCGAGCGCAATCCCTTGCTAAATGGGGACCCAGACACAAGAAACACCAGCCACGCTGCTTGGTGATCTGGCGTCGCCCCTGGACTCTCTGGCCCCTTAATCTTGGACAGGCGGCCACACCATGGCCATCCTGTTTACAATACAGGCAGGCATCCTGTACAGGTGTTGAGGCACCCATGTGCCCATACAACTGCCTTGGTCCTCTCTGCGGTAATCCCCTCCTCACGGGGTTCCGAGTAGCCTTCTGTGGCTCCTCAGCGGGCTTCGAGTACGAACTCATGTTCTCTGCCCTCCGACACTCTTCCTCCAAAAACTCCATAAGTTGGGAAGAGGTGGGCAAGTTGTCTGCACCCTGACCGTGATCCTGCTCAAATCTGGTCTGCACATCAACTGGAAGCCGGGACAGTACTATGTATACTAACATGTAAGACCATTGTTCAACCGGCAAGCCCAAATTTTCTAATGCCCGAGTGACACTCAACAACGGGTTCAACACTTCTGCCTGTATGGCAGAGACCCGAGTCACTGTAGGGATGCTAAACAGCCTCTTGAGCTGAGCATCAACCAGCCTTCTGTTGTTCTGGTAGTGCCTTACCAACATTTGACGTGTAATCTCATAATTGCCCTCGGTCACCGTCAAATGGGCTACCAGTTCCCTAGGCTCTCCCTTCAGAGGTGACATCAGTTGTGCCATCTTATAGGCCCTAGGTAAATCCTCCCTTAAGTGGACCAAACTATCAAATAAATTGATGAAGCTGACCCACTCACCGAGCTCTCCATCAAAGCTGGGTAGTTGTATCTGAGGCAGTTTTGATACAACCCCGCGAGAGTGTGGGCCTTCCACAGCTTCTTCATCACAGCCAGTTCTGCGCTGGCGCTTTATTTCAGCTATGCGCTGCTGAATGTCATCAGCAATTGAGAGGCACTGGTCAACACCAGCCTGCATCGCGGACCTTATCTGATCGCGGACCTTATCTGATCGCTGACCTTCTCCTCCTCAAGGGCCTCGACCTTGGTAAGCGTTTCCATCAATAACTCCAGCCTAGCCGGCGCATCCAAAGCTCGAGCCAACAGTGCATCCTGTCTATCTGGTCGGCCTAGGAGACCTTGAACCGATGTAAACCATCTCAATTCTGTGCTAATCTTAGCCCGGTACAATGAGAACGACATAGCCGCAAACGATACTTACAAGTTACAATATTTTATGTATGTGACAAACTATTTAGTTAAACACTATTAGGAACTTTATATAAAACCCTATTAAGTGCTTGTGCAGTCACTTAATCTCAGATATATATCTACCTACAAGTTTCTCTTTATCAATTCAAGACTACAACTCAAGACAATTGAATTTAACAATAACAATAATAGTATATATATGTAATACTAAATAACAATATTATTCTAGTAATATTGTCCCTGGGCTAGCAAAATCCAATTTTATGACACCAATATATTGGACCAAATGTTTCAAACAATTAATATTTACTATTAAGTTTTACAATTTAAGTTTTACAACTCAACCAATAATTAAATGTGTCATTGGGTTAATACATTGGACCAAACAATCAATATCAAGTATACAATATAGTTTTTACAATTATAAGTTCAAATTAGTAAACATCAACCAGTAACACAAATTTTACAATTTATGTATAAGTTTTATAATTAAACTAGCTGTTGCCCGCGGCTCCGGCCGCGTGTATGTCGGTTATCGCGGCAAACAGTAACCTATGTGTTAATCTGATGTATCTTCTATACTTATAAAATAACATGTCCTGACTGACTAACTGACTGATTCATCATCGCCGAGCGGAAACTATTAAACTTGGGAATACAAAATTTGGTGAGTATGATCGTTTCATTAAGTAGATACCCATTAAGGAATGAATTTTGGAATTTCTACCCCCAAGGGGGTGAAATAGGGGTTGAAAGTTTGTATGGAAGTCCGTCATTTTTTAAGTTAGAAACATGAAACTTTATTTTTGGGCTACTGATTAAAAATGAGTAAACACGTATTCAAGCGTTTCTGATAGATAGAGCGGATATTCTACTCCTTAAGGGTGAAATAGGGGTTGACGTTTTGTATGTAGGTTAGTCTGGAAGTCCGTCATTTTTGAAGTTAAAAACATGAAAGTTTATTTTAGGGCTATTTAAGAAATATGAAACTTTATTTTTGGATTACTTATAAAAATTAGTAGATATGTATTTCAACGTTTCCTAATATTCTACCCCTAAGGGGGTGAAATAGGGGTTGAACTTTGTTTGGCATATTTAAATTAGAAACATGAAACTTTTCTTTTGGTTTTGGCTACTGATTAAAAATGAATAGATACGTATTTAGGCCTTTCTCGATATTCTACGCTGAAGGGATGAAATAGGCGTTGACATTTCGTAAGCGGGTTAGTCTAGAAGTCCGTCAGTTTTGAAGTTAGAAACATGAAAATTTATTTTAGGGCTATTGATAAAAAAATAGGAGATACGTATTTAAGCGTTTCCCAATATTCTACCCGTAAGAGGGTAAAATAGGGGTTGAAAGTTTGTATGGAAGTCCGTCTTTTTTAAGTTAGAAACATGAAAAATTATCTTTGGGCTAATAGTTAAAAACGCGTAGATACTAAGTGTCTCTGGATATTATATCTACCTCTTTTTTTGTGCGGAAATTCCCTCGGATATCACCAACTGGTGGTTATGTCGGACTCGAACCGACTAAAAACCGCACACCGTCTCGGGTTCTAGAAACCAGGGAACCAGAGCGCCCTCAAAAGGAAATTCCATAAATGATATTTCTACCCCTAAGGGGTGAATTAGGTGTTGAAATGTCGTAAGTAGATTAGTTTGGAAGTCAGTCATTTTTAATTTAGTAGCCTGAAACTTTGTCCTTAGGCTTTTAAGTACAAATAAATTAATACCTATATCATCATTTATGGGAATTCTATTTCTAAAGGGCTAAAAATAAGGGTCGAACGTTAGTATGAAATCCTTTTTAATGGGCTATTGATTAAAAATAAATAAATAGGTACGTTTAAAAACATGAATAAATTATTCATACATACTTACACAGTTTTAATTAAATATATTGTAAATAATCAACTTCCACGCGAGCAAAGCTGTGGGCAACAGCTAGTAAGCTATATTACTGTAAAGTTTCATCCAATTCCGTCCAGTGCTTTTTGCGTGATGAAGTAACAAACATACACCCTCACGAAGATTAGCTTTTATAAATTAGTGTGTCGAATACGAAAAACAATGTTAAATTTATCACTACAGTTAAATGAAAAATTAGACATAACGAATGAAGCTTATTTTCAAAGCGTAAATAAAACTAAATTAATTAAGTATCTACAACTAATTCAACGAAAAAAATGGAAGGTATCTACAACTTAATAAAAGAAATTAAAACACCAACAAATAAGGCTAAGTAATTAAATATTTGCAACGAAAAACATCTGCTTACCTATGCCTATACCAATAACCTAACAAAATCCTATAAAAAAGTAAATTATAGGTACCTCGGTACCTATGCTATAACCTTACAAAATTCTAAAAATACCGAGAAAACCAATTAGTAACTACAAAAGACTATTTGCTAATTATTTAGGTACAACAAAAATCGCCTGCTTATACCTATGCTATAACCTGACAAAATCCTAAAAAAAACTTAGTTTAAAAAAACTACCATAACCTATCATACCTATACCTATATACCTATCATAAAGATGTTTTGTATCATTTTCTGGTAAATTATGATGAACTATTATGTTATATGTTTACTCCTCTTTCAAGTATTTTAAACTTAAAATAAATATCATAATTATAAATGACCATTTAACGTTTATGGCATTTTAGTTTTTGGTTCAGTATCAATAAGAGCATCCTCCCAAAAAATCTAAATTTCTTTAATGTACAGAATTGATCTTATACACTTTTCTGATGCGTTTAAAAGTAATCATATTACGTACCTATTGTAAAGTTAGTTACTTGATTCCAAAAGATGTCGCTGTTTTAAGCACGGAAACAATTTTCATGAAAATGTAATTGCTTCAGTATCGATTAGAGAGCCCTCCCAAAAAATCATCTAAATTTCTTTAATGTACAGAACTGAACTGTTACATTTTTATTATACGTTAAAAAGAGTAATCATATTACGTACCTATTGTAAAGTTAGTTACTTGATTCCAAAAGATGTCGCTGTTTTAAGCAAAGAAATTTTTCAAGAAAATTTAAAACAACCCTTTCTATGGAAAGAGAGAACAACAAATACCTACCTATCAAATACTAACTATATACCACATTAATCACAATGCTTGTGCATAAAACGTTCCCACGATTATTTTGAATATTTAAGTCATGCGGGCACAACCAAACACACAGATTCGACGTCTACAGAGAGATATAGATATTATTTTTCCTATGGATAGAGAGGTTGCGATAAATCAAATACTTAATGCTACACCGAATTATACGTAATACGTTCTACGATTATTCCACGATATACTAATCAAAGTGTTATTAATTACGCATGGCTGGCAATAGGTGTCGCTACATGTTGTTTTACGTAATGATAAATTCTTTATAATTTTTTTTCCAATAGATAGAGAGATTGTGATAAATTAAATACTTTATGCTACAATATTCAGAGTATCTCCTTTCTAACAAAAAAAGAATTATTGCAATCGGACTACTCGTTAATGAATTACAATTAATTACACATTTTGACTTTCATCTCCCCTCCCAAGGAAACCGTCCGGAATTTCGGAATAAAAAGTATCCTATGTCCTACCTCGGAGTATGAACTCAAATCATGCCAAGTTTCATTTGAATCCATTCAGTAGTTTCGGCGTGATGCGCGGCCAAGATACAGACAGACAGACAGACAGACAAAAATGAAAATAAAAATAGTTTTCGTTTCAGTATCGATAACAGAGTGCCCTCAAAAAAAATTTTCAAAATATCTTCAATGTACAGAATTTGACCTGTTACATTTTTATTATAAGTATAGATGTTTCACTACCTACATTCAATCATTATGCTAACAAATTGTTTCAAATACTATTCTAAATAGCTATATCAGTGGAATCAAAGATATGTGGACAGTGGAACAGTATAATTACCTGCCTAACAACTAGGTTTCACCTTCTGAGTGCACTACGGGTGCTCACAGCCCGGAGGTAAACCAAGCTCTTGCTACCAAATGATCAATCCTCTTGCCAAGGCAGCGATCACCTTTTGATGATGTTTATATTACCCACGGGCCCATAGATGGATATACAATCACTACTAATACCACTGGCAAGAAGAATGACCCACGGCTGTGTCACCGTGTTCTTAATCTAAACTAAAATAATTAAAGCACTTACAGGAGTGTGTGGCTTAGATGTTCTTCTCGGCGTTCCCAAGAGCTCTTGGGTAGGTGGGTAGGTTCTTCTGCTCTTGCGTCTTCACACAAACACACGCTCCTAAAATGCTGTACAACTTCCAAGGTATTCGAACCAATCTCAATAATCAACTTTTCGACTTACGCGGACACGCCTACAAAAACTCGCGAATCCACGACCTAACACAATACGGTTTATCACTAAAGAGACCGCGGGTCGATGGACAATACAATTAGCTTACTATCAAGTGATTTTCACAATAACAAAAATCGTCGGCCGGTTCAACATCTCAACGTTCGATCACAATCTTTTTACACATATTAACTGTTCACAAGCCTAGCCTGGCCGATCAAACCGTTCTCAACTATTATAAGTATTTTAGCCTAACAAACCCACAGTGTCATCAATATCACGCAGAAGCTATTGAATACACAACATTAACAATCAAATTCAATTACGGCACCGGCCATTTCAACACGAGTTCATTTTTATTCCCTCAAACTTCAACGTCAACACGAACGAGACAATCAAAATGTTGCCAGTACAATGACGTTCGAAATCCAACAGTGACCATCTGCATTTTTACTTACTAATTATTCAGAATAATATAATTCCGTCCGTGCAATAAGTGCGAAAAAAATCTTGTATTAGTAATAATAACAATTCCATAAACATTTCAAAATTATTAAATTACTTCTGGAGTAGTTACACGTTTCGTAAATTAGTAAGTTTGTGATTTATTTGTTTCTGAACACGTTCGTGAATTAACCTTTTAAACTTTCTCAAGAACTTAGCCCTTGTACGACGGTAGCTTTTAAGGTCATTTCAGAAGGTGACCCCAATATTAGAACTGGCCACAGCAAGGTCAATGTTTCACAAACTGGGGTCGAGGAAATGAAAACATGTCATGATATTTATTGAATGTAAATGATTCTATTCATAAATTGACTAACCAGTTCAATATTTTTGTGCTAACGTGAAAGTGTATATTGAAAGTCATGGTACTATTTCGATTAAAAATAATCGTAATAGAACTTTTTTAAGAAAAATAAGTCAGTATTTAATTCAGACGGGTAGGATAGATATACCGGAGAACAGAAATTTTCAACAATGATAAATAGTTGCTCATTGTTTATAAATTTCATTCAAAGTTTATTTATCACACCTGCAGTAATTTTTTTTGTTACTATCGACGCGAGTCGCTTATCATTAACTAAAGTTCAACTCGGAGTATTTGTTGCGATAAAACAAAGTGGTTTTGAGTGCTAACTAATAGGTTATACAATACTTTCAGTTAAGATTAAGTCCATCTTACAGGCATGTCTAATATATATAATTCTCGTATTACGTTGTTGCTAACGATAAACTCCGACACTAGCTATTGTTTCTTTCAACTTTTTTTTAAATGTTTGGTTTGCTGGCGTTTCTAAGATAGTTAACATCACCTTTAGATCAATAGGAGCCAAGCACATTAGAAAAGAGACGCAAACAAAGTTATTCGGGTTAGCTAGTAGTTTAATAAAAATGATCATTATGTCTCCGATGGGGGTCACGGTGATAGAAATGTTGAGAAACAATAGCTCGACCATAATTATGAACTTTAATAACGCTAACTTGGGTTACTAATTTCCTGTACCGCAAAAAACATTATTTTTATGTTTTAGTTGGAAAGTAAGATTTAACAGATTTTGATCAGGATACTAAATATGCCGGAAATTATGTTGCATTAGCTTTGGACATAAATAAGCAAGCTATGCTTATTGTACTTGAAGTTAAGGGGAAACTCGTATTATTAAAATAGAATTACAAAACTTTTTTTTTTTTTTTTTTTTTTTTTTTTTTTAATGTTTGGCCCGCCAAAATGACTCTGCTCTGCCTGATGGAAAACATAAGCAGAATCCAAGAGTGGTGGTCACCATACTCACTGCGAATGCAGACAGTGCAGTATGGCGACCCACACTATGGCGGCCTAGTGATGCTACTGCATCTTTTAGTCCAGTCAACAAGTATGAAAGTTGTTGACTAGACTAATTGGGCCCCCGGTCTCGCACTCACCAACGAAACACGACAGCACGAACGCTGTCATTTTACGTTGATTTTCTGTGCGAGGGTAGTACCGCCCCGGTCGAGCCAGCCCGTTCGTGCTGAAATCAGCGTGGCTCTACTACCTCTAGTACCTTAAGTATCCAAAGCTTTATTTGATGCAATATTGTAAGTTTCTCTGTGTCTATCTATTAGAAATTTAAAACTATTTAATAACTGGTGTACTATTTATTTAAGATCATAAGTCTGCACTAGTAATATTTTACATATTAATGTAAAAGTTCATAATCTGGGTACTTTCGAGCCCAATATTGATTCTTCATGAAGATTTGAAGTTGTCTATAGTATAAATACTGTGGCACTCGTAAATTGATTACGATTATTTAAATAAGTTCAGATGGTAGGTCGTCTATTAAAAAAAATTAAGTAGATTAGAAGGGAAATATAAGAAATCATTACAGAATAAAGATATTAATATTGTGATTTTTAAGATTGTGCAATTCGTGTAATAACGTGTATTTAATGACCTTAAATAACTTCAAGGTTTATAATCGTAAAGTTTATAACATACAAAAACAAAATGTAACTAACCACAATTATATCTGGAAAGTTAGAAATTTCATTATTAACTCCTAAGTCTTTCAAACATTCCTTTTAATGTAGTTAGCGTTCAACTTACTGTGTTTATGTAAACTCTAGCAATTGTTTGAAACTTGTCTTGAGTATGAAAATAACGTGACAATACCGATGTCGACGAATGTAATGTATGTTTAGTAGTTAGTTATTAACTATTGTCAGCCATTTACAACCAAAGAATAATAAATAGATCGATAGAAAACTCTTTATTTGCACACCATACCTACTGCATTGTCTGCTTTCGCAGTGAGTATGGTGCCCCCACTGTTGGATTTTGCTTGAGCTTACCACCAGGCTGAGCAGAGCCATTTTGACAGGTAATTTATATTAAAAAAGTGGCCAAGTGCGAGTCGGACTCGCCCACGAAGGGTTCCGAAGCAGCAAGTAACATAATATAAAAGTTCTTGTAGTTCATTGTAACTTTGATCGATGTTTTATTAATAGAGTAGGTAACTGTTTTTGCGGTTTACCATTTATGACGCATTAAAAAAAGCAACTTACTAGATCTCGTTCAAACCAATTTTCGGTGGAAGTTTGCATGGTAATGTACATCATATATTTTTTTTTGTATGATCATTCTCTTATTTTAGAAGTTACAGGGGGGGGGGACACATTTTACCACTTTGGAAGTGTCTCTCGCGCAAACTATTCAGTTTAGAAAAAAATGATTTTAGAAACCTCAATATCATTTTTGAAGACCTATCCATAGATACCCCATTAATACGACCCCATAGATATCAAACACGTACGGGTTTGATAAAAAAAATTTTTGAGTTTCAATTCTAAGGATAAAGACCCCCAAAATTTATTGTTTTTTTTTTATTTTGTATGAAAATCTTAATGCGGTTCACAGAATACATCTACTTACCAAGTTTCAACAGTATAGTTCTTATAGTTTCGGAATAAAGTGGCTGTGACATACGGACGTACAGACAGACAGACGGACGAATCTATAAGGGTTCAGTTTTTTGCCTTTGGCACGGAACTCTAAAAAAGCATAATATTACAGAGTTAGAAGAGAGTAAATACAAATTGAAATGTAGTTTACAATGGGTGGCCTTATTGCCAGAAGCAATTTCTTCCAGTCAACCTTAGGATGGATCAAAATGTATAGGAGAGACACTGGTAGTTGATAGTACAATGAGTTTTGAATTAATATTATATACTAGTTGTTGCCCGCGGCTCCACAGGCGTGTATGTGGGTTATCGCTGCAAATAGTAGCTTATGTGTTATTCTGATGTATAAGCTATATTACTGTAAAGTTTCATCCAAATCCGTTCAGTAGTTTTGGCGTGAAAGAGTAACAAACATCCATCCATCCATCTATCCATCCATGCATCCATGCATCCATCCATCCATCCATACTAACAAACTTTCGCGTTTGTAATATTAGTATAGATTTGCTAATGAATTTAATGAAAAACATATATTTATATCCATACACATACACATACCTAAATAGAATTAATTAGTAGCTCCTATTTCATAACTATTTTGCCAGATTTTTGAGTCTCTTCTTCTAGATTCAGGAGGGTCGCCAATACAACAAAGAGAAAACTGCTTTTCTGGTTGACACTGGTTTTCTGTGAGGCTATGGTATGATTAGAGTCGAGCTTGCTCATTTGATAAGCATGGCTCAATTTGATTATTATTATGTTATATACATAGGTGCCGTATTAATACTAGATATCTTCACCCATTTACAAATGATTCCTTTCATGCCTGTAACTATTGATTATCGCCCAAATACACATGAAAATATAAAAATAATTCAATACTAAACATTAATGTGCCCTCAGACAGACATCAAAAATTTACCAACGAATCATATTTTATTACAAACCTAATCTACCAGTTTATGGCGACAGGTAACCCATAAAATATTGCCATATTTTAACAAAGCACAAAAATTATCACATTAAAGTCTGCGGAAAAGTTGTAAAAATTTAATCGTTTTAAAGGCGTGTCTCCTGCGGCTAAAAATAACAAAACAAACTAATAACACTTGTTAACTAAACATGTTCACGAAAAGTCGCAGGAGACGGACTTTTAAACGAACATCAAACACGATTACACGAAAAGCAAAAATCTTTTATCTACTCGACAAAATGACTTATAGTACACTTACTTACTTACTTTTATAGTATGAATATGAATAATATAAGTAATAAGGTTAGTTCAGTTCAGTTTCATTATACGAGAAGTATACGCTGGGATGTTTTAAGTCCGCTTTGGATAACATGTTTGCTTGTTAAAATTAACAAACAGTTAGGCCACGCCCATATTTTGATAAATATTTGACGTTTGGTGTTTAAAAACATAAAACAGTGTCGCAGGAGACCCGGCTTAAGATTTTTATTGTCTTACACTAAACACAGGTCTTACCTAGATCAGGCAGATCACTTATTTGAAATGCTGACCTTACTTAATAATGAGTTTAAGAATTGTATTTTGATAGTAAGATATAATAAATACTTGGTTCTAATAGTATAAGTACTTAAGAATTAATATTTTGCTTATTTTAAGTTAAGTCTAAGTCATAGGGGTCACAAAATTGAAAAGGATAGAAACCAGTGGCTTAGAATTTTTTTTTTAGATTAATTAATTCCAATAGTAACGAAAATGTTTAATTTTACCACGATCTGAAATTTTCATTGCAATAAAGTTGAAAATAATAATTGGGTGTTTTCTATATATAATATGTATGTGTTTACAAAAAAAAAGTATAAATGTATTTACATCATAACACAAGCTCTGCTTAACTTAAGACTGGATGGCGTTGTGTGTTAGATGTCCGAAATATTTATTATTTAATATTAATGAGTAGTGCAGAATTTTTATATAAATGGAGTTGTTCATACATAGATTATGTGATGTCACGTGTATGATAAGAGTAATTATAATAATGTTTTGTTAGTAATAAAGGTACCAATAATTCGTCATCATCAATGATATCAATTTGTGTGAAAGTGTTGTCAATCAACGTAGCGATTATAATTTCTAACCTATTTAATAAAGTACTCATAGGATGATTAGAAAAGCGGAAAACCATCTTATTCTTATTTCTGTCCTCGTGTTAGTCAAGTATTTATGTTTGTAGATTTAACTGAATGTCGTAGCAATCTAAACTTGTCTCAATTTTATTTAATCCTACTAATATTATAAACGTGAAAGTTTGTAAGTATGGATGGATGGATGTTTGTTACCTTTTCACGCAAAAACTACTGAACGGATTTGGATGAAACTTCACAGTAATATAGCTTATACATCAGAATAACACATAAGCTTCTATTTGCCGCGATAACCGATATACACGCGGGCGGAGCCGCGAGCAAAAACTAGTATAATTCAATAAGTTGCAAAAAGAAACTCTCTACTTCAGAACATAAGGCACATTCTAAAGGTAAACAAAGAAGATATCACTATCAAAATTATGTTTCTAAAGTCTTGGAGCTATTGAGGAAAGTTGGTATCCTTGGTGAACGGCAAAAGAATATTGATGAGAGAAAACTTTGTCGTACTTTATAGCGAGGTGACATACATACATATATATTCAATGTCGGGTCAGTATGAATAGCAAGATACCTCGACATACTTTATAAACTGCCTGTATCTGCACCACTTAAATGACTTATATAAATCCTTTTAATCTACCGTTTTTATAATAGACTGCATATTCAATGATAATATTTAGCAGCCTCCTTTAGATTTCGTTCTCAAAATATTCGTATTTTGACAACAGTCTCTAAATTTTTCTGCTCAGTGTATTGGTATGTACGTATGCTAATCAGTTTACACATTTTCATTATACATTATAAGATAAGTATGAATATTAATTAATGGTTAAGTTAAGTTAAGTAAGTAAAAAAAAAATTAAAAGGTAGTAGAGCCACGCTGATTTCAGCACGAATGGGCCGGCTCGACCGGGGCGGTACTACCCTCGCACAGAAAATCAACGTAAAATGACAGCAGCAGTGCTGTCGTGTTTCGTTGGTGAGTGCGAGACCGGAGGCCCAATTAGTCTAGCCAACAAGTTCCATACTTGTTGACTAGACTAAAAGATGCAACAGCATCACTAGGCCGCCATAGTGTGGGTCTCCATACCGCATTGTCTGCATTCGCAGTGAGCATGGTGACCACCACTCTTGGATTCTGCTTATGCTTTCCATCAGGCAGAGTAGAGTCATTTTGGCGGGCCAAACATAAAAAAAAAAAAAAAAAAAAAAAATGTTTAATTAGTCCAGTATTGGACATAGGACTATTTTTGGTAAGGAGGAGTATGAATACGTTTATACGATATTAGCTTTTACACGCGGCTCCGCCCACGGGTATGTCGTTTATCGGGTAATATTTCACACCAGTGTTCTGTGAGGCCGTGGTATAACTCCGGTCGAGCCGTCCCATTCATGCCGAAGCGTGGCTCTCCCACTTTAACAAGAAACATAGTATCTGCATTAAAAATTTAGGTGAAATCGGTGCAGTGGTTTAGCCGTGAAATCGTAATATAGACACAAATACTTTCTAATTTCGAATTATTTAGTTTAAGATATCGTATCTTAAACTAAATAATAACCACCCATGAATGACATTAGTATGGATTTTGGCAGATTTTAGTTTTGAGATACTGTTGTGTTGTTTTGGTATTTTTATCCTCAGTAATGGTCCGTACTCACATACGGTATTATTCGATAGTTTTACTTCAAAACAAGTAAAAGTTAACGTGTTGACCGCAAAAGTCACAACTCGAAGGCTCGCATCGAGCCGGCTCTACATTCTTTTACGTTTCTCCTTTTCATAATTGATAGACTTGCTAAATGTAGCCACCGTCTCCTTTGTTGAATAGACATCTTTTGCTTGAACGGTTCGATGAATACTGAACGACGAGCCAAAAGATGCGTCACTCGATCGATGAGTGCTGAATGTGTGGACGAAAGCCCATGCTGTGGTTTCTACTCGACAAGTTTGCTCGATCGAGTAAAACCGTATGTGAGTACTTAGCATAAGATTTAACAACTTTAAACAAAGCGGTTTTCTTTTAAGAAGGTCATAATTGATACTGATTTGACTGCACGGTTGGCCCAGTGGCTTCAGCGGTCGCCCCGCCACATTCCACTGTGCCAAGTGTTGAGGGTTCAAATCCCACATCGGACAACACTTTGTATGATTCTCAAATTGTTGTTCTGAGTCTGGGTGTTCTTTGTGTCCGTTTCATATGTGTTTGTAAGACACAGGATGTATATTTCTAATGCGGGAGTTGTCTTTTCAGAAATTAAAAATGCTGTCGTTTTTATGAAAACTGCCTAACGTCGTGGAGGGTATTATACAATAGCATCCTAATTTGTAAAACACAAAATAGATAAAACACTAGTTGAATAACATGTACATAAATTATATTATGTACTTGTAAACCCAATAGTTTATTCCCAAGTGTGCCTAAGCCTTATCACAATATGGAAATTGTATGCTACCCAATAGAGGAGTCCCTACGTATGTGTTAGAAATAAGCCGATTTTGGGTAACTAATAATTTTAGTCTAAATTATACGACAAATTGTTGATTAGATTTTACTATTAAGTAAACAAAGACCGCAAGACCCTAAATCATTTACATTGTAATTAGTACTAGTTAAATTTATTTTAACCTGGAGGAAAAGGTAGATTTTAGATTTGTAAGCAACAAACAACTCTAGATGAATAAAATTTATGATGATGTTAATTAACCGTATAAAAATTGTCTGTGAAAGATTGCCGTGAGCGATAGAACCTACTGTTACGTCATATTTAATTTCTAATTATTTTTTATCTTTTAGTGTGTATACAATGAAGAAATAAATAACAGGCACATTACAACTCGTATTAGAACCAATCCAGTGGTTCTCAAACTTTACTCGTTAAAAACCGTAGTTATGTCTATAGCTTCTAACGTACAGAGTCACTCTTTTTACTAGTTTAGGAATAATTTGAATGAAAAATTGATAGTAAATCCAAATTCTATATCGCATTAAAACTTACTACCCATCTAATAATGTAACATAAAATAGTTTGTAACTTTTTTCCTGGATACACTAAATTTCTAATTGTAAACATGCATTTAGACCCAATTTCGCTCGGAAGATATCCTCTTTAAAGTGTAAATAGTATATAAGTGTGGTTAGTATGAGCCAGATGGGACTGTATTTGATTCTGAATAAATGTGCCCAGCATACGGCAAAATTTAAAAATAAACGTAATAATCTACTTGTTTTTTTTATTTATGGCCCGCCAAAATAACTCTACTCTGCCTGATGGAAAGCATACGCAGAATCCAAGAGTATTGGTCGCCATACTCACTGCGAATGCAGACAATGCAGTATGGCGACCCACACCATGGCGGCCTAGTGATGCTGCTGCATCTTTTAGTCTAGTCAACAAGTATGGAACTTGTTGACTAGACTATTTGGGCCTCCGGTCTCGCACTCACCAACGAAACACGACAGCACGAACGTGGTCATTTTACGTTGATTTTCTGTGCGAACTTGTTGTGCATTTCAACCTCATTTTTATTTTTACACAATTCTCATGCATCCACAACTCAAAAAACAATTATCTTATTATGGGTTAGTAAGACCTCCAAAACGCACGAAGAAGTATGATGTAAGTTTGAAAAAACTACAATACACACTTCGATTGTCAGTTGGTTCACCCTAAATAATTTCAAGCAATTATCACATTAATTAAGGCGATACCTGCGATTCCACATCCCTATAAATGTCACAGTCAACTCAAGTAGGGTTGACACGTGACGCGAAAGCAATTTAAATTATAACGAGCTGCGCGAGCTAAAGTCAGACGCACCGGTATTTAAGCGGAAATGTGTTAGAGTTTGCTTGAGTTGGGTTATATCACTATCACTACTAATATTCTAACTTTGAGGTAGGTATTAGTAGCTATTAGTGGTATTGTTAGGTGTCAGGATTAGTAGAAAGTTATATTATCTGGTTTTAACACGTCATACGTATTTTAATACTTCACTGCTGGACATAGGCCTTTCTTAACTTCAAAAAAGAAGGTTTTTTTGTTACCTTTTAACATTCGGCTGAGTGAACCGATTTTGATGATTCTTTTTTATTTGAAAGCTGGTGTTTCCCGTGTGGTCCCATTTTAATTTGGTCCAGTTCTTAAAGTTGGTTTTTTTTTGTGATTATTTGTTAATTATCTTTTAATGTAACTATCTGTCAATGAAGAAGAAACAGTTTTGCTAATCTTCTTTAAAAACCTGGAGGAGAATAAGAAAATTTGGAAATAAATTGACTTTAATCTTATTTGGTTAACATGTTTTAACAAAATTAGGTTGTCATATCAATCACTACTGGAAGCAATTTTATATACGAGTAAAAGTCCATAACCTACCGTAATAATAAACTCAGCCGTAAGAATGACGTACAAAACGTCTCGTCAACAACAAACAGTACATTCAATTCCACAATATGAATGTCAGCCCTGACACAGCACTCGGCGGTGATTGCTGCGGCCATGTTGTGACGTCACACGGTGACAGCACGCCAACGAATATTAAAGCGTGTTGATAGTGGAATAAACGTGTGTGACATAACACCCCAACTTCCTCGTTAATTGCGAATTATTTTGAAGGGGCTCTTTACAATGTGGCACCAGAATTGTTGTTTATGTTTTTGAGAGTGTGGATGAAGCATTAAACTGACGAGCGTATAATAATTTGCAAGCTTACGCAAAATTCAAATGCAATGGATTCGATAGGGTGTTATCATGATGATATAATGACACATTCTTTCAATTTGATCTAAAAATTTGAACACTAAAGATAAAACCATACATCCTTATTTTGATCAGTACAGTTACAGCATCATTTACTCTGTTATAATTTTCCATGAAACGCCCTTGTTAATTAACGTCCAATTCAAAGCAAGACAGACAGCTCTTATTGGGACAGGTGCTACCTATGTGGAGAGCTCGTAACCAGATGAATTGCGTAGCTTTCTCGATTAAAGCTGAGAGCCTGTAGTTGAATATGAAAGGGCTCGTGTCACTTGTAGTAATACGATAAAAAAATAAATACATTGCAAACAAGTCTTTAGTTAAAGCGTTGCATGAGAATAGAGATGTCTGTAGTAGTTTTTCAACCATTTCCGAAGACCACTATTTTGTAATATTTTTAGAAATATGCTGAGACTGTTGCCAATTTGAATTACCATACTCTGGCGGACTTATTTTGTTGATAGATACATTTTAATGTACTTACTTAATTACATAATATACGCAATATAGGATCGTGGGTGTAAGACGTGAATAAATAGATAACTTATAGATAGTTCCAAATAAAAGTTCACACAAAAGTTGATAGGTAAAGGTTATAATGAAGCACAGAAGTTACACAGTTCACATAAGGAATACACAAACACGAACATATATAGAAATAGAATAGAAGGAGAGAAAATACTAGAATTTAAGAAATTATAAAAGAAGTAACAATTAACAATTTAACTAAAGGCGGTGTTTATATATCGAGCGCAATTCTCAGTCTGTTGGCGGCGCGACGAGTAAGAAAGGAATGTCTCGCCGCCGCTCGCTCGGAAATGATCTCGCATCACCGGGCGTTGTGACTGCGGTCGATGGGAAATATTGTTGCACCACACCGTTTGATAAAATATTATTTACATAGGAAATTTTACACATATCGAAATTATATTTATAATGTAGTTTCTTTATATAATAATAATGGAATCTAAAACTGTATAATTACATGGTATGTATTAAATATTAAATAACAATAAATATGTTAATAATTACAAAGTATATATATATAAACAAAAGATAATTAACTATATTACTATAATACAAAGTAGGGTCCGCTACACGCAATAACAACGCGTCATCATTTCAGTCGAAAGACGCCCACTACTGGACATAAGCCTCGCAAAAATCTAAAAACAGCCACAACTTGTACATATACAAAATATACATCAAAATATACATCTCGTAGCAACCATAATTAACATCGTTGCCATTGCCACATTTCCAAAGAGACTTTAGAGCTAAACTGTTTTAAAGTCTACCGCAAAATTGTCGGTGTACTTAATTTACACATTCTGAGAAAATGTCTGCACCTTTATATATGTAATAAGCTCCTCAATATTCTCGGAAAGGGAATATTAATGTAGAATATTACTCCGTGTCAAGTTACAACATAATAGAGTCTATGTACACGTGTTTAAATTGAAATTAGGGATTACAAGGTCTATTTAGAACAACTTGACGGAAAAGTCAGTGTTTTGGAGGTTTAGTAGAAGTAGGTATCTATAAAAATATAGTTATCAATATATCGCCGTGTTAAAGGCAAAACCGATTTTCTGTATGATATAGGCACTTGCTTTTGGAACGAGGTTCCTTATGTGGCGTTGCGGAAGGGTACCCTAGCCACCAAAAATCGTCCGTAACGTTAAATAAAAAAGCGTAAGATTTCGTGAACGAAAAATTTAGTATAGCGCCATCTGTAAAGTGTATGTAGCAAATACGGAGTAACTCTAGACAGAACTTGTTTCAGTAGATTACTAGGTGGCAGCACAAGTGACCAGTTTATTTAGTTTTTTTTTTTTTTTTATCGATAAAAAATTATAATAAAAAATGTATACCTGAACAGTTATTTTCTTTATACCTCGCATAGAACTTGAAATTAATATTTTTACAATAAGGAACTTCGTGCCTATCTAGTGTCCCACGACACCGCGCTTTTTTTTGAACAATAGAAGTTAGAGTTTGTTTTTAGCTTGTAACTATTTGAAACTTTGATAGTCATAGTACTCGCTCTGCAACTGCTATTGTTTCAATACTAATGACTTCATTTTTCATCTAAAATATTCAAACACAAAATAAAAATTCAAGCTTTTTTGGACCAAATACACACATCAAAAGTGTCTAGGGATCAACATATGTGTCTAGGGATCAACATATATTTTTGCAATAACTTTTCTCCTGATTGATATTAATTAAAATTTTCTTTAAGGATTCATCAAATAAAGTGTTTTCGTTTGTCACAGTAACGATAAACCAAGTCACCTTTGCATTAATAAAGAAATTTGCCATTTTCCTAATAAAAGGATTTTTGACATTTGAACCACTAACATTAAAGTTCGAAAAAAAGACTGAAATAACAGTTTTCTTTAAAATTTTACTAGGTAACTTAAACAATTAATAATCCGTGTTTCTACCGCGAACACTAACAATACAAGAATCGGTTTGGCATACTCAAAATGAGTCCATCCAAATCACGCTGTGGAATGGCCGCCCATGTTCGTTGCAACAACAAAAAAAGGTCTTCTTGCGACTGGATACCCTCCATATTCGGCAGAGCTCTTCTCTGTAGCATATCCCATGCATGCTCAATCGGGTTCAAGTCTGGCGACTGAGCAGGCCAGGGCCAAAGCCACATCTCAATCTCAAGAAATCCGCATAAAAATGCTTGATCCCTAGACACTTTTGATGTGTGTATTTGATTTTGCCTTTAACGTGTAAGCGTGTAAGATGGGTATACAAATTATTTTCCTTTATTTTTTTAATTTGCATCGACCAAAGACACATTCCAGAAAATATATACAGTGGAACATAGGACCTCCCCTCCTTTTTTGAAGTCGGTCAAAAATATGAGCTGTCTGCCTATAATGTTACTTAATTGGAATTGATACTCACCGCTGACATATAGAACAGTGGCTTAGTAATCACAGGGTTCTGTTGGCACGGTTGTATGCGGAACCTTAAAAATATCTGTTGCCTTGAAAGGATTTCGGATGTAGATACGGTAATTGTTATGTTTTTGGTTTTGCTATTTCCGTACCTCCTCTGGGAGTTACTCTACGCACTCTAAGAGAAAACTTGTGTCAACTTTATCAATTCTTTATGCAGAATCTGTATAAAGATAAGCATAAACATTTTTTTGTAAATAAAAACACATCGAAATAAAGATAAATGCTGAACAGTATTTGGTTTTCTACCATCAAAAACAAACTTTTTCCTTACAATTTGTCGCCAATAAATCCTTAAAATAAAATATCACCAATACGCATGTAATATTTATTAAAATTGTTCAAAATAAAAACAATACCAGAACCTGTGTTTTAAAAAGTTTATAACGCTTCCAATGCAGTCCGGTATTTTGGCCGAAACGCTACCGTCATTTTGCTCGGACCACTCACCTGTGAAATAGATAGGGTTGTCTCCGTTGGTCTTTTATTTAACTTATTGAAATCGTTATCGTACAAAGGATTCCAAAGGAAACAGGACAAAGATAATTATTTTTATTTACTATTTGCTGTGGTAAGTTTAATAGCCATCTAGATTAATAGATTTTCCGCAATTTTGGGCTTTCTTTTGGTCATAAGTAATATTTATAAATAGACAGGCAAATGAGGAACGTTAGTGATTTTCAAGGAATTACACCCTGTCAAAGTTTGGTTTTAAAAGTAGTTTATAACTTTTTAATTAACACACAAAAAATAAAAGAATGTGGTATAATAATTAATTTAAGTCTAGGTTTAATAATTGACCGTTATTCAGTGACAACCTTAATAAATTGTTGAACACAGCCCTTGTTAAAGCAAAATAGACTATCGAGCAAGGTGATTCGATTTATAATAGATTGCGAGGCATTGAGCAAATATCTGTTTAACAGTGCATGTGCATTCAAACATTTCGGTGCTTTAATGTAGAGCTTCGCAATTTAATGAAAAAGCTTCAAAGTTTCCACAGCACACAGTTGCCATTTATAGGGTTGCATATCAAAAGGCATAAATGGCTATTTTAACCAACTTCAAAAAAAGGAGGAGGTTCTCAATTCGACTTTTTTTTATGTTTGTTACCTCATAACTTTTGAATGGGTGAACCGATTTTGATAATTCTTTTTTTATTTGAAAGCTAGTGCTTTCCGAATGGTTCCATTTAAATTTGGTCCAGATTGAAGTTGGTGTTTTTTTTGTTAAAATTTGTAGGTAATTATGTCGTCACTTGATGCTAAAATCGAAACATAGTGCAATTACAAATTTGAAATTTAATAATAATATTATTGGTATTTTTATGTATGGGTATGTATAACTGTATGTATGTATAACTGTATGTATGTATGTATGTTTGTTTATATGTATATGTATGTTTATATGTATTTTTAACCCCCGACGCAAAAAGAGGGGTGTTATTAGTTTGACGTGTCTGTCTGTCTGTTTGTCTGTCTGTGGCACCGTAGCTCGCGAACGGATAAAGCGATTTCAATTTAGTTTTTCTTGTATGACAGGTGAGTTACGTGCGAGTGTTCTTAGACATGTTTCATGAAAATCGGTTGAGCCGTTTAAAAGTTATGGGGGTGAAAGTGGGGAAGAATAACCGAATGTCTGCAAAAATATCATCGAGTGGGGTCTCAAATGAAAGCGCATAACGTGTTTTTTACTTTTTAAAGGGAACTCAGGTTATTATGTCGGGGTTTTTTTTATATTTGAGAATTTATAGTTATTGTATGAATGTTTAGTTTTATCGTATTCCATTGTTAATTTCTAGTTCTTTAATGTCTATTTTAGAATCCTTAACCAAAGTGTAGTGCACCTTCTCATTCAATTCCGCACCACCAGACGGTAGACTGGTAGAGAATGCCTGTGGCATTAAATCCACCATTGTACATATTATGCATATAATTGTAAAATAAAATAAATAAAATAAATTATTTAAGTAATATCTATATGCCTTTGAATTTGAGTAGAGATAAATTTATAATAATTAAATTAAATTAAAAAGCTTTTTAAAAACAAGCTTTTACTGGAATGCCTCGAGACGAATCAATGAGTCCAAACTCATTTGATGTTGAAGTTGATGTTGCGACGTTTCTTTACAGAGTTCCTATTGTCACCTTCCAGCTCCAGCATCAGATCAGCTCCATGTCATTATAATATTATATTGTCACGCTGTATACATATGCTTGCAAAATTTCAGCAAAATCGGTTGAAGATATCTGCTTCAAAATTGAGTTGCAAGATTCCACCCGAACATACAAGCATACATACATACATTGCAAGTTAATAAAAAGCTTGTAATAATAAACAGATGTCTGAAACATCTGACAAACTAAACCATATGGCTTCAAACTAAGCAGTGCCAGTGACTGAATACTATAATGCATACAAAACTTTCAAACTCCGACACAGATCATTCAAACATTTAGTCTGACCCGTGACTAGAACCCGAGACCTCAGCATAACTGTCGCATACCACTGCGCCACTTATTATAAACTCTGTATCATATTTCTACATCACCTGAAGGTCTCCTAGTTGCTAATACAAAAACAAAGTAAACCTTTTCAACGTCGGTTCTAAACCTAATTTGCTCTTTCCTCATCTGTTTTTGGGGAAAAGTGGTTACATAAGGTCCTACGTAGGCGTTCAGTCGCCTACAATTACCGCCCACTCTTCGCCCACGTTTTCTGAAACAAAATGGATATATTACATTCAATTATATTATATTATTTTAATAAAACAATCCAAGGTACTGTAGATATATTATTACATACAATTTAAATACCTATATTTTGTATATTCAGAGAGAAAAATTCGTTGTAGGCATTTCATAAATAAACAAATACAAATGAATGTGGGGTATGGGCCTCCGGTATCCTCACTCACTCGGTGAAACACAGCGCAAGCGCTATTTCACACAAGTTTTCATTCCTTTTGCAGTGATGTTGTTGTGCGTAGTTCATTTTCATCCCATGGGTGTCAAGTAGTGACACATTGTATTCTCAATTCGTCACTACACATACATGTCCAGCAATGTACTATTGATAAAATATTGATCGAACAGGAATCATCAAACGCGAAAAAATGCTGAATATTAAAGTATTTACAAAATGTAATTATGTGTAAGACAGGAAAAGGGCAATCGCCTTAGGGAAAGGGACGCATTGTCTAAATATAATGTTTAATATTATTAAACAATGCTGAGTCTTTACAATATCCAATAAGTATTTGGAGAATTTATTAATTTACAAGTAATAATAATTTATATTTCGTACAATTATGTTTTACAAGCTTTAGCACGCGGTTTCGCTTGAGTGATTATTTCTTATTTCGTGTTACTATCTTTGAAAATGATGAATTGCTGTTTTAATTATCATCCTTTGTTTTACCTCATTATTGGTAAATTTTTCATTTTTTTTTATGGAATATGTGGCAAGCGAGCAGATGTATCGCCTGATAGTAAGCGATTACTGCCGCCCATGGATACCCGAAACACCAGACTCGTCACAAATGCGTTGCCGGCCTTTAGGGGAAGGGTAGGGGGATAGGAAGGGGGTTGGGGTGGTTGGGGTATGGGCTTCCGGTATCCTCACTCAATCGGTGAAACACAGCGCAAGCGTTGTTTCACACCGGTTTTCTGTGAGGCCGTGATATCACTTCGGTCGAGCCGGCCCATGCACGCCAAAGCGTGGCTCCCCCACGGTGATTTGAATTATTTTAAAGTGGGTGTTTAGGACATGAAAAGCATCAGGTAAATAAAAATTCAAGTTTGCACCCCAACGGTTTAGAGTTTCCGTTGATAAACCTCGGTCAGTCAGTGAGCTAAAGTAATTGTATATGTCATGTATGGACGTCTTGAGAAGCAAACCAAGGAATATTTCAGACTGCCGTTGAATTTTCATCGCGAAGCGAGAGAAATGTTGGTTCCATGTTTAGTGTACAGTAATGTGGGAAGATATACGACCATAAACGTATGTATAAAGGGCCGCAGCCGGAAGGAATGAGGGCATTGGAGGGAATTGTAACTGATACAGTTTATTAGACGCTACTAAATATTACGTTTACGCAGAGGTATTTAATGAAGGCCGTCAATCTCGGGAATGTGTTGTTTGTACTCGGGTTTAGTCAAAATATTCGTATGGTGTTCTCGTTGGCTTGAAATGGCTGATGTTATTTCGTTGGTGGAGAGATTTTCGCTGAAACTGAACTTCTAATGTATTAATGCTAATTCTGCCTATACATTGACTATTATCGTGAATTTTTTAATGGTAGCGTATTTCCTCTAATTTTTCTGTAATCTGTGAGCGCGAAAAGTGACGGAAGAACGAAAGTGTGCACTGTTTGATTTGATCAATAGGTGTCTGCGATGCTATTATTGGCTTGTCAGACTGCAGATGCTACACATCATAGTTTTATTTACTTATTTATTTATCTTTATTGTACATACATAACAGAGACAACAAAGAGTTATAATACACAAATGTGACAATTGGCGGTCTTATCGCTCATGGCGATCTCTTACAGACAACCTTTGTACGGATATTATGGTAAGTGACATTGTTTAGGGCAGCTGTAGTAGGGTGTACAAATCATAATATGCAACTTCTTACTGTAGAGCTTGTTTTTTCAAAGTAAAAACTTCTATGTTCATGGAAGTGGTCATTGATATGGTCACGGGACGTGTTAAAGCTTACACTAAATTTGTAGCTTTAAGATAATTTATTGTGCTGAGTCAGCTGTGAATGTATAGATATATTCATTGATACTAGGATGTTGATGTGCTCCTACCAAATTTCGACCAATTTTCATTTCAATTCTCTGCGGGGACCAGCCAACTACACAGGACATCTCATAGTGTGCGCAAACACCGGTCCACTCTTTATTGCCTCACTCTTACAATCCGATTGCTTATCAACACGACCGGGGAGAAATCAGGCACAGGACCGACAGCTTTACGTCCTCTCGAAACGCAGGGTTTAAGACCCCAACTTCCAAACTCCGGCCACTCCGGGCTGTTATAAACTTTTTTATCCAGTCTATTACGGCAGTCGCGTACGTTAACCGCTAGATCAACGGGGCACATAGGATCACTAGTAATATATAAATATTTTCCGACATCTAACACACAACGCCATCTAGTCCCATCGTAAGTAGAGCTTGTATTATGGGTACTAGAAAACTGATACAAATACATATATACTTTTTTTGTTGTAAATACATACATATTATACATAGAAAACACCCAAAATTCGAAACAAATATTTGTAGATCATACAAATATTTGGTCCGACCCGGTAATCGAACCCGAGACCTCATGATCACCAGTCGCACACACCAACCGCGAGACCAACGATGCAGCCAAAATATGTAATTAAATAATAGAATAACAATAATAAATAATAATACTGCCACTTGTTTTGTTATATACATGTTACTAGTGGTACAGAGAAAATGCGTAAATTTTATCTTTTATTAAAAAAAAGTACTGATTTTGGGGTACAGCAAAAAACAAATTTAACGCTAGTAAAACCACGTGCAAGGAAGCAAAAAATAAAAGTGTATGTATGTAGATATTCTGTAAAACTGTATTTAGATTGAATGGAAACTTCATTCACAAAATTTAACAAGTGACCTTCAACAAATTTTCTTTAATAATCGATATTTCGCCCACCTATAGTCAACTGAACTTTACTTTTTGTTAATTTTAGTAAACTTTTGATTTATTTTTACTTTACTTATAAGGGTAGGCGTCTAACGCAGAAACAGTAATAAACCAGCTGAGGTAAATGAACTTTACACCCACGTTGTCTACGGTTATCATATCATAGATATTTTAGGCAAATCTTTCTGTTAATGAGCAGTAGCGAGCAGTAAGCGAGATATTTAGTAGGTAGATAAGTATAGTATTGGTTGCGTACAATTAACCGCCAGCATTATGGGTAACTGAAAGGCACACATACTTGTATATGTGTCTACCCGGTTCTCGCTTGTGATACTGTAGAGGAACGGGTGTGATGTCCCTCCAACACAAAGGGAGGATCCTCCAACCAGGCGAGGTGATCATGCCTGGCGGGCCAACTGCCCAACGGTTGATATTGGGTAGTTGCATGTATGTTAATCGACGCGAGAACTTCTAATGCGCGATGCAGGCTTGGTAGTTTCTTTGTGTAGTACATGACTCCGTAGTTCAGTGTATCTACGGTAGATGGTGCTGTAGTATATTTCTGTTGCGCTGTGTGTGGAAGTCGCCACAATACTGAAATATGAGGTTTAGCTAAAGATACGTTTTATAAGTTGGCCGAGAGTGCACTGGAAAAAACAACTACTTAGAATCCATGAGATATCAGAGCAACGTTGTATTTTATAGACAAACAATAATAATAATAATATTTCGGACATCTGACACGCAACGTCATCTAGTGCAGAGCTAAATGTGTGATGGGTACTAGACAACTGTTATAAATTCTTTTTTTTTTTGTAAATACATACATATAAAACAATTTCTGATTCAATTTTAAATATGGCATGGAAACCAAGTTTTGAAGCAAGTAATAACTCGTTCAGAGACCGTGGGGTAAAATGTCGTTAAAGAAGACCACACACCGTATTTGTTGGGATGGTGGATGCTGGCATCGAAATAATAGCAGTTAAGAAGTGACCTCAAATGGCAATGGCAGACGGATAACAGGGGTTAAATATCGATTTATTGGTTTCAAGTAACTAAATCTATTACTAATACTATTACTAACTGATCCGGCAAACGTTGTTTTGCCATAAAAAATAGATGTTGGTCGATTATCAGACCTACCCAATATGCACACCAAATTTCATAAAAATCGGTCCAGCCGTTTCAGAGGAGTATGGTAACTAACATTGTGACACGAGAATTTTATATATAAGATATAAAGCTGAAGAGTTTGTTTGTTTGTTTGTCTCAGGAAGCGCTGGTCCGATTTGAAAAATTATTTCAGTGTTGGATAGTAAATTTATCGAGGAAGGCTATAGGCTATATATCATCACGCTACGACCAATAGGAGCGGAGCACCAATGGAAAATGTTTAAAAAACGGGGGAAAATTATCACGCTACGGGCTATAGGAGACGCAAACGAGGTTGCGTGGGTCGGCTAGTCAAATATAAAATTAAAAAGCCTTCATATTTATATAATTTTCCTAATGTAAATGATACAAAATACTTACCCGCATCCTCCAATTTTTGAAACGGTTTTGCACCATACGTTATACTGAAACGCAATTTATATGAAAAATGAGCTCTTTGATTTAGTATGTAATCGCATTTTGCATTCACGACACGTAAATACCACGTTATAGAAGAGACCTGGAAATCTTTCACGTACACTCGTCAATGTGCGAGGATTTATGATAGTTCATTTTTAGCTGGATAATGTATAATTTATTGTATTAATATTATTCCCATTAATTGGAAGCATATTATTAATATACCTACATAGGGATTTTTGGAATGGTACTTGGCGGTCAAATATAATCGTGTGCCTTTTTTAAATGTTCAAATGATGTTCTGTAAAATAGTATGCAATATATGTGGCAACATGCTTGAGTATTGTCAAGTAATCATTAAATCATCATCAATTCAAATAATTATATACATGAATTTTAAAGGGGTAAGCAGAAATGTCTTAATCGCCATAATTTGCCATATATTCATTTTTATTTGAATACATGTCTATGGCCGTTACCAAGGTGAAATTCATGAAAGAAAAGTTAATTAAATGAAAAAACTCTAATATTGAAATAATTGGTTTAGGTTGTGGAGTGTACTAAAGAAATAGTTGTAATTGCAATATTAGGACACCATACACACAACGCCATCTAGTCTCAAACTAAGCAGAATGACTACTATGAAAGACTATGAAAGATATAAAAATGCTTCCTTAATCACGCAAAAGCTCTCGATAACAATATTATAACCGACTTTCTTTGAAATCTGTTCAATTTAATATTGTGAGACGGTGTTATGCGTTATTACAAGCTTTTTATTAACTTGCAATGTATGTATGTATGCTTGTATGTTCGGGTGGAATCTTGCAACTCAATTTTGGAGCAGATATCTTCAACCAATTTTGCTAAAATTTTGCAAGCAGATGTATACCGCGTGCCAATACAATATTATAATGATATGGAGCTGATCGGATGCTGGAACTGGAAGGTGGCTATAGGAACTCTGTAAAGAAGCGTAGCAACATCATCGAGTTTGGACTCGTTTGATTCGTCTCGTGGCATTCTAGTAAAAGCTTGAGTTCATATTCTGTAGTTCGCATATTATGAACTACAACATTTTCGCAGAAACTTCGGAAATGCAAAACAAACGATTCTACATTAATGCCGAAAAACTTTTATTTTCGTGATACATGAATAAAATGATCTTTTTAAGGCTGGCAATAATAATAATCAAGCAATTCGAATTTTGTAGAAGTCTGTGTATTGTACCTTAAACTTAAAAAAGAAATATACGGTCTAATTGAAAAACCTCGTCCTTTTTTAAAGTCAGTTAAAAAATGCTAGCCCTAGTGTATAATGGAACAAGTAAAATTTTAACGAAAACTGACTTCAAGGTTGGACTCTATTTCTCTTGGTTGCCATCATCAGATCTTAGTGTCCTTATCGTACCACCGCTGGGATATCTCCTTTCCATTAAAAAAATAATCATTAAAATCGGTTCATAAACGATGAAGTTATCCACGAACACACATTAAAAAAAGCATATATACGGTCGAATTGAGAACCTCCTCCTTTTTTGAAGTCGGTTAAAAAGCAATTAGGCAGAAAATAATATCTATGATTGTTACAGAATATGTTGAATGTGTATGTGTATATGTTGAACGTTAACAGATTTACCTTTTAAACTTATATGCAATCTTCACATAACTTAAAGGCAAGTTCATCTTTCTTCACACGAACTTCAGATACTTCTATCATCTAAATTATCCATTAAACTTATCCTCACTCTTTTGAAATTTAATCTAACCTCGAAGAAAGTCGTGCGGTCCGAATTCATTCTGTTTTAAAAGGAGCCTTCCTTTTAAATGGACAGCTCGCGTCCCATTCAGCAAAGTGAGCATCGCCTCTGAAGAATGTTGATGACATTCTGAATGAAACAGGACTGAGTTTCTCCGACTGTTTATCACACGATCTAGTTTTTTTATACTTATTATAGTGCGATTTTTAATACTATATGAGGCAGCATTTAATTCAAGATCTTGATGTTGGAATCAGAACAGAACATTTCAACTTTAGGAGTAAACCGAACAATCATGAGATCGGCACTCCAAAATGAAATTCGGAAAGCGCTTTAATAGTTTCAATCATGAAAGCGCTTCTAAATTCCCATATAAGTTTTCTCCTAAAATGTTTAAACCTTTTCATGTACAAAGCTATTCTTACTTAATGCGAAACCGGCAATGGAATTGAATACAATGTATTTAAAGCCAGGTGATATTTTATAGCAAATATCTATCACAACTCCTTAAGTAAACCACACTCTTTAATACGTAAGAAACAACGGCAGATGATCATTTACTGATATATATATATTTATTTCTAGCTGTGCCCGCGACTTCGTCCGCGTGAAATAGGGACATTAGGTAACAATTAAACAATCTTTATAACATAACCCATGTCTTTTTTCTCTAGACTATCTGTGTACCAAATTTCATTTAAATCGATTCAGTAGTTTTGGCGTGAAAGGGCGACAGACAAACAGAGTTACTTTCGCAGTTACAATTATGTAGTAAGGAATATGTTGTATATTAGTATTTTCAGAAACTGCAGTAAAAGTAATGTATTAGTTCTTCTTTTCTAAGGAGGCTAAATAAATTTGGTGACATCTCTGTTTGCGAGCCATTCACCCCTGAAACTCTTACATAAATCTTTCATAGCCTAGGATCACGAAATCACTTCAAAAGAAAAGTTTTTCGATATCAATGAAAATTAGACCTAAAAGTCATAAAGTTACAGTTGTAAAGTTGTAATTTTACTTATTTCCGGTACCATCTTTGATTTAAATTGAGGCTTAAGATGTAGGTTATAGAGTCAAAAGTCGTTTGACGGAATGTTGTTTTAGTAACGTTTCAATTATTTATTATTAGTGTCATTGTACTAATGTGAAGTTGTTTAATGTGCGATTATGTTAATGTATTTGAAATATGTCACTGAGACCAGCGGCGAAATAATTGTTTAATGACCGTTTTCTGTGACGTCATGGTAAATAAACTTTGTCGCGTTATCGCGTCGTGTTTGTTATCGAGACAAAAAGTAGCATAAGTTCTTGTCCAAGGTCTAATCTATTTCTGTCCAAAATTGATCCAAATCGGTTTAGCGGTTTAGCCATGACAGACATGCAGATAGACAGAGTTACTTTCGAATTTATAATATTACAAGCTGTTGCCCGCGGCTCCGCCCGCGTGTATGTCAGTTATCGCGGCAAATAGTAGCCTATGTGTTATTCTGATGTATAAGCTATATTACTGTAAAGTTTTATCCAAATCCGTTCAGTAGTTTTTGCGTGAAGAAGTAACAAACATACACACAAACTTTCGTCTTTATATATTAGTGTGATGATGTGATTATAGTCATAGTATAAATATGTAGTATTGTATACAGTATGGTGTATGGATGTTGGGTATTGATATGGATATGTGTAAGGAGTTCATGCCTTTACGTCCTTCCTCAAGTTTTTTTTTCATGGTATAGGGGGCAAACGAGCAGACGTTTCACCTGATGGTAAGCGATTACCGCCGCCCATGGACACCTGCAACACCAGAGGCGTCACAAGTGCGTTGCCGACCTTTGGCGGATGGGGAAAGGGATGTGGGGAGGGGTTGGGGTATGGGCCTCCGGTTTCCTCACTCACTCGGTGAAACACAGCGAAAGCGCTATTTCACACTGGTTTTCCGTGAGGCCGTGGTATCAGTCCGGTCGAGCCGACCCATTCATGCCAAAACGTGGCTTTCCCACGCTTCGGCCTGAATGAATTATTAAAGAAGCCATGTCAATTTTCATTAAATTCAGCCAAACCACTGAGGTTTACGTGTAAAAAGATAACAAACACACAAAGTTACTCTTGCATTAATACAAAATTCTAGTGCTGTAGCAGACAATTTATCCACTCAAAGCATTGGATGAATCCTGCAACCAAATTACTCATCAGAACGTAGTAAGTTGCATGCATGCCTTTCACATAAGCTATGTATTTATAATAACACAACAGTTAGTAGCTTAAGGCTTCCGTGACGGCAAAAATCAGGAACTTGGAGTGTTTTATACCAGTTATTACAAGCAGGTTAAGCCATAGTATGGTCACTACTCCACTTCAAAGGTGACCTTATGACTAAGGTCATGTTATGATTTATACTTTCTTTTTTTTTTTTAAAAACAACTTCCGCACTAGGAATAAATCCTGTGTCGCGGGGGACTTTACAAACATACATGAAACGGACACCGAAAGAACACCCAGATTCAGAGCAACAATTTGTAGATCACACAAAGTGTTGACCTACGTGGGATTTGAACCCACGACACTTGGCGAAGTAGGAAACGGCGTGGTGACCGTTAAACCACTAGGCCAAACGTGCAGTCAAGCCCTCCAAGACTGAGGGTCTTAAGCAAATCTGCCACTTTTCGAGTTTCAAAGTGGTGGTTTCAGGGAAATGCGCATAACGAAAGTATTTTTAGAAAAGAATGTACTTTATTGTACACCAATTATATTGTGACAATTGTATATTACAAGAAGATAGAAGAAGAAATGTAGAATGGGTGGGGTTATTGCGAAATGCAATCCCTTCCAGGCAACCTTTGAATAGACAAATCGTCAGGAAATCAACCTAAACAGAGAGTAGTTTAGGTGTTTTGATGCTATGGTGGTATAAGTGGTATTGGAATAAATATATGAATACACATACATTCATTATTACAAGCTAGCTATTAACTTGCAATGTATGTATGTATGCTTGTATGTTCGGGTGGAATTTTGCAACTCAATTTTGAAGCCGATATCTTCAACAGATATTATACAGAATATTATAATGATATGGAGCTGATCTGATGCTGGAGCTGGAAGGTGGCCATAGGAACTCTATAAAAAACCGTCGCAACATCATCGAGTTTGGACTCGTTTGATTCGTCTCGAGGCATTCCAGTAAAAGCTTTTCAATTTATTTTTATTTATCTATTTAAATACACAATAAGTCACCACAAAAAAAGATTTTGATCAACTGTGATGTTATTAAAACTGTCGAGCATATTTTCTTTTTATTTGCCAATATTGTTAGATAGTATTAACAGTAAATTTATAGCCAATGGAAGAAAACCATTTAGAGTTTATCTGGGTATTGGCGTTCACATGCTTAGTTAGTTTATACAAGACAATCGACAATACGGTATAACTAGTATAAAAATAGTCCCTATTCTTTAATCTACCTCATATATATATAATGTTTACTATATAATGTATTTTACCTACCCATTGTGTCTTTTCATGAGATTACTCGTACAGATTGCAAAGAGGAAAGGCGTTCACATCTAAAATCATATAACATACTAGTTGTTGCTCGCGGCTCCGCCCGCGTGTATGTCGGTTATCGCGGCAAATAGTAGCCTATGTGTTATTCTGATGTATAAGCTATATTACTTTACAGTTTCATCCAAATCCGTTCAGTAGTTTTTACGTGAAAAAGTCACAAACATCCATCCATACTTACAAACTTTCGCGTTTATAATATTAGTAGGATCGTACCGTATCTGCCTGTGGTAATTTTAAGAAAAAGAATGTACTCCAGTTTTACGCACAATCATTTGACACCATTTGCACCAACCATAAGTATGTACTCTTATACATATATTTGTTACAACATTATGTATTAAAAAGAGATTGCTATGATGTATTTTCATACATCAGGAATACTACTTAGTCGTAGTTCATCACTTAATCTGATTGTGATCTAGTCTTGAGACCAACTTTGCGAGCTAGACAGCCTTCCCTAATATACCAAGATAACTAGAACTGTCGTTAAGGTACGGCCATAAGATCAGCGTGTTTCAAAATATTGGTTTTATTTTCTTCCCGACTCAAATAGAATAGAACGAAAACATTTACAAAATAAATACTTCAAATTAATACGGCCATTGTTAAATGGCGGCCGTAAACAACTATACGTAAGTTTAGTTTTAAATTACTTCAGTAAAGCTTAAGCTTGTTTAAATAGTTTATAGTCACTATTAGCAAAGAACCAAACCAAGCACTAGATAATTGCAGCATATAGAAGCATCATAACTTAAGAAAATAATAGTAAACTATTGTTTGATTTTTGCGCGGGTTTTCGTGACGTCTTACTTTGCTGTGTCTGATAGGGTTCATAATGAAAACTAATTTAAAAACTATATGAACATTGCGAACCGCTATAAGGTCTTAAGAGTATTATAGTCTTCAGTAATTGACTATTGCTATATTTCTATAGCAATATATTTTTATAAAAAGGAGGATTTTTTTTTTTTTTTTTTTTTATGTTTGGCCCGCCAAAATGACTCTACTCTGCCTGATGGAAAGCATAAGCAGGATGTTCTCAATTTGACCGTATATATGTTTTTTTTTTATGTGTGTTCGCGGATAACTTCGCCGTTTATGAATGAACCGATTTTAATGATTCTTTTTTTAATGGAAAGGAGATATCCCAACGGTGGTACCATGATAAGGACACTAAGATCTGATGATGGCATCCAAGAGAAATCGAGTCGAACCTGGAAGTCGGTTTTTAATTTGTTAAAATTTTACTTGTTATGTCAGCCATCAATCTGTACTAGTGGTCGCCCAGTGGTTGAATTCGACCAAAGTTTATTATTATTATTTTGTTTTTTTTTGTTTTCTACTGCCTTTCTCCATATAATCATAAAAAAATATTTTATGTATCCATAACCTTTGAGAATGCCATAAGGCGAAACCGGTCAGGTGTAAAGATAAAATAAAAATAGTGGAACAAGTACAAGTGAGTTTGATTCTATAATACATTGATTTTTAAAATCAACCTTTATAAAGGCTCTAAATACGCTCAACACAATGGCAGACCATACTGATCTGTTTACAAGTTCACTGAGCGAATTCACAAGAGCTTCGAATTGGTCTATATGTTACCTTTCTAAATTAAATATTTTTTATGATTTTTTAGTGGCATGTTTGTCTTTTATAGATTGTATATAAATAATAATAATAATAATAAATATTTCAGACATCTAACACACATCGCCATCTAGTCCCATGCTAAGCAGAGCTTGTGTTATGGGTACTAGACAACTGATACAAATACATATATACTTTTTTTTTTTTTGTAAATACATACATATTATACATAGAAAACACCCAAACTCCGAAACAAATATTTGTAGATCATACAAACATTTGGTCCGACCCAGGAATCGAACCCGAGACCTCATGATCAGCAGTCGCACACGTCAACCGCTAGACCAACGAGGCAGTCAATTGTACAGTATATAAGTGATTAGTATTAATCTTATGTAACTACGCTATCGTATTGGGCTGAGAGCCTGTGAAGATAGCGCATGTTTGTAAATAAATAAATAAAAATAAAGTTTTGTCAACTGAATAACCGTTTACAAAGTGTTGTCAACTGAAATTATTTCGATAAATATTAATGTAAGCATTTTTTTCATTTTGTAATAATTCGTGAATTATTTTTCAAAAATACTACTTTAGGAAATTCAACCATTTAAGCGGACATTCTCCAGAGAATTTTTACTTATTTTCGCGGACTTTAAGGCCTACTTCGCTGCGGTCTCTTTCAATCTTCGAGACTAGCTTGACGCAAACTTTAATCTGATAATAGCACACACCAGTCCTAACTAGTTTTCCTCGGTTTTGTCGAAACCCCGTTAAGTTGTAATCGTACGTCTCTATAATTTGCGTTAAAATATGTAATTTGAAATTAAATGAGCCTCTTTTGAGCAATACGACTTTGGCTCTAGTTGTTACTTATAATAGAGTTAATGCCTTTGAAAAATCTACCTTTGAAATACATTTAATGGTCAATACGATATATTCACACTAATATTAGATATAAATTCGAAAGTAGGTCTGTCTGTGTGTTATACTTTCACAGCTAAACCGCTGCACTGATTTTAATGTTGCATGGAGATACTTTTAATCTTGAGGAAAGACATATAATTTTGTTATGTTTTTGCACTTGACTCAAATAAAATATATACAAAAGATAATCTTATCAAGACTTTTTGACTTAAGATGAATGATTAAATTTGACTTAGATGACGGTATTTGGTATAATGCACTCAATTTTATTTTAATACTAGCCTTCGCCCGCGGCTTCACTCGCATTTAATAAAAATATGTAGTATGTATGTAGTAATAGTCCAAAAAATATGTGTACAAAGTTTCATGATGATCGGTTAAGTAGTTTTCGCGTGAAAGCGTAACAAACAAACTTACAATCACATTTACAGTAACTTTAATATAATTGATATGATGATACTCATAAAGTTATGAAGGTGATAAACATTATTATTTCTGAATAGTTAAATAACGTGACAGTGGGAGAGAGATTTTCCATTTATAGAGGATTTCAGAAGAGTCAGCAATATGTTGCGTACCCCTAAATGACTGAATATATATATAAAGGAATAGTTACCGCTTTCGATAATAGTAATTACTATATAATATTCCTACCCCACATAGAATCCTAATCAAACAATAATTAGCAGCGATCGGTTTTTCATTATTACAAGTACAACAGCAAACGATGACGATGCAAGAAAATTAAGTTTGTGGTACATTATGCCCTCGTATTATATTGAACGGAAAATATAAAACTTGATTATGCTGAATATTGAGCTTTGTGCTTATACGTTAAAGTTACTTTTTGAATGATATTAAGAATATGTTGAATAAAATATTAGGCCTCGATGACATAATGTTTACAAATATTTTACATTAGTGAGTTTAAGAAGTTTGGTGGTCTACAGGTTAATTTTGACTACAAAGACATTGGTTAAAGGGTCATTTGAACCCTAGAACTAATTGGGTGATAATCACAAATAATGAAATAAGCCAATAGAGGCTTATTTTATTATTTGTAACTCTAAACTTTAAAATCTAGTTACGTAAATAGTTTTCTATAGTATCCGTTTTAGCATTTTGTTGGTCTAGAGTTTGTCTTTTGACAAAGCCCTCCTCTAATTACACGATCTCTGATTACGAATATTTGGTTTCCTAGTTAACTAATTGTAGTTATAATATTTAGTAGGTATTTATAGTATAGTACTGCATAGTACGTTATTAGATGGCTATGTCTGAAGAGTTGTTTTTATTAATTATTTGAAGTACCTACTTATATAATAAAATACTGACTTGATCTGAACTTAAGTATATGTGGAATAAGTCTTAAAATAAGTTTAAGAAAAATTTTTAACAAAAAAAACCGACTTCAAGAACGATCAAATTGAAATGGGCCCACACGGGAAGAACCAGCTTTCAAATAAAAAAAGAATCATCGAAATTGGGTAGCGTGATATTGAGTTATTCGTCAATTTGACGCACACATGCTTAATGCAAATTGAAGACTTATATGGTTTTCTCATGGATGTCATGTCAGAACTAGACCAAATTGAAGTGGGACCACATAGGAAGCACCAGCTTTCAAATAAAAAAGAATCATCAAAATCGGTTCTCCCAGTCAAAAGTTATGAGGTAACAAACATTAAAAAAAATACAGTCGAATTGAGAACCTCCTCCTTTTTAACCGACTTCCAAACGTCGGTGACGTCGTTGACGTTCGTCTCGAAATATAGTGAGTGTGGTACCGACTATTACATTTGGCTTGGCACCGAATTCAAACCTATGAATAGGTAGCACATACAAATTAAGTTATTTTATACTTTTTAGTTTCTGAAGTCGGATTTTTTAAACGAAGTTTTTTTTTATTTGAAGTCGGTTAAAAATATCACTTAGCTTATAGTACTAACATAAAAGGTTTAATAAATTAAGAAAGTAATAATACTAATTAATAATAAAAATACTAAGCGACTGCCTCGTTGGTCTCGCGGTTGGCGTGTGCGACTGCTGATCATGAGGTCTCGGGTTCGATTCCCGGGTCGGACCAAATGTTTGTATGATCTGCAAATATTTGTTTCGGAGTTTGGGTGTTTTCTATGTATAATATGTATGTATTTACAAAAAAAAAGTATATATGTATTGATTTCACTTGTCTAGTACCCATAACACAAGCTCTGCTTAGCTTGGGACTAGATGGCGTTGTGTGTTAGATGTCTGAAATATTTATTTTATTATTATTAATAAAAATGTTTTTTTGTTTTGTTACAGTCATCACGCATAAGTAATGCAAGTGGAGATGCCTGTGAGCGTCGTGATCCTTGCCAGCATGGCGGAGTCTGCATCAGCACTGATGATGGACCAATCTGCGAGTGTCGTGATGGAGACTATGAGGGAGCCTTCTGTGAAAGAGGTCAGTGGCTACTACTACTACTAGTGGATCTCTTAGAAAACCATCTCTTAGATCTTTTATTCTTAGAAAATTTTACTGCTACAGTATTTTTTAACTATTAATTATGGCACTAAGAAAAAATAAGTAGAACATTTTCAATACTCGATTTCCTGGATGAACAAAAACGAACACACACAAAACAGTTTGTACAAATACAACTCAAAAAAATATTGTTCGTACTCACGTAGAGTACGAACAATATTTTTTAAGTTTTTAATATCTAAACAAATGAGTAATATAGTATATTAGAAACAAAATCACTTCTTTATCTCATAAGTGCGTATCGCACATTCCACTCAGTAGTCTTTAAATAATAAATGTTTATTCAAATATCACTAATCCATATATTTTCACAATAAATCTTATTCGTACAATGATAACTTGACATCGTTTTAATTTTTAATTAATAATAATTTTGGTAAATCACGCAGAACATAGCAATCCTAACTTAAGACTAAGATTTTGTTAGTGACTCAAGTTCCAAATTTAAAGTGACTATTAAAGCGATCTCTCAAAAATATAGTTGTCAACAAATATTTCATTGTTTTAACCAATTGAATTGGTGACCCTATCTCCTTTACTGCGAGCACTCAGAGCAGGCGTACATAAAAGCTCGTTATCGTTTCTAAGTAGCACTAATAACTACCCACCATTAGATGACTGGTCTATTTGTTGGCCTCCTAAACCCAACAAAAAGCCTACCGTAACATTAGTATTACAAATCAATTCTGGGCTTTTCGCTAAGCACATAAAACACTAATGCGAACTAACTAATACTTACTAGGAATTGTTATAAAGACTTTCTTGCGTGACATAATCAACTACCAGCTAATAAAACTTCGAAGCACTTTGTGTGGCCTAGTGGTGTTTTAAAAGTAAAGTGTGTTACGGTACTTGCAGGCAACCTCAGTTGAACCTCAGCTAATGTACCATTAGTTGAAACATCAGCTCTTGGACTGCGATCATGAAATGTAGGCACGCAAGCATTAATTTCTTCAGCTAGTTTTCTAAACGCTATATCCTTCCAAGGAGCGTTTTGAGTATTGATTATTTATTTTTATAACGGAACTAACTTTTCTCCGCTCGCGTAGGTATATGTCACTTATGGCTACAAAAATAGCCAATGCCCTTCTCCAAGGTCCAATATTATATCTCTTTACTGAAATTTATCCAAATCAGTTCAGCGGTTTAGCTGTTAAAGTGTAACACAAAGACAGACAGAGTTATTTTCCAATTTATAATATGAGTACCTATGTATGTAATTAAAATTATGCCCTTAAATTGTTTTTTTTCTATTTTATCCTCCTTTTTACAGTCCTTTTTAACCGACTACGGCAAAGCCAAAGGAGGGTTATGATTTTGACAGGCTATGTATGTATGTATGTATGTATATATGTGTGTATGTATGTTCATTTGTTCCCTCATAGCTCCTTAACTACTTATTAGAACTGGACAAATGAGGTATCGTTAGAAGCGTCTTGATTGTCTGCTGGTTATAGGCTATATGACGTGTCGCTGAATCTAATGTGGCGCCCTCTAGCCGACATAAAGTAATGAATAAAAAAAAATTTGAGATAAATATGCCGTGTTTGGTATCATTGGAAAGGGCGTTACTTGTACATTTCAAATATGTATATATATATATTATATACTAATAACGGCACTCAAACATTTTAAATAAAAAAAAAGTAAAAACTAAAACCCAACTACGACAAAAAACGACGCTGAAAAAGTATGAAACAAGTTTGAAAAGCCGTAGTCACACGTTTCATAGAAACGCACCATAACACTTTAACAACGTGTGACTACGGCTTTTCAAACTTGATTCATACTTTTCAGCGTCGTTTTTTGTCGTAGTTGGGTTTTAGTTTTTACGTTTTTTTACAAGAAAAGGTTTATTTTTTCGACGGCTTTTTAAACATTGGAAATTCATTAACGAGTAGCGTTTAGAAATTAAAGCTGTTAGGCAATTTTCGTGGGAAATTTATGAAAAACTAAAATTTCTAAATACCAAGAAATTCGAAAAACTACTATCGATATTGTTGTTATTTAAATATTAGTTACTGTGATTTTGTTCAACTAAATTCAAGCACTGAAATATTTTATCTAAGTTTATTATACTACTAGTTGTTGCCCGCGGCTCCGCCCGCTTATAAGTCGGTTATCGCGGCAAATAGTAGCCTATGTGTTATTCTGATGTATAAGCTATATTACTGTAAAGTTTCATCCAAATCCGTTCAGTAGTTTTTGCGTGAAAGAGTAACAAACATCCATCCATCCATCCATCCATCCATACTTACAAAAAATAAAATAGATAGATATTTCAAACTTAGTTCGCAATCAGTTCTACAAGTTTGAATATCGACATCGATCTACATTGGAACTTAAGAGCTCATAAAAGGAATCTAGACCAGTGCTTAAATTTTTATATATGCTCTAAAAATATTTAATACCCTGTCACATAACCGATTCTTTTATAACTTTAATACATTGTAAGGAACTCCGGGGAGAGTTTCGGTTCGTATAATCAGAGGAACTACGACTACGTAATGTGGCAAAGGGCAGCTGTTGTCAAACTTTTTTACCCGACACGTGTACGGAACTAGTTCTGCCGAGTTGGAACAAAAGTTGGGACAATTCAGGGGTGTCGAACTTGCCGACACATGCACGATTAATTATGAAGTGGGTTGGTTTAGTAGGGATGACAGTTTAGATCGATTATATTGTTTACATAATACAATGTACCTAGTGAATATGGTAATTTTATTGAACTGTTATCAACAGATATGGACTTGAGTTTTTTATTAGAATTGAGATTTAAACGTAACTCTGTTCAGTCCATACTTGTAAATCTTTGAATTAAATATATCACGTTATTTACCACATTTTGTGTTGCCATGTAATACGAAATAATATTTCTAAGTTAAATATACTGAGTTTTACCACAAAGAAATATATAACAACTTTCTTCTAGTTGCTGTCATATTTATTGAAAGCCCGAATATATGGGATCCTGTCAAGAACAAAAAAAAACAAATATATTATTTTTTATGTTTTCTGATATTTTTATATTTTGCCAACCCTGTTTAAGTCGGATTTGACGTCATGAACAATGGTCTCCGGCAAAGTGCTGCGTGTTTATTATTTATTTTGTAACTATGTTTTATATTAGCCGGCAGCCGTATATACGTACATTCCTTTTATAATCTTGTAAATAATAAAATGGGTATAAGCGAGCTGTAAGGTTTCACCTACAATAACTCAACAAATTCTGAGCATGAAATTAGCTATTATTAATGTAGTAGGTTTCTGTGACCTGTGTGTCTTATTCAATATAAAAAATATGAAAAAACAAAAATTATTAATTTATTTTGAGTGATGAATAAAGTTCTATAAAAATAATTGAATGCGCCTGTTCTTTGTGGTTTTGTCTACTTTTGATTTTGAAAACTTTTAAGTAAAATTCGTAAAAAAATAATGATTTTAAGACAAACTATGAACTACCCAACGATGTGTACATATCTATATGTTGTGTTTATTACACGAACTTTAATGTAAGTGTTACGGCCTATTATTAATGTAGTAGGTTTCTGTGACCTGTGTGTCTTATTCAATATAAAAAATATGAAAAAACAAAAATTATTAATTTATTTTGAGTGATGAATAAAGTTCTATAAAAATAATTGAATGCGCCTGTTCTTTGTGGTTTTGTCTACTTTTGATTTTGAAAACTTTTAAGTAAAATTCGTAAAAAAATAATGATTTTAAGACAAACTATGAACTACCCAACGATGTGTACATATCTATATGTTGTGTTTATTACACGAACTTTAATGTAAGTGTTACGGCCTATTATTAATGTAGTAGGTTTCTGTGACCTGTGTGTCTTATTCAATATAAAAAATATGAAAAAACAAAAATTATTAATTTATTTTGAGTGATGAATAAAGTTCTATAAAAATAATTGAATGCGCCTGTTCTTTGTGGTTTTGTCTACTTTTGATTTTGAAAACTTTTAAGTAAAATTCGTAAAAAAATAATGATTTTAAGACAAACTATGAACTACCCAACGATGTGTACATATCTATATGTTGTGTTTATTACACGAACTTTAATGTAAGTGTTACGGCCATTCTCAAAACCTATGTAGCTGCAATAATTACATCCTACTAATATTATAAACGCGAAAGTTTGTAAGTATGGATGGATGTTAGTTACTCTTTCACGCAAAAACTACTGAATGGATTTGGATGAAACTTTACAGTAATATAGCTTATACATCAGAATAACACATCTAGGCTACTATTTGCCGCGATAACCGACATTATACGCGGGCGGAGCCGCGGGCAGCAAGCTTTAAATTTAAATAATATCGTTGACTTTTTACCATTAATACTAACGTTGTAGTACTTATTAAACTTAATATGTTGTGCCTACAGATTTATAGTACTTTACCACACACATGCTGCTATAAAAGAGTACCAACATACTGCAAAGTATTGTTTCAGTAACTATGAAATATTTGGTTGCAAAACCACTCTTTCATAATCACTAAAAGCAAAAAAAAACAACACAATCTGCCAACCCTACAAACAACGGAAATGGCGTTACGGCCAGCCACCAACTAAGTGTTTCGCTTTTATTATTTACTCGTGAACAGTATGGCTGCACTGCGAGTATTAACTTTTAATAACTTTGTATTATTTTATGCTGTGATCTGTATGAGTTTATGATTCTGATTCCAGCTACAGTTTTTAGATGTGTATCAGATACTTAAACAGGAACATTGTTAACAAAATTTGCTCCTTTAGAAGGAATGACAATAGACACCATAGAAAACTGTTATTAGAATTCTTAAAACAGAGCTTGATTTCCGTGACAGTTGTGACTAGTGTCCTTTTAGAACTTACGAGGTATATTTGCGAATTTTGATATTTATAATATACTAGCTGTTGCCCGCGGCTCCACCCGCGTGTATATAGTAGCCTATGTGTTAATCCAGGGTGTCAGCTTCCTGCATAATAAATTTTATCAAAATTGGTCCAGTAGTTTGCGCGTGAAGAAGTAACAAACATACACACTCACAAACTTTCACCTTTATAATATTAGTGTGATTGCACTGAAGAAGCACTTAGAGAATGAACTTATAGGTGATACAAAATAAAATCGTTTGTTCAAAGTTACCTCGTCAGTTTCGTAGCCATATGTCACAGATATCACACTAATATAAATAAAGTCGAAAGCTTGTGAGCGTGTATGTTTGTTACTTCTTCACGCAAAAACTACTGAACGGATTTGGATGAAACTTTACAGTAATATAGCTTATACATCGGAATAACACATAGGCTACTATTTGCCGCGATAGTCAACATAAACGCGGGCGGAGCCGCGGGCAATAGCTAGTTAAGCTATATTTGAAGAACTGTATTTTTTTATTTTGTTCCTATGATCTATGTTGGCCTATGAGAACAATTAAAAAGATTGAATATATATAGCAGGATTCTTACGAAAGTATAAACATCAGATGGCAGAAAAATACCACTCTTCAAAAGAGTTATAGTAAACAGAAGTATTATTCATTAAAAATATATTGTATTAGTACTTTCATGTAAGTCGTCCGTAAAGCTTTCTAAAGTAACCAATAAAATCAATTTGCTGTTCTTTTCTATTATGAATTAACATTTATTGTTTCTTATTTCCTTTTAATGCTTCTTGTTTATTGTTAAGTATTATTTGTAAATTAATTGCATTTTGCACAAGATACGATAAAATGTTTGAGTAACTGTGGATTTTATAGATATGAAGCACATAATTGCCTTGGCTTAGCCCATTCAAATTCATGAATTATATCGTGCTTACACAAACAAACAAAATTCTAAATTAACATATTTAAATTTAATAATTTAATTTGATAATTTGGGACATACATACTTTTTATTATAAATGTATACGTTTTATACAAAGAAAATATCCAAACTCCGAAACAAATTTTTACAGATCTTACAAACATTTGGTCCTTAGCTTCCTATTTTTAACAGACTTCCAAAAGGAAGAGGTTCTCAATTTCATCGTTTTTTTTTTATGTATGTACCTTGATTACTCCGTCAATTGTGGTCCGATTTTGAAAATTCTTCTTGTATTCGAAAGGGTATGCTCCCCATGTGGTCCCATAGCCACCATATCAGGATCTGATGATGGAATCCCAAGGAAATCGAAGGAAACCCTGAAATTTACATGAGCGCCTGCAATGAAGTTAGAGCAATTGTCTGCATGCCTGCATATTCTGTAGACATCATTTAATTTCATAATATGTAAGGGGTCGTAACGATATTATAAGTTTACTTCAAATCACTTGAATTATTACTATAATTCAAGTGATTTGAGGTTACTACCTTAGAGAACAGTCCATTTGAGATTTTATTACAAAAAATTACCTGAAGTCCTTTCGATTCTATACAGCATGTATGTTACCTTTAGTCGTATTCTTTTAAGTTATTTACGTGAAATGATGATGAGAGACTTGAGAAAGACTAAAAAGCGAAAAAAAAAAACTTCGTTTAAAAAAACCGACTTCAAAAACTAAAAAGTATAAAATAACTTAATTTGTATGTGCAACCTATTCATAGGTTTGAAGTAGGTGCCAAGCCAAAATGTAATAGTAGGTACCGTACTGCACAGGCAAACCTGCACAGGTAACGTCTACGATAGACCGTAGCGTACGTAGTGCATTACCTGCTACAAAATGTTTAAAGAAATTATTTTGTGCATAAATTCTAAGTATACTCGTACTAATAATTTATTGGTGGTTATATAAAAAATCTTCAAGGTGATATGTAAAGGTCAAGGAGTACCCGTTGCATGATCCAAATGAATGAAATAAAATGTTTCTATAAATGTTATTTTATTACATTTCATGTAAAATAGCTATTAAAATTGCTAGTTATTTTCTTTAGGGTTTTAGTATGGTAAAATATTTAAAATTTCTAAGTTTTTATAAGGTCTTGTGTAACAATGTACACATGGCAAATGCAAAAGCTGGTCAGTATCTAGCCTGGAGTATAAGTGATTTAAAATAAACCTTTAAAAAAATTTAAACTGATGATTTTGAAACAATACTATTAGCAAGTGAATGGGTAAAAAATGAGTTATTTACAATTGACATACATTTAAACTTAGAATCCAGACATCTTTCGCTGCAGGACCTAATGATTACATAGATGAGAAATGAGAAAACAAACTTGCCTCAAATAAGATAAAAACAAAATTTGATACAATATTTGAGCATGGTGACTCACAATATGGCGGCCTATTGAGATGCTTCCGCATCATTGGACCTCTGATGTCGCACTCACCAACGAAACAAAATATATAAAATTATTTTTTTATAAATATTGATACTTACCGAAATAACACACATACGAACCTGGCCAGGTATTTCGTATGACGTGTGTACATTCGTTATTCGTGTATTAAGAATTAAGAATAGCTTTTAAATCAGTTCTACGTCAGCCGATTCTAAATTAAAACTTAAAAAATGTACATGTTAAAACAGCGGTTAATTTTTAACAATTCAGCCATGACCCTCGCCTTCACCTCAAGTATGTCGGACTTTAAGCACCTTAAACCAATCTTTGTTTCGTCACGGAGCCTCATTAACGGTACCTCATTAAGCCAGGTATACGAGATTTATATAAATGTTCAGCATGTCGCTTAAAAAGATTTTCAAATATATTTTTCTGGTATTTTATTTTCGGTCGTATAATCACAATGATTCAATGTCTATTTAAACATTCTTTTTGTTTCTTTATATATGGGCCTGCCAAAGTGAATCTACTCTGCTTAAATCCAAGAACAGTGGTGACCATACTCATTGCGAAAGCAGGCATTGCAACAATGAAGCATGATGGCCCACATCATGGCGGCCTGCATCACTAGTGCTCCGGTCTCGCACTCACTAATGCAACACGACATCACGAATAGAGTATTACACACATTTTTTAAAAGTGTCTTAATAAGATTATAAAGTGCTATTAAACCACAAAAAAAAACTCATTTTTTTTATTCAATCGATAAGAGCCATAAAAATACATTGAAATTTTCAAATTTCGCGCATTTTTTGTCAAAAACGCTGGACGCAGTGGACGCCATATTTCTCTGTGGTGTTGACGTCAGTTTGCTTTGTAAAAAAAAAGAAATAAAAAGCTTAGGCTCAACAGTTGACATTTGACACTTTACAAAGCGGTTTGACGTAATAACATGGCGGCTACTATTTCATAGTGTTAAAGAACAGATTAAAAAACTGAAAACTTTGAAATAAATTATAAAAAATATTTCATTATTTTATGAACTAAAACTAACATTTTCCGACTGCTTTTTGCCTAAGGTATCTCAATAATATATTTTTTCTTGTATACAGTAAAATACCCTATTGCAGCTGTCATTTGACCTAGTGGTTTAACGGTCACCACACCGTTTCGTACTTCGCCAAGTGTCGTGGGTTCAAATCCCACGAAGGACTACACTTTGTGTGATCTACAAATTGTTGTTCTGAGTCTGGATGTTCTTTGTGTCCGTTTCATGTATGTTTGTAAAATCCCCCGCGACACAGGATTTATTCTTAGGGCGAGAGTTGTCTTTAAAAAAAAAAATTTGGTTGGTCTTCTGTGAGAGGGTAGTATCGCCCCGCCTGCCTTAAACAATTTGAACTTCTTGAAAAAAACAAAACTATTATACTAAAAGCTAAAATAATTACATAAATTTTGTGAAATAATTGAACCAAAGTAACCAAAAAGTTGCTCCAGAACATATTTGCAGACAATAGTTAAAACAGAAAAGTTATCCTTTTAAACGAAATTACTAAATTGAAATAAACTTTTATTATCCTAAATTGGAGTTATTAATTATTCCATAATGTGGAGTTGGAAACATAAATATCTATGCTCAAATTATAGCAATTGAGTAAAGTTGGTAACATTGTGTAAAACAACCCAGCTCTGGCAGTTACAATTTGATAAATTCTCCTTTATTACTGACTTGGATTATTCGAGAACTTTCTCGCTTTTTTTTTGTTACGCTCTTGGTATGTTACCTCATGTTCCTTTTTGTGAAGTTGATGAGAAATCATAAATGGAAATGAAAATGAATGTAACTTTTAAAAAACTTGTAGTTTTAATTTACGCTTTGTGATCGTTAACATTACAAAAAAAAAAAAAACATTCGCCTCGCTCGCTTCGCCCCGCGGTGTTACCCACAGTTGTTTTTGTACCGCGGGTAACACCGCAGGGCTCAGCTAGTATACCTATGAATACTATACTATAAGTGGACATCTAACACAACGCCATCTAGTCCCAAGCTAAGCAGAGCTTGTGTTATGGGTACTAGACAACGGATACAAATACATATATATTTTTTTTGTAAATACATACATATTATACATAGAAAACACCCACAATATTTGCAGATCATACAAACATTTGCTCCAACCCGGGAATCGAACCCGAGATCTCAAGCACAGCAGTCGCTTACGCTTCCACTGTGCCTCAGAAGCAGATGAATAAAAATGAAACATGTCTTCAAAAGCATCGTCTCATTTATATTCTTCGTCTTTTATGTTTAAATTATTTAAATTACATTAATATGTGTCGGTATGTCTATTTGATTTCTAAAGACATTTTATTCTAATTGCATTTTTAAAATACGGAACAACTGCGGTAATGTTTCGTTCCAACGTCCTGACAATGTGGTTTTAGTACAGCATGGACTGGAAAAATCTCGTGCATCTCTGACCGTCTGACAAAAAGAGGATACAGAGTTGTGTTTTCATTTTAGTTTCATGGTATGACAATCTAAGTTTAGACCTGCCGACAGTGAAACGTTAGGAAAATATTTTGAGTGTATTTCTGTATAGGTATTCATTTTTATTTATTAATTCAAAATCTACTATATATATATAAGAGGAAGGTGACTAACTTACCCAGAGGTCAACGCACAGCCCAAACCGCTGAACCTAGAGTCCTGAAATTTTGCATGAAGTTTCTTTATATAGTGAGCACTTAGAAAGGAATTTTTGAAATTCCACCCAATCAGGGGATGAAAATATGCGTGAGTGAAGCCGCGTGCAAAAGTTAGTAAAAAATAAGAGAGTAATGTATTCATATCAAGATGTATTCGTACATATTTCGAGTATCTATCGAGAACCGTTCGTTAAGAGTTCGAAATATCTGCAAAGTTAAATAACTTAACTGTGATAGCATAAGTTTCCGAATCTTGAAGTATGGCCCGGATTGGATAGAATTTTTCGAGATTGCCCCATAAGTCTTAAAAGTTTGTTTTATGTGGTAACTGGCAAAGATTTAGAGTGGTCTCAAGTAATTACGACATAATTTAAAATTTTTGATTTAAGAGCCAACCTAACTTTTTTAAAGTCTATTAAGAGTTTTTTTGGTTAGAGTATCAAAATTGAGTTGTTTAGAATCAGTTTTGATTTAAACGCAACTGAAATCTGAAAATGAAATCTTTATAGGATTATATTCTATTATATTTGTTGGTCTGACTTTGATTTTAGAAACTCAAGCTGATCAAGAGACTGACAAATGTAATGCTAGTTTTGCCTTATGGCCCCTGGTATAACTACAATGCATACTTATGTCAACTCATGAAAATACATTGTTGCCACATTTTGTGACACTTTCAAGTAGGTAAATGCAAGTTTATGTCATCTAGTTGGCATGAAATTTGGCATGAATTCGAAACTCCGAAAACACAAGTGTATAAAAATCCAATAATCCTCTTATTTTTTTTATGTTTGGCCTGCCAAAATGACTCTACTCTGCCTGATGGAATGGAAAGCATAACCAGAATCCAAGAGTGGTGGCCACCATATTCTTTGCGAATGCAGACAATGCAGCATGGCGACCCACACCATGGCGGCCTAGTGATGCTTCTGCATCTTTTAGTCTAGTCAACAAGTATGGAACTTTTTGACCAGACTATTTGGGCCTTTGTTAAGTTATTTCATGTATAAGCTTTAAAAATGTATATTTGAAAGTTTTGGATTAGCTTTAACGTATAAGGCTGAGATACAACTTATTTCCAATATAAGTTAATATAGTTATAAACACAAGTTTTAAATTTCTCTTACTTAATTTACGATATTGGTGGTTATTCTGTTATTGTTTCATTAAACTAAATATTCTCTAATGTATTTTTTCTCATTTCTTTTTTTGCTTAATTAAAGTTAAAGATCTCCAAAATGCTGTTTTAATATGTATGTATTTATCTAAAATCGTTTTTTAGATAAATACAGATTCTATTCTTTTCCAGGAACAGAATTAGCACCAATGTAAAGTATTACGAATAAGAAGTATATAAACTATTCAGAAAATATTCTTGAAACCAAACTCTGAGGCAGAAAATCACTTGTGGTGTTCCTCACTTTGAAGTGACATAAAGGAAAGTCAAGAAAATATTTACGGGTATTATGGAGACACTTATAGCTCGCACTCAAGGACGCCCCATTGACTAACTTAGGGCGAACCAGTAGTAAATCAAAAGCATGTTCCTTTAAGTAGGGGTTCAAGTTGTTGTGGGAAAAGAAGACAAAGATTTTTATAATATACTTCATAACTTTATTTTAGTTATCCCGTATTGTAGAGCACAAGAGAAATCGCTACTAAACTGCCTATTATTTACTTAGGAAGATCACAGAAGAAATGTATCGAAAAATGTAATGAGTAATAAGGCGAATTTAACTTTCAATTATCTATATAATTATCACAAATTTTAACAAAAAAATAAATAACGACTTCAATTTGGACCAAATTAAAATGGGACCAAACGGGAAGCACCAGCTTTCAATTAAAAAAATAATCATCAAAATTGGTTCACCCAGTCGAAAGTTATGAGGTAACAAACATAAATTACAAATTTTAACAAAAAAAAAGCCGACTTCAATCTGGACCAAATTTAAATGGGACCATTCGGGAAGCACCAGCTTTCAAATAAAAAAAGAATCATCAAAATCGGTTTACCCAGTCCAAAGTTATGAGGTAACAAACATAAAAAAAAAAAAAAAACAGTCGAATTGAGAACCTCCTCTTTTTTTTAAGTCGGTTAAAAATTAAATCGGACATCTGACACGCCATCTAGTTATTATTTACTTTAATAAAATACATTTAATTACCGATAATTTCAGAAGACTCCAATTGGAATGATCAAATATGTAATCACCTTAACAGAAACTCACGCTTGATTGGTGATGAGATCGTGTTGCTATGTTTCTGCTCGTGTGATTCCCAATATTCCCATGTTCACTTGATTGAACAGATCTGATATAATGTGTATTAATGGAGGATTTAACTCTCACAATATTTATGAGATACGACACTATAATATTATGATAGTGTATGAAGTATGAAGTTTAATGCTCCCAAGCGCCTTCCACGTAAACCAATGGCTTTAATGGTGCCGCCATTTCGAAGCACAGTTCTGGGACATAATTCACCAGTTCCCAGTTGTGCAGGGCTGTAAATGATTATTGCAGAGATACAATCGACGTTTTTGAGATCAAGTATCATAAATTTCGCACACTATTACAAGAAAATATACCCAACTAAACACATGGTCTAATTTATGCCTCCTAATGCTATCTCTTTTTGTCTTTTTTTGTTAGCAATTTTGTTTTTATTTTGATTTTTATTATGATTTGTATTTTGATTTAAATATTGTTGATTTTAATATTTTTTAATTTTTATTTTTATTCGACATTTTATTTTACACGGATTTAATATATTAAGTTTATATTATTGTATTCTTTTAGTCTTTGAGTTTGTACATCATTTTGTAACAAATTTTTATTCGAATATGCATATAAATATAGTAGATTAACTACATGATTGTGAATGGAATATTTTTTTATATAATTAAGCTTATAGTCGTTGTAACAGAACTAGTTAATTACATTAACCCATGTAATCTTAGAGATGATAATTATTGTTGTGCATGTTGTATTCACCTGTTATTAGTTATACAATTAGTTTATAGTCCATAATTTGTGTCTTTTGCAATGAAATGTTGTTTATGACTGTTGCTGAATCAAATAAATAAATAAATGATCTGTAATTTTCTATTATCGTTACTTATTATTTTTATACCAATACTATCTAAACGATCTAGCGTCATGTTGCTTTTGTAAGTTTTACAATTCTAACCACTATTGAAGGAGTTGTCTTTAGTTTTTTTCCTTGTTATTAATTTGAAATTGCTAAAAGCAGGTTTATAAAATTTACTGTCTAAAAAGCATAAACGGTTTTATCTCAGGACTGATGGTCAAATAAAACCTCCCAGTAACTCAATGATCCGCAATGAACTTAGCATCACAAAGTTTTAAATTTACTGAAGCAGTATATAATTTATGCAAAGCTACATAGATTTCTTTATCGCGTTTCACGGACGATTTGGCATTGCTACCCCGAGTCCTGACGTTGTATTTTAGAAAAAACGGTCCCTTTTTTTCAGAGTTTTTACTAATCTTTGTACAGAGGCGTCATAAAGTTGTCGTTTTGGTTGGATTTTGCAACAGTAAACATAATTTTTAATGTGTTTGTTAATTCTTTGAAACAATAATCAGGTCACCTACCTAAATAGGAAAAAATCTTCGTAAGCTATTTTAAATTTCACTCACAAGGAATAGTTAATTTAGGTGCTGTTATGTATAGAAATGAAAATAATGTAACTTTATACCGAAATACTAAATATATTTATTGAAAAAAATATATTTAAAATGATCATAAGTCCAAATCACTTTACATAACATCTTCAATTACCAATGTTGATTGAATTTGCTTGATTTCATTTTGTTTTTATCTAAGTCTGATAAATAATAAAAATAAAATAAAAAATAAAAAAGCCTTTTTATTTCTTGCATTACATACAGTTTTATCTTATTTCTAATCATTTAACCTAATAATTAATTTTTCCTATTCTACTGTACTATGATATATGTATGTAAAAAATATTTAAAATTATAAAAGATATTAATAAAAAGATACAGATAATATTTAAAGAAATCTAGTTACAGTTTTCTTTTTATTTACAATTATGTACCATGTATCTAACTAGATCTCTGTCCTGCAAGAACCCCTGGTTGGGTATAGGCCTCTTCCAAAGAAACCCATTCTTCCCTGTCTTGTGCTATTTGGCTCCATATTGGACCGGCGATTTTTACTATGTCATTTTCCCATCGAGACAACGGTCTTCCTCTGCTTCTTTTTCCTTGTGGTCCTCTCCAAATTGTTACTTTTTGAGTCCACCTCTGATCTGTAAGCCTCGCGATGTGTCCCGCCCATTTCCATTTTTTTTTTGCATATTCTAAGGCATTAGTGGCTTTTGTTATGGTTCTTATTCTTGTGTGTCGTATCCTGTCTTGTTTCTTTATCCTGAGCATGCTGCGCTCCATTCCTCGTTGACAGGTGGTAATCTTATGCTTGGCTTTGACCGTAAATTTCCAAGTCTGGCATCCATAAGTCAAACACGGTAAGAGGCTGGAGTTCATGATTTTAGTCTTCAAACTTACAGGCATGTCGCTCTTAAAAAATTCTTTTAAACCCCAGTACTTATTCCATGTTTGTTGTACTCTTCTTTCAACTTCTTTGTCGTTGTTTTCTTTATCAAAACTGATTGTTTTACCCTAATATATGTAGTTATCTGTATATTCCAGTAGCTTTCCATTTATTTTTATTGGCACTTTATAGCTATTTGTCATGGTCATAGTCTTGTTGTGATTGATTTCTAGTCCTAAATTTACGCTAGCTGCTTGTAAGGATTCCATCATGAACTGCAGCTGTGAGCCCGACTCAGATAGAATCACTATGTCGTCTGCGAATATTAAGTGTGTCAGAAGGTTCCTTGTATACATAGTCCTTTTTTGCTCCAATCTAGCCTTTTAATAATGACTTCAAGTATGGCTATAAATATTTTGGGAGACAATGGGTCACCTTGCCTCACGCCTCTCATTATGGGGAAGCTTGGAACCAGTGTTTCCAACTTTATACTAGCCACGCTGTTGTTATATATACTTTTGATGGTATCTATATACACCGCGTTGACTCCTTGCTCTTTCAAACTTTCCCATATGCTGTCATGTGTTATCGTATCAAATGCTTTCCGGTAATCAATAAATGCTAGGTATAGGGGTCTCTGTCGTTCTCGATATTTCTCAATAATCAACTCTAGTGTGTGTATCTACAGTAGAGAAGCCCTTCCTAAAACCCGCCTGTTCTACTGGTTGTCTAGCTTCGATTACAGGACTGATTCTTAAGCTTATGATGGTGGAAAACAGTTTGTATACACTAGATAATAGGCTTATTGGTCTATAATTAGCTATATCTTTAGGGTCGCCCTTCTTATACATTAAAATAATAATGGATTCGGACCATTGTGTGGGTGTTTCCGATGTTTCTAATATTTGGTTGAACAATTCAGTTAGTGGTGTGGCCAGTATTTCGGGTGCTATCTTTAGTGCTTCATTCGTAATGTGATCTGATCCAGGGGATTTTTCTAGTTTTAACCTTTTTATTGCTTTTATAACTTCGTTTTCATCTATTGCTTGAATTTTCACGTCGCTGTCTTGCCTAGTGTTAAAAGCTTGTGAATTGTTGTCTCCGCTGCTAATACTGTTTTGTATTGTGGTTGGTTGAGTCCTATAGCTGAATAGGTTTTTATAGAAATCGGTCGCTGTACTGATAATATCTGTGCGTTTGTCCAGGTCCTTGTCTGCCTTCTTCAGTCCTTCGATCCATATTTTGTGTGTCCTGAGATCTTTATAGGCTTTTCTTGTACTTCCAGTGAGATTTAGATGTTGTTCTATGATATGTTGCCTGTACCTTTTATAGTCGTTTTTTATATGTTTATTGGATATCTTACAGAGTGCAGAGAGTTCATTTTTCATAGACCGTGATTTGTTTTTAGTTTTCTGTAGTTCTTTTCGTCTTTGTAATAGAGTCGTTGTTCGAACTGACAATATTTTGCGACGATTGTGTTCCTTGCTCATGACTCGGGCACATTTTAAGCTACTGTTGATGGCGTTTGTAATGCTGTCGTACTGGGTTTGTACTGATACGTTTTCTTGACGAGCCGATGGGTTGGATAGCATTGTGGATAGTGTTTCCTTATATTTTGATATTTCTTGTTCGCTCCTTAATTTACTTATTTGTTTGTTTGCGAATTTGGTTCTACCTTTCTTTTGGTTGTTTAATGTTACCCTTGCTCTGATTATCCTATGGTCTGATGGATAGTTTAAGTTCATAGTGCCAATATCTTGGAAAATTCTTGCTTGAGTATGGTGATACTCATTGCAGATATTGCAGCAATGCATCGTGGTGACCAACACTATGGCGACCTAGTGATGCTTCTGCATCATTGGGCCTCCGGTCTCGCACTCACCAACGAAACACGACAGCACGAATTCTGTCATTTTACGTTGCTCTTTTGTGCGAGGGTAGTACTTCCCCGGTCGAGCTGGCCCGTTCGTTATTTCGTTAAATCAAATTATTTATTGAAATAGTTAAAATTTTTACGTATAGGAAAAGTAAATAAATCAATGCAACCCACAAAACACTTTACATTCTTATAGATTTTCTTACTTTAAGTTTACATTAATGGCTAATATTGATCCCAAAAATTTAGAAGACTGTTACTTCCAATTATTTTAGCGACCCGTCCCGGTTTCTTTTCTTTAAAAAAATAAGTTTCTTTCTACTAAAATATACATGTATTTTATACATAAACCTTCGTCTCGAATCACTCTTCCTATTGCTAATTGTATTAAAATCCGTTGCGTAGTTTATAATAAATAAATAAATATTTCAGACATCTGACACACAACGCCATCTAGTCCCAAGCAAAGCAGAGCTTGTGTTATGGATACTAGACAACTGATATAAATACATAAATATACTTGCTTTCTTGTAAATCCATACATATCATACATAAAAAACACCGAAACAAATATTGCTAGCAGTCGCATACGCTACCACTACGCCACCAAGACAGTTTAAAATATCTAAGCCAATAAACAGCAGAAGCGACTTCATTTCTATGTTAAGATTATTATCTGATTTAAATATACATCAAATAAAAGTACTCTAAGTTACTACTACAGTATACTTTAACATTGTACTTTGTTCATCATTTTTGTTTGTCGGTTGTCTTTTATAAAAGTCCCAAGGTAGATCACAAACTTTAAATAAAATAGCATCCAACCATGCTTGAACTAAGAAATTTTAAAAGATTTCAACTACTAGACTGAAGGTTCCTTAATATAGTCTTAAATAACTTAACTCCATGCAATTTTCTTAGCTGTCTTCGAGATCCTAACTTAAATCAAGCCAGCTTCAAGCTAATGAAAATTCCATTTCAGATTTTACTTTAAAAATAAGATCTAGGAGAAAAGGTAAGAGGTAGTGATTCGTTTTCTTTGATATATCCTGGAGATCTATTCGCTTTAATCTTTCTAAATTATCTTCTATTTTTATTCTTCATGAGACACAGTATTTTGTGATGACTTTTATGATAGAAAGAAACGCATTTCTTTTAAATTTTGGAAGTCAATCAGTCTAAGTTTGAAATTAAACAAGTAAAATTATAAAAAATAAAAAACCCGTCTGCGTCAATGTTTGTCATCTTTATTAAATGTAGTTTTTTTATATAAAACATATAAGTTTTATATATATTCGTAATCACCGTTAAAAATTCTTTATTTTGATACCACACTCGATGTATTTTGAAAACATTAATTTTATTGAGATTACTTTTTTGCGCCAAAAATCCTTAATTTAATTTTTTTTAAATTTTGATATACCCAGTGTCACTCTCACGACTAAGACGAATCTATTGACACCACACACATAAAAATACGACAAGCCGTTTAGGCTCTAGGGCGTGCCAAAGAAATATACATACATATACACACTGACTGCCTCGTTGGTCTCGCGGTTGGCGTGTGCGACTGCTGATCATGAGGTCTTGGGTTCGATTCCCGGGTCGGACCAAATGTTTGTATGATCTAAAAATATTTGTTTCGGAGTTTGGGTGTTTTCTATGTATATGTATGTATTTACAAAAAAAGTATATATGTATTTGTATCAGTTGTCTAGTACCCCTAACACAAGCTCTGCTTAGCTTGGGACTAGATAGCGTTGTGTGTTAGATGTCCGAAATATTTATTATTATTTATTTATTATTATTATACATAGGTACCCTACATATATTTTTACCCTCCTTCTTTCGCAGTCGTATAAAAAAAACAAATGCTTATTTTTTTTTTTGAATAACATTAACTAAAATCTAGTTTTTTTAATAGTGAAAACTAACAAATAAATTGTTTAAGCATATTTAGAAACAATTTTTTTACTAGAAATTAGGCATACAGTAAAATGTTTCTGTACCCCTACAATGAAGGCATATTATATTACACTAGCTGACCCACGCAACCTCGTTTGCATCTCCTATTGGCCGTAGCGTGATAATTTTCCCCCGTTTTTGAAACATTTTTCATTGGGGCTCCGCTCCTATTGATTGTAGCGTGATGATATATAGCCTTTAGCCTTCCTCGATAAATGTACTATCCAACACTGAAAGAATTTTTGAAATCGGACCAGCGGTTCCTGAGATTAGCGCGTTCAAACAAACAAACTCTTCAGCTTTATATAATAAGTATAAATTGTACATACCTATATTAAATAAGGTAAAAAAAAATTGCTGCAGTATTAAGAGAGCATGTGTATTAAATAAAACAATATCGTTTACCTTGTATACATACCTTATATTTATGTGACTTGCACGTCTCACTATTAAAATTTGGAACTTGAAAGACATAGCGCGGATTTGAAGTAATCCCACACTTTAAGTTTGCTTCTTGTTGCAATCTTGAGGAATGTATCTACAAAAATGTAGCATCTATTTAGCAAAAGCCCTATGAATAAAACAAAATATGGAAATTCACTATTGCCAGTTATAATTCTGCTTAAAAGGAAAGTTGTATCAATTTAAGGATACATTTATCAGACACTCATTACATTCTTCAAAAAGAGCTGTTATCCGTATGAAAGCGTGGCCAATCGAGTTAAATGGAACCAATCATGAGACTGCCTGATATCGTCCGATGTACCTCGACATTCTCCGAGCACCCTCGTACAGGGTCACTCTTGTCCGGAATGCTTCCGGGGTCCGTCATCGTTCCCATTTCCTGTAACACGTGTCGTTCGCTATTATTCCAGCCGACGTGTGACGGAAATCACTGAGTTCACCCGAAGGCGATCGTTCGGAAATTTGAATTGGGAAGTATCTGAGCAACCAGTTTATAGGGTTGTCCAAATGAAATTATACGAAAAGAAACGAACTTAAATGAAATTATACTACAGTTTTTTTTAATCAAAGTTTTTATTAATTATTAAATTTTCTTTTACTAAATTGTGCTGGAGTGAGCTATATGTAATTAACTTTCACATCTATCTATATATATAAAAGAGTAAGGTGACTGACTGACTGACTGACATACCCAGAGATCAACGCACAGCCCAAAGCGCTGAAGCTAGAATCCTGAAATTTTGCATGTAGGTTTTTTATATAACGTAAGTGAGCACTAAGAAAGGAATTTTTAAAATTCTACCCCTAAGGGGGTAAATCAGGGGGTGAAAGTCTGCGTGAGCGAAGCTGCGTGTAAAAACTAGTAAGTGTTATATGCTTTTAAGTCTCCGAATTATATTTAAGCATTCAATTTTAAATTCTTTTAAATGAGTAGTTAATTCTGGCATAAGCTCGTCAATAAACTGGTACAATATCCAAGTTAACTGTCCCACTACAGTATTCATTGAAGTCCATTCAAAAGATTTGATGACCCTGGCCACCTGTGCTAAATTGGGAGCAAAGGGTGGTATGCAGATTTGCGGAAAAGCTCCGATGGTGTGACGATACGATATTGAGGTACATTGATGAATTTGAATATTAGATCGGTCCTCTAACCATTTGTGGAGCGATAAAGCTTCCACGAGTCGATGAATGAACCGGTCAGGATTTTCTGGATTTGCACCCGAATTAGCAGCTATTTTTACTTTGAATTTATAATGAAAAGCTGCAGTGATAAAAGACTGAGATGGATAAAATTGGATTTTAAAGTAATTTGACAGTTAAGATTGTCTATTTTTATATTAAAACACATTGATTTTTATGTTGCAGCATTATTGCAAAAATATATGCTTAAAAATACACATGCATTAATAACAATAAATGAGAAAGTAACCACAAACCAGTGGTTTATATTTTTACCCTTTGCTTCAAATAGAAAACGCTAATACAACAATTTCAAATAATTTCATCCTTGATTTTTTTTATGGAATAGGCAAACGAGCAGACGTATCGCCTAAGCGCCCTAAGCGATTACCGCCGCCCATGGGTACCCACAACACCAAAGGCGTCACAAGTGAGTTGCCGGCCTTTGGGGGATGGAGAGGGGGATGAGGGGAGGGGTTGGGGTATGGGCCTCCGGTATCCTCACTCACTCTGTGAAACACAGCGCAACTGCTGTTTTACACCGGTTTTCTGTGAGGCCTTGGTATCATTCCGGTCGATCCGGCCCATTCACGCCCAAACGTGGTTCTCCCACGGTAAAAAAAAATATTTTTACAAAAACTGTTTTTTCGATCAAACTTTTTGCATTTATTCAATTTACACACAAAACCACTATGTTAAATTTATGACTTTGCACTATTTCCTTCGAAATATTCCAATCACGACGGTAAATTCAATTTGCTATTTAAAAGTGGATCTAAAACAAGATTACATAGAGTTATTGAACGTCAGCGCTCTCCTATTCCATTTACAGTTCAATTAATAATAATAATAATAATAATATAATTTTATTTGCTTAAATGTGGTACAAAAAGATGGTAGAAAATAAAAATAAAATATGCACGAAACACATTTCACCAGTAATAGGCATGCAAATTTAGTGTTGTTAACTATTTAAGCAATAGTTATTAAATTGCTAAAACTATATTAATTGCTAATTAGCAATAACGAATTAACTAAATCAGAATCAATTTAAAAAGATTACGTGTAACACTTTGAAAATACATACAAGAACTACTTAATAAATTCAATACACACCTACAATGCATTTCTAAAATGATAAGACGGACACGAATTTTTTTGTATGAATTCCTTAACGGAGTAATAACTGTTTTCTACCAACCATTTTCTAAGAACAACACAAAACTTATTGAGTGGTAGGTCAGTTATCTACTTGGGTATTGTGTTGTATATAAGAGGAGCCATATACACGCAATTTCGTCTAAATAGTTCGATTCTGGGTATTGGCATATTTAATGGAAGTTGTGTTGCTGCACGTTTGCTAAAATTAATTTTAGATTCAAAAAGAGAACGGTTATTTTTAACAAATTTTGCAATTTCATATATATAAATACAAGGAACAGTTAAAAGATTGTGAGCTTTGAAGACAGGTCTACAAGATGAAGTCCATTCCATGTTAAAAATTGCACGAATACATTTTTTCTGGGCTATAAAAACTCTTTCAATTTCAGTAGAATTACCCCAAATGACTATACCATATCGGATTATGGAACAAACATGAGCGTGGTAGACTGTCATTGCAGTACCTCATTACTTACTACTTTCAAAGCGAAAACAAATCTGCTAATTTTCATACATATTTCTTCAATATGGTTTTTCCACGTGAAATGTTCGTCAAGTATTACACCCAAAAATTTAATTTTATGAACTTGCTCTATCATTTGATTAGTGTGTGAAATTTTAATAGGGAGATGGCTGTTTTTCGGTGTTTTAAAATATAATATTTTGGATTTTCCTAAATTAATCTTTAGTACATTACACTCTAACCATGCAATGATTTCATTTAAGGTGGTTTGTATATCTAATTCATATGTTTCCTCATTTTTACAATTTATGATGATTGTAGTATCGTCAGCGAATAGGATGCATTGTTTTTTCACTGCTTGTGGCAGATCATTCACATAAATAAGGAAAAGAAGAGGACCCAGGATACTTCCCTGTGGGACTCCAAAGTGATTAAGTCGCGGATGGGAGTCATAATCTACAATACTATTGAGTTCGGCATCAAATTTAGTTATTCTAGTTATCTGAGTTCTATTTCCTAGGTAGGATTTAAACCATTCTAAAGCTGGGCCTCTTATGCCATTTTTATCTAGTTTATCAATTAGAATATTATGCTGAACGAAATCAAAGGCTTTACTTAAATCGAGAAATAGCGCCGCAGTTTTTATTTTTGCATTAATGTTATTTGAAACTGACTTAAGTAAATGAAATATTGCTAATGAAGTGGATTTATTTTTTCTAAACCCATATTGTTCTGTTGTAAAAACACTGAACTTTTCTAAAAAGGAAACCACTCTCTTATAAACAATTCTCTCAAAAACTTTTGATAAAATAGGGAGTAATGCTATGGGCCTGTAATTATTTTTATCTTTTTTATGCCCTTTTTTGTATAGAGGTTTGACGATAGATATTTTTAATTTGTCTGGAAAACAACCTTTTTCTAGTGATAAATTAACGATATACGAAAGAGGATTAGCAATAAACTGTGATATTTTTTTTAGAAGGTCTGTTGAGATTCCATCGTAACCTGAGGATTTTGTATTTTTTAATGAGTTAATAATGTTATATATTTCTATCGGATTAGTAGGTTCTAAAAATATGCTTTGATTGTTTGTTTTAATATTTAAATTTGTACCATTTTTCACCTTTACATCGCTTTCTATAACATCAATGAAAAAATTATTGAACAGATTAGCAATTTCTGAACCCTTTGTAATTGTGATATTATTATCAACAATACTATCAATGCATTCTTTGGGCTTATCCGTACCCATAGTACGTTTGACTATATCCCATGTAGCTCTTCCCTTGTTTTTTGAATATGCGATGTGCTTAATATTACATAAGGATTGCAGATTGTGAATACATTTCTTTAACATGTCGGAGTATGCCTTGAACTTTGTTTTATTTTCGTTTGTTTTATTTTTATAGTAATTGAATCTAAGTTTTCTTTTAGTGTTACAGCTGATTTTAAGGCCTTTTGTTATCCACTTTAATTTACTATGTGTGTACTTCTTTTTTACCTTTATAATAGGAAAGCATAGTTTATAAAATAAAGTGATTGTGTCATGGAAATAATCAAAAGCAGTGTTAGTATCCGTATTGTTATAAACTTCAGAAAAAGATAGTTTACTTATGTACTCGATAAATTTGTCGACATTGTCCCTACTCATGTCTTGCACGGTTATGAAGCAGTAACTTGGCATAGGTTTTGGGCCATATTCGAATGTAATAGTCTGTGCAGTATTATGATCAGACAAACATACATTATGTGTTCTACCTATTGCATTTGGGATATTACTGATTATGTTATCAATACACGTATTTATCCTGGTAGGCTCTCTAATGTGATAATCTAAACCATAACTTACAATGAGCTCCTTGAATTTTGTACAATTATTGTCATTGCTAAGGAAGTTAATATTAAAGTCCCCAGCTATTACTAGTTTACCTTTCTTATGTTTTAATTTTGATAAGGTCTTGTTAAACTGTTCAAAAAATATATTTGTATCTGATGATGGCGTTCTGTATATGCATAATATAATAACATGTATGGCTTTTATTTCAATTCCACAAATCTCAAAGTGTTTGTCTACACTAAATTCTCTAATGTCTTTTAATTCAAAACTTTGAATGTGATTCCTACATAGTATGCATGTTCCTCCTCTACGCTGATTAGATCGCGAATATATAGCACTGAGGTAGAAGTTATTCAGTTTGAGATACTTTACTTCACTAATACTGACAAAATGTTCACTGAGACATACGAGATCAATGTTTAATTTAGATTCAACCATTTCATTAATGACCACTTCAATGTCATGTAATTTGTTAAGAGCCCCTGCTATATTTTGATGAAGAAGTGTAAATTGGTTTCCATTACTTTTCTTATTAGTTACGAAAAAACGGTTTTGTGTTAACTGAGGTATTTTCTGGAGTCAATTGAGGTAATTGTACTTTGTCAGCTTTTAAGAAATAATATGGAATGGTGCCTTTACGAGGTTGTTTCACTAGATCAGTTGTAATTACTGTTGCTGAAGGCAAATTTATTGCAATGTTTTTTTTTTTGGAAATTATTAAGTTTTGTAGCACTGTCTCTTTTTTTTGTTTTGTTATTGTAAGAAAGGAATTTATTATAATATTGAACCGTATTAATTTTATGTGTTAAGTGAGTTAATATACTGTTAAAACTATCTGCTTCAATGAAATTGCAATTTTTATAAGTGTCTGTTAATAATTTTAGATTGTAGTTAAGTTCGTCCTTAATTAGAAATGCATTGTTTCGAACATTCACAACGAAAATATTACAATTTTTTAACGCTTTGATTGCTGCGGCCATTTCTGCCATAAACTTTATTGGGTTAGAATCATTTCTACCTGTCATAATAATCACATTGTCAGTCATGGTCAGATTTTCTGACAGACTTTTACAATGCGATAACACTTCATCCGCAGCCGCTCCCGGTTTTCTAAAGCCTGATATAGAGTATCTATTAATAATAAATTTACGTTCATCTTGTTTCTTTAACAATCCTTGTACTATATTTTTTCCATCTTCATCCGATAGCAGGATTATTCTTCCGTATCCGCCATTCTTGGTAGTTGCAGCTTGAGGTTTTGTATTTTTCTGAACGATGCTACTGGTCTCTGTCAATATGTCGGCAGGTATAGTATTTATTTCTTTATATTTAATTTCACCTTTGAGTGTTTCATTAGTTGTGTTATTGTCAGGTGCATTAGGTGTTTGAGAATAAGAGTCGTCAAAGTTAATTCTTCGGGCTGAGGTAATCGCAGTTTGTTTTTTAAAGCATCTTGTAGTAGATGATATAGTTGTTGTATTGGAATTTAAACTTGTAATGTAAAATTTTCTAAATTGCTCGGTTTTCATTCTTTCCTCATCCAAACTGTTTTTTAATGAACCATTTTCTAGACGAAGAGTTTCTATTTCAAGGTTCGCATTCAAAATCTCCGTCTTAAGCCTATCAATTATATTTTTGAGCTCCATAATTTCATCCTTTTTTACGGTGGTGGATAGATCCATCATGCTTTTAACGCTTAGGTCTGATGACAAACTGTCTATGGATTCACTTGAGACATGAAAAAAGGAGCGTCGCAATTGTTTGTTTCTTACTGTTATATAGCTAGGTGATTCCATTATTATCCAAAAAAAAATACTTGGTAGAATTAGCAATTTCCAAAAAAAGAAAAAAAATGTTCCGGAGTTCTTCAATAAAGTAACACCAAATTAGTTAGTGCAACATTGCGACCAAAGTTCTCTATGCACTTAACGGCTGGCTTAAAAGGGCTGGAATCCACAGCCGTAAAATCTAGTTATAAAAAAAAAAGTTCTATGCACTTGTAATGCTAAAGAATGAGTTTTTGTTTTGATATGTACTTGGAACGCAGCAATGACGCGACGCGGTAAAACAATTGTATTTGAAATTTTTCATGTAACGGTTGTTATTTTGTTACCACTTTCTTCCTTCTTATGATTCCATTTATATTGGTACTCAAGTTAGATTTATGGAATTTACTTTACAGTTTAATGTGTACAGTAAACTATAGTCTATAGGGTATATGTTGTTTACTAATCTTACATAAACACTGGAATCATACACAAGTTCGGTCACTGTTTTTATGTTTTTGTAAACAAATCAGCTGCAATTATCACTGCCAACGATATAACTTGCGACTCAGACTTATTGATCGTGTTTTGTTTTTCACTTTTAGTATCACTTACCAATTTATACACTTTTAATCACAAACTTTTTGCACAGAAGAAGTAACAGTACTTTATTTTGTCAATAATGAGATAGTTATTAAAGTTTTAATGGAGAAAACATTATATAGTCACTATTGGCACTTAACTATTCTATAATATATTTAGAGATTTCAGATTGAGTGTGTATTTGTGTTCAGGTGTATAGATGTGTGTGTTTGTGTGTGCAGGTGTATAGGTGTGTGTATTTGCGTGTACATATGCATGTTTTCCTTTGTATCTTTGACATGACAAATTAATGCTACTTTTGCACAAGTATTTCACACATCTTACCTTTTAAAATACGACAACGTCTACAAAACGAATTTCAAAGTTGATCGTGTCATGGATGGAATGTGGAAAACAAAATGTCTATCAAACAACAGTTAAATTTTCTCTCTGTTGGCTATATTGGAAAATCTGCACGCATCCCATCCTAAAATTCAGTTTTCAATTAATCGACGCGGCGTGCGGAACAAGGGATTTGGCAATTTTGTATGCAATTCAAAATACATGTCTAACGTAATATTCAAAAGTCGTTTTATTACATGCCTTGGGCGACGATCCCGAAGACCGTATTTGAACTAGTAAAGGACTTATGAATTACATCATGTAAATAAATTTTATTGTTTAAATAAAATAAGCTTACACGCAATTCACCAGTTCAAACTTCTGAAAGTATCGTCGATTTTAACCGACTTCAAAAAGGAGGAGGTTCTTAATTCGACTGTTTTTTTTTATGTTTGCTACCTCATAACTTTCGACTGGGTGAACCGATTTTGATGATTCTTTTTTTATTTGAAATCTAGTGCTTCCCGAATGGTTCCAGATTTGGTCCAGTTAAAGTTTGTTATTATAATACGCCTGCTTCAACTTTCAGCACTGTTAGAAGTGGAATAAATGAAACTAACTTTGAGATGCCAGTTCAGTTAAGAAAATGATAATCCAAATCACAATATTAAATGCACGGTTGGCCTAGTGGTTTAAGGTGGCGACCGCTACACCGCTTCCTACTGTGCCAAGTGTTGTGGGTTCAAATCCTACATGGGACAACACTTTGTGTGATCCACAAATTGTTGTTCTAAGACAGGGTGTACTTTGTGTCCGTTTCATGTATTGTAAAATCCCCCGCGACACAGGATGTATATTCCTAATGCGGGAGTTGTCTTTTATTTCTTCACATTATTAGTATAATTTATGATTAGAAAATGAATTTATTCTCTTTTACCGGGAACAACAATAATTATCTATAATAATTCCATGTCAAAGACAGAAACGTTCTTGTCTTTGATATGGCGAACATAATTAATGTCACAAACACGAAAGATCTCACACACGACTGTCCGATCTCAAATTAGGTAAAACATTTGCTATAGCAACCAGTATCTTTCTAGACCTTTAATAATAGTAAGATTATTTTAAGGTTGGCTACTAGTCAACCAGTATTACCTGAATATCGGATTTTTTTTTGCGATTGGCATCGAATCTCAAATATTATAATCTTATTTATAATCACGTGATAAATATTCACTTATATGGGTAAGTACATATTGGAAATTCCATCGGATCTCCTCATCCTCTATGAGGACGCAGGCACCAGAAGTATGTGATGATTCCACTAAAAATTATGTCCCAATGATGCAGAAGTATCTCAAAAGACCGCCATAGTGAGGGTCACTGCATTGTCTGCGTTCGCAACGAGTATGGTTACCAGTACTCTTGGTTCGCCTCTGCCGGTTTCGAGGTACTACTCGGAGTGGGGCCAGACCACGAGATTGTTGCACATAGATACAGAATCAATTAATTTAATCATTGTTATTTGTTTAGTTGAGAAACGAAACAGTCAGGATGACTTATTAAAGTTACTTCTGGACAAACAAGCCAGTCATAGAAATATAGAAGTATTATATCTCCTTGCCCGAAATTAATTTCCAATTCAAAATATGGAGTAAAATAGATCATCGTGAACATCTTGCGTCAAGGGAACTGACGTTTCCTGCAACAGAGTGAAAGTTACGCCTGACAAACTTTATAGACAGGCTTCAATATGCGACTTTGTAGCTATAAAGCGTTTGGGAGTTCATATCCTAAGTCTAGCTTAACCGTGTCATAGTTAATATTGTAAATATTCCCTGAATTTGGTATTGGAAGTTTAATTTCTGAGAAGTGAAATGTAATTATACAGAATTATACTCTTTGGGTGTATGAAGTATACAGAACGAATGGAAGTATGAGTACTATAAATCAAAATTTAGTACAACTGTAGATATATTATGAATAGAACGAAACTTTATATATATGTGTTAAAAACTTGGAGGAGTTTATGTTTATACATACTAGTATACAAATTTAAAAAATTAACTTCATTTAAAAAAACCGACTTCAAAAACTGAAAAGTATAAAATAACTTAATTTGTATGTGCTACCTATTCATAGGTTTGAATTCGGCGCCAAGCCAAATGTAATAGTAGGTATCACACTCGCTATATTTCCAGACGAACGTCAACGACGTCACCGACGCTTCGGTTGTTTTGTCCTACGCGAAGAGCAGCTATCCCGCTCAAGGTCACGCGCGGCGAGTCCTACTATTACATTTTGGCTCGGCACCGACTTCAAACCTATGAATAGGTAGCACATACAAATTAAGTTATTTTATACTTTTCAGTTTTTGAAGTCGGTTTTTTTAAACGAAGTTAATTTTTTATTTTTCGCTTTTTAGTCTTTCTCAAGTCTCTCATCATCATTTCACCTAAATAACTTGTAAGAATACGACTAAAGGTAACACATACAACGTAGAATAATAAATAAATATTTCGGACATGATGTTTACAGAATATGAAAGCATGCAGACAATTGCCTTAACTTTATTGCAGGCGCTCACGTAAATTTGAGGGTTTCCTTCAATTTCCTTGGGATTCCATTATCAGATCTTGATATGGTGGCCATGGGACCATATGGGAAGCATACCCTTTCGAATACAAAAATAATTTTCAAAATCGGTCCACAATTGACGGAGTAATCAATGTACATACATAAAAAAAAAATACCGATGAAATTGAGAACCTCCTCCTTTTGGAAGTCGGTTAAAAATATTGCCCGTTTTGGTTTTTAGCGGAATATGTAGAAAGTTGGAGTTTAATTTTTTTTTACAATTTTTTACTAAATTAATTTTAATTCTTTTAGGAACATAAAAATTTCGTTTTTTAATTGACTTGAAAAGATAAAATGTTAAATGAAAGATTTAAAATTTTACTTTAATTACTACTACTACTTTAGTTTATTACATATGTTACGAAGTTGTTGTCTGAATATGCTGTAAAAACTTCGGATTCCGCATCGGATATTAATGCTAAATTGGATCTTGGCGAGGTGCCAATTCAATGTTAATTCTTTAATCTACTAACGGTCATACTTAGCAACTACGCCAACTACAAAATACTCCAGGCTATCTATCTATTTAAAATATAAATGTACAAAGATCATGACATGCAAAACGTCTTTTTAATCGACTTCAAAAAGGAGGAGGTTCTCAATTCGACAGTTTTTTTTAATATTTGTTACCTTATAAGTTTCGACTTTGATTTTGATGATTCGTTTTTTATTTGAAAGCTGGTGCTTTCCATGTGGTCCAATTTCAATTTGGTCCTGTTTTTGAAGTCGGTTTTTTTGTAAAAGAATTGTATTATTTGGAACGCGGTTTTAACGGAATTGTTTACATTGAAATGTTTACTTGAGATGGATTTGTTCAGAGAAAGCTGAATGGTCTTTTAAAGCTACATAATTATAACATCACGATATTGTCTTAGGAAACACAGTAGGTATCGTAAAGGGAATTATAACTGCAGAGAGTAGTAACTCATATAAAATAGACAAAAATGTTAGACTTCCTGTTATACTGGCTCTGTTCTTTATGATGATACATACAATCCAATTATTTCTATAGCGCCACGCATAACATGTTTTAACGTGCCATTTGGCTTAAAGGTAGATCATTATAATATGCAAGTACAACAAAAAGAAAAATAAATATGGTATTGGAAGTTAAATACAGCGAAATAACCAAGAGGTATTAATTGGAAGGAATTAACCTGTTCTTGGAAGTGTGCTCTTTGTAGTTACTTAGATGGTTTAGGTCTAGGAAACGGTGTACCGTGGGAAAACTTTCCTTTAGCACATATGCCGCGGCACGACTGGAAGGCTTCGTATAAAATTGGAGTCAAGCAATTCATTCGTTTCAAATTCACCAAATAAATAAAGTAACCGAAGGCCAATCTCCCACTTAATTTGGAGAAAGAGGGAATTCATAGTCCCAGGAATTTCCCAGCTACAGGTTCCCCAGCTACAGGTATCCGAGGAGATTTCAGCTTAGAAAAAACGGGGACATATAATTCGGCAATGTACTTCTGTCTCTTGAGATGCAGATATATTTAGATGGTGGCAGTCGCTTAAAAAGAGGTGACCAAACTTTACATTTGACGCCTATGCCGTTAAAAGTATTTTTAAGCTATTGCATAGCTTTTATCTCGGGCTTTGAGGCCTTTGAGCGCGGCGACTGAATGACGAACATAAAACCTAACACCCGAAGCTCGCACGGATCGAGACGAGCTGCTCCGAACGACGAATCAACGAATCTGCCTGTCTCTGTGGCTTTCTGAGATACAGTGACGAGAAGACAGAGAGATCTGGATGACGTCATGATCACTGTCGCTGGTTGTGGTTGGTCAATGATATTATATAATATCATTGTGGTTGGTTCATTTCGTGTTATGTTGCTATAAAGTGGTAACTGGATAGTGACGTCAAATCGAGCCACTCTCGGAATGCTAGATCTTGTTTTCTTAGACCATAAATATGTCAACAGCCGGCCGCGCAGGCGTATTGTAATACGTCAAGGAAGATTCGTTGCCTTGGACACGAAGATTTGTTATGTCATATATTGTATAAAATTATTCACAGTAGCCATACACTACTGCATAAATAAAAAATAAATAAATAAATACAATTGCATAAGTTGATGAAAAATGCTATGCAATAGCTTTACCGCAGCAGTCCCCGAGTGCCACACGTCTTTTTTTTAATAGACAACTCCCGTATTAGGAATATACATATCCTGTGTCGCGGGGGACTTAACAAACACACATGAAACGGACAGAAAGAACACCCAGACTCAGAACAACAATTTGTGGATCACACAAAGTGCTGTCCCATGTGGGAATTGAACCCACAACACTTGGCGCAGTATAGAGTGGCGTGGCGACCGCTTAAACCACTAGGCCAACCGTGCAGTCAATATTTTTGATTCTACATTTAACCACTAGGTCATTAGATCAGAACTAGGTCTTGAATCTTCTGTCAAGTTTAGTGAGATCTATACTACGAGATCTTCAATATGTTTTTACCATACCAACGAAGGCGATGATTGGTGGTGTGACTTTGAAGTTACCCCATAAGTATTCAGTCATAAAAAGTGTAAATGTTAATTTCAATGTCCCACAATATAACTCTCTAAATCTATTGTGCCCTCCAGTTACAAATGTTTTTGTGCACTAATAAAAGTCTTTTCTTGCTAAGACGATAATATTTCCTCAAGGGAATTGAATGAGCTCGAAACACGCGACCGAACTCCAGCCGTCAAGTCAGCATCTTGATCTATATCAGGGGAATAGTGCTGTCATATCACTTAGTTGTCCGGAAGTAAGGGACTGTCCAACTTTGCGGGCTAATCTGCGATATTAACCAGCTTTTGATGTTAAATTACTTGTGTAGAGTTATATACATGTTGGATTATATGTTGTTCTGAGTTGGCCTAGTGGTTTGAGCGGTCACCACACCGCTTTCTACTGCGACAAGTGCTTTGGGTTCAAATGAAATTCACCAATTTCTGACTGCCTCTGTGGCGCAGTGGTAGCATATATGACTGCTGTGCCCGAGGTCTCGATTTCGATTCCCGGGTTGGCTTCCGGGGTTGGATCAAATGTTTGTATGATCTGCAAATATTTGTTTCGGAGTTTGGGTGTTTTCTATGTATAATATGTATGTATTTACAAAAAAAAGTATATATGTATTTATATCAGTTATCCCATATCCACAAGTACCCATAACACAAGCTGTGCTTAGCTTGGGACTGGATGGCGTTGTGTGTTAAAATGTCCGAAATATTTATAATTTATTAATACCACATTTGACAGCACTGTATGGTCCACAAATTGTTGTTCAGAGTTCGGGTGTTCATCGTATCCGTTTTATATATATATGTAAAGTTCCCAATGGAACAGGAGGTATATTGCTAATGCCTGACTTATCATTTAGGAAGAAAATAATCACAAATGTTAACAAAAAAGAACTTCGTTTAAAAAAACCGACTTCAAAAACTAAAAAGCATAAAATAACTTAATTTGTATGTGCTACCTATTCATAGGTTTGAAATCGGTGCCAAGCCAAATGTAACAGTAGGTACCACACTCGCTATATTTCGAGACGAACGTCGGTTGTTTTGTTCTACGCAAAGAGCAGCTATCCCGCTCAAGGTCACGCGCGGCGAGTGCGGTACCTACTATTACATTTTGGCTTGGCACCGACTTCAAACTTATGAATAGGTAGCACATACAAATTAAGTTATTATATGCTTTTTAGTTTTTGAAGTCAGTTTTTTTAAACGAAGTTTTTTTTATTTTTCGCTTTTTAGTCTTTCTCAAGTCTCTCATCATCATTTCACCTAAATAACTTGAAAGAATACGACTAAAGGTAACATACATACACATGACATTTAAAGATTTATCTTCCAATTCCTAACCGTTAATGAGTTTTATCTTCCATCATCAGCTCATCATCAAGAACTGATGACTACCAGATGTAAATACTGTAATAGCTTTCGAAAATATATGAAAAATGTTTTTTTTTGTTAGACACGTACTATGGTACGTGTCTAACAAATTTGAGGGTTTCCTTCGATTTCCTTGGGATCCCATAATCAGATCCTGATATGGTGGCCATGGGACCACATGGGGAGCATACCCTTTCGAATACAAAAAGAATTTTCAAAATCGGTCAACAATTGACGGAATAATCAGTGTACATATATACAAAAAAAAACCGATGAAATTGAGAACCTCCTCGTTTTGGAAGTCGGTTAAAAATAACCGACTTCAATCTGGACCAAATTTAAATAGGACCACACGGGAAGCACCAGCTTTGAAATAATAAAAAAAGAATCATCGAAACCGGTTAGCGTGATATTGAGTTATTCGTCAATTTGTCGCACACATACTTAATGCAAATTGAAGACTTATATGGTTTTCTCATGGATGTCATGTCAGAACTGGACCAAATTAAAATGGGACCAGATGGGAAGCACTACCTTTCAAATAAAAAAAGAATCATCAAAATCGGTTCGCCCTGTCGAAAGTTATGAGGTAACAAACATAAAAAAAACAGTCGAATTGAGAACCTCCTCCTTTTTTGAAGTCGGTTAAAAATGATATATTGAATTGTTCATTTAGTGGTTTAAGTTCCTCACTGTGACGTCAGTTGTAATTCATTTCCCATGCATTCAGAACAGATATTGTGAATTAACTAGATCGTTTTTTCTGTGTCTGCGTGTAATTTATCTTGAATAAGAGTCCGATTACCATAGTACAGACTTCATCTAGTTTGAAGTATAAATGGCCGTGTGTGTGGTGTTGGAAATTATCTATACTTATAATAAAAATGTAACAGGTTCAATTCTGTACATTAAAGATATTTTGTCATTTTTTTTGGAGGGCTCTCTATAATCGATACTGAAGCTAAAACTGTATTTTTTTTTCATTTTTGTCCGTCTGTCTGTATCGTGGCCGCGCATCACGCCGAAACTACTGAAGGGATTCAAATGAAACTTGGCACGATTTGAGTTCATAGTACGAGGTAGGACATGGAATACTTTTTATCCCGAAATTCAGCACGGTTTCCTGGAGACAGGGGATGAAAGCCAAAATATGTATTTAGTTGTAATTCAATAACACATAGTCCGATTTCATTCATTCTTTTTTTGCTAGAAAGAAAAAAAACTAAAGATAACGGGGAAAGTGTTTTTTTGTGTCCGTACACTGCCTGTGGCTAGCTGAGACAGATATGTAAAAATGGCATTACGAAGTTCGCCGGGCCAGCTAGTTTTATAGGTTTTAAGCAGTCTTGGTGTGTTTTTATAAATGTGATAGCTTTTAAATTTACTGCCTGCTACTATATGCTATTGCAATTGCTGAAGTTTGGCCTAGATTCATTTTAGATTTTTAAGAATCATCATCAGCTTATCGCAGTCCACTACTGGACATAGGCCTCTCCAATTTCACACCACTTGGTTCGATCCTCGGCTTAGCTTCGCTTTTCAACCGACTTCAAAAAGGAGGAGGTTCTCAATTCGACTGTTTTTTTTATGTTTGTTACCTCATAACTTTGGACTGGGTGAACCGATTTTGATGATTCTTTTTTTATTTGAAAGCTGGTGCCCCCCGAATGGTCCCATTTAAATTTGGTCCAGATTGAAGTCGGTTTTTCTTTTTGTTAAAATTTGTGATTATTAAGAATACTTTCGTAGAATTATCATGACGTCACTACTGTCATCAAAATAATTCGGCACCAATGTTGTTGATATCAGAACCATCACTTCTTATCGTAATAAGTATGGCCCTTGAAAGGTCACAGCTATTTACTCCCACAGTAAAATATAAATTATATAATGTTTCTTATTCATAGTTAATTATTCTCTACGGGGACAACCGGGTGTAAAAATAGCATATCCTTATGTATGTATGTTATGGTATGTGTGTTAAATAAAAGTATGGTCAAATTTTAGTAGTATCTATAGTATCAAAATATGGTTAAAAAAATGGTAGCCTCGGTTTTTTTTTTCTGGTTGAGGTAATATTATTACACAGCACGCTTATTTCAATTTTCAAGCCAATTTCAATAAAACTGTTTTCTTTTTAATGTTTTTTTGAAAGATAGATCGTTAATAATCTCAAATTTTAACATAAAAAACCGACTTCAATCTGGACAAAATTTAAATGGGACCACACGGGAAGCACCAGCTTTCAAATAAAAAAGAATCATCAAAATCGGTTAACCCAGTCGAAAGTAAAAAACATAAAAAAACAGTTGAATTTTAGAACCTCCTCCTTTTTTTGAAGTCGGTTAAAATTTAAGAATTATGACAAACATCTACAGTAAATTGTCCATAGAATCAAATCCTAATCTCAACTATCGTTTGGAATATACACACATCAAAAGTGTCTAGGTATCAACATATGTGTCTAGGGATCAACATATATTTTTGCAATAACTTTTCTCCTGATTGATATTAATTAAAATTTTCTTTAAGGATTCATCAAATAAAGTGTTTTCGTTTGTCACAGTAACGATAAACCAAGTCACCTTTGCATTAATAAAGAAATTTGCCATTTTCCTAATAAAGGGATTTTTGACATTTGAACCACTAACATTAAAGTTCGAAAAAAAGACTGAAATAACAGTTTTCTTTAAAATTTTATTAGGTAACTTAAACAATTAATAATCCGTGTTTCTACCGCGAACACTAACAACACAAGAATCGGTTTGGCATACTCAAAATGAGTTCATCCAAATCACGCTGTGGAATGGCCGCCCATGTTCGTTGCAACAACAAAAAAAGGTCTTCTTGCGACTGGATACCCTCCATATTCGGCAGAGCTCTTCTCTGTAGCATATCCCATGCATGCTCATGCTCAATCGGGTTCAAGTCTGGCGACTGAGCAGGCCAGGGCCAAAGCCACATCTCAATCTCAAGAAATCCGCATAAAAATGCTTGATCCCTAGACACTTTTGATGTGTGTATTTTTTTACAAGTTATTTGTAGAGAATAATTACCTACAAATTTTAACAAAACAAACCGACTTCAATCTGGACCAAATTTAAATGGAACCATTCGGGAAGCACCAGCTTTCAAATAAAAAAAGAATTATCAAAATCGGTTCACCCAGTCAAAAGTTATGAGGTAACAAACATAAAAAAAAATATACAGTCGAATTGAGAACCTCCTCCTTTTTTTGAAGTCGGTTAAAAACAGATTAGACACACAGGCGTAGACGATAAATCAGTCAACTGTACTCTTAAACATGCTAAAAATATTATTCTCTGAAAAACCAGTCTTAGTCTGATTAACTTTTGTAAACAGTAATATTTACTTTAGTTAATGTTTACTATTGGGATCCCTTAGTGACCACAATAATTTTCAACCAAACAGTTTGCTGGTCAGTCAGAACACATTAGACACAGTAGTAAACGTTTACGAGTGGCGCAATGAAAAGCTTTGATATAATTTTATCAGCAGATTATGAACACAACAATGTGTTTTTAACGTAATTGGGTTGTTACGGATACAGCACAATAACTGCTCTTGTCCTGTTTTTTTTTTTTATGGAATATGCGGGCAAACGAGCAGACGTATGCCTGATGGTAAGCGATTATCGCCGCCCATGGACACTTGCAACACCAGAAGCGTCACAAGTGCGTTGCCGGCCTTTTGGTGATGGGGGGGGGAGGTACGGGTAGGGGATTGGGGTATGGGCCTCCGGTATCCCTACTCACTCGATGAAACACAGTGCAAGCACTTTATCACACCAGTTTTCCGTGAGGACGCGGTATCACTCCGGTCTAGCCGGCACATTCATGCGCTTATTATTTTGTTAAGCTTTCATATATATTTATTTCTGTACCTATAGAAGTTATGTGTTCACATTCATAATCAATTTAATTTCTCTCTTGTTATCTTATTGTGATGCGAAAGTTTAGATAGATGTTTAGCTCAAGAGATCAAAATGAAATATTGGCAAAAAGGTAGATTATTTTTCTGGAATCGCACAAGACAATTTCATTGTTGTTATTTTTATTGTTAAAACTGTATGCTATTATAAATGTCAGAAAAACGTAAAAGATGCATCAAATATAGTTCAGATAAATGCATTTCTAAGGCAACACAGCTTAAACAAAATCAAGTTAATTAAATTTCTATCTATAAACTCCACGTAGCGTCTAAAAAGCGAATAAAACTAGTTAAACAATAAAATCTACTACCCTCACAGTCCCCGCAAATCCAACGTTTAATTAATGCAATAATTCTCCAAAGCAATTTGAGTACAATCGAACGTTATAACAGGAAATACTGACGCCATTTTATGATCCCCATGGGTATCAGAATGCAGATTGTTACCGACATTCACGTTTACACCGGTGTGAACTACCGAAAACCGGTTCGATATAGCACTAAGCGGCTCATGTCAGATCCTAGTTGCATAATTTCATCGTTATATCTATGCGTGGTTAAAAACTTAATTGTTATTTTGTCACAAATCCACGTATGCTTTGTGAAATTGACATTTCATTATATTTTCATTCAGGCCGTGGGAGAGTCATGCTTCGGCATGAATGGGCCGGCTTGATCGGAGTGATACCACGGCCTTACAGAAAACCAGTGTGAAATAGCGCTAAAACTGTGTTTCACCGAGTGATTGAGGGTACCGGAGGCCCATGCCCCAACCCCTCCTCCCAACCCCCAAAGGCCAGCAACGCAATTGTGACGCCTCTGGTGTTGGGGGTGTCCATGTAATTGCTTACCATCAGATGATACGTCTGCTCGTTTGACCCCTATTCCTATAATATAACAAGAAATGGAAAACATTTTTTTTATGTTTATATTCAATATCCCGAGTAGTGATCCTGTCTAAGAAACTAGAGGTTGTGAATTCGATTCGAATCGAGGACAAATAACTGTGATTAACAATACTACTGATTGCTGGGACTACATGAAACGGACACAAAGAACACCAAGACTCAGAATAACAATTTGTGGATCGTACAAAATGTTGTCCCATGTGGGATTTGAACCCACAACACTTAGCGCGGTAGAAAGCGACGTGGCGACCACTAAACCAATTGTGCAGGCATTGTGATTAGGTCATTTATTCTGGATCTTTATAATCATAATTTACCAATAAAAAGTACATATATCAGTCGTCTGGTAGCCATAATACAAGCTATGCTTAGTTTGAAAAGCTTTTGTGTTTATTACGTTCTAGTTTTATACCTCTGGGATAAATACTCTATTTAATTAAATAAGTATTATCTTGCCTCTGCAGCTTTTCGAAGCAAGTTTAAATGCACGTTTGTATATCTGAGTGCCCGTGCTACACAAATCTAAACTAAAGGGTAGTAGAGCCACGCTGATTTCAGCACGAACGGGCCTGCTCGACCGCGGCGGTACTACCGTCGCACAGAAAATCAACATAAAATGACAGCGTTCGTGCTGTCGTGTTTCGTTAGTGATTGCGAGACCGGAGGCCCAAATAGTCTAGTCAACAAGTTCCATACTTGCTGACTAGACTAAAGATGCAGAAACATCACTAGGCCGCCATGGTGTGGGTCGCCATGCTGCATTGTCTGCATTCGCAATGAGTATGGTGGCATCACTCTTGGATTCTGCTTATGCTTTCCATCAGGCAGAGTAGAGTCATTTTGGCGGGCCAAACATAGAAAAAAAATCTTGCAATACGACTTATGTATAAGCATAGCTAAGTTTTATGTATCATCAAGCGTATTTTATAAGAAGTGGCGAGAATTTAAACAATTGAATAACATTATAAATTATTTTACAGTATTTTATTGATTTTCGCTGATGATGTATTGAATACTAGATTAGTCTCATTAACGTTACCCTAGCCATAACATTTTTTATTAGGGTTCCGTGCCAAATGCAAAAAACGGAACCCTTATAGATTCGTCATGTCTGTCTGGCTGTCCGTCCGTCTGTCTGTCTGTCCGTCCGTATGTCACAGCCACTTTTTCCGAAACTATAAGAGCTATAATGTTGAAACTTGGTAAGTACATGTATTCTGTGAACCGCATTAAGATTTTCACACAAAAATAGAAAAAAAAACAATACATTTTGGGGGTCCCCATATATAGAACTGAAACTCAAAAATTTTTTTTTGTTCAAACCCATAATATATGTGTGTGGTATCTATGGATAGGTCTTCAAAAATGATATTGAGGTTTCTAGTATCATTTTTTTCTAAACTGAATAGTTTGCGCGAGAGACACTTCCAAAGTGGTAAAATGTGTGTCCCCCCCCTGTAACTTCTAAAATAAGAGAATAATAAAACTAAAAAAAATATATAATGTACATTACCATGTAAACTTCCACCGAAAATTGGTTTGAACGAAATCTAGTAAGTAGTTTTATTTTAATACGTCATAAATCGTAAACTGCAATTTACCTTTCATTCTATCAACACAAATATAAAAATATAAAATAAAAATTATATTATGTTACTTGCTGCTGCGGAACCCTTCATGGGCGAGTCCGACTCGCACTTGGCCGCTTTTTGGAAAAGGTTTGGAACAAAGATGCACTGTCTCATAACTAACAATCATGGCATTTGGTATGAAACGGAGCGATGCAATTGATATAATTTTTCAAATCTTTATCAGTTTAGAAATAGATCCAAAATAACATGTAAATTAAATAACCTTCACTGAAATTAGCTGCAAGACTTGGTACACCAAAACTGCCGAAAATACAAATAATTTTCATGCGAGCACACAAATATGTCAAGACAACTATTTAAGTTTGAAACATAACGGATGAAGATTTGAAGACCCTAATGAGTACCTAAGTTTCAAACTTGAACAAGATTGTTATAGTTACATATGACCCATTAGTGAACTTCTATCATAAAATAGTTCTATTTAATTGGTATTTTCATTAGGAAACATGTTGGTTATGAGAAATTTAAGTAGCTAATAACAATACATATTAAAATAGATTATTTCAAATGGTAAAAAATGATATGTATTTGTAACTTAAAAGTATTGCACATACGCCCACTGAAGGGATTATGATTTTTGTGTTAATTTCTTAGATAATATATAATCACAAATTTTAACAAAAAAAAACCGACTCCAAGAACTGGACCAAATTGAAATGGGACCACACGGAAAGCACCAGCTTTCAAATAAAATAAAGAATTATCAAAATCTGTTCACCCAGGTAACAAAAAAAAACAGTCGAATTAATAACCACCTCCTTTTTTAAAATCGGTTTAAAAAGGATTGATTGACTAGTAATGGTCAAGAACATGGTAAATTACAAAATAGCAATATCGTTTTTGTACTGTAATGTTGACGAATAAAGACTACTACTGGTCTTTATTCGTCAACATTACAGTATACCTACCGTGGGAGAGCCACGATTCGGCTTGACCGGAATGATACCACGGCCTCACAGAAAACTGGTGTGAAATATTGCTTGCGCTGTGTTTCACCGTGTGAGTGAGGATACCGGAGGCCCATACCCCAACCTCCCTCCCCCCATAAAAAGGCCGGCTACGCTCTTGTGACGCCACTGGTGTTGCAGGTGTCCATGGGCGGCGGTAATCGCTTACCAACAGGCGATACGTCTGCTCGTTTGCCCGCCTATTACATAAAAAGATAAAATAAAAAAATACCTGGATAACCGAGTTTGGCTCGATATTTTTTTTGATAAATTTTCTAAAAATGGATGCTAGATTGTGTTTCTACAGAGGATTTGTCCATCCAAAGGTTGCCTGTAAGAAATTGCTATTTAGCGATAAGGCCGCCATTTGTACATGGTCATTATATTGTTACCTCTTAAATATAACTGTATCAATTAGTGGACAATAAAGTTTATTATATTCTTACAAGCTTTTTATTAACTTGCAATGTATGTATGCTTGTATGTTCGGGTAGAATCTTGCAACTTAATTTAAAAGCAAATATCTTCAACCGATTTTGCTGAAATTTTGCAAGCATATGTATACAGCGTGACAATACAATATTATTATGACATGGAGCTGATCTGATGCTGGAGCTGGAAGGTGGCCATAGGAACTCTGTAAAGGAACGTCGCAACATCATCGAGTTTGGACTCGTTTGATTCGTCTCGAGGCATTCCAATAAAAGCTTGTTTTTAAAAAGCTTTTTAGGGTTCCGTGCCAAAGGCAAAAACGGAACCCTTATAGATTCGTCATGTCTGTCTGTCTGTCTGTCTGTCCGTCCGTATGTCACAGCCACTTTTTTCCGAAACTATTAGACCTATAATGTTGAAACTTGGTAAGTAGATGTATTCTGTGAACCGCTTTAAGATTTTTACACAAAAATATAAAAAAACAATAAATTTTGGTGGTCCCCATACTTAGAATTGAAGCTCAAAAAATTTTTTTTCATCAAACTCATACGTGTGGGGGGGTATCTATGGATAGGTCTTCAAAAATGATATTGAGGTTTCTAATATCATTTTTTTCTAAACTGAATAGCTTGCGCGAGAAACACTTCCAAAGTGGTGAAATGAGTGTCCCCCCCCCTTTAACTTCTAAAATAAGAGAATGATAAATCTAAAAAAAATATATGATGTACATTACCATGTAAACTTCCAACGAAAATTGGTTTGAACGAAATCTGGTAAGTAGTGTTTTTTAATACGTCATAAATCGTAAACTGCAATTTACCTTTCATTCAATCAACACAAAAATAAAACAAAAATTATATTACGTTACTTGCTGCTGCGGAACCCTTCATGGGCGAGTCCGACTCGCACTTGGCCACTTTTTTTATTTTAATTTTATTCTATATAGATCGATTTATCGCCTGTGAAAACCCCTGTGGGATGGTGCCTCTTCGAACCTAGCCCATCCTAGCCTGAGTAAAGTATGTAAATGTCTATCGAACAAGGTTTTTTCTTTCATTACGCAACCGGCAACCCTCATTTAGAGGGAAGGAACAGTACCCCTCCAGCCGTACTGCTCTGTAGAATTCGTCTCCTGACCGCAATTCTTCCACCAGCTTTAAAGGCCTCACGTGGAGCAAAGGGAAAGATTATGGACAAATAAACACATTACAACTGATTCTTACTGAACACTCTCATAACCTCTCAATGTGCAATCAAGACGCTGGTGGTTTAATGCTCATTTATCGTAGGAAATCTGTACTGCAGAATCAAACACTATAACCGCTGGCAGAAGGCGCATTCAGCCCTCATGCTACTCTGAAGCCGATATATTTGATATCGTGGCATTTAAAAATGCCCTAAACCTCAGGCTGGAACTCGAATCCAGTTCTCCTACTGGCGCAACGGTAACAATGCTCAACTTGTCTATAGAGACTCCGTGTAGCCGGCCATTAAAACTCCCAGCACTTAAGTACACTCGAACAATTCACAACCCGCCAACCTCAATATGAAGAAACCACGTAGATAGATCTCCGAGGTACGATTGTGTAGCAGTACCAAACGGTGATCAGCCGCCGAGCTCCACTCAATCATGACTCGAATCTCCCACGCCGTGGACTTCATAAGGGGGCCAACTAATACATCCTCATACATGGTACCAAAATAGAATCAATTGTACTGTTTAACGTTTTAATAATTGTAAGATCATATCAAATAACCGAACAGTTACTACGTTACTCAGACCGGGCAATAACTGCCTATTAAGATAATAAGCTCATTATCCTACTAGGTATTATAGAAGACAGTAACTCACCCGAATGGTATCTTTCTTTACCTTACTTTTCACCCCGATGTACACTCACTGCCTCAGCCTAACCCCAGGACCGTTCACCCCCGTCGCCCAAAACTAAGTGTCTCGCCTACGCACTGTCTGTCTCCATCAAACCCCTCAAGGAAGCAGGTAGAGTCCCCTTTTTTACATCTCTCTAACGTATCACTTTAACTTTGAGTTTATTGTACCCAGATGTTAAACGTTCCCAGCTAATAATGTTAAAAGTACAATAAGTGTTCAATATTGTCATGTTCGTATCTTGCTGCTCAAAGCAATCAATCTCTTTATTTATCGTTGACCCTTTTTAATAAGTAGAAAACGTTTTTGGCATTCGCTTGGTGTTTTACATTATTATTTAGATTTTAACAAGGCAGAGAATATTATCAAGCCTTAATTAGGCGAATCTAGGGAGGGGTACTATCACACCTGCATACTCAATTCCATGAAAACCTTTAGAGCCGTTTCCGAGATTGTTTATATACAAGAATGTTCGTTAAAAGGTATTACATAACATTTTAAAATTAACAACAGGTTACTTACATAACATTTTTATAAACATTTTTAATGTTTACCTCAATTATTTCGTAGATTTCAAAAGGCCGCCATGCTTAACATCGTTATAAGTACACACATCAAAAGTGTCTAGGGATCAAGCATTTTTATGCGGATTTCCTGAGATTGAGATGTGGCTTTGGCCCTGGCCTGCTCAGTCGCCAGACTTGAACCCGATTGAGCATGCATGGGATATGCTACAGAGAAGAGCTCTGCCGAATATGGAGGGGTATCCAGTCGCAAGAAGACCTTTTTTTGTTGTTGCAACGAACATGGGCGGCCATTCCACAGCGTGATTTGGATGAACTCACTTTGAGTATGCCAAACCGATTCTTGTGTTGTTAGTGTTCGCGGTAGAAACACGGATTATTAATTGTTTAAGTTACCTAATAAAATTTTAAAGAAAACTGTTATTTCAGTCTTTTTTTCGAACTTTAATGTTAGTGGCTCAAATGTCAAAAATCCCTTTATTAGGAAAATGGCAAATTTCTTTATTAATGCAAAGGTGACTTGGTTTATCGTTACTGTGACAAACGAAAACACTTTATTTGATGAATCCTTAAAGAAAATTTTAATTAATATAAATCAGGAGAAAAGTTATTGCAAAAATATATGTTGATCCCTAGACACATATGTTGATCCCTAGACACTTTTGATGTGTGTATATTGTTGTGAAAAATATGATAATAAGCACGGTTACAAAAATTTTGCTTAGATCTCATTTACATGTCTCATAAATCTGTTTAAATTTAACTCAAATCGGGACCTTATTTTCATTTAACCTATGTAAATATTATATTAATGGTCTACTTCTATATAACTTATAATAAAAATGTAACAGGTCCAATTCTGTACATTAAAGATATTTTGAAAAAAAAATTTGGAGGAGTTCATACTACGAGGTAGGATATGGAATACTTTTTATCCCGAAATTCAGCACGGTTTCTTGGAGAGAGGGGATGAAAGTCAAAATATTTACTTAGTTATAATTCAATAATACATAGTCCGATTTCTTTCATTCTTTTTTTGCTACAAAGAAAAGATAACGGGAAAAGTCTTTTTTTTTTGTCCGCGACTGTACACTGCCTGTGGAAAGCTGAGACAAATATGTAAATATGGTGGTACGAAGTTCGCCAGGTCAGCTAGTGTAATATAAATATGAAACTTAAAAAAAACTGCAGATGCAGCTAAAATACACACATCAAAAGTGTCTAGGGATCAAGCATTTTTATGCGGATTTCTTGAGATTGAGATGTGGCTTTGGCCCTGGCCTGCTCAGTGCCAGACTTGAACCCGATTGAGCATGCATGGGATATGCTACAGAGAAGAGCTCTGCCGAATATGGAGGGTATCCAGTAGCAAGAAGACCTTTTTTTGTTGTTGCAACGAACATGGGCGGCCATTCCACAGCGTGATTTGGATGAACTCATTTTGAGTATGCCAAACCGATGTTCTTGTGTTAGTGTTCGCGGTAGAAACACGGATTATTAATTGTTTAAGTTACCTAATAAAATTTTAAAGAAAACTGTTATTTCAGTCTTTTTTTCGAACTTTAATGTTAGTGGTTCAAATGTCAAAAATCCTTTTATAGGAAAATGGCAAATTTCTTTATTAATGCAAAGGTGACTTGGTTTATCGTTACTGTGACAAACGAAAACACTTTATTTGATGAATCCTTAAAGAAAATTTTAATTAATATCAATCAGGAGAAAAGTTATTGCAAAAATATATGTTGATCCCTAGACACATATGTTGATCCCTAGACACTTTTGATGTGTGTAGTATTGTGATTTGGATTAGAATTGTAATCATACAAAATGACAATTTTTTTTTATTGTGCACAAGCAAGCAAGTTTTATGCCAGAATAAAAAATCTAAATGCTTTTCTATTATGTATGTATATTCATAATTATATTTTGCTTGCACAAACTGACATGATTATTTATTTAATAAGCATCCGACTGTTAATTTGAGGTTGCAATGTCGTCGAAGTTTTTATTTTTTATTTTTTAAACACAACTTCCGCATTAGAAATAAACATCCTGTGTCGCGGGGGACTTTACAAACATATAAGAAATGGACACAAAGAACACCCAGAATCGGGACAACAATTTGTGGATCACACAAAGTTTTGTACCGCGTGGGATTTGAACCACGACACTTGGCGCACTAGCAAGAGGCGTGGCGACCGCTGAAACCACTAGGCCAACGGTGCAGTCAAATTAGTTATTGACTTGTGTCATTAAATCCATAACATAAAAAAAAATAGTTACCCGTGATTTGATGTTTTTGAGATAGGTTTATTTTCATTTTATATTGAAAACATTTTTTTTTTTTTTATGGAATAGACCGGCAAACGAGCAGATATATCGCCTGATGGTAAGCGATTACCGCCGCCCATGGACACCTGCAACACCAGAGGCATCGCAAGTGCGTTACCGGCCTTTGGGGAATGGGGGGGGGAGGAGATAGGGGGAGGGGTTGGGGTATGGACCTCCGGTATCCTCACTCACTCGGTGAAACACAGCGCAAGCACTATTTCACACCGGTTTTCTGTGAGGCCGTGGTATCACTCCGGTCGAGCCGGCCCATTCATGCCGAAGCGTGGCTCTCCCACTCTCTTTTTTATATTATATTCTTATTTTTTTAGTTTTTTTTTGCATACTTTTACTGACATGAATTTTATAAATTTTCATTTCCATTTATAGGATATTTGCTTAAATTTCTTGATATAAAATATTTACAGATTAATTTTTGACAATGTCTGTCTCTTACTTCAAAAGTTTACGTAAGTTTTTTATCAATGGTCCCATCTCCGGTAAACTTTCTCACTCGGTGAAAAATGCTAATGAATGAATTGTTTAACACCTTCTTTCTTCTTTTTTCCAACATTTTAAGGGTCTTAGTGTGGGGGACAAGTGTGTCATGTCCCACCAACACAAAGCGAGGATCCTCCGACCAGGCGAGGTGATCATGCCTGACGGGCCAACTGCCCCACGGTTGATGTTGGGATGCCGTAGGTATATATGTTAATTGGCGCGAGAACTTTTATTGCGTGATCCAGGATCGGCAGTTTTTTCGTATTTTTCGTAACTCCGTAGTTCGGTGTATATCCGGTAGATGGCGCTGTAGTGTGTTTTTCTTTGTATGTGGAAGTCGCCACATCAGTAACACGGCGTTCGGCCGGCTTATTTGACCGACTCGGAATTCCCATGGTAGTACCCCTGTCTGAATAGACCCCTAAGACAAAGACAAACTCAACAAATAAACTTCTGTTAATTAAAGCAGCCTATTTGCTTACTATGTTCTCATTTTATTATTTCAATGTTTTAGAATTAATTATTCTATGAGTGTTTTGACTTTAGGTCAATATTAACTTTGTAGCTGAAATAGAACCTTTCTCTCTGCAAATTATATTATTGAAGTATTTCCTATTTAAGTAATGAGACACCATTAGTATTAATCTTCATTTTTAGTATGCCTTATTTCATTCTTGTTAACGATCTCTGTAGTCAAGTTTATGTAAAACTCTTCAAGAGTAAGCGAAGAATAAAAAGAAATTCACTTTTAAAGTCAGTTCCATTAAAGTACCAAATTAGAATAAACCGCGTTGGATGAAATTTGCATATACCGCGTCGTTTTACGGTCAAAATTGAGTTGCCCATGCCTGTTCCAAAACCAATATGGCGTATATCTACTCGCCCAACCCTCCTACCAAGATACACCGTCAAAACAATATATTCGCTTATTTAACACCTATTGCTGACAACGTAAGTGTGACACCAAAACGTGTGTCAGTACAAACTGCAATGTATAACAATATTGTAGACAAACCATTTGTGCAATATCACACAGTGGTAGAAGTTACGACCTCATTTCAGAGATTGCTTTGTTTCTTGTATAAATTTTGTTTGTTGGTAAAATAGCAGTTAATGTATGTTCGGTGACATAATGAAGGGCCTTATTATTCATAACTTAAGGGTATATGTAACCTTATAAGGATCATGTGAGGGTAAAGTAAAAGCTTATTTACACACAAAGGATTTGCTTTTTAGGTAACTTTAACGATACAATAAACGTTTTTATTTAATTTAAAATAAATTTAGGTCACATATGTAAATTGTGTATTAATTTGTTGTTTCATAAAACACATGAAATCTCCGAGATGATATATCTGATTTGCCATACATTTCTCCATACTTTGCTCTTGATTATTATATACAGTATTGTAATATATTTTCTACATTTAAAAAGCAACTTAATAAAATTATTTTAGTTATCTGTTGTTAAAACTGGAGATATTCTATACATTTTCTCAATTTAATTGAATCAATACTTTCACTGATTTGCTAAAAAAAACTGTCAGATAAATTCAGACCGATTTCAATACCCTATCTCTAGATAAAACTGGGGAAGGCTATTGAAAGCGACTATAAAAGTGTTAAACACTTAATTATAGCCTAGACGTTATTGATCAGATTAGAAATTAATAACAGTACCTAAATATTATGCGTATTTCATTATCATTTCGAATATTTTTCGTCCAAGTATATATCTGAGGCTTATTAGTTTTGTAATTTTGATTTAAATTAAGTAATGAAGTACCAGGAATTACGCTCTTAGTTTCTCTTGACGATAATACACAAGATAAGCGTCTATATAATATGCGACATGACATGACATCACTTTCTTACGATATGTGTACATGAAGTCTAATGGATAATGCATGTAAATCGATCAACGTTGAAGAGCTGTCTACAATATTGAATACTCGTGCCATATTTTTATGATGGCTTCATTTCATTTTATGGATTTTCGCATATGGTAGTAAGGCGTAAGAGTGATTTAAAAAGGTATAACTTGATGTTTTTAACACATCATTATCATTCTTAACGTTTTTGTAATAGTGGTTATAGTGAGCGAAACTTAAAGGCGTAAGAGTGATTTAAAAAGGTATAACTTGATGTTTTTAACACATCATTATCATTCTTAACGTATTTGTAATAGTGGTTATAGTGAGCGAAACTTTAAATATTCTAGATTACTAGACTAGACTTCTTTTAGAACTTTTAAATGGAAACAATTCCGTGAAACAGTTTTTTTTGTAAAGCATTCACCGTTTACGCAGCGCAAGCAATGGAAACTCTCAAAAGGAATACTTTTCCCCTGTTTTTGCAACAGTTTTCATTGATACTCAGTTCCTTTTGGTGGAAGCTTAATGATATACAGTCTATAGCCTTTCTTGATCACCTAACCATCTAACACTGAAATAATTTTTCAGATCAAACCAATACTTCTTACTATTAGTGCGTTCAATCAAACAAACTTTTCAGCTTTTTCAGGAAAATTTATATTTCTTCGAGTTATGTTTTGTAAAAGTGGTTACATGTAGTTTATAGTTTTACAAAAGGCCTTCAAAACCACGGCAATACTATTATAACAGTATTACAACACATTTCCAACATAAAACTAGTTAGAATTGTGTAAATAGACCATGAATTGTTCGCAAGGGTTGGATGGTAAGGGTTTCTCGGCAGCGCCGAGAGTTGTAGGGGGTAGTTAGTTGGGTGTGCCACAGGGTACGTCGTTAGGACTGCTATTATTGAGCCGCGAATTAGAAACCTTTCTATTAACCTAACTAGTTTAACGTCAGTTTGAATTTACGGGTTTACGGGTAGTTTTAAGTTATTTATTATATAAGCGTGTGTGTAAATCTCGAGGCTCTTTTAAATACTGATGTACCATTATATTAATGTTTTGTTATATGTAGTGCTACCTGTTTGAAGTTTCCTATGTTAGGTAGTATTTACTTTTATAACTGTTTTCAGGTTCCTATATACAGAATATATATCAAGTATTTATAACATTAAATTTCTTTATGCTATAAAGCGCAAATAAAGAGGTTCTTACGTTGTTTGTGGATACAACTACAGAGACAAAAGTGAGAAATGTTTTATATATTGTTAATTCGATTGATTTACCAAACAAGAAGTGCTGGCTTGACGTCGTAAAGGGTGACATGCGTGTTAATGGTCTCACTACCAAGGATGCCGAAAACCGGGCAAAGTGGAGAAGAAACACTAGGAAAGCGGACCAAAGTGCTTGCTTTGGAAGCAACCGGGAACAACGCTAAGACGATGATGATGATGATTGATTTACCAACTCAATGTAAAACAATGAAGGTATTTCTTAACCTCGTGTTTCTGTGTGTAAAATTAATATTAAAACATGTTCTACAAATCAACAGGTAACCATTAGTAACAAGCAATAGACTCAAGAAACACCATAACTCTTCCTGTTTAGTCTGAGAATATTTTACGTGATTCAAAATATCAACAAGCAATTTTTCCTAATAAAACTTTAGGCAAAGTTCCATAAAATACAAGTAACTTTGGCGTATTTTCAAAGGAGTGAAACCTTAAAGTTTGTTCCGATTTAATGCCAATGGTTCAGTGACTTTTGTCTCTTGTTTTGTCAAGTTTAGGAAAAGCATTTGTTAGATGGTAGCCGTTATAAGGTAAATGGATTAGTTTGGGAAGTTGTGGCTTACTTTGAAATTGTTGTTATTGATTAGATTGGATCGATCAATCATTAGTGTGACACGTCCAACCGTACTGATATTATGTAAGTATTTATATTGAAGGTTAACGATTCGTGAGGCGATTAGTCTCTGAGTATAATTAGACCTAATACATTTATAATTTTTTCATAACTGACGTCTGTATTTCAATGATCTGGTAGATCAATCAAGTTGATTTCGACTCATGTCATAATAACTTGACACATCTTACACATGGGTGTCTGATTATTGACTATTAGAAGACTCATAAAAACACTAATATATTTATATTTACATACCCAGGTACCATAAATTAACTACAATAATTAAAAAAAATACGTGTGCGTCTCTGGATGCCCGACATAAGTGATAACTTAAACTAATCTTAGTTGAACTATTATAAATACGGCTATCGCTGTAGGTTAGAGTGAGAGAGGAGGAGCCTATCTACCGCTGCCGTATACGTGAGCGAAAGGGAAGCTAGACAGACTGCCGCCGTAACGCGTTACGTAACGAAGTGGTTACCCCCCCCCCCCCCCATAAGAAGTTATCACTTCAAAATAATAAACTTTCTAATATAACATAAACAAAATTGTGAATTAGCAGTAAGACGTCTCAAGTACGGAATGTGAAGTTTTCCATGTGCGTTTGTGCGCCTATAAAGGTTTTCCTAATATCAATTAGACAATTAAGATCGGTCGTGTTACATTAAACTCACGTTAGCGTTCTGGTTATTTTCATAGGACAAAATTACTTAATTTCTAAGCGAAATAATTCGTAACTTTACTACTTAATAATTTATTTATAGCAGAGCTTAATTACAACCTTTGTTTTTTTTTTCTATTCTCTTCTATTCTTTGATCTTTTTATTAAAGTTTCTCAACACCTAAAATGATTATGAGGCAATTATTCTTTAATCAAAATTTCAGGTAATTGTTATTGTTTTTAGTTTAAGAAAGCAAATTTAATATAAACTCATTCGAAATAGGAGCAAAAAAATTTCCTTTACGTTATTGCTTTGAACCGAGCAAAGCATAAAATATTATGTGACTGTCTTAGCCGAGGAAGTATGCCATCCCACAAAGGATGGCATATTTAATTTATTGCATAAAATATGCAAATAAACAAGAATGTCGCGTTTAAATCATTTTAATTGCGATCTTACTAGCTATTTTATTTTCCTCAGTGTAAGATGCTACCCTATTAAAAAACACAATGAAATCAGTTCACAATAGTCCATGACAATACGATTACTTGATATTATCATTATCTTCAGGCATAGGATGTTTCAGAAGCACTTTAGCCTCACTTAATGCCTTTTAAGAAGATCCGTTTGGGTGGCCTGCATTAGATTTGAAAATTGTAATTCCCATTCTATTATGTGTGAATTTCGGTCAGCACAATTTTTTTTAAGTTTCATTACACTTTAGAGGGATCTTACCACTAATTCAACGCCACAACTTAGTTTCAGTCCTTTTAAACTAAGAATGAATTTTAACATCAGTTTTTATTTCTAGAAGTTAGGATTTTTGTAGAGAAAAGATGTTTTTATGGGAGTCTATACGGCGGTGCTATGTTGAGAGTCTTTTTGTTAAATTTTATTTTCCTATTTAGTTATCTTTACAGCTACTGTAAGTACGGTAGTAATACTTTGGATTTTAAGGTCCGAGAAATAAAATGTCTCATCAATATTCAAGGAGTACCGGAGATCAGTAGATCGTTTAAAAAATATGACAAAATTTTAAAAGAGCTTTTGCTTCAACTTATTTCAAATTTTTAGTTTTATTTAGATGTGATTTAAATTTAAGGTTACTTATTTAAATGTTTAATCAATTGATATAATAAACAACAAATATGTTAACGTGGATGGAAAATAGATGATTTTTTTAAATTTCTTATTTCTCGTTTTATTACAAACTTAGATTTCACTAGATCTTTCGATTATTTATTTGCCGATTTACATTATTAGACAAATTTCTCGCTTGCTTTTTATTTGAATGAAGTTTTGATATCTCAGTTAAATGAACATTTCAATTCAAGTGAAAATGTAAGCCAAAATCTTTAAATGTCAATCAAAGCTCAGGACCGTTATTGCAAATAAATCTTTTATTAAGACGATCCAATATTTGAAATATATATCTAACTGTGAATTTCAAGATTATGATTAATACAACATTAATCGTCCACAAGTATCGTGTTGTATTATGACTAGTTGTTGCCCGCGGCTCCGCCCGTGTATATGTCGGTTATCGCGGCAAATATTAGCGTATGTGTTATTCTGATGATAAGCTATATTACTGTAAAGTTTCATCCAAATCCGTTCAGTAGTTTTTGCGTGAAAGACAAACACAAACAAACATCCATTCATCCATACTTAAAAACTTCCGCGTTTATAATACGAGTATTAGTATTGATATAAAATTGAGAACAGAGGTGTATAATATTTAGATATATTTTGATATTAGAAATCATTTGAATCAGATTTTTGTTTTCTTTACAATAGCATACATTAGTATTATAAATCTTCAGGTCTAAGGTAATTTGGCAAATATAATTAAGTAACAGTCATCTACAGAATTTAAATTTATCAATCTTATCTTTCATTCTGACATAGCTTTACATCTTACTTAGTCGCAGCAGTCGCACTTTTTTCTATAAACATGGTCTGTTTACCGAAAAAGGTATCTGTGTATTCACTTCCCAACCATGACCGGCAATGAACGGGAACCTCCCTCGTTCTTTTAGGGATAAGTAATTAAAATCTTTTAAAATGTTCTTCTATTATAATTCGATAGTTAGATTTTGATAGATGAAAAAGAAGAACAAGGAGTAGGTGTACAGAACAGAAACAAATATTTATTCAGTCTAGCAGTCTGCTTGTGTACCATTTTAAATAAAATTTATCATTTGAATAAGACATTTAAAATAGTATTGTAACAATATCGAACTTACTTATTCGGTTTTCATTATTTAGAGGATTCTCAATATGACAGAGTAATGGATGAATATAATTTGCTACAGATTCAAAACGAATGTGTATTGTTATTTTAACAGATGCACGAAACGATGTTTATAAATTACCTTGCGATTTGCAAAACGGACGATGATTAATTCGGGTTGCTCATTTCTATGATAAATAACTGAATTGTATCAGGGAATAAATTGCTGGATGTTTGCTTTAATAAAATTGAGAATTGGTGGATGTGTTGTTTAGACTTTGCATACGTCCATTATATCGAGAAATAATATTTACGGGTTATCGCCTCACTGGAGATATATTAGAATCGGATGCTTCATCGCTACCCCCTGGATAGAGTTAATAGATATCGTAAACCATTCCGTTCCTAGTGCTACATCTACCTGGTAAGAGTACTGGCCCTCTGTCATTCCTTTTCCCACCGCTTCTTTAAAGGATCTTCTCCCGCACGGAAGCAGTAAAATCGTTCACATTCTTTTTTTTGACAATGGAGAGAACCATAGTCTATAATTAGGTGTTCGATATGTCGAGACTACAGTACCCCTGTGAATACTCCACTAGAATGTTGAGTGCAGTATCTTCGAAGCCTCTGCAGTGCTGGTACGCAAACGTTAACACCCGCCCTATACAATACTTACTGTCCAAGAATAAGCAACTCTGTTTACCGGTTGGAGAGACTTTCATGTTGCCTCTTTAGCCAATACTCCACGATGGGTCTTAAAGTTGTAATTATGGTATATTCTGGTTGTATTTGTATTATTGGTATATATCTTTCACGCAAGTCGCTCATTACACTCCTTCATAAAAACCTGACAGAGCTAAGACTGTCGCACCTCAATTTCTTGAGGACCTTAAGGTAGTGTGCCAATGATACGAACACGAAACTCGTTGTTTTGCGGTAAATCATGTGGTACCCTTATGACTCACACGGCTATTGTTAAAGTTGTCACAATCAGGAAGCACTATGGTCAGTCGGAAACTCTATCCAAAAGGAGCGCCACTATTCTAAAGGATTATAAATACCATCTGATAACTGTAGGGCGTAGAGAGGTACTCTTTAGTGCATTCGCTATCGCAACAAAAACACTTTTGCAAGAAAACATCCACTCATATTTCCAGTTCCAAGTTTAAATTATGTATATTATTTTAAAAGTAGTAAACAAACTCTGAAAACCCTGAGCTCGATTTAAAATTATCCCAGCTGAAGTAATAATTGAAGCGTCTGAGATAGTTACGACGTTATGCAGCTTTAATCGAACCGAAACTTGGCGCCGCCACCTGAACTGACAAATTGATTAATCGCCACAAGTTTTCTTTTCTTTTACTTTTTTACTTTGCTTAATTGTTTACTTTACTTTCGCAGAAGGTCTAGTATTAAAGTTAAGAAGATTGAAAATGTTTTGACTTTTCTTTTACTAAAATAATGAAGTCTTTTCGACTTTGGTCACGTTTTGTCTGATTATATTTACACGTTCACATTGTGTATCGTAATCACGTGCTTGGCCCTAGTTAATTAGGATCACTTACGGGCTAGTAAATTTTGTTATTATCCAAATAAATTATGCCTATTATTTGCAACATAAAATATACGTACAAATAATTACATATTGAATTCACTTGGTGCTTACAATTCGGCGCATGAGATTTGTTCCTTTTCAAAAGAATATTTAATTCAAGATGAGTTGACTTCAGTTACCTGGAGAAAATTTGTTACCAAGGATATTTAAAACTATACTAACGAAATATGAGTTCTCTGTTTACCGGCAATGACCTAGCGTTCTATAGGCACTTAAAAAAATATTGGTCCTAATGAAAGATAATATTGACATTCCTAAGTCAAGATTTTTCTTTAATTAGCTCCTATCCCTTTGCCTTACCTTCAGGGTCCGGTCCTTTCCGTCGGTTTTGAACTTTGCAATAAACGTGAGTAAGTATTTAATTAGCTTTAGAAGTTGCTCATTATGTTACTATTTTGGGCACCCAGTGGTCGAAATCGGCCATAATTCTTCTTTTCTAGCTTTCTGCACTCATTCTCCATATAAATTTTAACTGTAACTAAATTTTATACTAGTTTTCACTAAACATATTAATAAATAGATAAAGAAAAAAGATTTATTTTTTATTTTTTTGTCAACTGGAAGGTAAATGTTGATTCTTTAATTAATAATATAAGTATGCACGATAATTTATAACCCGGTGTGTCTCATTTAAACACTAAATTAACTATTTAATTATACAATTACTAGTTGTTGCCCGTCCGCGTGTATGTCACTTATCGCGGCAAATAGTAGCATATATGTTATTCTGATGTATAAGCTATATTGCTGTAAAGTTTCATCCCAATCCGTTCAGTAGTTTTTGCGTGCAAGAGTAACAAACATCCATCCATCCATCCATACTTACAAACTTTCGCATTTATAATTATTTTTAAATCCTGTGTCGCGGGGGACTTAACAAACATACATGAAACGGACACAAATAACACCCAGATCCAGAACAACAATTAGTGGATCACACAAAGTGTTGTCCTACGTGGGATTTGAATCCACGACACTTGGCGGAGTAGGAAACGGCGTGGTGACCGATAAACCACTAGGCCAAACGCAGTCATTATTAGTAGGATAGAGCGGTGGTATTTTTTTTTATTTTTTTTTTTATGTATGGCCCGCCATAATGACTCTACTCTGCCTGATGGAAAGCATAAGCAGAATCCAAGAGTGGTGGTCACCATACTCACTGCGAATGCAGACAATGCAGTATGGCGACCCACACCATGGCGGCCTAGTGATGCTGCTGCATCTTTTAGTCTAGTCAACAAGTATGGAACTTGTTGACTAGACTATTTGGGCCTCCGGTCTCGCACTCACCAACGAAACACGACAGCACGAGTGCTGTCATAGTACGTTGATCTAATGTGCGAGGGTAGTACCGCCCCGGTCGAGCCGGCCCGTTCATGCTGAAAGCAGCGTGGCTCTACTACCTCTAACATGATTTGTTACTTTTTTTATGGAATAGACGGTCAAACGTGCAGACCTATCGCCTGATGGTAAGCGATTACCGCCGCCCATGGACATCTGCAACACCAGAAGCGTCACAAGTGCGTTGCCGGCCTTTTAGGGATGAGGGGGGAAGTAGGGGTAGGGGATTGGGGTATGGGCCTCCAGTATCCTCACTCCCTCGGTGTAACACAGCGCAAGCACTATTTCACACCGGTTTTCTGTGAGGCCGTGGTATCACTGCGGTCGAGCCGGCCCATTCATGCCAAAGCGTAGCTCTCCCACGGTGTAAAATGATAATTACGGTATAAATAAAATAAAAACTTTATAACATTTTATGTATTTTAGATGTATCACTGTAGGTTTTCTTAAATTAATAAACAAATTGACTGCACGTATGGCCTAGTACTTTAAACGGTCGCTGGCGAAGTAAGACTTCGGCAAGTGTTATAGGTATAAATCTCATATGGGACAACACTTTGTGTGATCCACAAATTATTGTTCTGAGTCTGGGTGTACTTTGTGTCCTTTCATGTATGTTTGTATTTCCAAGGTTTGTATAGTCCCTCGCGACACAGATGTTATTTCTAGTTATAGAGTTGTATAACAAAAAAAAAACATTTGTGAAACGAATACTCACCTGCGTCAAAATATTCATATATTTTCGGTTTCAAATGGTAACATAATAATTTCTTAACGCATTTTAAATATTTTTTTATATACTCAGCATCTCACACTGTGAGAAGAATTTAACAATAATAAAAATAAATATTTCGGACATCTAACACACAACGCCATTTAGTCGCAAGCTAAGCAGAGCTTGTGTGATACTAGACAACAGATATTTTTATTTATTTATTTAGAGTTACCAATATTTGTTTACACCAATGCAATAAAAAATAACACAGAAGAACGAATGGAACTAAGCGCAACAAATGATTACAGGTAACTCCAACATTTACAATTTAAAAAAAAATAACGAAGTTAAACAATACTATCATATGAGGTTATTAGGTACATGTTACATGGTTATATGGAGAAACAAAAAAAAAAGACACAAAAACAGTAAACTGCTCACATCACACTCGGTGAGGATTCGATAATAAATATTTAAAGATTGTGGATCGAAATCGGCCCAGTGAGTCCATATGCATATCAATAATATCACTGCAGCTATTAAGCACACAAAGCATCACAAAGTCGAGGTAGAGGTGAATTTGCCCCAAGTATTGTCCTACGCAGCGGGGGATACAAGGGGGTGATACGTTTGCGGGGATACCGAGCAGGCACTCTGTAATTTACTCTGCTCAAGAGATCTGCACAGTCTATAACATTATTAAGAATCTAAACATGAAGACACAATCCGACAAATCCCTCCGACTAGACAAAGAAATCATTCCAAGTATCGATAGCTTTTTCTTATATGAATCTGTTCTTTTAATATTATTACAGTTATATGCTAAATGCCATATAAATCTCTTCTGTATTCGTTCCAGTCGAAGAGAGTGTGTCGCAAAATGTGGTCTCCATACCACCACATATAAATATTATATATATTTATACTTTTTTTTTTGAAAATACATACATATTAAACATAGAAAAAACCCAAACTCGGAAACAAATATTTGCAGATCATACAAACATTTGGTCCGACCCGGGAATCGAACCCGAGACCTCAAGCACAGCAGTCGCATACAGTATCACTGCGCCACAGAGGCAGTCTACACTATTTCAATATTTCAAGCCAAAAAACTAACAACACTATATTCACTCAAAAAGTATATCCCTTCTTGAGATGCAGTCGGCTATTAAAAAACAAAACCTGTTTTTTATAACCAGACTTGCAGAGTATAACGATTTCGAAATAAAGCCCGCACCATCTATTGTTTATTCAGCAGGTTCATTCCAGTTATCTTCACTTTGCAGTCCCATTGTACCATCTTTGTATTTATAGTTGTTTTCTTTCACAGACAAAGCACCATCCGAAGCAACATTTCGGGGCGCAGAATTCCTCTCGTACGACTTGACACAAACTGGCGGAGAGCCCATAGTAAGCACGCAGGACGCCATATCGTTGTACTTCAAGACACGTCAGCCTAATGGATTGCTTTTCTATACTGGTGAGAGTACTGCTATTACAAGCTTTTATTTAGTTTCACCTATCCCGATGTTTGTCTGTAATCAAATCTTGCAAGTTAAAGATCCACTTCCCGATTTTCGATTGAGCTGGTTTTTTTTTTTTTTATGGAATAGGCGGGCAAACGAGCAGACGTATCGCCTGATGGTAAGCGATTACCGCCGCCCATGGACACATGCAACACCAGAAGCGTCACAAGTTCGTTGCCGGCCTTTTGGGGATGGGGGGGGGGGAGGTAGGGATAGGGGATTGGGGTATGGGCCTCCGGTATCCTCACTCACTCGGTGAAACACAGCGCAAGCACTATTTCACACCGGTTTTCTGTGAGGCCGTGGTATCACTCCGGTCGAGCCGGCCCATTCATGCCGAAGCGTGGCTCTCCCACGGTAATTTGAAATATACCTTTAGTTCTGTCTGTCAAATATATCTGATGACAATGCAATTATATATAATCGGTATTATTGTTAATCTAAAATGACTGCCGTAACAAAACATATTTCTGAACAACCCACCCAATATGGGTATGGGTATCAAATAAATCATCCTATCATCATCATCATCCTATCAAAATCATCCTATGTATTGATACTTGTGATCAGGTCTTAGTTGAAAAATTTACAGAAAAAAATGTCAATGCTATAAGTTAATTTAAAAATAAATAAATATTTTGGCAATCTTACATCTTTCTAACTTTAAACTAAGAGCTTGTATTTTGACAGGTAAATGGACTGATAGAATACTTAATACTATATTTTCAAATATAAAAATATTGTACATAGAAAGCACCCAACTTCGAAACAAATATTTGCAGATCATACAAATATTTGATCCGACCTGGGAATCGAACTTGAGACCTCAAGATCAGTATTCACAATAAACGAACTGAATATTACGCGTGTGATAGACACAAGTGAGAAAGAGTGGCTATCTTTTTTTCAATCAGGTTTCAGATGTCTATAAGTGATGGTGTTTACTTACCATGAGGTCTCGTTTCAGCCTCAAAATATTGCTGAACTAGTAGTTTAAATTAAAATAAAATAACGTATAAATATAAAAATAAAATTAACTATTAATCCAGACACACAGAGTACATTTCTACTTTTTGTTGTTGTTGATACGTTTTTTAATTAAAAAAAAAATGATATTAGAGCAACTTTTTTAATCTTCTTGCTAGACATTTTATCCGTCCGTATGCGTATATATTTTTATATTCGTACTATTATTTTATGACTGAAGTTTACGACCAATAAAAATAAGTTTTAAGACAATCTATATTTTAAGGTTTGAGATTCAGGAACGGTGTCTACATAAGTAATTCTAAACTTGAAATCTTAATCTGAAATGTTCCTTCTTATCAATTTATTATATACTAGTTGTTACCCGCGGCTCCACCCGCGTATATGTCAGTTATCGTGGCAAAAAGTAGCCTATGTGTTATTCTGATGTATAAGCTATATAACTGTAAAGTTTCATCCAAAGCCGTTCAGTAGTCTTTGCGTGAAAGAGTAACAAATCCATCCATCTATCCATCCATCCATCCATACTTACAAACTTTCGCGTTTATAATATTAGTATACATATCGATATATATAGTACCTATAGATATAATTTATATTTTATTGAGAAAATTAATGACTTCATAGGTCATGAAGCTGACTACTTGAACTTGGCTGTCCGAGATGGCGGAGTTTCTCTAACAATGGGTCTGGGCAATGGAAAACAAGAGATGCATATCAAGCCGGCCAAGACAAGATTCGATGACCACCAGTGGCATAAACTAACCGTACATAGAAGAATACAAGAGGTAAGGATAATTGTATGGACACATTCTAAAGACGCTCTTACACTCACTTTAAGGTGCATTCTTCTTTTAGAGCGCTTGCCGCCTGCACCTCTCGCAGCCCCCTTTTTCGTATTATTTTAGCGCCCTTATATCACATGACACATCAACAACCTTTAACAGTCTACTGCTGGACAGATGATTCCCTTTAGACATAATTATTTATCAAAATTTAATAACCTTTTCGAAGAAAGGAAGTTTTTGCCTACAGTATCCCGCAGGCGACAATTCAATAAAGCGGGTTAACCATAATATGACTTTATTAGTGGACTTTTTCATCTTTACTTTTCTTTTAAATACTGTTTGTAAATTGAATAAATAGATAGAAAAAGTTAAATAGAGTAACAAATTTTGGTGAAATATATGGCTTCTCCGAAAACAAAAGACATTCATTCATCGTACGTCGAACAGTTTGTGTTTTTTTAGAATAAATAGACGTCACTTGTCATAATATGTGTTAAATCATTCACATTCTATTACAAAGTCTGTTATAAAGTTAATAATCTCTTATTTAAATTGGTGCTTTTGATCAGTGAAATATGAACTAGTTCCAACGTATACAGTTTTATGGGCTCCTTATTGCATTTATATTTGAACTCAGATCGATAAGTTATGGCTATTTGACGTGTAGCCGTGAACTATTCATCATGGCCGCCATTATTTCAATACAAGAGTCGATGTGTATCTCTCTAATTTGATTGTTAAAGACACATTATTCGTTTGTAGTAAATAGTTCTTGATTTTATATTATTTATATTAATTTTTAATATTTTACATAACATTTTGTGAGTTAAGTGAAGTCTTTATAGTAAAATTTATAAAACATCCCAATAGTAAAAGTATAAAGAAAACTGACATGTAGATAGTTAATAATAACAATTATTTGGGAGATCGTTTTTTGTTTTTTTGGAAGACGGTCCCCATTTCATCTCATCCACAGTGTTTAATCCTTTCGCCAATATAGCGTTCACCGTGTGAAATTTGCAATGTCTATAGGGCCCATAGTATAGGCATTCAATCGCTAAGCTTGTTCACTGACAAAAGAAGTCAACTTCAGAGCGCTTCACCCTGTTCTTATTCTAAGCTAATGTAATATCAAGCACATACTGGAGATGTGTGAATTCCTTGATATCGGCGTTCCAAGAGGCCCCTTGGTAGTTTCTCTGCGTCGTCACACATTCATCACTCCTAGTGGCTGTACAGGCTCCAAGTATTCTAATTATAATACACCCGTTTTAACTGTCGCGGATCGCGCCTAATTTACGCGACTACTAATCTCGCGTGTCCACACCAGACCAATCATAACGGTAAACAACGAAAAGAACCGAGTCGGATGGACAATCAGCTAAATTTTTTATTGAACGGCACTCAAAAACGACAATAATCGACCGTTGACACAAAGCCTCTCTTCTTCTATATTTTAACCTCAAACGTCAAACAAAAAACATGACAATCAAAAATGTTCGAAATCTAACACACAGTTTTTATCATTAATTTCATCACGACGAAGACTTAAGGACTTAAAGACTTATGATATGAAGACTATAAACACTTGACGTTGGCAGAAATAGCTGATCCGAGAGATCCGGCTGGTTGCCATTTCATCAAAAGAAGAAGAACAATGACTAGACATCTCATTTATGACTTTGTCGTTCAAAGGTACACAGAATAATGAGACCTAAACTGCTGATAAATAACTACATATTTCTTAAAATACACGTGATTAGTAAATAATTACCTCTAGACATGAAAGAAATGATCATGGCCATCACATAATATTTTTTCCCGCTGGGAACGTAGGTCCTATACTGACTATTGCGCCCACTGACCAGTCATTACAATTATTAATCTTATCATCTTGAAACCTTACCTGTTTTGTTCGAGAAGTATTTAATATTAGTCCAATTCAGAAGGGAATAACTGCTTTTATGTCTGACCACTGATACCTTTATTACTTGGACTGGTGTCAAACGATGCCTGGATATTATGCTGATAACAAACGAATTCGCCGGGGGATGCCAGGACTATGATGTCATTATTCAGTAAATTCCTCTCCACTGTAATCGGGTTTGATATTTGAATCAGAGCTATTCTACTCTATAACATTAATTAGCGATGTTTGATCTATAAGCCTTTGAAATCCAAGCGCTTTGTGCAAATAGATTTCTCGGTATATAAGGGTCAAATTTATTGTGTTGAGTTTATATGCTGGAGTTTATGATATTGAATTATATTATTTGTGTTTGGAATAAGCAACCAATCTTAAGTACAACACACTCAAAATGAGTTTTTCATTTATTGAAATAGTGTGACTCTCAACCATTTCTAATCTTTTTTGGCATCATTTTGCATCAAATTTTTGTTATATGTACGTATGTTAGTTTGCATTAGTTAATAAAAGATAACGCTATAGTAAATTTACATTATGAAACGTTGAAATACATGGATGCTTTCTGTTTTTTATTTTATTTTAAATACAACTCCCGCACTAGGAATAAATCCTGTGTCGCGGGGGACTTTACAAAAATACATGAAACGGATACAAATAACACCCAGACTCAGAACAACAATTTGTGGATCACACAAAGTGTTGTCCTACGTGGGATTTGAACCCACGGCGTGGTGACCGTTTAACCACTAGGTCAAACGTGCAGTCAAAAAGTCTTTATCTCTCAAACTCTGTATGACCATATGCATATTTGATTAAACTATCTTACCACAGAAATAAAAACACGCTGTATATTTCACAAAGTCTTGAACATATAACAATTTTCTTTGAAATGCCAGCATGTTCTACTTTCTTTTGAACTGCAACCACAATGCAATATGTGAAAGTTTCTCTCGCGTCTATACTTTGAAATACGGTGCGCAGAATAAAAGCCCTGGAGGTTTTTGACTTACTGAAACTATCCGTTACAAAGAATAGTTCAAGTTTGAACTGAAGTTTGTTTATGGAGAACTAAATCTGCCATTTTTATCGCTGACGTCAGTAGTTAGTTGCTGGAGAGAAATACATTTTAGTAATAATAATAATGTAATGTTCTCTTGGCCGAGAACGGCCACGGCGGCCAGTCTCAACGGAGACCAGCCAACAACGCAGGAGATATTATAGTCCACAAGTGTGTGCGCAAACACAGGTGCACTCTCTGTTCCCTCTCTCTCAGAATCCGATTGGACGGTTAACCGATACGGTGGGGGAGAGATCAGGCGCAGTACCGACAGCATTACATGCTCTCCAAGGCACGGGGGTTCAGACCCCAACTTCCAAACTCCGAGCTGTTATATTAAGTAATTCTATAATCAGAAAAACTCAATAACACTTTTTGGCCCGACCCGGGATTCGAACCCGAGATCTCTTGATCCGCAGTTACAAACGTCAAGTGCTGGACCAACGAGGCAGTTAGTAATACTAGGTAGAAAGTGAACTGATATGTAGCAAAGATCACAACATTCTACATGAAGTAAATAAAATTAATATTAGGTCTTTACCTATGAAATTGCCGTTCTTCAGTACTGGTCATTTCAAATAAAAAAAAGTTTGTAATGGCTCTGTATTCTAAATTCAAATTAATTTTGTTTTGAAACCATGACATTCTATTTACAAACTCAGTCTTTTGTTTTCTGATTAGCGTTGTATTTTCATTACATTTGAACATTTTTCGTCATAATGGATACTTTAAAAAATCGTGTAATTATGGAATATGAGATCCGTCGTGGCACCAACGCGACACAAACGGCACGTAACATCTAAAACGTTTACGGAGAGAACTGTACAAACGAACGCACAATCCGTTATTGGTTTTCCCGGTTCCGTTCTGGAAATTTTGACTTGAAAAATGAAGCTCGTGGTTGTCCGGAGACTTTGGTTGACAATAATGAATTAAAGGCGATTGTGGAAGCTGACGAAACTCAATCTACAGCTGAGCTAGCAGCAGCTTTTAATGTAAGCATCAAAACAATATTGACCCATTTGCGACAAATTGGCAAGGTAAAAAAGCTTGATAGAAGGGTGCCCCACGACCTTAACGATCGCCAGCGCAACGTACGCGTCGAGGCCTGCCTTGCGCTGCTCAACAGGCAAAGAATTGAAAGAATTTTGAAACGAATTGTTACGTGCGACGAAAAATGGATTCTGTTCGACAATCGAAAGCGCTCAGCAAGTTGGTTAGACCCTGGTTAAGCACCAAAGCAATGCCCTAAACCAAAAATGACCCCTAAAAAGGTGATGGTCACTGTTTGGTGGTCTAGTGCGGGTGTGATTCACCACAGCTTTTTACAAAACGGTATGAACATTAATGCAGATGTGTACTGTGAAGAACTGGAGAGAATGATGGAGAAGCTTGCACATCTGCAACCAGCTTTGGTCAATCGGTCGTCCCCACTGCTCCTTCACGACAACGCCCGACCCCATACTGCGCAACAGACAGTCTCCATACTTCAAGAGCTGGGGTTGGAAGCTCTCCCTCATCCGCCATACTCACCAGACCTTGCACCTACCGACTATTACTTTTTCCAAAATTTGGACAACTTTTTAGTGGGTAAAAAATTCAATTCCCAATTCAAGAGGCAGTATAAAATGCCCTTGAAGAGTTTGTTGCCTCCCGTCCAGCTGATTTTAAGGGCATCAATAAACTGCCAATGCGTTGGCGAAGATGCGTCGATTGCATGGGTGATTACTTTGAATAACAGAAATAAAAAAGTTTGAAAAAATAAGTACTTTCACTTATTGCATACAAAACGGCAATTTCATAGGTAAAGACCTATTATATTCTAGAATTAAACTCACTTGTACATATTCCACTACTTCAATTAACTTCAATTCTGACCAGTTTTGTCCAGTGGTATTATTAAAAAAGTTAAAATAAAGTGTGATAATGTGTTCTTTTGACGAGGAAACCAATGTTAATAAAGTACATAGGAATTGTTTCCTTTTGTCACTTTTTTCTTGCTTTGTGACTTTTATTTACATATATTATTTCCGCATAAAGTATTAACGCACATAATTTCATTTGGAAGCCTCTAATTAGATACGTTTTGGTACAAATTAAAACGAAATGGAAAATCAATGAGCGTCCATTGTTAACACAACTCCCTGCAGACAAGCCATTATACCTGCAATATGTGCATTTACAATAAAATTCCGACGCTAAATAAATTTCCAATATTAAAAAAGTGTTCAATGCTTTCGGAATTTCCAATGCAATTGACCCGTGCAGCTCAATTTTAATCCCATGCGTGTGTTATATGCGAAGTTGGGAAATTGAATGAGATACTCCAGGACCAGAAATACAATCGTTTTTAATTTTGTCTACCAAACGTGATTTTGAATAATGGAATTATATAATGACGTCAGCAAATTAATTACTAAGCCGATAATTTACTTAATGCAGTAGGATTTTTATATCATTACTAGCTGATCCGGCGAACTTCGTACCGCCATATTTATGACCCACGTAACATCGTTTACGTTTTTGTGAATCTAAACCATTCCCAGATCCCCTTGAACACACACAAAAAATTTCATCAAAATCGGTCCAGTCTTTTTTGTGAATCTAAACCATTCCCAGATCCCCTTGAACACACACAAAAAATTTCATCAAAATTGGTCCAGTCGTTTAGGAGGAGTTCAGTCACATACACACGCACACAAGAAATATATATATTAAGATACTAGCTTTTACACGGGGCTTCGCCCACATAGATTTTCATCCCCTGATTTACCCCCTTAGGGGTGGAATTTCAAAAATTCCTTTCTTAGTGCTCACTTACGTTATATAAAGAACCTACATGCAAAATTTCAGGATTCTAACTTCAGCGGTTTGGGCTGTGCGTTGATCTCTGGGTATGTCAGTCAGTCAGTCACCTTCCTCTTTTATTTATATAGATTCTGTAGTGACTTTTCAACCAATGAATTTTTAATCCCTTTTGATTTTAATTGTGATTTTGATTTTGATCAAGTTTTTAATTTTGATTTTTATTGTGATTATAATTTTGATTTAATTGTAATTTTATTTTTGATTTTGATTTTATTTTGGATTTTGATGTTTTGTTACTTTTATTTCATTTTATGTTTCCATTAAATATTTTTTTTAGTGTATGCATGCAAAAATCGTTTATATGGTCTGAAATAAATGGATTATTATTATCATAGTAATATAATGATATAAAACATAAGGGTTTTTTTGACTTCCCTATTGGTTTGTGACATTGACTCCTACGGCGGAGATTTTTTTGTTTCATTTTTCTCCCGCTTTGCTAAGGAGGTAAACAAGTGAACTTATTATATTTCCAACTCCTTCAGTTTTGTTTTTTGTGTTTCAAGAGAGTTTAATTTTTCCTAGGAATTCCCGAGCGTCATAACTCGGTGTTGCAGGTTACTGCTGTTGATCCTGGTGTACAGGAGTTACAATGGTGGGCGGAATTAGTCCTACGTCGTGGGTTCTATTCCCAACCAGGACAAATATTATGTCATGAGCACTGTCATTTCTTCTGTATCTGGGGGTAATTATTTATAATATGACTGTATTAATAACTATAAATTCACAAAATTTAAAAAAAAACACGACATAATAACCTGAGTTCCCTTTAAAAAGTGAAAAACACTTTATACGCTTTCATTTGAGACCCCACTCGATGACATTTTTGCGACATTCGGTTACTCTTCCAACCTTTCACCCCCATAACTTTTAAACGACTCAACCGATTTTCATGAAACATGTTTAAGAACACTCGGACGTAACTCACCTTTCATACAAAAAAGTTTAAATTGAAATCGCTTCATACGTTTGCGAGCTACGGTGCCACAGACAGACAGACAGCCACGTCAAACTTATTACACCCCTCTTTTTGCATCGGGGGTTAAAAATATATGAGTACGTGTGGGATGTATTAATAACTCTATGTACTTAATTAATTAATTTTTATCAAGGAATAATCGATTGATAAAGTCGACATTACCGCAAGCGAAGCTGTGGGTAATAGTTAAATAAATAAACCGCTTTCCTGTTCCTTTATCGTTAATTATGTAGAAGTCTTTCTTATTCACATTGAATGAGCTTTATCGAAAGTATTCGTAAGGATACTCTTTGGATTTGATTCGTCAATTTATTGCTTGATTCCTTGGGCTGACCGTATGTAATTAGAGTTAGATTTGGTGAAAGTTTTGTATTTTAAGATGTAAAATATTATTGGGGAGTGACGTGACAACGTCTTATAAATTGATGGAGCCGGCTGCAACCACGAAAAAACATGACTCACGCGGCGCTACCTCGCCATGCGTCGATACCTCGCCATGCGTCGTTATCTCGCTACCGTGCTCTTAGGCGTTCCATTTAAGGCTTGAAGTGCAAGTGAAGTGAAGCGAGAGATAGATGCGGCGTTTGCGTCTCAATAAACTATCGTCCGTAAACCGACTTTACAGACAACCATTTTTTTTATCGTTGTGTTTTTATTTGAGAACATATTGGCCATCACTGTTCAGTGTTAAGTTATTCTTTCATTACATTTCGCTGAGCGAGCGAGAACTAACCTAAGGATTTTTTCCTCGGAATCGGTCCCATATGGGGCAATGGGACCGATTCAACCTCCATGCCATCAGTGCAGTCTGGAGAAAGGGGTAGATTGTATCATCTTCATCATCATCTTCAGCCTACCGTAGTCCACTGCTGGACATAGGCCTCTCCAATTGCACGCCACTTGGTTCGATCCTCGGCCACGATTGGATATATACTTAGATTGTATACGAGGTTTTATTTGAACAGTATCTCCTGAGTTATAAGTCGTCCTAATTGAGATGCAGAATCCGTTCTTAGCGTACATCTTTGGTTTATCCTGTTAATATTAATGTTATGAATTATAAAATTAATATTATTTTTGAAATTGAATATTTTTTATGTGGAGAACGAAATTTGACGAACGGAACGGACGAACGAAACGAAAAGATTGCACGGTTGGCCTAGTGGTTTAGGCGGTCGCCACGCCGCTTGCCAATTCGGCAAGTGTTGTGGGTTGTGGGACAACACTTTGTGTGATTCACAAATTGTTGTTCTGAGTTTGGGTGTTAATTGTGTCCGTTTCATGTATGTCTGTAAAGTCCCCCGCGACACAGGATGTTTATTCCTAATGCGGGAGTTGTCTTTTTTTAAAAAGAAAAAAAAATTAAAAAGATATCTCAATTTTTTGGTAAATTTCAAAATCTGTATTTCACTCTTTTGCAAATTAAACTTTTATAGTACTTAAATTCCGTAAGCATAGAGACTATTTACATTTAATTTTTTTACCATCAACTAGTTTTGCTAAATTCTGTACCATTTTTATTAACACGAACTTTATTTTTGTTTACAGATAACAGCATTCACGAGTTTTTGTAGGGTAAGTACATTGTTCCTCTATTTAACTAACGGTCTATATAGTACAATGTATTCTTTAACAAGTAAAATTTTAATAAAAACAGACTTCAAGGTTCGACTCGATTTCTCTTGGATGCTATCATCAGATCTTAGTGTCCATATCATGGTACCACCGTTGGGATATCTCCTTTCCATTAAAAAAAGAATCATCAAAATCGGTTCATAAACGTCGAAATTATCCGCGAACACACATAAAAAAAGCATATATAAGGTCAAGTTGAGAACCTCCTTCTTTTTTGAAGTCGGTTAAAAATACCTATTATTTCTGCATTCATCAAACTAAATGACTTGTCATTGATGAAGACTGAAATATACTAACATTTTAACAAAATAAACCGACTTCAAGAACTAGACTAAATTGAAATGGGACCATCCGTGAAGCACTAGCTTTCAAATAAATTCAAATCAAAATCGGTTCACTCAGTCGAAAGTTCTGACGTAACAAAGATAAAAAAGACCTCCTCCTTTTTTTTAAGTCGGTTAAAAAGTAAAGTGCTATACAACAAGATAAACTCAAACAAATCCGACATGTTTAAATAAGCTGTGTGTATACTTAAGGCATATTGTATTTTATAATGTATATGACTCGTGATAATCAAGATCAGTACCAGACCCCATTAATACACTTCTTTAAATATCTAAACTTAAATCCATAAAGTTTCCCGATTAATTTAGACGGCATCAATAATCAACCATCAATAGTATTGCTGGTTTATTATTGATACATAATAAGGAATAAATGGCAGGGTTCATGATACCTAATACCTATTTCTTCCATTATAAAGGGACTGGATTGTTGCGAGACCAGCTGCTAGATTTAAAATCCCAAACAAAAACAATGGACATGAGGAATGAGGATGATGCTCGAAATAGATTTGATTTAGATTGAGTCCCCGATTTCAAGTCAACCTAAAAGTCAATCAACTCCCGAAATAAAGCGAATAGAAAGCCAATATGGAATTAAATCTAAGCAAAATGAGCGTCCGTCGTTCAGAGTGAATGTGATTTCAAGAGTGTGATTGCGTCGATATGGATATATTATTTAGAGTTAGAGAGAGTTACATGTTTAGAACATAAACATTCATGCAGTAGTTTCCAAAATGAACATACAATATTAAATAGGTTCAGGAAGAAAATGAAAAGAAGTGTTTCAAAAGTAAGAATTAATTTGAATTTTTTCCCAAAGATGCAGAAGCGTCACTAGGCCGCAATGAGTATGGTGACCACCACTCTTGGATTATGCTTATGCTTTCCATCAGGCAGAGTAAAGTTATTTGGCAGGTACATAAAAAAAGCGTGGACTTTAAATCGAAATTTAAAGGATTTCTTTTGTTGTTACAACAACACCTAAGTTATTTAGCTTACTGTATCAATAGGCAAAATAACTTGGTGCTTAATGAGGTATTATGAGTTTTTTTTTTTTTATGTATGGCCCGCCAAAATGACTCTATGTTTGCAATGATGGAATGTATATTTCTGTACAAAGCTCTGAAACAAAATTTCTATATTATATTCAGTTCCACTTTTATTAATTACTTAATTTTTTACATCACATTTCATTCTCTACTTTTTTTTTCTCTTCTCATTTCTTAAACTCATTTCATCATTATCAACATGGTATCACAGTTTATTGTTGGACATAGGCCTCTTTCATTGCACGTCATTTTGATGGGGTTTCGGCTATTCAACATGTATTTGTAAAAAAAAAACTTCGTTTAAAAAAACCGACTTCAAAAAATAAAAAGTATAAAATAACTTAATTTGTATGTGCTACCTATTCATAGGCTTGAAGTCAGTGCCAAGCCAAATGTAATAGTAGGTACCACACTCGCTATATTTCAAGACGAACGTCAACGACGTCACCGACGCTCCGGTTGTTTTGTTCAACGCGAAGAGCAGCTATCCCGCTCAAGGTCACGCGCGGCGAGTCCTACTATTACATTTTGGCTAGGCACCGACTTCAAACCTATGAATAGGTAGCACATACAAATTAAGTTATTTTATACTTTTCAGTTTTTGAAGTCGGTTTTTTTAAACGAAGTTTATTTTTTATTTTTCGCTTTTTAGTCTTTCTCAAGTCTCTCATCATCATTTCACCTAAATAACTTGAAAGAATACGACTAAAGGTAACATACAACATACTGTATAGAATAATAAATAAATATTTCGGACATGATGTTTACAGAATATGAAAGCATGCAGACAATTGCCTTAACTTTATTGCAGGCGCTCACGTAAATTTGAGGGTTTCCTTCAATTTCCTTGGGATCCCATCATCAGATCCTGATATGGTGACCATGGGACCACATGGGGAGCATACCCTTTCGAATACAAAAATAAATTTCAAAATCGGTGCACAATTGACGGAGTAATCAATGTACATACATAAAAAAAAAAAAAAAAAAAACCGATGAAATTGAGAACCTCCTCCTTTTGGAAGTCGGTTAATAAATTATCGTTTTTGATTAAATCCTTTTAATTCTCTTTTTCTAATGTGCACTAAATTTCGTAAATGATTCGTGTGACGTAAAGAAAGCCACATAACCTCAAACATGAAACAATCAATCAAGCTATCTTCAATTGATTTCGTCGCGTGTAAATTATCCTAAAAGCTATCATCTTCAAAGGAGCGAAAGGTTAAAATATAAATACCATCGTGATAATTTTCATTATTGCGAATCAGTTTCGATACACTTTTTGATTAAACAAAATATATAAAGTGGGTGTCGATTGACAAACGCCTCTTCAATATTGGAGCACGTTTTTAAACTTCTCGATATCTTTAGTTTATTGACGGTATTTACATAAATATAGTTATAAGCTCGCTTAAATGGCTGCAGTCTTATTCTAATTAAGGTTTTATTTATATGCTAAGAAAGTTTAGTTTTCAATGTTAAATAATTTTTAACTTCAGTGATATTTGTAATCTGCGAAAATCTTCACCTGTGATTGCTGTCAGAGTTAAAAAATACGCATTCATAAAAGGTTTTAAGGCTCATTTAGAAGCTCGCACTCTTAGCCCAGCGGAAAGCAGTTGAATTATTATATTTTAATTAATGAATAAATTGTTCATTATAAAGATATATTACTATTTTATCACCCCACTAATCTTGACCACCAATAAAAATGGCTCAATTATTCGGTTGATTCATATTGCACAATACCGTCCCTCGAAAAAAGAATGCCATTGTTTAGCATAGGACAAAGAAGGTGGCAATTAAACACGCCACTAATTGGACGACTTTATTCATAATGTCACCAGCCGGTTGTTTTATTGAGTTTAAAAATAGCCCATAAATATTCATAGAGCTGTGGTAGGGTCGGAGAGTACTGGTCGTATATTCTTGGACGTCTATAAATGCAGAAGAATTGTTGCATTTACAATAAAACAAATGAAGAAAAAATGTAAACTAAACATTTTTTTTTCTTGAGATTTTGGTAGGGAATTGCTGAGATAATTAAGTATTGTCAGAACTATATTTCTTTTTTCGCCTATTGTCCATAGAATAATTACTCATATAGTATATTGTTTTGAAAAAAAAATGCTGCTTAAATAGTTTGAGCGTATGATATGCCTAAGATTAGTCATCTCGAGATATAATTATGCCATAATCGTACCAGTTTGTACTGCGATTGTAATCGATATGTACAAGATGTTACAAGTTTAGTGTGTACCGGATGCAAAGTTCATGGTGCCTTTAATTCAATATGGAGATTTTATTGTTTTGAACCCCTTTCATGCCACACATGTTGCATGTATATTGAATATGCAGTTGGTATATTTTCAAAGCTAAAACTACCTCCGTTTAGATATCATTTTGTCAACCACTTTAACCCCTCATACTCACCTCAGAAAATATTATTAACTAGTTGTTGCCCGCGGCTCCGCCCGCTTGTATGTTAGTTATCGCGGCAAATAGTAGCCTATGTGTTACATAACGGTAAAGTTTCATCCAAATCCGTTCAGTAGTTTTTGCGTGAAAGAGTAATAAACATCCATCCATCCATACTTACAAACTTTCCCGATTATAATATTAGTGGAATTTAATAATAATTCAAGTAATTTAGGTTTTCCTGGTTAGTATGCTTAAGAAATGTGTTCTTATGGAGTTTTTTAGCACTCTTTTAACTTCTTTATGATACACCTATTTTACAAAGATTAATTACTAAAAATATTCAGGTGGGTGAGCCACGCTTCGGCATGAATGGGCCGGCTCGACCGGAGTGATACCACGGCCTCACAGAAAACCGGTGTGAAATAGTGCTTGCGCTGTATTTCACCGAGTGAGTGAGGATACCGGAGGCCCATACCCCAACCCCTCCCCCTATCTCCCCCCTATATCCCCCAAAGGCCGGTAACGCACTTGTGACGCCTCTGGTGTTGCGGGTGTCCATGGGCGGCGGTAATCGCTTACCATCAGGCGATACGTCTGCTCGTTTGCCGGTCTATTCCATAAAAAAAAAAAAAAATTTAGAGAAATGGAACACGTTGGATATGTGTAAATAGAAGAATTATAAATTTATGGATGCACTTGTTAAAAAAATATACAGGGTGTCCCAAAATTCAACGATAAGCGGGCGCCTAAAGGTAGACCTGCTAATGAGTACATAAGGAGAAAAAAATATACCTAGTTTTTTTTTAGTTACAAGAAAAATTTTGAATTTCTTTGAAAATTTATACCTTTTATGATATTTTGAACGACCACGATGACAATTTCTCAAATATGCTAAAGATTTTTTTTTATCTTGTACCTAAATAGTGCTACTATTCACCACAACTCTTAAAAACACCAAATTGCTCGCAGATTTTACGCAAAAAACGTTCAAAATAATTTTTTTCCCTACAATTTTGAAATATTTTTACTCTTAGTGTACTTTGACTCATGGTCTTGTAAAAAAAAGTATGGACACCACTACAGCAAGTTGTTTTTAAAATTGGCGCAACTAATCAAGATTAACTAAAATGGTATAATACTCTAAAATAACTAGCCACAAAAAAAAATGTCTACCATTTGTAAACAAGACCCAAATTCATTAATTGTTCTTGTTGTTAGTAATAAATATTATAATGTTCCAAAAATGAATAAAACAATGGAAACTATTTGTGTAATTAATTTATTAAATAATTAACATTACAGTAAATGTTCAAACTGTTTTCCACCGGCATTAATACAGGCATGACATCGCCTTAAAAAGGACCGTTTTATTTTTCTTGCATATCTTCTTGCATTGATATGTGCCGCAGCCTGAGTTATTTCATGCCGAAGCTCATCTAATGTCGCAATCGGTTTTGCGTAGACCCTGTCTTTGAGACAACCCCAATAAAAGAAGCCCAGGGGGTTTAGGTCGGGTGATTGGGGTGGCCATAAAATGGTAGCGGCATGATAACGCGTAACAGCCCAAAATACGGCAAAGTCCAATTCACAAAACAATGTCACAGTCCAAAATAATGCCAGGTCAGTTCAGTTCACAGATCACTTAAATTCAGTCCAAAATGCAAAGCCAAAAGTCGTTAGTACGAGAGCCACGTCAATTGAATACGGATATGCGCAAGCAATACGAAGGAGCAGAGCGTACTGACTTGCTGAGAACATGATCTCTACCTGAATTATTGTCATTCAACAAAACACCTATCTATCCCTCTCTACCTTACACATCTCGCTATCTCTCTCTCTCTCTAAATTTTAAATGTTATCGTGCGTTCCATTAAAATTCTAGGAATTTGCAACATCTGGCTAATTTTGTGCATAAAGTAAAAGTGATTTCTACGAACAAGAACTATTAAGAAATTTGGGTCTTGTTTACAAATGGTAGACATTTTTTTTGTGGCTAGTTATTTTGGAGTACTATACCATTTTAGAATCTTGATTAGTTGCGCCAATTTTAAAAAACAACTGAACACCGTAGTGGTGTCCATACTTTTTTTACAAGACCATGAGTCAAAGTACACTAAGAGTAAAAATATTTCAAAATTGTAGGGAAAAAAAATATTTTGAACGTTTTTTGCGTAAAAACTGCGAGCAATTTGGTGTTTTTAAGAGTTGTGGTGAATAGTAGCACTATTTAGGTACAAGATAAAAAAAAATCTTAAGCATATTTGAGAAATTGTCATCGTGGTCGTTCAAAATATCATGAAGGATGTAAATTTTTAAAGAAATTCAAAATTTTTCTTGTAACTTAAAAAAAACTAGGTATATTTTTTTTATTATTTTTCCTTATGTACTCATGAGCAGGTCTACCTTTTGGCGCCCGCTTATTGTTGAATTTTGGGACACATATATCTGAATTTTTTCAAATTTTTTTTTCTCAATAAAGCTGATTATTTTGCTGGTTTTATCACATGCATAGATATCGAAGCAGCAAGTTACTGTAAATGTACACGTGCAAGCCTGTCATTGCAAAATGTGTTATTTGTCAATGAAATGTCAGACTTACTATATACGAGTACAAGTTCTATCTAACATGAAGGATAGCATCGTTCAAAGGTAAACTCAATAATGAATTTATGCGTTTGCCATGGGAAGCGTCACGTGTGAGCGTAGCAGTTGGGGCGGATTAGCTTCACATTTCTACCCCATTGAACGCAATTTATGTCCTACTGAATTATACGTACACACGTTATTTGTTGTTGCAACTTGTATTTTTATAGATTTTCCTTGTTTTCTTATTATATAAGGGTACAAAATAGCAGTATGTAACATTTTTTGTAACAATACCGCTGCGATAAAGAATTGTACTGAGGGTCGCTAATTTTCTAATTCGCTGCGGGCGACCGAACTGTACGCAAATAATACAACAGTTTTTACCGTGGGAGAGCCACGCTTCGGCATGAATGGGCCGGCTCGACCGAAGTGATACCACGGCCTCACAGAAAACCGGTGTGAAACTGCGCTTGCGCGGTGTTTCACCGAGTGAGTGAGGATACCGGAGGCCCAACCGCCCCCCTCCCCATGATGGCGCAGTTGAAAGACAGATTGATACCCCAGGAGGGTACCAACTGCGCTAGCGTTGGAAAATCCCTCTCTGGGTGTCCGCGCTCAGGACACAACGCGCCTGAACGTGGTTGCCGAGGCTGCCCCTCGTATTCTGGGGAGGGCAAAATTGCGCTAGATCACGCTCGGGGTAAGGGCAGTAACATCACGGCACCCCCTACCACGCTGGTCGTGGACTTCTGCAACGTCAGGGGATTACATAGTAATCTTGATGCTGTCCATCACCATACACCTCCATACACCTTGAAGGTGGGGACTTCTCCATCTTATGGCTCCGTGTAGACAGCGACGACCATCCCCGCGTCTATGCGTGCCTCTATAGGTCTTTACTTAATTACAATAATTCAGATAGGTCTTGACTTATAAAATATTCTATTTTCGAGTTTTATTAAAAAAAAAACGAAGCAAACAATCCTAAACAAACACACCACAACAATTTTCCTTAAATAACTAAAAAATCAATTTCTTTAACTTTTGAAAAGGCGGTCAAATCGGACCCAAATCGGTTTTCAGATCTACCAAAAACCGCTATACGTAACTGAATTCAATTACAATCTATCACTTACTTACTCCTTGAAACTGAGTTTGCTTCGTTTCACTCACTCTGAAGTTTATGCTGTATATCCATACTAAAGTAAAATTCTTGACAGTATTTCTTGAAACTTGCAGTTGTTAGTTAGTTCTTTCCGATACAATAACTTTCACCAGAGGGTCGGATGAGTGGATACTTTTAAAGAAATATAAAGAGAACTGAACTAAAACTTAAAATTTCTTTCAGTGAATGTACCTAATTATTTTAATATTGAAGTGAAAACTTCTTTAGGTACGATGAGCTCTTTTTTGGTGAACAAAAATCATGGAACTTGCGTCATCGTCAGCGAACGCTTTCCATGAGACATGTGTTTACTGTGTTTAAATGTGTACTTTTTGGGTGAACAAAATTTTAACAAAAAAAACCGACTTCAATCTGGACCAAATTTAAATGGGACCATACGGGAATATTGAGTTATTCGTTAATTTGTCGCGTATATACATAATGCAAATTGAAGACTTATATGGTTTTCTCATGGATGACATGTCAGAACTGGACCAAAATTTAAATGGGACCATTCAGGAAGCACCAGCTTTCAAATAAAAAAAGAATCATCAAAATCGGTTCACCCAGTCCAAAGTTATGAGGTAACAAACATAAAAAAAAAAAATACAGTCGAATTGAGAACCTCCTTTTTTTTTAAGTCGGTTGAAAAGGTTAAAACTCACGTCATCGTAACCGCACGCTTTGCAACTTTTGCTGTTACTTAGTTTTCACTTCTATCGGCAGTCACCAAAGACTGCTCCGCAGTTTTTTTTATTTCTTAATAAAGATTTTCGAGCCTAATACTGAATTTCATCGTATAAACTTTATTTAATTGGTTAATAAAGCTCCATATAATTTTTTGCTTTGTATTTTTGTTTGAGAGTCATGCTTCGGAGCAAATAGTTTGGGTTGACCAGAATGATTCCTCAGCCTTATAGAAAACTACTGCTTAGTAATTATTTCGTTGGCTATCACCGACGCCTGGGTATAGTTACCGTAGATCAAAGGACAGCAACGCACTTGTGATTGAACTATGTTTTAGGCAGCGGTTGTCACTTACCATTAGGTTCTGGTTATTATTTAAAAATATTTTTCAATCTTAGTTTTAATACTAACATTTACATTCAGTAAACAATTGTTCCTGGACTACCTATATGGCTGACCATTTTCATTATCAATTAATCAAAATTTTCCGATTTAAAATCTTGTCTATGGGAATAATTTTATGAAGAGGGACGGAAGTGTGTAACAGGAAGCATAGGACAATATTCAAGTGACCAATAAGCGAGGGAAATGCTAGAGTTTTTTTGCTTATATGAGATTTAATCAAAGCAAATATTTAATTTATTTTATCCAGTTGTCCTCTTTTAATAATCAAATAAATTGTATAACGTATATTTCAAAAACAAATTATTTAAAAGCCCTGAATAGCAAAACCTATATATTGTTCGATGTATTACGCGTGTAACATAATAAATTCAATTCAATATTTGAATGGTACTTATATGTTTCAACTGGTATTATGTGTTTGAGATAATTGGATTGATTTATATGAATAATAATGTTTCTAATATGTATCAGAATAGTGTTATTCTCAGGAATATGATCGATAAATTCTTGAACCAATTATGAATGTCGAATGACATAAATTGGAATCAAAATTGTTCAATTTACTCATTGCTAACATTTTCAATGTAATCAATAGGTATAAGTACTTAGCCTGACTGATTCAGCCTGACTTAAAATTTTGACAGCTGTCACTTTTTATGTTGTAAGTACTATCGACAAATGTGAATTAGGACCCAACATAAGCTAACTTTTTTACAGACATTCAAATACATTTTAGTCGACATTCGCTTAAATATGATTATTACTGTTTTATCCAATATACTAGCTTTTACACGCGGCTTCGCTCACCCAGACCCTCATCCCCTGATTTACCCCCTTAAGGGTGGAATTTCCAAAATTCCTTTCTTAGTGCTCACTTACATTATATAAATAACCTACATGCAAAATTTCAGGATTCTAGCTTCAGCGGTTTGGGCTGTGCGTTGATCTTTGGGTATGTCAGTCAGTCACCTTACTCTTTTATATATGTATACAGATTATCTACTGCAGTAATGATAAAGGTAAAAATTGCACAGATCTCCGATCAGTATTGACGTAGCTTGCTTAATCTTTAAAACAGAAATTTTATCGCTAAGAGGGTAAAATTAGGAATGAGTGGTTATATAAAAGTTTGAAGTTACTGTTTTGTGTCCCTCGTGGCAAAAGTACAGTTCACATGATGCAAAGTAACTCCAGGAAGCTTATGGTGTTACTGGCATTTGAATGTTTCCCTTTCTACAATAGGAGAGTTGATCCTCCGGATAACCCGATTTTCTTGGAGCAAAGGAAAAAATATTTTTATATAGGAGCCCGCCAAAGCGACTACTCTGTCTGATGGAAAACATGTGCAGAATACGAGAGTAGTGATCACCATACTCATTGTAAAAGCAGATAATGCAACAATGCAGCTCAGTGACGCACATTATGACGGTCTACTGAGGTGCTTCTGCATCATTGGGCCTTCGGTCTTAAAATATTTTTTAAATACTGGGTTTTTATGAGGCCTTGATATTACTCCAGTTGAGTCGGCCCAAACTCTCTCATAGTTAAACTCTAATATAACTTTAGTATTCTCCTTACTTCCAAGTTTACGAGTAATTATAATTTCAAATTATATTATCACGCCTCTTGATGTTAGACAAACTGATAATATTGAAGTTTCTTGTGTAAGCAAGTGTAAGTACCTTTATATATTATTAATAATACGTATTGTGATGATAATAATGAAGATAATAATGATGATGTCATAATTTTGTGTTATCTGAAATAATATTTAAATGATTGTAGGAGTAGTTACCCTAAAATTACTGATAGTTTGCTGCTTTGATAAATGAATAGACAACTTCACCGAATGATGATTTTATTGCTACTAAATAATATGCAAAATTATGTGTTTAAAGTAAGTGCATAATGTAACATGAGTACAATACAAATACGTTGATGTAAGCTAATTTCGTTTACTACTACAGATTTACGGGTTTGCACGTTTAATGATAAAATTGCGCTGTTACATTTTCTGCCTAAGCACGATTCAAGTATATATTTTTATACTATAGAAGGAAATGAACAGACGGACCTAACGGAAAGTGACCACCGCTTTCCATGATTCCTGTAGCTCAAAAAGGTTCACACAGACGAGGTGTGTTGGAATTGAACTAACTCACAGTTTTTTTTATATCAAACTGTTATTATAACATTTAAAATGCTCTTCGGATGTTTGATACTCCAGCCCTATGTTAAAATGCCTTTCGGGTCGTGAAACTCTACTTAGTTATCAGAAATAACACTTTTTATTTAAATGGACATTAGATTTATCAAACACACACAAAAATTATTCAATTTAAAAGCAACATTTATTTTAAAACCATTCTTCTCTTCTCATGTTTTAAGTTTACTGAGAAGTAGACCAGGCTATACGGCACCTTTTACAACTACGTTGTTAAACAACCTCTGAATAGTCCATTGAAGAGAAAAATCTTTAAAATCTTTTTGCGCGAAACTTTTTTCTCATTGGTGCGGTCATGGCCAAAGCAGGTCTATTTAGTAAGGAATTTATTGCGAATTCATCTAATGCCGAGGGTTTTGATACAGAATTTTAAAAGAATAATGTCCTATGGAAGTTAAAAATGCCAGATGTTTTATGAACCCATATAAAAAATGTGACATTCTTAGATGTCTAGAGGAGATGAAATAATTACCATGCCTAAATTTACTTGATAAATATTCTCGAAGAATTATACACTCCTATTTTATTAGCTCTTGTATTCTCGTTCGTAGTTTTACAATTTCATCTCGCATTGATACTAGAATGTATCGCTTAACACCAACCATTTATGAGACAATTTTTCCTGATTACTTGGAACGAATCAGGCATAGAGTCTCCCACTAATGCCTGAAATAAAGTCCAATAGTAACAGTATTTCTTATACAGTATATTAGTGTACACTTGAATAGTTTCATAATATGCCGTGTGTGTAATAAAGCATGTCTTCATACTTACAACTTACACTACGAATTCTTCTTTCTTCGATATGATTATTGACAACGGCCATTTAATAGGTCCCGTGCTTAAGGCACCCGTTATATGTACCCGTTCTATGTAATACAAGATCCCAGTCAGCCCAGACTTACGTCATTTTAGGAAAGATGAAATTTTTAGGGTCGGTAGTCTAACATATACTCAGAAAGGAATGGATACTCACTAAGCTGAAAGTGGGACCGTTTTACAGTTAGCAGGTATCAAAGTTGAAAAATAAAACAATGCTAACTTACGTCATTTTATAAAGCCTGAACTTTAAATAATATCGTTAAGCATAATATTTTAAAATATATTTCAATCAGCCAGACACGATCTGACGAGCATTAAAGCTCGCCAGACTCGTTTAAAGTTTATAGGAACTAACGCCTTGGCTATATTTATCGCAGACATACGCGTCATGTGTATATTAATGCAGTAGTCACCCCTTCGATTTTCGAAGATTCCCCCTCAATTTCTCTGGGATGCCATCATCAGATCCTGGTTTCTTTATCGTGGAACCACCCTTGATATAATGTCCTTACCAACAAAAAAAACATCAAAATCGGTTCATAGACGACGACGTTATCCGCGAACACACATAAAATATTTTTATATACGGTCGAATTAAGTAACCTTTTCATTTTTTAAAGTCGGTTAACAAGTTATAATATTTTTGAAATTTTTTATCTCTGAAATAGTTTACAATAAATGAGTATCATATTTGTTTTATTTGTTTGTAATTCTCTAAAGTGCTAGTTTACATTATTTGAATGAGCTTCCATTTTAGTTTTAACACTGTGTGTGAACAAAACTGAGCGGCAGTTTGTATTTACTAATTTGTGTTTATTTAGTTATTTGATTTATTTGCTTACTCTCACGATGTAACTGGCTTAACATTTTTACGATCTGTTTCATATTAAGTGGTGACAACAGTTTCAAGAAACCCTTAAATGTATACTTATAATAAAAATGTAACAGGTCCAATTCTGTACATTAAAGATATTTTGATATTTTTTTTGGAGGGCTCTCTGTAGTCGACACTGAAGCCAATACTGTCTATCTGACTGTATCTTGGCCGCGCATCACGCTGAAACTACTGAATGGATTCAAATGAAACTTGGCATGATTTGAGTTCATACTACTAGGTAGGATATGAGATACTTTTTATCCCAAAATTCAGCACGGTTTCTTGGAGAGAGGGTATGAAAGTCAAAATATGTACTTAGTTGTGATTCAATAACAAATAGTCCGATTTCTTTCATTGTTTTTTTGCTAGAAAGAAATAAAATAAAAGATAACGGGAAAAGATTTTTTTTTCGTCCGCAACTGTACACTACCTGTGGGAAGATGAGACAGATATGTAAATATGGCGGTACGAAGTTCGCCGGGTCAGCTAGTGCTAAATAAATACGTATGAATTACGTTCTTAAATAGCTCAAGTAAAATATTATCCAGATTAGACTAACTTTGTAAACATCTGTAGGGTTACAAAGAGCAATTTTTATCCAATATGTTATACGAGCAATAGCTTGTAAGATAACTTTCACTAGGCAGCCTGTGGCCCTGTATGAAAAAACTTTCTCTTTGCATTTAATAATAAAGTTGGAGTGCTATAATACTCAGTCGATGCCAGCATCTTTGTTTAAGTTTTACTGTGTAATAAAATAATAATTAGTTAGTCTCCTACTGTTATTATTCATCGTTTAAGGGATTCTGAATATCTAAATCTATATGTTAATAGGTGAAGTAAAAATGTTTGTCTGTAAGGTCTGTTTACGAACGACAGTTTAACGTGACAACGTCATAACGAAATATTGATGAAATGATGAGAAATAGATGCTGCGCCGCATCTATTTTTCGCTTGCTCTTCAAGCGAGGTAACGCCGCACGAGTCATGATTTTTCGTGTATGCAGCCGGCTTCATCGAATTGTATGACGTAGCCACTTCAAAACTTTGTACCCCTTTTTACGTACGAGCGTGTACGAAGGAGCATAAAACACGCACACTTATAATATAGTTTATATAGAGAAGAAGTGCAGAATGCTATTTTTTTTTCTATACTTATAATAAAAATGTAACAGGTCAAATTCTGTACATTAAAGATATTTTGAAAATTTTTTTTGGAGGGCTCTCTATTATCGATACAGAAGCCAAAACTGTAATTTTTTTCATTTTTGTCTGTCTGTCTGTCTGTATCTTGGCCGCGCATCACGCCGAAACTACTGAACGGATTCAAATGAAACTTGGCATGATTTGAGTTCATACTACGAGGTAGGACATAGGATACTTTTTATCCCGAAATTCAGCACGGTATCCTGGAGAGAGGGGATGAAAGTCAAAATATGTACTTAGTTGTAATTCAATAACACATAGTCCGATTTCATTCATTCTTTTTTTGCTAGAAAGAAAAAAATAAAAGATAACGGGAAAAGTGTTTTTTTTTTGTCCGCGACTATACACAACCTGTGGGAAGCTGAGACAGATATGTAAATATGGCGATACGAAGTTCGCCGGGTCAGCTAGTCTATATTTATAAAAATGAATCTTTCGATCATTTTTAGGGTTCCGTGCCAAGCAAAAAACGGAACCCCTATAGATTCGTCATGTCTGTCTGTCTGTCTGTCCGTCCGTCTGTCTGTCTGTCCGTCCGTATGTCACAGCCACTTTATTCCGAAACTATAAGACCTTTAATGTTGAAACTTGGTAGGTATTCTGTGAACCGCATTAAGATTTTCACACAAAAATAGAAAAAAACAATTAATTTTGGGGGTCCCCCATACTTAGATCTGAAACTCAAAAAATTTTTTTTCATCCAACCCATACGTGTGGGGTATCTATAGATAGGTTTTCAAAAATGATATTGAGGTTTCTAACATTATTTTTTTCTAAACTGAATATTTTGCGCGAGAGACACTTTAAAGTGGTAAAATGTGTGTCTAATTCTAACTTCTAACTTCTAAAATAAGAGAATGATAAACATAAAAAAAAATATAACGTACTTCCATGCAAACTTCCAACGAAAATTGGTTTGAACGAAATCTAGTAAGTAGTTTTTTTTTAATACGTCATAAATCGTGAACTGCAATTTACCTTTCATTCAATCAACACAAATATAAAAATATAAAATAAAAATTATATTATGTTACTTGCTGCTGCGGAACCCTTCATGGGCGAAGCCGACTCGCACTTGGCCGCTTTTATGTGTTTGATAATGTTAGGACAAGGTTTGTGTACAAGAAAAATTAAAAGATAACGGGAACAGTCTTTTTTTTTTTATTGTCCGCGACTATTCACTGCCTGTGGGAAGCTGAGACGGATACGTAAAATATGACGGTACGAAGTTCGCCGGGTCTACTAGTTACGCATAAAAATATATTAAATAAATAAAAAAAATATTACTCACACTACCATGCGTATGACACACACGCAATAGGCATTATACATAAATGTATGTAGATGTATATCGATGCCAAAGTCAAATTAAAAGATGATTATTATTTGTCTATACTGAATTTTAAAAGTGGCCATGATAAAATCTTTGATATAGAGGTTTATGAGGTATAATTTATTTATTAAGCTGAAGAGTTTGTTTGTTTGTTTGAACGCCCTAATCTCAGGAACCGCTGGTCCGATTTGAAAAATTATTTCAGTGTTGGATAGTACATTTATCGAGGAAGACTATAGGCTATATATCATCACGCTAAGACCAATAGGAGCGGAGCACCAACGAAGAATGTTACGAAAACGGGGTTTTTTTTTTGCTACGGGCAATAGGAGACGTAAACGACGTTGCGTGGGTCAGTTAGTATTATAGAGTTAAATGTTTAGAACATAAAATCCATGCAGTAGTTTCCAAAAGTAACATACAGTATTAAATATGATACATAAATACGACTCATAGGATTTTAAGCGAGCGTTTTCAAATATTATAACGTTTGTATGGAAGATCGTCATTATTTGCTAAATAGAAACAAAGTTATTTTAAAAATGAAGAAGTAGGAGAAATACCTATTTCTAAGGAAATATATCTAATACTAAATCAGTTTGAAACAACGTTCAACTTTGAACTATCGGTTGATGTTTCAGACTTAATGGTCTCTACAATCATAGAAGCTGTTGCAGTTTCAGGCTTTATCTTACCCTAATAACTTTGACAAAAAAATCATATTCATAAATGAAAGAAAACCCTTTAATTGATTTAGGAAATACGTATCACGTCGATAAACATGATGCTAATTACCTAATAAACCTTGTCTGCAGGTATCAGCTGTGGTAGACGATGTTTACTCCGATCACTCTCATGTGGCGGGCTCCTTTACAATGCTGGCCAGCTCCAGAGCTCACGTCGGAGGTTCGTTGAACGCAAGAGCGTTGCCTGGAGCCAGAGTGCATACCAATTTCATTGGTTGTTTGAAAAAGGTGAGTCAAAAGTAGTTCTCTAATTTATTGTTAAGAGTGATTGATCTGAACGTATATAGGAAAAGTTTGGAGAGAACAGTATTTTTTTTTATTTGTAATTGATGTTGCATGTTTAAATTTGCGTATTGATTGTAACTTTTAGTGACGACTTTAAAGTTGTAAAATAAACTTATGTTAACTGTATTTACAACAAATATGAGTACATTTAAAATAGATTTACGCTGATATAAAAAAAATAGTTGTTTATTACATAAATATTCAAAGTACATAAGAATATTATACGCTGATAAAAATATCCTGATGTTATTGTTAACTTTTTTAACTCAAAGAAAAAACCCTCAATTATATTCAGTTGTTAATTAATTGTTAATCCATACTAATATTATTAATGTGAAAGTAACTCTGTCTGTCTATCTGTCTCGCTTTCAGGGCTACTGCACTGATTGCAATGAAATTGGGTATGGGAGATACTTTGATTCCTGAGAAAGGACATCGATAACTGACATAAACGAGGGCGGAGCCGCGAACAAAAGCTAGTTTAACATAAATTTGATATTTTCATAAAAAATCACTGTAACATTTTCCAAGCTTGAGACTTGCTACGGCTGTAGTAAGTAATATATTTTTTTTTTTTTTTAATTGTCAGGTGGAATTCTCTGCGGACACTCTTCGTCTGAATCTGATCGATCTAGCTCGAACCGGTAGCAAGCTGATCACAGTCACCGGTCGTCTTGATTATGCGTGTACAGCTACCGACTCCGCCGACCCAGTCACATTCACTACAAGAGATGCGCATTTGGTAAGTGAGAAACTTTAATATGAACTTCATTTAAATTTTCAAGACTTTTAATAAAAATAAATTAATAAACGTAGTTCTAATTGCAAGATACCCAATCATATTTTGGGAAATCCAAAAAAGTGGGTAAAACGATTTTCAAAAATAATAACGTAAAATACAGGACAACCATGGTCTAAGAAAACAAGGTTTCGCATTCCGAGAGCGACTCGGTGTGAAGTCACTATCCAGTTATCATTTTATAGCAACACAACATGGAACATTTTCAGTCACCATTCAATAAAAAAAAAATTAAAATTTATTTTGTGTATATAATCAAACAAAATATTCGAATTTAAATATATGATAACGTAAAACTTTATTGTCCTATCGAATTCACAAAGGTAATAATGGTAGTTGGCGAGTTTGAGAACCAGCGATAGCGGTAATGACGTAAGCCTCGTGTCACCCACGTGATCACTGTGTCATACCTGGCGAAGTATATTGTTATACCATGAGGACAACCAAAGAGCATTTGAATGTTTATAGTATGATTGAGATAAAATTGCAACCAAAAACGCATTCAAAACTAAATTGTAATTCATCAACATCCCATAACGTCCCACTGCTGGGCTCGAGTCTCCTCTCAGGAGAGGGTTAAGGCCATACGTCCCCACGCTAGCCAAGTGCGCGTTGGGGACTGGCAAGACAACGTTGTGGCTACGTAATCTTGCCGTTGGATGTTTTTAAGCCGCTCAAAGGCCTCCAACTGAGCTTCACGACTGTTGTCCTGCGATAACAACCGGGACCGACTGCTTAACGTGACCTCCGAATCCTCCGAATTGTATTATTACCATAAATTTCAAAGGGTAAAAACAGCGGAATTGCTTAATTCACCTGGAGTATGCTATTATAATCTAAAATCTATGTAGCTAAATTCCTTAGATTTTCTACGTCTATTATGCAAAACACGTGAAGCAAACAAACACAGCGGCTACATGAACTGCAGTACTAAGACTTATTTTAAATATGCATATTTTCTATATGATTTAGAATTAAAATGTCAAAATTTGAAATATAGTACAGTGTAAGATAGCAGGGAAAATAGAAGGGAAAAGACCTAGAGGTAGAAGTCCCAAGCGATGATCGGACCAAATATCGGAGGAACTTAAAATACCTGTCAGCGACGCACTCCACCAAGCTACAGAGCGGAACCGATGGAGACAACTGGTTGACGGAATCAAATAGAGTCACGATCATCAGCAGTGAGGGAACGACTGAAGAGAGAGAGAGAGAAGATTGCAGGGCTAAACATTTTCTGTGTTAACCAAAAAAAAAATTGCGTATGCTCTCTCGAGCTACTGCTTAAATCAAATCAACTCTTTTAAACCTTAGTAGCCCTTTCCTAAAATTGATTTCTTTTCTTATACATACTTTATATTTTCCCACTTAATCTTCAACATGTTTCGATGACAACAGTATGCTGCTTGTTGTGATGGTTAAAATAAAATATTGGTGTTCTGTTTTTTTTTTTTTTTTTTTTATGTATGGCCCGCCAAAATGACTCTACTCTGCCTGATGGAAAGCATAAGCAGAATCCAAGAGTATTGGTCGCCATACTCACTGCGAATGCAGACAATGCAGTATGGCGACCCACACCATGGCGGCCTAGTGATGCTGCTGCATCTTTTAGTCTAGTCAACAAGTATGGAACTTGTTGACTAGACTATTTGGGCCTCCGGTCTCGCACTCACCAACGAAACACGACAGCACGAACGTGGTCATTTTACGTTGATTTTCTGTGCGAGGGTAGTACCGCCCCGGTCGAGCCGGCCCATTCGTGCTGAAATCAGCGTGGCTCTACTACCTTTGAAACCTTTGTACACCTCTGTCTATCAATTCTGAAGTATTGTATTCTGAAGAATATGTATGTACGTATTCTTAAGCCAGTAGCGTAAATACTGAAAAACAAATTGGAATGCTCAATAAAAGATAATCCAAAAAAACTGCATCACGAATTCTCGATTCTCAAACCACTCGTCCAAAATTTTGAAGTGCCCATAAAACCGTCTATGCGAAAGCTTGCAATTCAGTTGAGTTGAACCAACGAGATAGCAATTAATGGTCTGCAATGTGCGAGAACTGATTCAGTAATCCCAGTCGCATTCATTAGTAGAGGGAAACGTGGGGTAGTAATTACAGGGCAGGGTTCGGGGAACTCGGCATTGATGGTTGCAAAAACTAAATAGAGTAATTTTCTAAATCTCAAATCCGTGACTTTACTCAAGAGTTTCCTACTACTCTCACTAGCTCCAATGTAAACAAGCGTAAAATAACAGCGTTCGTGACTTCGTGTTTCGTTGGTGAGTACGAGACCGAAGGCCCAATGATGCAGAAGCATCACTAGGCCGCCATAGCGTGGGTCACCATGCTGCATTGTTGCATTGTATGCATTCGCAATGAGTAAGGTGACCACCACTCTTGTAGTCTGCTTATGCTTTCTATCAGACAGAGTAGAGTCATTTTGCACTTACATAAAAAAAATGATACACCTGCTACGCACAGCTCTGCACCGCCCAAAGGTCGACTGAAAGAAAATGCCTATGGCATTAAGTCCGCCTTATGCAATGTATTTGCAGGAAGTATCAGTTTCAGAAATCTTTATTCTCATAAGAATTTGTACATTCACTTAAATGAGAACATATACATTTTTTATCTACAAAACATTCCGACGAGCATGCATTAATATAAGACAAATATTATAATACAAAAATTTTTCAAAGTTAAGGTTCAAGAAATTAGGAATATTCACCTTTACTCCACTACATACACTTATTTTGCAATACATTTCGGTTACTACATGGTACATTGGTAATAACATAGCATATTTGAAACGAAAATTCATCAAAAACACAGTAATCACACTCTTAAAAACCTTGAATGAGGGTAAACAATATAGGCAGTTCTATTGATCAAAATAAACAGAAATGAAATATTTTTATTCTACCTACATTAGACCAAATACAATTCAAAGACCACAAAGACAGTGAATCACTAGATGCGTTATACTGACGGCTAACAAGTTCAGTTGAGTAATGTACTTGGGAATTAGTTGATTAATATTAGTGTCACATTATTTGTTATTTTATATATGTAAATAGTTTATTTTATTTGTTTGTATTTTTTTATTTATGGTTTTTGTTAAACAGATGGGTTTTTAATAATATTTTGAATACATTTAACTTCTCTGCTTCCTTAATAGAGCTTGGTAAATTGTTATATAACTGAGCACTCGCATAGGTTATATTTTGTTTGCCATAGTTAGTTCTTGGAGGACGTAGTACTAAATTATTAGCGCGCCTGCTGTGTCCCCTTAATTGATTATCTTCACTTCTTAATTGGAATGAGATATTAGTGTGTATGTCTTTTGTTAGTATTTTTCTAATTAAGATGCATGTGTTGTATTTGTATGTATCATCAATATTCATTATTTTAGTTTCTTTATAAAGCTTTGCAGAAGGTGTAAAATAATCATAGTTAAATAGTCTCTTAATTAATTTGTTCTGTGACACTTGTAGCAAATTGAGGTTTGTTTTAGCTGCAAAGCCCCAAATCTCGATAAGATAATCTAGGTGTGGTTTAACTAGGGAATTATATATAGTATAACGAACGTTATGTGGCGAACACCGAACCACACCTCGCAGGGCACCTGTCAAAGAAATTAACTTTGCCCTAAGTTTTTCGATATGCGGTTTCCATGTTAAATTTTTATCCAGAAGTAGTCCCAAAAATCTTTCTTGCTCCGATTTGCTTTTAGATAAATTATTAACTTTTAGAGTAATATTATTGTTATAGATTTTATTTTTGGCTGCAAATATTACATAATGGGTTTTATCGGTGTTGATAGTCAAGAGATTTGAATTAAACCAGGCATTAATAAGCTCTAGATCACTTTGAGCATCCTCTGCGAGTGAATCAACATTATCTCCAAAATAAAACAAGCTAGTGTCATCAGCATAGAGCGAAAGGTCTCTCTAAGATTAAGTTTGCTTAAATCGTTTACATAAATTAAAAATAAAAGGGGCCCTAAAATGGAGCCCTGGGGGACCCCATAGGTAATAGGATGTAGCGAGCTTTGGTATTCTCCGATTTTAACAACTTGAGAGCGACCCGCGAGATATGATTGAAAAATTTGATGAGCCTTACCCGAAATACCAATAGCACCAAGCTTGTCCAAAAGAATTTCATGACTGACCGTATCGAATGCTTTTTTCAAATCGATGAAAATGCCCAGCCCTACTTTTTTTTCATCTATACTATTTTTTATTTTAGTTGTTAAATCTACTGTTGCAGAAAGTGTATTTGATTTGACCCTAAATCCATATTGTTTAGGGTATAAAAAATTTATTGAAGTCAAATAGGCTTCCAATCGTTTACAAATAACCTTCTCAAATACCCTCGAAATGACGGGAAGCACAGATACTGGCCGATAGTTACCGGGATCCGCCCTGGAACCTGCCTTATAAATTGGTGTTACTTTGGCAACCTTTAAGCTATCTGGGAATTGACCTAACTCAAAGCAATCATTTATACATAGGGCTAATTTAGAATGAATTTGGTTCTTAGCGTATTTTATTGATTTCGTATTTATATTGTCAATTCCTGAACTAGTATTACTATCTAAGCTATCTATTACTTTTAAGATTTCAGTACCCGTAGACGGTTGTAAAGAGTCTAAGGAGTTTTCTGTCAGTTTGTTTTCGATTTTTGCCGCAGTACAAGCATCAGCATCAAGATAAGTAGTCTGTATTGAGTTAGCCAGTACTGTACCAATAGTTGCAAAGAATTCATTAAAATATTCACAAATTTCATTTCCGTCTGACAAGTTCATATCGCCTTTTGTTAGCTTGGTTGGTATAGAATTTTCTCTGTGTGTGTTATGTGCTAGTGTTTCGATTAGGTGCCACATCTTCTTAGGTTCATGTCTGCAGTCTGAGAATTTCTTATGATAATATTCAGCCTTCATTTTCTGAATTTCTTTACAGACCATATTTCTTTTAGATTTGAATTCATTCTTGATATTTTCATTATTTGGATTATTTTTGTACTGCTGGTATGTTATGTTTCTATCGTTAATTTTATTTAAAATGTTTGAATTAATCCAATCTTGTCGTGGACGATTCAAAATCTTTGTCTTTTTTATTTTACATTTCTTGTATGCTTCCAACATTTTAACTTCAAAATCAGCGTAATTTATGTTATCCTGGGTTAGTTTTATGTTCTCTATTAATGAATCAAATTTTTCATAATCTATTGCTTCATATTGGATTTTTTGTTTGGGTGATTCTTGGTACTTATTTATCCCTAGGAAAATCTGCTTGTGATCAGACATAGGTGACTCGATGGTTGCCAAATAGAATTGGTTTTCCGCTATGTTGGTAACAACATGATCAATCACAGATTTTTTTGTCTCTGAGTGTCGGGTACAGTATCTGGCACTTATTTTATTTAATATTCTGTAGCCAGATTCAAGAATGGTATCTTTATAGCTTTTAGTGGAGTCGTTCATATGAAGTAAATCATAGTTGAAATCACCGATGATAAGAGCCCTACGGTGTCGGTGTAATTGATTTGAAAGCTCATCAAGAAAAGGCTTGTTCTTGGCACTTGTTCGACCAGGCTTATACACTGCTCCAATGTCAATCGAAAATTTATCGAGGTGTATCCAAAGAAATTGATTATCTCCCTGAGTCACTTCTTCAATATAAGAATGTTTGAGTCTCTTAAGAACAAATATAGAAACACCGCCACCAACATTACCCCGCCTATAGTTGTAATAATGCGTGTAATTTGGTATTTCGAATCGTTTAGCTTCGTCATCAGACTTCAACCAGGTTTCTGTTAGGATTATAATGTGTATAATAGATTTGATTGATTTTATAATACAGCATAATTCGTCAAACTTTCCGTGTTTAACAATACTTCGAGCATTAGCATAAAAGAAACTCAATGAATTTTTGCCACTGCCCAAATTTTCGTAGTTATCACGAGCTTGGTAAATGATGTTTGTGTGCTGTTGACGTTTTAGATTGGAATCAGTTGGTTTTTTGAATCAGTATTCAAAATCCTCGGCAACCCCTTGATGTATTTAATTGCTAAATTCTGTTCGCCATTTGATGTTCTTTGAATAAGTTCATTTTTAAGGATCTTGTATCGCTGTTGTTGGTATGGAGTTTGATCAGGGAAAATTTTGACTAAAGAATTCGGTAGCTCACTCTTTTTACGTAAAATCTTTTTAGCGTCTTCTTCTGATTCAAAGCTGACTTTAGTCAAACGATTAACTCCTGGTTTGTATCGTCCTAGACGTGATACGCTTTTTAGCTTCAGACTATCTCCCAAAATTGGTTTCACAGTTCTAATAACTTCAACCCTATCCAATTCAAAGCGTTCCCTAGTATTACTCGATTTGGCTTCTGGTATACCCGCAATTAATACATTATTTTTTCTAATATTTTGCTCATGTACCTCTATTAACATATCATCGTAATTAAATTTATCTTGGGATGCCGACTGAGTAGCAGACTTACTAATCTGGTTCATGTTGAATTCTAATGAGGCAATCTTTTTATCGGCAATTTGCATGGAGTCGCTAAGATTTCCAATATTCGACTTGATTTCTTTTTGCTCAGAGGTTATATTTTCTATCTTCGACTCGTTAACACTCACTATATTTTTGATGTCCTGCATTTGATCTCTGATACTAACAACATCTTTGCTCAGTTTTGCATAATTCTCGTTTTGTAAATTTATAGAAGATGTTAATAGTGCCATCATATCTGCAATTTGTTTTTGAATACTGTCCAACTGAATTTGGACTTCACTTTCAGTTCCATGTTTACGCTTATTGCGAAAGGTAATTAAAGGTGCTTCAGAGGGTATCTGAGCAGACGTACCTGCAACGGCAAGATTTGGTTGAGATCCGCTCCGTCCAATGTTCGAGCCACTTCCAGACGATTGCAGCAATGACATCTTTGTATCTGTTTGAATCTACGATGTACTTGGTCTGTCGATTTGGCCCTCCAAGTGAGTAATTTAAAAAAAAAAATTATTTTCCTCCGGGTGGTTAGGGACGCTTAGAAGTCACAGTGAGAGATAAAACACTTACTATACTAACAGGGAGTGTTAAAGTTTGAATTACAATGTACCAATGAATTAGAATTCTATTTTAAATTAGTAACACGTCCGTTCGGCACGCTCGCTCGCGCTCGCAAGTATAAATAAATAAACTTTATATTTATCTCACAAACATAGTAATGTATAACGTCTATTCGAAATGAGACAAGTACCTACTAGACCAAGTAAAAATTAATTAACAAGTGCTAATTTGTATAGTAGATTTTTTATTTTAGACTTTGAAGTTTTTCCAAGTATCAAAATAGAAAATGAAATTTGCAGTAAAATGCATCTTACGTTATCCACGGGATGGATAAACAGACAAAATATTTTTTGAAATTAATTAAAGTTAGCCTTTAATTAATAGAGAGTAGAGCCTAAGAGGAAACAGAACAGACCTACCGATATTTGAGAGGATCTTATTGACATTATACATCATCATTATTATTTAGTCAGCTATTTTCAATGTTCTTACGCTCTCAAATTCTAAAACAAAGGTATAAATTATAACAGAAATTTATGAAAGCCACTTAATCTCATGACGTTAGCACACAACACACTCACATGCACACAATACTCACACTACACTAGCACGCATTAGATACATTCATTCATAACTTCTTACATCAGATACATTTCGAAATTGGTAATGTATGTTTTGTTTTCTCCATATTTTTGTTGTTAAAGCTAGTCATACTGAAAATTGCCCTAACGGTGGTCTTTTTTCGTTTCTTTGTTGAAAATTATGATGATGATAAAATGAAAAAAAAAAAACACAACAATACATAAAACAATTAAAATGAAAAGAAAAAGCATATTCGTTAAAAAGATTAAAGTTGACATAGGACAAGGAAATATGAAAATTGCTAAGCCAACAACTCCTCATTGCTTAAGTGACGTATGGATAAGCGATAAAGATCAGCTATCGACAGCAAACAATAACACGATACAAAATGGGACACAATTTCCATCAGCTAATACATAACGTGGATAATAAAAAGCCCCAAAATGGTGTTCAATTCATTAAAGTCAGACGATGTTGAGTCCCACTCACAAAAACTAAGTAGCAATTAAAAACAATGGTTCACTCGAAAAATTGTGTGTAAAATCCTTCCCGTTTAAAGTGACCGTTGGTCTTTCACAAGCACTTCGAAAGCCGGACTCTTGAATTTAGGCCGAGTGTCGCTCGGAACTTGATTAGATTGGAATGGCGGTTATTTGATTTGAGTTAAGGATGGGTTAGCCTTAGACTGTGTAGATTGAATGAGATACGGTTTTGTAGAGAATGTTTCTGTAAATGTTTTAGAGGGTAGATGGATTTGTTCATTTCATTTACTTTTAGAAATTTGTCGAATTTTTGTGCTTCGTAATTTAATTTAGGATTACTTTCTAACAAGACTCTTTTTTTAGCAGCTCCTTGATTTCTCGTACTAGTAGATTTAACATTGTTTGATTATAAATCGATGGTTGATGGCGTATTAAAATAAAATCAATTTTTTCTTTAACCTTCGTTTTAAATTTAGTATTTTGAGAAGGTCGTATGTACAAACTAGATCTCTTCTAAATCTTCATCGAATCGATACTCCAGGTGAAGAACTATCTATACACAGGCTTCGACGCGTCTGACTAGACCTACCATAAAATGTATGGTGATGCCGTATGCAGACAATTTCCCTACTATGTTTTCAACTCAAATTTTACGATAATTCACATTTACATTAATTTTATTTATTCGGAATTTTTTCGTTGTTCACTATTAGTTATTCAGTGTTTCCGAGTTTTGTTTATTGCTTTAAAATTGATTTAGTGACCTGTTATTTGGGTGGCCGTATACCCATCTTGCAGTGTGTAGTGAATAAATGACCTTCACGTCCCTTGTTCATGTTTAATAAAGGGATTTGAGACATATTTTGTGAAGCCTGAGGCTTTTAATTAGATTTAAATTATTTTAAAGTTATTCTAGTCTAGACATTATCAAATTCCCCCAGGGCTAGCTTTGACTTTTTGATCCTAAATAAACTTTTACTATTTTTCTGAGTTATTTTATACAAGTATTTCAACTTGTAAAAGCTTTGCAAATTTGGTTTTATTTGAATCATTTATGTTATTTTAGGCTAATGCCGACGAGATTAATACGTTTATTTTCGTTTATTCGTTGTACATTCGGCATTGATAAGTTGACAAATAATCCCAACCAATTAAATAATTAAAATATATGTTACAAAACCAAATTCCAGCACAGAATGTTTTTTTACAAGCTTTTATTTAGTTTCACCTGTCCCGATGTTTGTCTGTAATCAAATCTTGCAAGTTAAATTTAATCCACTTCCCGATTTTGGATTGAGCTGAAATTTAAAATATACCTTTAGTTCTGATGACAATACAGTTATATGTAATCGGTATTATTATTAATCCAAAATGGGCGCCGTAACAAAATGGCGGCGTACATATTTCTGAACAAACCACCGCATTATGGGTATCAAATGAAAGGGTTTTAAGTATTTTTTTTTATCAACAAGTAATAAACGCTTGTTTTTAATAAAACTTTTTAATATAAAAGAAATATATATTATTTAAAGCAGTGAACTGCTAAATGCTGTTATTAGATGGTGATGATGAAACAACTCAATATGGTCATCTGAGTAGGATTTATTTCTGGACATGGACAGTAAATATACTTCATCGATTAATTTGCGATGTTGAAAAAAAGTTATTTAAGAAGCTCTATAAAACGTGAAAACTTAAAAGCAGTAGGGGCACCTTTATATAGATAGATACCCTTTATTGCACACCATAATATGAAAGATACAATGTAGAATATAAATAAACAAATAAAAACAGTGGTACAATGTGTGGCCTTATCGCAGACTGGAATCTCTTCTAGGCAACCTTTAGATGGTCCATAAAGTAATTTCTACTTTGTGGTGTACCTATGCATATAGAAAGAAAGTATGTGTCTTTCTTAAAAAAACTGTATTTTTGTACATATTTGTATCCTTAATAAATTTAGACCGCAAACCGATTCTTCGCAAAACGTAATCTGCTCATATATTCTGCCTTGAGAAAGCACCAAAGCAACCGTTTTCTTCTACGTTTCAGAGCACGCCGTAAAAGTAAATTATTATAACCCAAGTGGCCAGTTACGAAGCCTCGGTATTGCCTAGCTTAGCTTTAGTCATTTTCGCTTAGTTGCACACTAAAGTGGACCATATCTGTGTAACTTACTATATTTTTGTGAACGTACAAAAGGTCCGTTTAGAGCCGTGTACAGATTTATGGGCAGTTTGTTGCGTTAAAGATGTCTTAACTTGATTTTGAGTTGCTTAGGTGCATAAACAGCAACTATATGTACATATTTGCATGTATATGTATGGTATGTTTTACGTGCTCTCCGAAGCACGGGGGTTCAGACCCCAACTTCCAAACTCCGAGCTGTTATTAAGTATTTCTATAATCAGAAAAACTCATTAACACATTTGGCCCGACCCGGTGTTCGAACCCAAGACCTCTTGATCGGCAGTTGCATACGTCAACCGCAAGACCAACGACGCAGTTACGGAGAGCACGTAAAGCTGTCGGTCCTGCGTCTGATCTCTCCCCGATCGTGTCGGTTAACTATCCCATCGTATCATGAGAGAGAGGGAACAGAGAGTGCACCTGTGTTCGCGCACACACTTGTGCACTATAATATCTCCTGCGTAACTACGCAGGCCAACTGGCTGGTCTCCGTTGAGACAGGCCGCCGTGGCCGTTATCGGCTAGGAGAACATTATTATTATTATGGTATGTTTTAAGGAAATGTTATAGGGATATGTAGAACAACGGAGAGTAGGACATACATACGTTAGGCTTTTAGGGTTTAGGGCTATACTTGTCCACTTAGAATTAGTCGTTTATTTCACATTGATTCTATTTTATATGTGTAATTCTAAGCTAGATATAAACCACAGCAAAGTTGTCACTGTTACAGTTAATTAGTCTGGTAGTGCTGAAGTCCTGCTAGCTATCAAGAATGAAATAAAGATAAGAAATGCAAACGTTTGCTGTAATGCTAAATCGTCAACTCAAGATGCTTTATATTATACAGTATATGATCAACAGATTCATGCTTGCTTTACTAGAGTTAGGGGTTTAAATAAACCCTATATGTAACTCCCTTTGTTTCTTTATTTTGCCGGACTAATTCCACATTTAGTCTCTTGATTAGGCCGTTGTACGTGGGTTTGTCATCTTCTTACGCCAACCATCCTAGATCATCCCAGAAGCTTAGCAGCTTTTTCAGGTCACTACATGTTTCCGGGATTGATGTTGATTTGAGGATGTCTGTCCGTTGATCTCCCACACTTCTACATTCTGTGATGTAACTCTCATTGTGTTAAAGGATGAATAAAAGAAAGAAGTAAAAAATTTATCTAAAATATTGTTTTGTCCCTTAAAAGCAAAAATAAAGAAAATGTTCCTTAAAATTCACTGTTCTATACAGCAGCACCTGTGCAGAAAAACTAATCTGTTTTGATACTTTTACAAGACTTTGCTAACATGTCAATAATGGCCCCCTTTACAAACTGTCTAAGTTCTAATTAAGCATCAGATCAGTCTCCTCTCGGCATGATGAACAACATAACAGCCTTCAAGATGAATACGTTAATGTTGCATAGGATTAAGCTGACAGCGTTTTCATTTACTTTTTACATGTGAGTCTTAATTACATATAATTGGTTGTTATAGATAATATGATTTTGCATACCGGAGCGTTGTGATCTTTTAAAGTTGCTAATTTTAACTGTTTCGGGACACTTTTAATAAATATTATCCATGTGTTTTATATGTGATTTCACCGTCATGCTGCTTATCGCCACACCCTGATTGTTAAGCCGGATATTTCGATTGTCACCTAGAACTAATAGTTGTGTGATGAACAAGATCACGTGCTTCATGTCTGGGTGTATTATTATTAACTAGATGTCGCCCAGTGATTAAACTGAAACCGTATTTCGTTTAATTCCTTTTTTCATTATTATTCTTAAATTGTGCCAAATGTCATACTTCTGTGGTCGCATAATTTACGTAAAAATATTTACAGATATTTAGGAATTAACCAAAAATTTATTAAAGAATAGGCCCTGGCTACTTTGAGAACAGATTTTCGTGTGAAATATGTAAAGTCATTATATTTCAAAATGTGAGGTGTGAGAAAATGCTAACTCACGTTTTAGCCACGCTCCCCTTCTTTACCTAGTCGGCAAATAGCCTACACATCGATTCTATTTGGGGTTAATACGTGATTTTAATGGCCAGATAGAACCTCTAGGGAAATGTTAGAACCGTTGAACTCGGATTTCGTGTGTGAATTGTTCTTATATTTCAATTTTCGGCTGGTGAACGACCTTAATAAAAAGGAACGGGCCAATGGCGGTTTCTTTTCAACCGACTTCAAAAAAGGAGGAGGTTCTCAATTTGACTGTGTTTTTTTTTATGTTTGTTACCTCATAACTTTGGACTGGGTGAACCGATTTTGATGATTCTTTTTTTATTTGAAAGCTGGTGCTTCCCGAATGGTCCCATTTAAATTTGGTCCAGTTCTGACATGTCATCCATGAGAAAACCATATAAATCTTCAATTTGCATTATGTATGTACGCGACAAATTAACGAAAACTCAATATTCCCGTATGGTCCCATTTAAATTTGGTCCAGATTGAAGTCGGTTTAAAATTTGTGATTATGTTTCTATGTGTAGGTAAGTTATATTTTTATACGTCAGTTTAGTAATTTATCAGTTTGATCAGATTAAATAATTTAAGGACAGTACACATAAGTTGAAGGAACATTACTTTTGTTTATTTAAAAAGATAACTTCCGCATCAGGAATATGCATCCTGTGTCGCGTGGGACTTAACAAGCATACATAAAAGATTTTACAAAGAACACTCAGATTTGGTACAACAATTTGGGGATTTGAACTGAGAACACTCGGCGCAGTTCTTTCAGAAAATACGTGTGGACAGCTAATTCGCGGTCAGCACGTATTTTCTACTTCGCACTTCACACCTGCACTCGCACTAATCAAAGTGAATACGGGCCCTAAGCGACGTGGCGGCTGCTTAAACCACTAGGCTAATCGTGCAGTTAAATTGCTTATGGAATAATAATAACGATTTGATTTAAAAAAAATGGGTTAGATAGATAACCCAGTTATCGAGGCAGACTATATATCATCACGCTACGACCAAAAGAAGCGGAGTATCAATTTTTTTTTTTACAAAAACTGAGCTTTGGAGAGCTTCCATTACGTGCGCTGCGTAAGCAGTTAAAGTTTTACAAAAATAATGTATAAAAGAATAGTTTCCCGTAAAAAGTTAACAAAAGTACATGTTTTTCTTTTAAGGTTTGCTGACTGTAACCTTTTTTAAGGTAAACAAATTTCTTAACGCTGTTAAACATCACGCTACGGGCAATAGAAAACGCAGAGGCAGTTGTGTGGGTTAGCTAGTAGTAAAATAACAAAAAGAACCTAAAACAAAATCATAACCCTCCTTTCGCTTTGCCGTAGTCGGATAAAAATTGGCAGTCATAAGGACTGCCGATAGAAGTGAAAACTTATAAGTTAGATGTTATTTGTAAAATAAAATTAATGTGTGAAATTAGAAAATTCATAATGTTTAAATTTAAATTATCAACATCAAACATTAGCATGTCGGTGACGCGAACCCATAAGACTTTTCTCTACCAAAAAATGCTCAACGCGGCCAAAGAAGTTTTCACTTCAAAAACATTGATGAAATGATGAGAGATAGTAAATGCGATCCGCACTCCCTAAAGTAAAAGCGATTTATTATTTTAGATGTTTATATTTCCATTAATCATTATAAAGTCTAACGGAAAAAAGAACATCTAAAACCGTCTGACGTGTAAGCAGTTTTAAAATTACCTAGTGACGCAAATATGTAAGTGACCAAATCCGAAATAGCCATTAGCACAAAGCCCAGATTAGGGAATGGTCATTTTATCGCGGTTCGGGATCGTAACTCACCTTCAGGCCATTTAACCCTCTAATGCCCTTGCCGGGGTCAATGAACTCTTTGTGTATTCACAGAATTAGACCTAAGTTTATACGCATATAAAATCGTTTTTTTCAGGTTCAAAGACTTATTGTAGGATTCATTAAACTGGATTTAAAGGAACCAAAGTGTGTCAAAAAACGGACCAATATTCGATTGACAAAATAGTTCAGTCTCTTATCATAGTTTATTATTTTCAGTTGAGTTTATCAACAAAAAAAACCGACTTCAATCTGGACCAAATTTAAATGGGACCATTCGGGAAGCACCAGCTTTCAAATAAAAAAAGAATTATCAAAATCGGTTCACCCAGTCCAAACTTATGAGGTAACAAACATAAAAAAAAATAAAAAAAAATACAGTCGAATTGAGAACCTCCTCCTTTTTGAAGTCGGTTGATAAGTAATGTTCACTGGGTTTTGTTTTTGTTCTTTTTATTATTATCTTTATTTATAGAATAAATCTCTCAATTAACATCAATAGTTTATTGTTTACTGTAATGAAAGAAAGAAAGAAAATTATTTATTCTGACATACACAGGACAGTACATGTTTTTACACAGATGAAACATAAAAGAAAACAAGCGACTGTCCTATGCAATGCCAGAAAAGGCTCCTATCTCAGCATAATGCTGTAGTAGCCAGAGTGACTACAGCGCTGGTATTACGATAGGGCCCGCGCCCGGTGTCGTTGGTCCGTTCGTGTCCGCTGGTATATATTTGTGTGTGTGCTATATAGAATGTTACATATATATATATCCATAGCAATTTGTAGGACAATGTGGCTGTTGTATTTTGTAAATATTAACTAACATTATTATATAATATAATGGAAACAAATAGATTAGGTGGCAGAGCCACGCTGATTTCAGCACGAACGGGCCGGCTCGACCGGGGCGGTACTACCCTCGCACAGAAAATCAACGTAAAATGACAGCGTTCGTGCTGTCGTGTTTCGTTGGTGAGTGCGAGACCGGAGGCCCAAATAGTCTAGTCAACAAGTTCCATACTTGTTGACTAGACTAAAAGATCCAGAAGGATCATTGGCCGCCACGGTGTGGGTCACCATACTACATTGTCTGCATTCGCAATGAGTATGGTGACCACCACTCTTGGATTTTGCTTATGCTTTCCATCAGGCAGAGTAGAGTCATATTGGCGGTCCAAACATAAAAAAAAATTGTCCTACAAAATGCATTGTTTGATCCTTCCAACATTTATCGATAGCGATGTCACAAAAACCAGCTGATTTTTTAACAGTTGCTTAGTTAATATTAATTTAATTTAACAGACACATTGTCTTAAAATTGCTTGGTACGTTATGCCGGTTCTACGCTCACAAGTTTTTTTTCCCTGCTAGCCCTGTTAGTTCCCACAATCAAAATTAAAATGTCTATGTGTATTTTAAATTAACAGCGGCGTACTCTTATGAAGATATAAATAGTATGAGCCGCAAAAAAAAATGTTTGTCTGTTTGTTAATTGTTCTGCTATAGATTATATTTACTATAATATATAATATATATAAATAAATAAAATTGATGTGTCAGTTTATAATTTCAAATTAACAGCGTTTCCTCAAATGTATATGAGGGTATAAACGGTCCTAACATCAAAAATCAAATTTTAAAATGTTTACCTGTCTGTCATAACAATTTTTCACTCCACGAAATCGAAGCCTTGATGATTGACTTTGCTGTCTAGTCATGTACGTTACGCCACATAAGTGGCCATGTACTTTAATACTAGTACATCTAACACAAAAAAATCATTTTTTAATTATCGACGCAAAATAGTGTGTGATATTTTATAATTTTACGTATATGTATTGCGTGTTTGTAATTGTCTGTGACATATATGTTACATATAAATCACACAATGACCAACAAGCATATAATAATTTCATCTAAATAAATGAACTGATTTGAATTTACATCTTTTAAGTAAGAAAAGTAACTTGACGAATCTGTTTGAAGTTCATCAGCGCTGTTAGCGTATTTTTTTTATTTGAAAATGACTCTACTCTGCCTGATGGAAACTATAAGCAGAATCCAAGAGTGGTGGTCAACATACTGCGAATGCAGACAATGCAGCATGGTGACCCACACCATGGTGGGCTAGTGATGCTTCTGCATCATTGGGCCTCCGGTCTCGCACTCACCAACGAAACACGACAGTAAGATCGCTGTCATTTTACGTTGATTTTCTGTGCGAGGGTAGTACCACCCCGGTCGAGCCGGCCCGTTCGTGCTGAAATCAGCGTGGCTCTACTACCTTGGCGTGGCTCTACTACCTTGGGCTTTCAGGCATTTCTTATTTGAACCTGTTGAAATAGTTAATGGAGTAATAGTTAAACGCATCGCCTCTTCTTTATTTGTTCTTGTTTTTCATTTTTAAACACAGTGTCTGTTGCCAGTTTTACACAGAATTGTAAATGCACTAACACTAATGAAGCTTTTAGTGCTGTAAGTACTGAACTGTCATATGTTTCAACTAATTAATTTAGTATCTAAATCTAAATACTGTGCTCGTAAACATAATGATTTTCACCTTGATAATTTTAGGCTCTGTTTGCGGAGTTTCCAATAAGTTTACTTAATTGGCATTTACGAGTTGTCTGCTAATTAGTTTATGGCACATTGGGAACGATGGTTTATTTGTGTTGTTTGAGTTATGTCCGTGAACAAACATCAATCGGGTGTAATTTTATCATCGCAAGTTGAGAAAGTTTATGTATATTTTATGTATGAATCACAAGTATTTGCAATGAAATTGAAATAATGGGATGAAGAACACTTTAGGCAAGTTGGAAACATGGAGACTACATATTAAAATATTTAAAATATTATTTTAAGTAGTTGAGGCGCGATATTACTTTTATTTTTATTACTATAAAAAAGTAGGCTAGTAAATCCTTATATTATCAGCTATCTGCCAGTGAAGGACTAGCCAAAATCAGTCTAGCCGTTCCACAGATTAGCCGGAATAAACAGACAGGCCAAAATAAAGAAAGATGGACAAAAATAAATAAAATTCAATCATTTGAATCAAAATTCAAAAATAGCTTTTTTGATGTAAATACAATCTATACTTAATATTATAAACGTGAAAGTTTGTAAGTATGGATGGATGGATGGATGTTTGTTACTCTTTCACGCAAAAACTACTGAACGGATTTGGATGAAACTTTACAGTAACATAGCTTATACATCAAAATAACACATAGGCTACTATTTGCCGCGATAACCGACATATACGCAGGCGGAGCCGCGGGCAACAACTAGTATACTTATACTTGGATTTGGATGAAACTTTACAGTAACATAGCTTATACATCAGAATAACACATAGGTTACTATTTGCCGCGATAACCGACATATACGCAGGCAGAGCCGCGGGCAACAACTAGTATACTTATACTTTCATATGCATTTGGTGAAAAACTGTTATTTTAAATTACAAACTTTAATTTTTTTTATTTGTATAAATGTGTAGCAATCAGGTTGAAACTTGTCCCTAGTAAATTTACTTTAGATTAGCAGACCTTAGTTAGACTTTGAATATGTGGAGTTAGTGCGAAGTGAGGAGATTGGTTTAAAAGTTTCGTCAATTTTCAAATATTCTATTAGATGCTGGTCTGATAAAAATACGACAAAATATCCCGTACAAAGTCATTTACTAATTAGATACATTTCATGCAACGTAGATACGTTATTGAAAACTTTATTTTATTTATTTTGAAGTCGGCTAATCAAATGCTGTCGAGACATGGAATGAAAATTAGTCTGCTAGCAGAGCGTTTAAGAATAGTACAATGGGGGTTGTCCTAGAATTCTTAAAGAACTAGACTATACTATTTAATCTAGTTTAATATACAAAGATTAAAGTGTTCTACTTAAATACTTTCTTAAATCTTATTCCAGATCAATCATGCAGGAAATATTATATTTCAATAGAAGAAGAAATTTTAAAGCGTGAGGTCTATTAAATATAGTTGTATATGTAACGATAATTGATTTGACTGCACGTTTGGCCTAGTGGTTTAACGGTCACCACGCCGTTTCCTACTTCTCCAAGTGTCGTGGGTTCAAATCCCACGTAGGACAACACTTTGTGTAATCCACAAAATGTTGTTCTGAGTCTGGGTGTTCTCTGTGTCCGTTTCATGTATGTTTGTAAATTCCCCCGCGACACAGGATTTATTCCTAATGCGGGAGTTGTCTTTTTAAAAAATAAAAAAATAAAATAAAAATAAAATAAAAAATATGATGGATTATTTTAAAATACTGCTTTAAGCTCTAGAATTTACCCTATCCCTATTAATGATAAATAATAATAATAAATATTTCAGACATCTAACACACAACGCTATCTAGTCCCAAACTAAGCAGAGCTTGTATTATGGGTACTAAACAACTGATAGAAATACATAATTATATACTTTTTTTTGTAATACATACATAATATTATATATATAGAAAACACCCAAACTCCGAAACAAATATTTGCAGATCATACAAACATTTAGTCCGACCCAGGAATCGAACCCGAGACCTCAAACACAGCAGTCGCACTTCCACTTCGTCACTACCACTTCGTCACCGAGGCAGTCAAACAGTCAAACAATACTGCACGGTTGGCCTAGTGGTTTAAGCGGTCGCCACGCCGCTTGCCAATTCGCCAAGTGTTGTGGGTTCAAATCCTACACGGGACAACACTTTGTGTGATCCACAAATTGTTGTTCTGAGTTAGGGTGTTAATTGTGTCCGTTTCATGTATGTCTGTAAAGTCCCCTGCGACACAGGATGTTTATTCCTAATGCGGGAGTTGTCTTTAAAAAAAAAACAAAAAGAGAAAACAAGTTTGACTGCAGTATTTATATACAACAACATATCTTAATATATATAAATCTCGTGTCACAATGTTTGTCCTCAATGGACTCCTAAACCACTTAACCGATTATAATAAAATTTGCACACCATGTGCAGTTCGATCCAAATTGAGAGATAGGATAGTTTAAATCTCAAATTATAGTCGCAATTTTAATTTATTGCTAATTATTGTATATAAATATGGCGGTACGAAGTTCGCCGGGTCAGCTAGTATTATATATAAACAGTTAAGATTCAGTGTTAGAAACTGTGGTGTTTCAGCGCAACTTCCACACTTTATACTGTTTGAAAATATTGAAATCTTTTAGCCTTTTTTACAACATGGCTCTTTTCTAGTTAAAAATATTTCAGATATTCAACCTAGTTTTCTTGTCTCTCATCTTTCAGAACTTGTTAATTTAGTAATTCATTTTTTCTGAAATTCTTATCACAATTTTGTTCCAAAATTATAACGGCAAGGTCTGTCTATGAAGAAAGTTAGATAAAAAGTTTGATTAATAAACTTTTTAATTGTAAGACATTGTTGTAGGGTTTATTCAGTTTAACAGTAAACCCTGGTTAATGAATTATCTGATGTAATTCAGAAAATAATAATAACACATTACAAAATGCTAAACTTAAAAAGAAATCTATACACTAAACACAATTTACAAAAATGACTACCTACTTCAAAACAAATAAAAGCTCAATTTAACTTAAAATTAAATAGCTTTCAATAGTGCTTAGTAAGATGTGTTAATAATTACCAGTATACAAAGGATTTTTCCGTAATATGAATACCTACGTATTTTTGATAGTTATTCATTAGAATGTTGACCAATTTGTAAATCGATCGATCGGACGATTTCATTGGAATTTGGTACGGAGATATTTTGATTTTTGATTCTGACGGACAGTTTCATGTGACTATCAGAAGGATAAATCAACACACAAACAAAAAGATCATTTGCCAGTAGGTAGGTACTCGTGTTACAAAAATATTTTAAAAAAACCTAATGTTAAGTAATACTCATTTCAAGGTCAAATTGTATAACAACAATACTAAATGTAAACCACTAAAGCCAACAAACATCCGAAACTACCCGTATGTAAGTTATAAGTGTATTGATCTGACCACAGTGCCAATGGCCGCTCAATAATTCAACATCGAATGTTAGAACCATGTTATGTGTTATTGATTTTAATGTACAGAGATTGAAACGTAATTGTTACTAAATATTGTATTTATTCCGTCTACAAGTTAATGTATCAATAGAATGTTTCTGGTCTTCATACTGTACGTCTTTCTTTGTCCGAGTGGGTTCTTTAATCGAGGATGCCCATACAGATACGGAACTCTCTATGAGCTTTTATAGTCTGCGTTCGTTTTCCTTTTAAGCTTATGGTGTCCTTTAGCCTGATTTCCTTGCTCTATCCGTTTTTTTCTCTATAATTAAGCTTTTGTTTGTCTTTGAAAACAATTAGACTCCCTATAAAGGTAGTCTTTAAGTAGGCGGCCACCAGGCTTCTTTCCTTTTGTAAAGAGATTGAAACGTCATTAATCAATGTGTTAATAATATTCTTGATCATACGCCAGGAATTGTATACAATAAATTGAGGCTTATCGTATAAAGGAAATTCCTTAGGGGCAAGAAAACTATTTCTAAGGAGAATTTATCACAAAGTAGAACATACTCGTATGTCAAATGTGAACAGGAGTTATAGGATACTTTTTCTGAGACATTGAGAGAAACAGAATATATGATGAATAAAGATTAATGTGTATAGAATATGGATATATCAATGAAAGCGTGTGAGTTTTGTGCGATAAATGAAAGACATGATTATAATGGTTATAATTACGAATGACATAAATGTAATATGGAGGTTTATTGTAATTCTACACCGTATTATGTATAGAACGAACGCCCACATATGCGTTTGATGAATATTCTTCTAAGTATACTCGTATAGACAGTAACATGCGTGGGTTTGAAAAACGTGGGTGGTAGGGTTTAGTTTCTCTTTGAACTAACGATATATGGATATTTTTGAAACTAGTAAAGTTCTTTTGCAATGAACTTCAAAATAGCAAACGTTAGTAGGATAAATAGGTAGAATTTAAAATTCATACAGCAGATAAGATTGTCAAACAGAAGTCAAGCTTTTCTAAGGGTCAAGCTTGCTAAAATAAGGGTTAAAACTCTTATTTCTTATTTTTAACCGACTTAAAAAAAGGAGGAGGTTCTTAATTCGACCGTATTTTTTTTATGTGTGTTCGCGGATAACTTCGTCGTTTATGAACCGATTTTAATGAATTTTTTTTAATGGGAAGGAGATATCCCAACGGTGGTACCATGATAAGGACACTAAGATCTGATGAGGGCATCCAAGAGAAATCGGGTCGAACATTGAAGTCGGTTTTTATTTTGTTAAAATTTTACTTGTTGTAAATAAGTACATAATAATATAAGGATAATACATTAGAAAACTTTGTTCCTAGGGAAATTGCAAAAAAAAACTTCTTTCTTTTCAATATTGCTACGTTCGTGCTATTTAGGGATAATTCAGGATATTCAATTAAGTTTGAATGTTTGTGATAAGTTAATGAAATTATTTAAAAAGGTAATAAATGGGTTCTGACGTAATAATAAAGTTTGATTATAAATAAATTTATAAATGCCTACTCTCTTGAAAGCATTCTTTCCTAAGGAGAATAATATAAACGGAATAACCTCTTTACAGTGTCCTAAGAGCTTTAAAATAACTAAAATTAAGAAGAAATTAGACTAGAAGAAATCAAATTCAATTACTTACTTGGTAAAATTATCTTTAACTACTTACTCAATAATGACCACAATTCTGGTCGATTTCAATCAAGACGAAATATCTTCAGCACTTAGCATTACTAAGGTTTCGAAAGAGGAACATTGCTTTATAAACTCTAATATTGGAAAGTGTTTTCCTAATCAAGGTTTGAGTAATCTGAATACAATGTTTTCATTTTTACAATGAAAAAAAAACTTCGTTTAAAAAAACCGACTTCAAAAACTAAAAAGTATAAAATAACTCCATTTGTATGTGCTACCTATTCATAGGTTTGAAGTCAGTGCCAAGCCAATGGAATAGTAGGTACCACACTCGCTATATTCCGAGACGAACGTCAACGACGCTTCGGTTGTTTTGTTCAACGCGAAGAGCAGCTATCCCGCTCAAGGTCACGCACGGCGACTGCTGACCTACTATTACATTTTGACTTGGCACCGACTTCAAACCTATGAATAGGTAGCATATACAAATGGAGTTATTTTATACTTTTTAGTTTTTGAAGTCGGTTTTTTAAACGAAGTTTTTATTTTATTTTTCGCTTTTTAGTCTTTCTCAAGTCTCTCATCATCATTTCATTTAAAATTTAATGATGTCTACAGAATATGAAGGCATGTAGACAATTGCTCGTAACTTCATTGCAGGCGCTCACGTAAATTTGAGGGTTTCCTTCGATTTCCTTAGGATCCCATCATCAGATCCTGATATGGTGGCCATGGGACTACATGGGGAGCATACCCTTTCGAATACAAAAAGAATTTTCAAAATCGGTCCACAATTGACGGAGTAATCGATGTACATACATAAAAAAATAAAAAAAACCGATGAAATTGAGAACCTCCTCCTTTTGGAAGTCGGTTCAAAAATAAAATTTACAAAACACTCTGATAAGTATTGCTTTTAATTTAAAACTCTTAACTACGCGCTGTCTAGGTTAGCTCCCGTAAAAGACTTGTTATTATTTAGACTTATAACTTATTGTAGTTTTAATTTCAATCCACTGAATGTTTTTCATATAGGATCTAGGATCCTATCTATGAATCAAGATTGACGTTTAAATGATAGGCCACAATCATTGACAATGATAATATGGAAATTTAGTGCTACTATTCACCACAACTCTTAAAAACACCAAATTGCCCGCAGTTTTACACAAAAAACGTTACACAAAAATTGTCATCGTGGTCGTTCAAAATATCATGAAGGGTGTAAATTTTCAAATAAATTCAAATTTTTTCTTGTAACTAAAAAAAACTAGGTATTTTTTTTTTTCCTTACGTACTCATGAGCAGGTCTACCTTTTGGCGCCCGCTTATCCTTGAATTTTGGGACACATGGTATAATTTATACTCTCGATTGTTGGCACTTGATGGAACTTGTTGCAAAACATTCTAGAATCAAACTCACTTGTACTTAGTTTAATTCTAGAATGTACTATACCAGTTCGTCTATCCAGCGTGGTATAGTAGATCAGCCGAATAGTAGATAGTATAGTAGCCGTGGGAGAGCCACGCTTCGGCATGAATGGGCCGGCTTGACCGCAGTGATACCACGGCCTTACAGAAAACCGGTGTGAAATAGTGCTTGCGCTGGTGTTTCACCGAGCGAGTGAGGATACTGGGGGCCCATACCCAAACCCCTCCCCCTATCTCCCGCCCCAGCCCCAAAGGCTGGCAACGCACTTGTGACGCCTCTGATGTTGCAGGTGTCCATGGGCGGCGGTAAGACCATCAGGTGATACGTCTGCTCGTTTGCCCGCCTACTTCATAAAAAAAATCAAAAACATTTTTTTAAAGAGGCCTATTGATGATGATGATGTGAAAATTAATACTTTTTTAAATTTCACAGATTCTGCCAAAGTGGGAAGCAGTGAAGACCGGCACGATATCATTCAAATTTCGCACCAACGAACCGAATGGACTGGTCCTCTTCAATATGGGCGCTAAACCGCCAAGGGTAGGTTGCACGGTAAGGGGTGGAGCTTTTGGGGTCAGGCCAATCACTTAAGAGATTAATATCATAAGCGTACGGCAGTCATTTGAAAGATTCATGAATAAGATCATCTCAATCATGGTGATTAAAATCGCTTTGTGGGTTTTCGCTCCTGTTCTTAAGTTTTATTGTTCTTAGTTTATTTATTTTTTAAACTTATTTCAATTGTTTAAAAAATATGTTTACGACGTATTTTTTATTACATTTATTACTTTTCTTTTGGTAATGATTTCATACTCAAACGAGATGACCTTTTTATTTGTCTCAATTCAAGTCAATTTTGTTATATAATTAGTATTAAAATGATGTAAGATAAATTTGATTTTCAGTCAGTGGAGCTTGATGAAATAATATACAGATTTATAAAACTATATATAATGATATTGGAAATGTAGTAGTATATAACTTAATTCAAATATCTGACCTGACTTGCGGAAACCCACTGACCTCAATGGAGAAACAAAACTCAAATTTAATAATACAGCTAAAATTAATGAAGGAAAATTTACAAGTTCAACCTCTTAATATAGTACAAAGTGGCTTATTTCGAAAGTTTAATAAATCTCTTTCGTCACAAATTTTATTTCATTAGCGAGTGTTATCCATTGAGGTGCTGCATGGTAGGATCATTTCGAAAAGGAATTGAAACAGGATCTCATATTTAGGGGAATTTGTGTATGGTACCTTATAAAGTTTCACCCACTTGAAGATGTGTTTTTTATGTTTATCTGTATTTTAACCTTGTACGCACTTAGAATCCGATGCACAAACTAAGTCCTTAGCACAACACAAGCTTGTTATTAAAGAAACAAAATCTTTTTTTTTTTTCTTTTTTTTTTCTGAGGCTAGCCAAATTGATGTGTCCAACGGAGTGCAGACTTCCAGAGAAAGGGCTTTATTAATACCTACACAAATTCATGTCATTATGTTTTTTAGAATATCACTTTTAAATTTGAATAGATTTTCTAGTTCACAGAAAATAATTTTAGTTTACATATTTTGTTTTTATTTAATAGTATAATAAAGCTTTTCTTTAAAAGCCTATTTTAGTTATTGTATTAAATGCATGTTTAGGTTCCAAATGTTAGTATATACTTACGTTTATATATGTCAAAGGTATGTATTATCACATAACATAAAATATACTATATTACATATATAGTTTCGAAAAATAGGCTTCATTTACACTAAAGACTATTATTGTAAACTAGTTTAGTTTTATCACCCAGCACATTATACATTGAAATATATTTATGTACGACGTATTTAGCTTCATCCACAATCATAATATAAAGTATTTTAGTTCTAGTTTTATGTATTTTATAAAATGTATGTAGTACGTCACCACGCACTACATACATTTAGCTAAATCACTATTTAGCATTAATTATAGTGCTTTTTATTGATATTTAAAGCATGTATTTATTCATAAGTATTATATTTATCGTATTAATATTCCATATATGAAACTGAAAAAGAAAATCTATAACTTCTGTACTTCTGGATTGTCTAACAAAACTTATTTCCAACCCTTTTATAAACAGCCATCCGTCCACTTCTCTTACAAACAAATATCTCATCAAATCACCCTAATATTCCAGGCTGATTTATTCGCCGTTGAGATCCTGAACGGTTACATTTACGTGCACATAGACCTTGGATCCGGTGGAGTTAGGGTCAGAGCATCCAGGAGAAGAGTAGATGATTCACACTGGCACGACTTCCTCTTAAGAAGAAGTGGTAGGGATGGAAGAGTTACGGTAGATGGTGCTAACGCTGAGTTCAAGACGCCTGGTAAGTAATGAGTATGAAGATTGGATATGATTATTTGCTTGCATTAGATTTGTACTCTAAAAACCCAACAAATGACTATCTATTTTTTGCTTTTATATTTAAATTTTCTATTTTTTTAAATTGAAATAATCACGGTCGAAATTCGGGTCTAGAAATTATGTTCTAACTGGGATAACTATAGTGGTGTCAACAGATGTGGCACTAAAATATATATTTGTCATTCAACGGTCAGATTAAATTGAACACGGTCCATTCTAGATTTGTAAATATATAAGTAGCATTTAATAGGTATTAAACACATGTGAATGGAACGGGAAAGTTAAAGAGTTAAATTATCGACCAGCCTTATTGGCAATTTATAAGCTACAAACATATCAGCAATTAATAATGGGTTTTGCGAACGTTAAAAGCTCATTAGCCTTCTTCTATTATATATTATTTAAATACACATTTACAAGCACATAGTTTTCGTGACGGTATCCAACTGTCGATGGCAATTAAAGATCGTTAACCCGAAGTATATTTCTACATACTTATTGTTAATAATTTAGAATTATGACCTAGTTGTGACGTTACACATCGAGCTGTTTTAGTTAATTTGTCTGAAGAGGTTTTCAAATTCATAGTATCCAAAGTATCGATACGTTCAACTATTCTATGGAGAAATATAATACCCTTCATCTCATCTTTGTTTATTATATAATAATAAATTATTTCAGGTGAATCGAACCAGCTAGAACTTGACGGCGCTCTATTTGTCGGAGGTCTGGGATCCGAATATTCAGCATCGAGAACACCACCTGCATTATGGACAGCTGCTTTAAGACAAGGGTTCGTGGGCTGCATAAGGGATTTGGTATTAAATGGAAAACCTCAAGATTTGACTGCATTCGCAAGACAACAAGATTCTGGTTAGAGATTTATATATTTTAATTATTAAGGGTGTAAAATGTTGTTTAATATTTTTTAAAAGTGTTGGATTTATTTTACAAATCTTGTAACAATTATATATACAACTTAAACACACAAATAAATCATGAAATCAGGAAGCATGATAAATTGTAAATTGTTTTCAAAGCTGATTTTACAGTCAATCCTTGTTCAAAAACATAACTTAAAAAAAAAACTTTTCTAGACATTCCTCTTGCTTTTTCAGCGTCAGTTCGTCCTGCATGTCACGTATTAATGAAGCAATGCGTTAGTTCCCCATGTCAACATGGCTCGCCTTGTTCTGAAGGTTGGAATAGACCACTTTGTGATTGCTCAATGACCAACTACGGTGGACCCACTTGTGGCAGAGGTAAATATTATTCAAACTAGAAAACAGCTACGCCAGATGGTCCAGCAGTATTTTGTGAATTCTAAAATCTTAAGTCAATCCAAGTCAGTCAGGCTCAATGTATGAAAGTTCAACTCTTTCTCCAAGATGACCTAAAAAGTTGCTTTCATTGGAATTTACTGTGATTTTAAAGTTTTGGACTCTTCGTTGGTTGGTATAAAAGCTAAAAACATTATATAATTGAAAATCGGAGAAAAGGCAGAAGAAACAAAGCTAAAAACTGTTACTGCATTTTCAGAATCTCCAACTATCTACATGAACGGCAGCCAACATTTAACAGCAGCATTAGGACCTGAACACGTAACACAAACAGAAGAATTGCTGCTACGGTTCCGTACCAACAGAGCTGGACTTCTTCTTCGCACTGCATCAGAGCATTCAGCTGATAGGATAGAGTTAGCTGTTGCTGCTGGAAGAGTAAGAGCAAGTGTTAGACTTGGAGATCGAGAGAAGGTATGTATATTTATTGTATAAAATTGATTTAATATTTTAGTGTTAAAGATTTTGAACGCATATGTCAATAAGTTTGTATGAATTGATGTGAACGAATTAGACATAAACACAAGTAGATAAATAAATCTGTTTGAAAACAATAATTTAATGTTCAATTTTAAAATTAGAAGATTAGTTAAAGTGTGAAATATGTAGAGTAGGTACATTATATGGTTCTTAATTCCATTTCGTGTCCTAGTTAATTTATAATCTGTTATTATTTACTGGTTAATATCTGTTAATTGAACTTATGTGTACGTTAAAAGTTTTTCTTATGAGTCCTTTTTCTAGAAACTTAATTTACTATTTTCAGAATTTATTGGCTGGTTCGAACGTGGCTGATGACACCTGGCACACGGTCCGCTTCTCCCGTCGGGCTTCAAATCTCAAACTGCAAGTAGATAGCGCCCAGCCCGTCCGCGGTACGTTATGTACGTATGCACGGGGCACCACCCGCACTACTTTTGTTTTCACCCCCAATGTAGACGACGATAAAGGTTGGTTTTGGTTTGGCTGCTGCGGTATTGTGAAGATCTAATAAATACTACTATACTTCACATTTCTTCACACAACATTTTGTTACTGTTATTGTAACAGTCTCATGAAATTGGTGTCTCTGGAATTTTGTGTCGAACTAAAAGTTTACTTAATTTTTTTTGGTCACTTTTTTACTCGTATCTCCACAATAATTTTTAAAAACCATTTAATCTTACTGGTATTGTTTGAAACAATTTATTCCGCATTTATAAAAGTAATTTTAAAAGGACACCAGAAACTCAAACCAAACAATACATACTTAATACAATATAACACTATTTAAAGAATAAAATAAAATAAAAGACGAAGCAGTCAAACCAAATATAGAACTTAAGAAAGAAATTTGAATTAACTTGTGATTCCAAGCGAATTCAAATTTTGCACTTTTCTACATCTTCAGAAAAGTGTTTAAATGTTAGACGTCCTATTAGATGTAGAATAGCTGCTTATTTTACGTTGTTTGATAGCTGGCACTGTGAATCACTTTTCTGTTGTAAGCTATTGTTTCTTAATTCATTTCTTCTTGTAGTGTCCTATGTGTATGTGCTTAGATCTATGGAAATTTATACGCTGTTTATTATCAAAACCGAAAATTTAATCTGATTAATTATTGATTTTTTTTTCTTTTTTTAAAGTTACGTGTGAAATTAGATTAATATTCGTTTTGAAGAGCAGTGTTTCATGTGTATCTATAAAAAAATACGTTTCGAATTAATATTGACTTAAATTGTTGTACTTAAAGTTACAAGATAGTCATAGGACTATTTCTATGAGTATTCAGTAACTTATAAAATTTACTTTTAAATAGGAATAATGTCTTTATGTGTGCGACATTGGAATGGTTATAAACAAGTAGAAATGTTAAGAATGCTAACAACTATTGCTCGTTTTTGCCTCTAGAAAATCAAAGGTATGTCACTCAGAGAGGTTTCCTTACAAAGCTATTGCTATGCATTGTCTTCTAGCAGTTAATTGTATCTCTAAATCATAGCATTAACATCTATCTAAGCTTGACCATATCGTAAAATCTAAATGTAAATAACTTCAAATAATGGCTGAAAATAAAATCTATAAAAGTTTACTTTGCTCAGTTATGTTTCGTTTACAGTCAATGTTGTGGTTAGGTGTATTTTAATATGTAAGATAAATGCTAAAATATAAGTTTATTTTACAGCTGAGACAATTTTAGGAAAAGCGTCTACACTAGAAATATCAACATTGCATTTAGGAGGATTGTATCACCCTGAAGAAGAAATTCAGATGACTTCAACTTTGCCAAATTTTGTCGGATATCTACAGAAGTTTGTTTTCAATGGAATCAGGTATATTGACATGGCAAAAACACTTGGTGTTGGAGCTAATGAAGATAACAATAATATTTATGATACATCAAATCTCATATTTACTGGCAAATTCGTTAAACCCGATTCATTAAATGTGTACAAATCAGTGACGTTCAAATCTAAACACACATACGTAGGGTTACCGTTATTGAAAGCATATGGAAATACTTATTTAGATTTCTATTTCCGAACAACGGAAATGGATGGATTGCTATTTTATAACGGAGGAAAGAAACAAGATTTTATAGCCGTAGAACTAGTAAATGGGCATATTCATTGTGTATTCAATCTTGGAGACGGAGTAGTGACGATGAAGGATAAATTAAAGAACTTTTTGAATGACAATCGTTGGCATACGGTATCTGTAAGAAGACCCACTCCCAAAATTCATACGTTACAAGTAGATGAAGATCTTGAAATGCATACTACAAGTAAGTAACATATCCATAAAGTGTTTGAAGTACAGTTTTCGCCTTTTTGCCACTTTAAAGTGTATGCAACTTTTTATAGGTTCTAATCTAATGTTGGAGCTGGACAGTGTGCTTTATGTAGGCGGAGTACCTAAAGATATGTACACATCACTCCCAGTAGGAGTGTTATCTAGACAAGGGTTCGAAGGATGTATGTCCAGTTTGGACCTGTCTGGAGAGTCACCGTCCTTGTTGGAAGATGCAGTAGTACCCAGTTCCTCCTTAGGATCTGGCTGTGAAGGTATTTCAATATATTGACTTATAACTTAAAATTTGCAGTTGTTGTTTTGGCAGTTGTTACTGCAGACGGGACCTGGACCCTATTTCATAAAACCTGACAAGTCGACAATTTGTCAGAAATAACGTAATTTGTCGGGTTGTCACGACAATTCCCGTTTCATAAAACCTGACAATTTATTAATTGTAGACGGGCATACAGTGGTAATTGTCACCTTTTTTTGTAGCATTTCATAAAACTACTTTCCTTACAATTTGTAATAAACACCTGTCACACCAAAAAAATTGTCAGGGACAGGTATATAATTGTCGGCGATAGGTGACATTTATGTCAATAGAAATGAATGTTTTTTTTTAACACACTGTTGTAACAAATCGATGGACGGTAGCCTTCGATAACCCGTGTCCTTCGATAACCCGTGTGCATCAGCAGTTACGTGATATTGCGAGCCTGCTCCCATCCAATGTAACGCACATAGCAACTGTTGCGCAGGTGAAAGAGTTTGTGTTTTTTTCAATTGTATTCCTATTTTACTCAAAATATATTCTACCACCGGTTTACTTATTCGAAATTTTTCATTAAAAGTAAAGTCAGTTACTTCAAAAGAAAAGTTTATTCTTTCTCTAAATACTCTGCTGTGATAGGTCTCTTCTAAATAATATTCATCACTTTCACTACTGTTATCACTGCTAGAATTTAGCATTTTGAAGATTTAGTAAAAATTACGAACAAAACAACGAATTTCTTAGTCACTTGTCACTTGCGATCTATTCCTGACACACGTCGAGGCCTCTGGCAAAAGTTTGCGACAATTCTACAAATTTGTCGCATGTTATTGACAAGTACCTGTTTCATAAACAAAAAATGTCAGTAAATCGTTGACAATTTGTACAGTTTTCATTGTCACCTGTAAATTTCTATGAAACGCAAAAATGTCAAATTGTCACGACAATTTGACAAACTTGTCGAATTTTCCGATTACAAATATGTCAGAGCAAAAGTTTTATGAAACGGACAATTGTCAAATTATCAAATTGTCACCTGTCACCTGTCGCTGACAATTGTAAGTTTTATGAAATAGGGCCCTGAACTCTTTTTAGTTCTGTATTATTACTGGGGCTGAAAGGTAGTCTAGAATGACTAGAATTGAAATTTTTGAAACTCAGGAAATTTAGTCACTCAACTATTAGCAAATACTAGCCAATGCCATAATCAACGTATATTATTATTTTCCAGGGCCCACAAAATGTACTCATAATGCATGTGCCAACAAGGGAGTGTGTGTGCAGCAATGGAATACATATGTTTGCGATTGCGATTTGACATCGTTTACCGGACCTACCTGTTACGATGGTATGGTATTTGCTTGTTTATTACGATTATAGTAACTAAAATACTCATATCTCATACCATATTTGTGAGTTAAAAATGTGCTCATGCACTTGCAAATGTGCATGACTCATTGAAATAAAAACAGATTCAGATTTATAGTCTTAAAATTTCTTCATTACTACATAAAGTTTACCTGTTTTGTCGTGATAGCGTCTAATAAATTGATAAACGCCGGCTGCATGCACGTAAAAGGATGACTCATTGTCCCGTTGCGCTCATTGTATATCGTTGTATGAGAGATAGAAGATAGAGATAGATGCATCTCTCATAATTTCATCAATGTTTTGTTATGACGTTGTCACTTTAAACTATCGTCCGTAAACCGACTTTACAGACAACCATTTTTTTTTCATTTCAGAATCTATAGCCTTCGAGTTTGGTCCTGGGAAAGGCACCATTACGTACACATTTCCGGCTGATGCAGTTGCTGACACTGAGACAGATAAAGTGGCTTTAGGCTTTGTGACGAGTAAAGCTGATGCTGTATTGCTTAGAATTGAATCTTCAAATACACAAGATTATATGCAAATGGAAATTGTAAGTATGAAGAAGTTATACAGAAATTCATAGAATAAATAGAAATCGCATACTTGGTTTAAACTGTGCATTATTTCGTTAGTGATTGAAAAACCTTTTTCGTGTTTTCCAATGTAAATCTCGAACCTACAAATGCAATAGTTTTCGTTGGTCCCGTCAGATACCAGTCAGAATTGCAATTAGAGCAGAAGAGATAATTTTGTCAGACGATGACCATAGTCTTTTATCATCATCATTATCAGCCCGTTGCAGTCCACTGCTGGACATAAGCCTCTCTCAAGAAACACCACGAGCCTGGTTTATTGCTTTCCGCATCCAGTCGCTGCCAGCCCTCTTACGTAAGTCGTCCCGCCATCTGGTCAGAGGGTGTCCCACACTACGTTTGCCAAGTCGAGGTCTCCACGTGGTGTTCTGGAGTTTTTATTCCATTTGATATATTTTTTCCAATCATTTTATTTACTTTGTTAAAATTTATTAAATTAAATTAAATTTAAATGACCATTCACAGATTCGTGGCAATCTCTTCATGGTATACAATGTTGGTGGAGGTGACCATCCATTGGGCGATGAGACAGCTAGAGTTGATGATGGAGCGTACCATGTGGCTAGATTTACAAGAAATGGAAGCAGATCTTCACTGCAATTGGATAATTATGCAGTTATTATTAGACATCCTCAAGGTGAGTTAAATACGTAGTAAGCATAACATACAAAAAAAAATGTAATGTTGTTACATTTTGTTACTTAATCGGTTTTACAATAAATAAATAAATATTTCGGACATCTGACACACACCACCATAGTCTCAAACTAAGCAGAGCAGAACATATATATATCTTTTTGTCAATACTTACATACAAATTATACATAGAAAACACCCAAACTCCGAGACAAATTTTAATATTTGCAGATTATACAAACATTTGGTCCGACAATAATTATCATTCACCCTGAAGTTTGCTGCTCTCGCCGTAAAATAGTTTTTTTTATGGAATTGGGTGGCAAACAAGCAGACTTATCGCCTGATGGTAAGCGGTTACCACCGCCCATGGTGCGCGGTAATCGCACCATCTGACTCCAGAGGCGTGCGTTACCGGCCTTTGGGGGATGGAGGGGGAGATAGGGGGAGGGGTTGGGGTATGGACCTCCGGTATCCTCACTCACTGGGTAAAACACAGCACAAGCACTATTTCACACCGGTTTTCTGTGAGGCCGTGGTATCACTCCGGTCGAGCTGGCCCATTCATACCTAATGGACATTGATAAATGTATATTTTCTAGTATCTTATTGTACTCGTACACTTAAGCTTCATCACGACTTTGCAGGAGGCCAACAGTCAACGATCTTCAACGGCATGTCGACGATCACAGTGGGGGGCGGGTCGAGTGGAGGGCGCACGTTCAGCGGCGTGGTGGCGGGGCTGGTGGTGGACGCCGTGCGCGTGCTCGACCTCGCCGCCGCCGGGGACCCCGCCGTCTCCGTCCGGGGCGACGCCAGGAGGGCGCACACTCCACTCGATAGAGACATTAACAGAATGCAACAGGTTTGTCATTGCATGTAACATGCAGCATTATATATTCTCTTGTCTTTGACTTTTACGACTGAATTACATATTAATACTAAATTAATCACAATAATCGAAATTTTATCAAAAAAAAAACGACTTCAAGAACTGGACCAAAAAGAAATGGGACCACACGGGAAGCTTCAGGCTTCAAATGAAAAAGAATCATCAAAATCGGTTCACCCAGTCTAAAGTCTGAAAACTATTGGCATCTAAAATTCGGCAACGTGATCACTGTCAGAATGCAGCGTCTGTGACCACAAACTCTTCGAGCTCTACTCCATAACATTCAATGGTGCTGCATAGTGTGGATAGTGCTGAGGTTGAGAGTGTTATATTAAGTCTTAAAGATAAATGCGCTGTCGGATTTGATGGTATAGCTCTGTAGTCAGAGCTACCAGTCATATTATTTCACCTGTTCTCGTTCACATTTTCAACCTATGTTTTGAAACTGGTATCTTTCCTGATATATTTAAAACCGCGGTAGTTCATCCTATTTATAAGTCTGGAGACAGAGACAGTATTTCTAACTATAGACCTATCTCCGTTCTTTCTACATTGTCTAAAGTCTTTGAGAAGATTATAAATACTAGACTCACTAAATATCTCACAAAATTTAATATCTTAGCTCGTAATCAATTTGGTTTTAGAAGTTGTATATCCACAGAAGATGCTGTGATAGAACTCACAGACCTAATTACAGACAATTTTGAAAAAAGACAGAAAACTCTTGCTATATTTTTGGATCTCTCCAAAGCATTTGATACTGTCTCTGATCCCATTCTTATTTCAAAACTAGAAGGTATCGGTATTCGCGGCATGGTCCTAAATATCTTCATAAGTTATCTCACGGACAGGAAGCAGTTTGTTAAGCTTGAGAGCTATCAGAGTAACGAGGAATTGGTCACGTTTGGTGTCCCCCAGGGTAGTGTGCTTGACCCGACTCTTTTTCTGGTATATGTCAATGAGCTGTGTCAGTTATCATTACCAAACTGCAAAATCATAACTTATGCAGATGACACAGCACTCGTTATTGACGGTCACAACTGGAAGGATGTTGGTTATCACGCTCAACTGGCTCTAAGCTCTATTATGGCATGGTTAACCAAAAATCTACTTACACTTAATGTCGCTAAGACCAAGTTTATAACCTTCTCTCCCACTAAAGCCTGTCAACCTCACTATCTTAATCCGTGCTCACACTTGTTCCTATAGTGATTATAACACGGATTGTAATTGTGTCAGATTGAACTGTGCTGAGTTCATCAGGTACTTGGGCATAATTATCGAAAATAACCTCAAATGGAATCGGCAAATCAGTTATACAGTGGTACGCGTGAGAAAATGAATTTATTTATTTAAGAAACTTAGAGGTGTACTTAATTTTGATAGCTTAATATCTATCTATTTTGCACTTGCTCAATTGGTATTGGGTTACTGCCTGGTGGTCTGGGGAGGAGCACCCAAATCTACTTTGATACGCGTGGACCGTGGGCAGCGTGCTTTCCTCTAAGTTTTGGCAAGAAAGCCCCAGAGATTTTCCACCACGGCACTCTATTCTCTCTGTAAGGTCTTCTCTGTCAGACAGTTGTTTGTTCTTCGTACTATAATTCGCAAACATAGGCAGCTTACATATAATCCGAAGTTGAATATCACGAAACGCCGCTCCGATCGAGTATGTGATATAAGGTCGCGTAAAACTGAAACTGCAAGTAGACATTTTAAACACATAAGCTCTAAATTGTATAATAAAATCAACAAAATTCTTTGTATCAACTCCCTAAATAGTCATAGGCTGAAAAGGAAAATTGAGGCTTGGTTAAAAACCCTCGATTATGATGCAACAGAAAAACTTTTGGATGCATAACATTCCACACACGAACTCACACACATACACGCCCACACACACGCACGCACACACACACACATATTTAAAAATCGCTTACTAAATCTTTGTCTTAGTGTTAAGTAAACCTCAAATTAATTGTAACCTATTTAGTTTTTATTTCGGAAAAACTCACTTTCCTATCAAGGAGGGGGGCGTTGGTAGCTGTGTCACAGTTTAATTCTTTTGCAGCTATCATCGTTACCATTTTGTTTAAGTTGTATATTGTAAACAGTTCCAAATAAACGATTTTTTATTAAAAAAATAAATAAATTAAGATCGCTCTTTCTTAGTCTTTGGTATGGTATAGATTGAATAGTTTAAATTTGGAATGTTTTTAAGCTTCAACAAATATGGCGTTCAGGTGATGACGTTTACAATAACAATGTCAATAGATTTTGATTATTGACTTTAATAAAGTGAAACACAGACAATTTCACTTACAAGAATTGCAAATACAGTAGGTAATTTACTTTACTTATGTGCGTATGTGTAGTATGTAACTTGTATGTTAAAAGTAAAATCGGTCCGTCTTCAAAAAAAAGAAAAAAAAATAAAAAAAATAAAAAAAAAGTCATGAAGTAATAAACATAAAAGAAATACATTCGGATTGAGAAACTCCTCCTCTTTAGAAGTTAAATAATCACAAATTTCAACAAAAAGAAAAAACCGACTTCAAGAACTGGACCAAATTGAAACGGGACCACACGGGAAGCACTAGCTTTCAAACAAAAGAAGAAAGTTATGAGGTAACAAACATTTAAAAAAAATTGTCGAATTGAGAACCTCCTCCTTTTTTTGAAGTCGGTTAGGAAACCAAGCATGAAGGCGAAATTTCATTTGACCAAAAATATAAATTAAAAAAAAACCGTGTTCTAAGTATATGCCTGTATATGTTTCTGTTTCACAATTTAAAAAACTTGAGATTTAATATTCACAAATCTTTACAGACGCCACCCTCAGGTTATGGAGGCCCAGGAGTGCTAGATGAACTGGTTTATTCTGGAGCAGGGTCAGGATGCAGAGACGACGATGAAGATGCGTGTGTATTGCCTGACGCAGGATCTGGCGATGATCTCATCACACCAGTTTATGTACCATCTACGAGACGACCACCATCGAGATTACATAAGGTAAGTTTCGTTAACGCAACACTCGTGCATCAGTAAAACTGTACAAGACTTAGTACAACATTTAAATTATGGAAGAATGTAAGTAATAAATAGAGTAATGTATTACTGATAGTCAAATTATACTATTTTCCCTGATTCGTAAAGTACCATCATCAACAACCCATAATGTCCCAGTGCTGTGCTGGGGTCTCCTCTCAGGAGAGGGTTAAGGCTATGGCGGCCCCACGCTGGTCAATTGCGGGTTGGGGACTGGCAAGACAACGTTGTGGCTAAGTAATCTTGCCGTTGGATGTTTGTAAGCCGCCCAAAAGCCACCAACTAAGCTTCACGACTGTTATCCTACGATAACAACCGGGACCGACCGCATCACCGAGACGCTCATGGTATCATGCCACCAGCGGTCACCCATCCAGGTATTGACCGCGCCGTCGTTGCTTACCGTCGGTGATTGTTTCTAATCACCGAGTGCAACTATGCTATGAGCGCCTCTCGTAAAGTACCATGAATATTAAAAAGAAAATATAAAAGTGGGGAATTGTGGATAGAGTATTTAAGTATTTAGATTTAATAGTTTATTAAGTAATAAGTTCATGCATATGCTTGATTGTTTTATTATCCTTCAGGGTGACACTAAAGGAAAGCTGATGAAACCATGTGACGACGAAGACTGTATAGAAGGATCTGGATCTAATGTTGATGAAATCACAGAGCCCGAACATCCAATGACAACGTAAGTATATCGTTAGTTATCTAAATACACACTCCAGAAAGGACTGCCTCATTGGTCTAGCGGTTAGTGTATGCAACTGCCGATTAAGAGGTCTCGGGTTCGAATCCCAGGTTGCGCTAAAAACTAATAGACTTGGAAGTCCGATGACAGTCGCTCCATTAAATTGATATTCAGATGATCAATTAATCAAATCGACCTAAAATAATTTTGAACGGAAATCAATTGGTTTTTGTACTCTGCGACTGCCTGAGTATCAAAATTGAGTCTATTCGCGAGTCACTGTTATTGATCCTGGTGTATACGAACTAAGGTGGTGACCGTATAGTTATATAGTAGATATTATTTCCATGGAAAAACAGTTCCTTGTTTATTAAATATCTTTGTTCATATGCATGAAAATTTATAACAAAATCTTCATGAATTTCAGATCTGGTGCTAGCAGTACCCACAGCATGACTTCTCCGACTGTTATCATTGTGTCCACTGAACATATAGATAAGAGCCTAGAAGGTTCTACAGATGGCTCTACCGGGCCTAGTGAGACAACCAAAAGTAGTACAGATTCTCAAACATTTCCCGACCACGATAATATGCATGCAGGGACTGTGGATTCTGCTACTTCACCTGAACGGAGGACTACCCCTACAGATGGTAAGATAATCACAAATTTTAACAAAAAAAGAACCAAATTCAAGAACTGGACCTAATTAAAATGAAACCACACGGGAAGCGCCAGCTTTCAAATAAAAAAGAATCATCAAAATCGGTTCACCTAGTCGAAAGTTATGAGGTAACAAACATAAAAAAAATACAGTCGATTTGATAACCTCCTCCTTTTTTGAAGTTGGTTAAAAAAGGTTTTAAACCAGAGTTTTTTAAATTTTATAATGCCGTTTTTTATAATTTTAACTTTATAGTACACACTCAATTGGACTTCTGTTTGTAAATGCTTATTTGCCGCACTTATTTAAAAAAGAAGAAGATTTTTTTTAGCTGCTATGAACATAACTCATTAGAGAATTGAGAATATTTAGTAGGATATCAAGGAAATTTGAAACAAATTCTGTTTCCCCAGATCATTCTCACACCCGATCAAGTTATCACTTCACTCCAACATTGACTGGTAAACATGTACCAGACGAAGCAACACATACCACGGAAGAAGACACAAATCATATGCCTGAATACGACGATCGGCACGAAAACGAGATAGAAGCACGCACACCTACATATGAGACCGAGAGTGAGCAGGACAGGGTACCTGGCAGAGTACATCCGGAATATAATGGTTATGACGTCACGCCGAAATGGTATCACCCGAAAACCACTGACAACAGGGTAGTACCACCAGAGTCTGAGTTCTTTGCTACTATTGTAGGTGAGTAGAGAAACAAAACAGCAATATTTGCATTCACATTTTAGACTCAGATATATACAAACAATATCCTGTCGTTATGAAATCAAACAAATAAAACAAAACATTGACAATTTTACACACACGTAAACATATTCTGTGTCATTATTGAAAGGTAGTAGAGCCACGCTAATTTCAGCACGAACGGCACGTGGGTCACCATGCTGCATTCTTGCATTGTCTGCATTCGCAATGAGTATGGTGACCATCACTCTTGGATCCTGCTTATGCTTTCCATCAGGCAGAGTAGAGTCATTTTGGCAGGGCCATATATAAATGATAGTAAATTATGTAATGCGTAGGCCTATTTGGCCTTATACTTTGATAGAGGGGAATGCCTGCGTATGCCTACTACCTACTTTGTGTCTTTATGTGTTCAAGAGTTAATTTGAAACAAATTTATGTGATAAATAAGTTCTAGAGTCTATTATACAGGTCTGGATTATAGGATCTAGATAGTGTTGTAAAAAATTGTCCTAAAATGTTATAAATTTTGATATCTTGTTCCTGCAGGTATAGTGGCGTCGGTGTTGATAGCCATCATATTGATAGTGATCATAGTGCTCAAGTACATTGTGTTCAAGTTTGACCCCTCGTACAAGGTGACAGATGATAAAAACTACCAACAAGGGGCGAGTGCGGCGTTGTTGGGCAACCAGGTCTGGATTTCACTTTTATTCCCTACATTTATTACTTTTATTTTGTCGATGTATCTTTATGACTCTGAGTAACAAATTTCTAAAATTCATTTAGAATAATGCAGGCTTATTTTAAAGAGCCAAAATTAATGCTCAAATAATAATTTTTAATGCAATTAATTCTTCTTAAATTAGATCTTTAAACAAAGTTTAGGTGCAATTTTTTGCCAAATTTTATACATATGCAATACAGAGACAATTTATTCTACTACATTTGGTTTACATTTATTTAGTGTATCAGGATACAGTGACCATTTCTAGATGATTATTTTTTATAAAATAAAAAGAGGAAAAGAATGGACACACGGTAACTCAATCGGTGCAAGGCTCTTTAAAAATATGTACGAGTATTATTAATCTCGCTAATTTCTGTATAAATAACTTTAGATATACTATCCTCAATCAATAGGTGAGATATAAACGTTTTCTAGAAATTAAATTATTTTGTGTTGTTAAATATTATTATAATAGACGCGCTAGCGAAGACAAATACCTGACCCTGTAGACAAGTTGGCATTTTACAAACGTAATTCTTATTAGAAAATTAACAATTGTATGAAAATAAGTTCTTAACGCTAATTCATGTGGTCAAAATAAATTATTTTACAATAATATAAGATATCAGAGACGTTATGGTATTCAAAAGATAATCGACGCGAAATATTTGTACATTGTATAATAATAATAAAATGTATTTATCCAAAAAAAACTTGAAAGTTTATATAATATATGCTACTACTAATAAAAATGCGCATAAAATACTTACTCAAATTATTTTAGAAATAATCAAACTTAATAAAATAATATATTTTCTGTAAATAAATGCAAAAAGCCAACATCACGTGGTATTCCCAGGCGGTCACCCATCCAAGTACTAACCACGCCCGATGTTGCTTAACTTCGGTGATCGGACGAGAACCGGTGTATTCAACATGGTATGGACGTTGGCAATCAGTTTGTTATATTTAACGTCGAGTATCCAGCACTATGACGACAACTCAATGTTAAAAGTGTCCTTTCAACTTTTGGCGCGAAAAGTGTCGTTACATTTTTGTCCGTCTTTCCTTCCTACCTTTCGCAACGCGCGATAAGGAACTTCGTTTTAATTATTGTATACCTATGTATGTATTGGTACGTGACATACAACAATTCAGTTTTGAGTAATGATGATTTTTGTTTTCTTTTTTTAAAATTTAATTCTGTCATTTTAGAACTCGTTCCACTGAGTCAGTAAGTGTTATCTTAAAATTGATGTGTTATTTGCTTCATCGGTCTCGCGGTTGGCGTGTGCGACTGCAGATCATGAGGTCTCGGGTTCGATTCCCGGGTCGGACCAAATATCATCTACAAATATTTGTTTCGGAGTTTTGGTATTTTCTATGTATAATATGTGTGTATTTACAAAAAAAAAGTATATATGTATTTGTATCAGTTGTCTAGTACCCATAACACAAGCTCTGCTTAGCTCGGGACTAGATGGCGTTGTGTGTTAGATGTCCGAAATATGAATTATTATTATTTGTAGCAGGCGCACTCCAGTTACCAGAGCGCGGGGGGCGGCACGTCGCGCAGCCTGGCGCCGCTGGCGCTGCCGCTCGCGCGCAGCTCCGCCGCCGCCACGCCCTCCGCGCCCTCCGCGCCCTCCGCGCCCCTCGCGCCGCAGCCCACGCAGCCCTCCAAGCGTGACGGCATCAAGGAGTGGTACGTCTAAGCACACCCTCCACTACCAACTCCGAGTCCTTCATCACACGGTTCTACTACAACTCAACCATCGGCAGTAGAACCGTCGGTGTAAACCCTCTGTTATTGTGTCGGACGTATCGAGACAGTGAGTGAGTAGACGCTTCGGTAACCTCGCCGTGTGGTAATGCTTTAAGAAAACGACACGATCGACCGACGCGAGTGTATTAAGTATTGTACATATTAAGATAATATTTATAGATGGCCGCTCGTGTGTGGATGCGACCGTTGAGACTTCTATATGGTAAACTGTAAAAAGATACAAACTTTTACGAAAGGCTTAAATGTTACCTTCATAAACTAATTACACCCTTTGTTGGATCATCAAAACGTGCTTTAAGAAGCATCGTTTTTGCAGTCTACTACTGAGAATGTCAAAAACCTAGAAAATACCTAGTAAATACGGAATTGCATTTAACTATTATAAAGTTATTTCGTTTACCGTTTTGTTACCGATGTTTTACTGTTGAACCTTAGCTTCCTGACCTGTACATTGCTATATTTCATGTATTTGCGACTAACTTTTCTATCTACATTGCCTTTAATAGTTTAATTAAACTAAGACTAATGTATATTGGTTGTAGATGTTGGTGGTTTGTCAAAATTTGGCTGTAGTATTTGTTTTTTTGAATATGTGTATTTCATATAAACTATCAATAAAATTAGAATATGTTTTTTGTTATTTATAAGATTTTTAGTTTCGAGAAGTCCTATTTTGACGAAACCCAACAAAATTTGTTATAATCTACTCTTATGTATAATAAATAAGATAAAAAATGCTATATTTGGAGCTGCCATCACGAAATTGAAGCATATCGTTCAAACGAAGACTACAGAACTTTTACAATTCTCAATAATCTTTCCTATATATATTAGATGTTATACAATATTTTTAAATAGGCGGGTGAGGAGCGTAGTATAGAAAGTGGAATCATAATCATCAGAGTATAAGACCTAAATTCGCTTGGACTTAGATATGAAAACAGGTATATTTATGTAGGTCGCGTAACAAGTATGAGCTTGTAGATTTGGTATGGAATATAGATGTTTTGAGTCGTAACATATCCTTATAGCAATCTGTGTTACTATTGGGACAACTTTTACCTACTGTTAAAGTGACATAAGAAACCTACGTCAAAGATTTGTATAATCATCTTTAATAAGCACATCCCTGACAGAGATCAAAAAGGAGAGACTAAAAATTTACAAGAACAATGTTCAATTATAGGCAAAGTCATAATAAAAGACAGGGCTACTTATGGATTTGTTTATACAAATTTTGTGAAATGTCATACTGATTTAACGGCTTATTTTTTTATTATTTTTTTATGTTTGACCCTGCCAAAGATAATAATATGTTTTTTTTTATTTCCCATTAAGGTCATTTTTTAGCCAGAACTGTAACTAGAGACCTCAATCCCTATTGACATTTCTTTATATACGAGTATTTGCATTACTCATCTACAAGTACTTGAAGCCCAAACTTCATGTTCAGTGATTTCAGTCTACAACTTACAAGAAATTTCTAACATCGATTAACATTTTAAGGAATTTACGAAAGGGTTCAACACAGCTAAAGTATCATTAATAAAAAATGTATAAGTTTTGGGTAATCTAAATAATAAAATTTCCTAACTTGGGAACGTATGAGTCAATCGTCAAGTGAATGTTAAACCAAGAAGGTAATAAAAACAAGATCTTCTTAAAAAAGATATCGGTGTGCCACAAGGTTTGAATATGGGCCCGCTTCTAATAAACCCAAACGTTATTTATTACTAGCAAATTTTGAAGTTGGCAGCTGTAAAAGTTAACTATTAATTGTAAAACTAATGTGAAAATTCTTAATTGGCAATATCTATCAGTCCTTTTTAACTACCTTCAACAAGTCAGATTTTCTTGCGACCCTGCAGAAGCAGAAGCTGCTTAAATTTTTACATCTAGTGTGTACTTGTACATCCACCGTCCCGGTTTCCTCTTTCCGATTAATAAAGAACTTGAATTAGCTTTAAAATAATACGAAAGTAACATATTTATATAGATTGTTATGAAGCACAGGTTTTAGGTATTCGAAGTTGCATTTAATGTATTGTTTGAGTATACAGGATGGTAATGAGCTATTGAAAATAGCTATGAATTTACTTCTTTACCTATTCCCTTACCCTTAAACTTGCTAAGTATATTTTTGTTTTTATGAAACCGTGAAATAAATCTTTTAAAAGCTGTTTACAAGTCAATTAGTCCCTTGTTTCCGTCTTATACGCTCAAACATAGCATTTACTGTAAATAGTTATTCAATATAATACTATAAACATAAGCGATACTGTACGGTGTATGTCACACTCGTTTTACGGCACAAAATGTTAGTAAAACCAATTTGTTTAATTGTCAATTTTAGTCGTAATGTTTAGTGAGTTAATCATTTATACCATGATGTAATTTTAATGTAACAATTTGATTGTAAGATCTTCTGTGGACGCAGCGAAAATGTAAAGGATAAAACAAACTTTTCGGCTAATTACTTTTATTTGAAGCTTGACCAGTGTGATAGAGGTGGGTCTGAGTAATTCTTACGCGCTTTTTAAAAAGCTCTTGAGGTTATAGAAAACTAAAATAACCCCTAGGTATTCATAAAGCATTAGGTTATCCATCTGCTCAGAAGAAAAAAGGAATATCAAGTTAATTTCAAACTCTCCTTTTAGAATCATTATCTTTGAAACATTTGTCATAGAACTTTGCCTGCGTTCACAGAAAATGTAATGTGAATATAATTTTGTTCGTTACACCATGTTTAACTGTTGTTGTTACACATGATTCCGGTCGGACCAATTTTAATTTCAATGTAAAAGTGACAGTTTTTAAAAATAATTATAAATTATGTAAATTAAATGCGTGTTGTTATTTCATTTGCGTTTAATACTAACCTATTTACTTGCAGAATTTATTTGAAATGAATATACCTATGTGAAGGAACGAGTGTCATGTCCCTCCAACACAAAGGGAGAATCCTCCGACCAGGCGAGGTGATCATGCCTGGCGGGCCAACTGCCCAACGGTTGATATTGGGATGTTGTATATATGATAATCGGTGCGAGAACGTCTATAACGCGATTCAGGATTGGTAGTTACTCCGTGTACTGCGTTATTTCATAGTTCAGTGTATATTCGGTAGGAGGCGCTGTAGTGTGTTTTCTTGTTGCGCTGTATGTGGAAGTCGCCACAACCTAGAACACTTTGCTTAATCACTTTTTTTCTCAAACTAGGTTATAGTTCACTTTTATTTTACTGTGATACAGCTGAACTTCAATTTTTAACATGGGGCGGCTGACATCAGCCCTCCACAACCTCTTTTTTGTTTACAACAGACTCAGTACTAAGGATTAAGGGGCTGAAAACCAAAATAGAGCTAAATAAAGATCGCTTTGTATAAAACCTATCGCTCATATCATTACCAAAATCAATGTCTTTATAATTGAACATGTTCCTGACATAGTGGTTATTTCCAAAACACGAATTGAAAAACTTCACTCGATAGAAAAAAAAATCAAAGTAGCCTCCAAAAATACTTGAATTCTGACTTTACACAGTTGGGCTTTAAGTAATGTAAATGAAATTAAGTAAAATTGTCTATCATATGTAACTAAAGAAAATGGTTGAGTTAGATTTTTAATAAAATTGCAACTTTTACCATAATAACGAATTTTGTGGTTTAGCACTTACGCCCTTCTATTCCAAGCGCTCTTTCTCTGTCATTCCTATGGACATCGGCAGTGAGCGTTGAGGCGCGCTGCTAGACGGACCTATGTCGCTCGATTCGCGCGCTGACCCGATATATTAGTCGTCTATTTAGTGTATAATTTGCTATAAGTGAATCATTTTCTACAGACGAATAGTGTAAATAGATAGTTCCTAATTAATTAACCGACTTCCAAAAAGGAGGAGGTTCTATGTTCCACTGTATGTTTTTTTTTTTTTTTTTTTTATGTATGTTACCCGATTACTCCGTTAGTTGTGGACCGATTAAATTTTTTTTTTTCTATTCGAAAGGGTATGCTTTCGAGGTGGTCCCATTGCCAGCATATCAGGATCTGATGATGGGGTCCCAGGGAAATCAAGGGAAACTCTAATTTTTTATATGCATATACTATGTTTTTCGTATATTTTCTGAAGTTACACCCGTATTTGCGTCTGGTAGTCATCATTTTATGATGATGAGCTGATGATGTAAAGTACAACTCCTTAACGGTTAGGAGTTGGAGGATAAATCTTTAAATATCAGATGTATATATGTTACCTTTAGTCGTATTCTTTCAAATTATTTAGGTAAGCTGATGATGGAAGGTGGAAGGTACAACTCCTCAACGGTTAGGAGTTGGAGGATAATTCTTTCAATTTCATACGTATCTAAAGACCTTCAGTCGTATACTTTCAAGTTATTTAGGTGAACTGATGATAGAAGGTTAAACTCTTCAACAGTTAGGAATTAGAGGATGATTTCATTATTACACGTACGTTTAGACCTTCATTTGTATTCTTGATGATGAAATTTAATGAAATAGTTCAACTTACTACTTACATAAGATTGTTTGCACTAAAAACTGAAAAATAAAAACTTTTTATAAAAAAAAAACCGACTTCCAAAAAACATCCAACGAAAACTCTCTGCCCAAAAAACACTTAAAAGCGTAAAATAAACTGTTCTTCATAAATTGCCTATACCTAATTCTTTATTCATTTTAAATAGTAGTATTATAATGTGTGCTAGGTACCTAAAATCTGTTTGAAGTGGGTGCTAAGCCGAAAAGAATACAAACGAACAATTACAAAAGTCTAAGCGATAGTCACTTGGCACCGACTTCAAACAGATTCTAGGTACCTAGCACACATTATAATACTACTATTTAAATGAATAAAGAATTAGGTATAGGCAATTTATGAAGAACCAGTTTAATTTACGCTTTCAAGTGTTTTTTTGGCAGAGAGTTTTCGTTGGATGTTTTTTATGTATGTATGTATGTGTATCTATGTACCTAATTGTCTCGCTTTTTGATTTCGATCTCGTGATAATCGTGATCTCGTTAATCACAATAAAATAATGTGATTATAATACATAATGTGATTATTTTTTTGTTTTTTTTTGTTTTAGGTACTTACTTGCTTACCTAATTGTATTTTTTTATCTATAACAATACAAAATAAAATAAATATTATATCACATATTTTCTATTATTTCATAGACAGAAAGTAAACACATTAATAATCCTCATTATAATATTTTTGTAAGGAATGCGCCCATTTCGCGCATGACATTTTTGCTATTTTTATATGCTGCACAAAATTTGATTAGTTGAACCATTATTTACTTATTTAAAATTATGTTTTTTTTATCATACCATTACGATAGCATTTTTATTTTGACCTATCTGAAATATTCTAAAGCCCTGTGTAAAGTGGATTAGTGGTTCTCGGACTCTGTAGTAGTACCAATAACGAACCGCATCGCAACCGCGGCGCTGCTTTATCGAACATTGTAAGGGGCGTGTCCATTGCTCAAGGTCGTTGGCTGCAGTCAGCGTCTTAAGCCGGACATACACGTTCAAGTATACTTGCGCAAGTATAGTTGAACGTGTATGCGTGCCTTTATAGTCTTTATTATTATTTTCTGTACATAAGACGCTCATAGCCAAGTTGCACTCGGTGATTAGAAACAATCACCGAGGTAAGTAACGACGGCGCGGTCAGTACCTGGATGGGTGACCGCTGGTGGCATGATACCATGAGCGTCTCCGTGATTAGGAGGTCATGTTAAGTAGTCGGTCCTGGTTGTTATCAGAGGATAACAGTCGTGAAGCCTAGTTGGAGGCCTTTGGGCGGCTTAAAAATATCCAACGGCAAGATTACGTAGCCACAACGTTATCTTGCCAGTCCCCAACCTGCACTCGCCCAGCGTGGGGACGTATGGCCTTAACCCTCTTCTGAGAAGAGACCCGAGCCCAGCAGTGAGACATTATGGATTGTTGATGTATATAGGTACATATTTATTTTTTCATTTTCTGAAACTTGGCGCTAGTTTTTCTAGTAGAAAATGTAATTAAATAATTTAAGTTCTTGTATTTTTAAGATCACTACTGCGCTAGGAACATATTTTGTGTCATACGGGACGTAACAGACATACATGAAATGGACACAAAGAAAAGACTCAGAACATCAATTTGTTTATCACACAAAATTTTGTCCCGTTGTGGCACACTCACACCATAACCACAACACTCAGAGTAGTACAAAGCGGCGAGCTGACCGCTAAAGCCACTACGCCATTTGTACTGTTAAATTTAATAGACAGATTGCACCCTCCAAACCTGCTGCATCGCAAGTTTTACACGCATGGATAACGTGTTCTTGGATTGCTACGAAATGGTTTGGTTTGTTTTTACTAGATGGCGCTGAATGTAATTTTTAGAAGGCAGCCAAAACAATTTCAAGAAAATATTATCTCTTAATATATGAATGTTGTACCTTATTAGCATTTAGATAATTTGGTGAATGGTGAAGATATATGTCGGAGTCGAAACTATCAAGATAAGATAACGAATCGAAACGCATCAATTTATTGCAAAGAAACTCTGTTTTTTTTTGTGTGTACACACAAAAAGCTCAGCGCCTTATTTATATTTTCAGTTTATAGTATTTGTTCTGAAACCAAAGCCACCTTAGCTTAGCAATCAGGATGCAATTAAAGGTACTTAAAGCAAATAGAACAAGGAAGTAAGAGTATTATAAATGAACCAAAACTCATAACTTATATATCATAACTACTGGTGCTGAAATATTAATCAATCAAAGTGTCGTGGGTTCGAATCCTACGTAGGACAACACTTTGTGTGATCCACAAATTGTTGATCTGAGTCTGGGTGTTCTTTGTGTCCGTTTCATGTAATATGTTTGTAAAGTCCCCCGCGACACAGGATTTATTCCTAGTACGGGAGTTGTCATTTAAAGAAAAAAAAAACACTATTAATTTATCGTTTTTTCTCAAATTATTTTCAAGATTTTTCTGTCACTACATGTTATGTGACTTGATCAAACATGAAACTTATATAAAATACTAGCTGAGTCGGCAAACGCTGTTTTGCTATTAAAATAAAAAAAATATTTAGGGGTACGTCACCCTTATCATTTAAGAGGTATAAAAAATATTGGCCGATTCTCAGACCTACCCGATAAGCACACAAAATTTAATAAAAATCGGTCCGGCCGTTTCGGAGGAGTTTGGTAACAAATACCACGACACGAGAATTTTATATATTTGATACATATAAAAAATTAACAAGCTTCTAACTCTCCTGAATGGCCTAGCTGATTCTTCTGCACGCATTAGTAATGGTCTGTTGCGATATACGGTGTTGTTCAGGAAGTAATTCAAAACATGTACCTAGGGCAGATATTGTAGTTTGGTAGAGATAGCTTTGAGGACGAGATGAATCAACAAATTCAGTTAGGATAAAACTCTTCGTATTTAGAAAGCTGCGTCGAGCCTTCTCGTTGTCGATCCCACATTGCCTAAGGATGAACGCCCAGAACTAGGATGTCCCACATATGAAGCTGAAAGGTTGACGATCACGGTACGTCCAATCCACAAGCTCGATGTCGCTCAACGAGCAATGGAAAGGCCTATCCTCAGCGTTTCTCTAAGGGATCAAAATAGGGATGACATGATCCGACAGATGGCAAACTGAAGTGGAAGTGAACCGGTCATATAAGCGTCAGAACCGATTAAAATTAGGTTAAACAAGTCTTTTAGTGAAAAAAACGTCTTGACAAACCTGGTAATATGATAACGATGATGTTCAAATTCAAATTATTCATTCAGTCACTTTAATAGATAATTCACTTTTATAAGGTCGAACATCCTTACTGAAAGTAAATAACATAGCGAAACGTATAAAATCAAAGGGTATACATCCAAAAGGTTCATAGGTGCCCTTGAACTCACCTTTAAAGAAAAAGCGAGGAAAACATTAAAGCAATCAATGTAAGTATACGTAGATTGCTCTGAACTCTTGATATTTTCGATAAAAGCTTCACGTGTATCGTAAGTGGTTAGTATTATTAAACCTAGAAGGATAACCTTTTAAAACCAACCTTTAAGGAAATTAGGAGTAACATTTTTTCCAACTTACAAATTCAATGTGATTTGTTAAGCACGAGTATTTTTTTGAAACCCACATTCGTGTTTGAATACCCCTTATTATACAACAGTTTCAAAAATAACTATTTGTAAACAGCTGTTATTCTACATTATTTTAAGAACGTATGAGTACGTCTTCTTGTAATGATAAAAATTAATCGATAAAACTTAAACATATGAAAGTGATCTTTGCTTATGGCTAATGAAATTGCCGTTTTGTATGCAATAAGTGAAAGTACTTATTTTTTCAAACTTTTTTTATTTCTGTTATTCGAAGTTTGAAAAAATAAGTACTTTCACTTATTGCATACAAGACGGCAATTTCATAGGTAAAGACCTAATAGTTGATCCTTGGCTCCTAAAAATTTTGGACATAAAACACAAATCCATAACCTCAATCAATGAGTGTATTTCAAAAAGGTATATATTTAATCAAATAGAAAGTTAAAAATTCACGGTAAATGATGTAATTTATGTGCACATTTAGGCTCAAAACAATACAGTAGTACCAAGTCATTTTACTCCACGCTCCTGCTCCCAAATGAGTCTCTGTGGAATCTGAAATAAGTTGGTTATTCTTGGAATACAGACGCTTTTAAACCGTTTAATTCTAATTATAATATGTATGTATTTACAAAATAAAGTATATATGTATTTATATCAGTTATCTAGTGTCCATAACACAAGCTCTGCTTAGCTTGGGACTAGATGGCTTTGTGTGTTAGATGTCCGGAATATTTATTTATTTATTCTTAATTTTACAACTAATTACAATAGTTAGTTAAGAATAATATTAGTGATATACAAACAGTGATAACGTGCAATATATGAACGTAAAAACGGTGCTACGTGGATCCTGGCTTATAAAAAAATTGCGTCTAAATAATATTTACAAAAAGTTGCATATCTCTGAATGTAAAAGTTCAAAGTTAAATATAATGAGTTTAAAATCACTACTGCTTTCAGTCCATGTTTCACTCCAAGCGACACATTAACGTCTGCTCAAGATGCTTGCCGTTCTTTTTACATTTCTATTTTTCATACATTTTGGTCCCACCATGAGTGAAAACTCATTTCTAATAACTACTGGAAATTCTGAACAAATAACAAAAACATCTGAGTGTGTTTTAAAACTCTCTTCCAAATATTTTGTTGAAAAGAAAGCTTTAAGCGGCAGTATTGTCATAATCAACATTAATTCTTATACCTCAACAACACAAGGACTACTGTTGCGTACAATTCACAGCGGTATCAAGTATTCTATTATGGTAAAAGATTCTTTTTACCCGCATGCAAATGCTTCCCATTTCCCTGAGAAAGCGAAAAATTATATGTTGATTTTAGAAGAAAAATCAGAGCTGGAAAGGAATATCCTGCAGTTGAACAAATTGCCCACTTGGAATCCTTTGGCAAAAGCTATTGTATATTACGAGTTAAAAATTAATGAGACTGGTGAAGACACTGCTATAGAACTCATTAATCAACTTCGAGCATACAAACTGTTTAAAACGATTGTTTTTGTATGTGATAAACAAAACGATGAAGTTATTTCGTATACCTGGAGACCGTATAGTGATACTAATTGCGGTGGCGAATGTCAATCTGTATACATTTTAGACAAGTGTAAGAACAATATAATATTCGAAGTTGAAAAGCAGCTTGAAATGTTCCCAGCTAACATGAAAGGGTGTCCTTTGATAACTTACGCCGTTGTCGCTGAGCCATACGTTCTGCCTCCAGTGAAAAAGCTTAGTAATGCTCTTGACGACAATGTATATGAATTCACGAAAGGAGGTGATATAAATCTTGTTAAAATTATAAGTGAATTTACTAACATGACATTAATTGTTAGAATGTCGGGGATACCGGAAAACTGGGGTGTGGTTTACCCTAATGGATCCGCGACAGGGGCGTACGCTATGCTAAGAAATGGGTCGACAGATCTCGTCGTGGGAAATGTTGAAGTGACAAGGATTCTTCGGAAATGGTTTCATCCAACTGTCAATTATTTGCAGGATGAAATGACGATTTGCACACCGAAAGCGAGACAAGCGGCTACCTGGGATAACCTTGTAATTATATTTCAGTGGTCTACATGGGTGGCCGTGTTTGTTAGTCTAATCATAATGTCACTCATATTTCACTATTTCTACTACAAAGAGAACAATGGTGAAGTAACCAAGTGGCCGACAAACTCTTTGTTGATGACTTTTAGCATGTTGCTAGGTTGGGGAGCTACTTTTGAACCAAGAAGCTCAGCGTTCCGAATCTTAATGTTTGCTTGGCTCTGTTTCAGTATAAACATGGGGATATCTTACGAATCATTTCTTAGAACTTTCCTAATGTATCCTCGATTTGAAAAGCAGATAAGCACTGAATCTGATCTTATTCAGTCTGGCATTCCACTGGGAGGTAGGAAGATTTATCGGTCTTATTTTGAAACTAATAATGCGAGTTCATTTTATTTATATCACAAGTACAACTCGACTACATTCTTGGAGGGGATAAGACGGACAGCTTTGGAGAGAAACTTCGCTGTCGTTTCTTCGAGACGTCAAGCTGTCTACCAAGACCAGAAGTTAGGTAAAGGGGAACCTCTTATTTATTGTTTTCCAGAAAGCAATAATATGTATAAATATAGTGTTGCTATTCTGGCTAGAAAATGGTTTCCTATGTTGGAACGGTTCAACACTATTATTCGGAGTGTCAGTGAGAATGGACTAATTGATAAGTGGAATAAAGAGCTCTTGATACACACTGCAAGTGCAGAAGGCACTAGTGCCATAATGTCGTTGAGTATCCAGCAATTACTTGGTGCATTTATGTTAATAGGGTTTTTATATGCGGTTAGTGTGTTCATTTTTCTTTGTGAGATAATGATTGGTTTCATTACAAAGAAAAAAATTAAGCTTTAAGATTGTAAACTTCCTATCCGATCCTTAACATGCAAGTATGTGAAACATAATAGGGTTTTTTTTCTTATTAAATCACTATCAACACGGCTAACAAATCAAACTAAAACGTCACAATGATTGTATTTATTCATGCAGTCGAAACATTTTAATTAGAAATTAAGTACATAGACAAGTATTTTCATAGTAACATATTAGACAAAAAAAAATGCGCACATTAAAGAATTTTTGACAATAGATAGTTACGTCACACAGTATTCGAGTATTTTTAGAAGTTTTTTGTATGAATTACTTAGCTTTAGGTTTCCACGGGTTGTTACAAGGTATGAGTTTGTTACATGGTGTTACACTAGATGGACTTATCTTAGGAATAAAGCTGTTGTCTAACTGATTGCATTTCGGATTTATTTTATAATCGTTACATCTATTATCCATATTAGTCGTTACTTGAAAACGTACCTGCATTGCCACTGAAATTTTCCCTGAAAACGTAGGTACAGCATTTTTATTGAAACGTTGCTTGTTTTTTCCAGTATTTACACACTTGAATCCTTTTAAGTCATCTGAAGAGACAAAAATAGTTAATATAAATATAACGCAGCATATTTTGCAAAAATTATTATATCATAAGTATTACTTTTATTCTAGTAGCAACTTTATGCGATTTATGTTATACGCGTGCTAACGAGCAGATGTTACGCCTGATGGTAAGCGATTACCGCCGCCCATGGACACCTGCAACACCAGAGGCGTCACAAGTGCGTTTCCGGCCTTTGGGGGATGGGGGTGGGGGGGGGGAATGGAGGCGGGTGATGGGGGAGATAGGGGAAGGGGTTGGGGTATGGGCCTCCGGTTTCACTCACTCAGTAAAACACAGCGCAAGCACTATTTTACACCAGTTTTCTGTGAGTCCGTGGTATCACTCCGGTCGAGCCGGCCCATTCATGCCGAAGCGTGGCTCTCCCACGGAATTTACGTAGGTTTACATCTACCTTAATTTTGTCTTAGTAGTGTATAAGCATGCTATTGTATAGAAATAGACAAATGTGCTAATTTAATTTCCCAATACTAAGTTTTTGTTACTTATTTAGAAAACTGACAAAAAAATTATAGACCGGGCAACGGAACTATGTATCTCTGAATTATTAATAAAATAATCTAAATACTTGTGAGTTAAACCCGTAATATTGTTACGAGTAATTGTCAAAAAAGAGTGAAATAACGTAACTGTAATTTCCTCTTGGGGAATTATTATCGGAATGTTATGCTTAATGTCTGGTTTTATGTACATTTTTTACCTGGAGGGCTCCTTTTATTGGTGTGGAAGTTCTCTTTTCACGTTGTCTAGTCATTAATATTTTTTAGAAAAGGTCATTATCTGCCTTTTGAAATGTTCATTTATCTTTACTGCAGAACCTGTGGTCTGGAATAACTCAGGAACTTCTAGAACAAATTTTTATTTTCTGCATATATATTTTCCTAAATTAGTTTCAAAATAGAAAAATATGGATCCAAAATTATAATTAAATGCTAAAATAGATCTTGTTCTATGGGAGGAGCAGTTCATTGATAAAATTTATAGACAGGAGATATTCAAAATTCGGTTGACTGGCGAAAATGGCTTAAGTCCGTCGATGCATGTATTTATACATAAAGTTATAAAATAAATTAATTCGCCTTACGTAGAAAATAAATTTATTGGAGCCTACACAATTAATTTTAACTTATATTATACAACTTTAATTTATTATTTTGTAAGCTAAAAAACCTGGCGAAAAATTTAGTTCTCAGCCATAATTATTCTTAGTTAAACTTTCCGAGGCTTGAATATACTTTGTTTTACTTGGCCTTGGGTGAAGGTTTGTACATTATCATTTTTAGTTAGTACTTATAACAAGCCTGGAAGTTTTTTGTTGTTATCTTGTTAGTGAGTTTATTTAAATGTGTTTCAAAGTGTATATTTTTTATGTATATGAATGAAGTTTATGTTTACGAAGGCAAAAGTACTTTGCTTTGTTATTTTTGATTGTGAATAAAAATGATTTAGTTGTAATAGTATTTCAATCATTTCTTAAACTACACAACAGAGTTGAAGGTACAATGTACTTTGTTCGGGTTACCTGTTTTTACCACAATGTTAACATCTGCTTGACTATCTTTTTTAGCTTGTTCTCCATGTGCATTCCTGAATATATTTCCTGATAATGAGGATACCACCTCGTCTTTTAGATGTTGCCTTATTGTCTCAGTTGGAGACCTCAGCATAGGTTGCGCGTCACCTAAGGTAAATTATTTTGGAAATTCAATATTAAGAAGTGCTTGCTAAATTTAATAAAAATTGTAAACCTATGTCCTCAAAACCCTATGGAGCCATGGCAAGACAATTAATATCTATAGTTACACAGCTGCACCTTTTGAATCTGTTGCCAATCACGTTGGAGTGGTCACCACTATGAAGGAACGGATGCCATGTCCCTCCAACACAAAGAGAGGATCCTCCGACCACGCGAGGTGGTCATGCATGGCGAGCCACGTCCCAACGGTTAATGTTTAGAAGTTGTATATATTCTAATTGGTGCGAGAACCTCTATATCGCGATACAGGATTAGTAGTTACTTCGCAGTTCAGTGTGTCTTCGGTAGGTGGCGCTGCAGTATGCTTCTGTTGCGCTGTTTGTGGCAGTCGTCACGGAGAGTGGTTTGATCTTTATAAAATATGTCCTTGTTAACCTCATACATGACCCGTATGGGTCGTTAAAATGTATTTAGATTCATGAGTCATATTAAACGCAATTTTTACCAAAGATCTCCAATAGATGTGAAGATGTGTTAAGCTTTGTATTCATCATAGATTGTGTGAAAATCATTAAGAAGATTCCTATTATTAGTGTTTATGGTACTTCCGAAGTGTACGTACTTAAGATTATCTGACTAGAAAAAAAAACTGACCAAAATTCAAGTCGTTTTGAACTGCACTTAAACCTTAATTTGTCCATAAACTTATAGATTTACAGAAATCCTATACATATCAAATAATAACTTTATACCACCATCTTGAATATTTTTCTTGATTTCTCCTTTAAAATCATCTCGCATTACCAGTGTCTTACTACGATTATTATTTATTTCATTCACCAGGACTTTGCCTGATAATGGGGATATCATTACGTCCCGTAAATGTTGCTTAATTGTAAAGGTATTAAGTTTGAAATGTCTTGAAATACCTGAAAACAAATTTCTAAGCTTATGCATATTGAATCACTAAACAGTACTATAGTCCGAGACTCCGATCAAGCACATGTTGGTTACCTCGGTAAAATGTAGTCTGTGTCCATTCTCAAGAATGAAAGTACCATGCCATAATAAATTAAAATCGGCTAGTAGTTCATCCGTTACAGCATAATAAACGAACAGTTACTTAAGCATTTATAAAATTGTTACGAGGAAACATATTCGCGAACACTTGAAACGTCTAACACACACACAGAAAGTTCTCGTCGATCTACTGTGGCACGGAATAATGAACCTTACATCCACATACATAGCGTCGAATATCGATTGATTATTGCTTCCAGTGATCCCGCCGGCGGGCGCGTCTTTGGTACGGTGAAGATGATGTGCGAATCAATTCTAGAATGTAGTAATAAAAATAATATGGGTATAAATACGATTTTTCGCGGGCCGCATTTTCAGTTCAGTTTGAGCTACAGTGCAAGAAATATTGGAGTGATAATGTCTCTTTTACACATCAGAAGGGATGTCTCAAAGCAATCGAAGCCTTACACGTAACAATATTTGTTAAGTTTCTAGAGTATCCAGACTTTCCATTAAATATAAAACGTTACCTGACCATTGATTGATGTTTGAATAGTTTAAGTTACGACTGGACGACGAAAACTATATTAAAATTTGGAGTAAGGTATATAAAATATTACATTTAACTCCAAAAGCAGCAAATTCGTTTTGGTAAGTTGAGTCCACTCTACCGAGAGCAGAATTCTGGATGGAGAGGATTACACTTTTCTCGTAATCAGAGTGTGGATTGGATATAACACAGCAAAATAAAGAAATGATATTCGTAGTCCTAGCCAATATCGGCCACGGCGGCTAGTCTTAGCTAAAATCAGTTAACTACACAAGACCACAGGATATATTATAGTGCACATGTATGCATGCAAACACAGGTGCAATCTCTGTTCCCTCACTCTCACAATCCGATGGAACGGCTGTCTGACACGACCGGGGAGAGATCAGTAAAAAATAAAGAAATAAAGAGTAAAACACCAGAAACGGAAACAATTGTTTTACTTGTAATTTAATGTTAAACGAAGCATATCAGGGCAGATGCTAAATTTTACATAAGTTGTCTACAACTGCTATTGTATAGAAATAGACAAATGTGCTAATTTAATTTCCCAATACTTAGTTTTTGTTACTTATTTAGAAAACTGACAAAAAAATTATAGACCGGGCAACGGAACTATGTATCTCTGAATTATTAATAAAATAATCTAAATACTTGTGAGTTAAACCCGTAATATTGTTACGAGTAATTGTCAAAAAAGAGTGAAATAACGTAACTGTAATTTCCTCTTGGGGAATTATTATCGGAATGTTATGCTTAATGTCTGGTTTTATGTACATTTTTTACCTGGAGGGCTCCTTTTATTGGTGTGGAAGTTCTCTTTTCACGTTGTCTAGTCATTAATATTTTTTAGAAAAGGTCATTATCTGCCTTTTGAAATGTTCATTTATCTTTACTGCAGAACCTGTGGTCTGGAATAACTCAGGAACTTCTAGAACAAATTTTTATTTTCTGCATATATATTTTCCTAAATTAGTTTCAAAATAGAAAAATATGGATCCAAAATTATAATTAAATGCTAAAATAGATCTTGTTCTATGGGAGGAGCAGTTTATTGATAAAATTTATAGACAGGAGATATTCAAAATTCGGTTGACTGGCGAAAATGGCTTAAGTCCGTCGATGCATGTATTTATACATAAAGTTATAAAATAAATTAATTCGCCTTACGTAGAAAATAAATTTATTGGAGCCTACACAATTAATTTTAACTTATATTATACAACTTTAATTTATTATTTTGTAAGCTAAAAAACCTGGCGAAAAATTTAGTTCTCAGCCATAATTATTCTTAGTTAAACTTTCCGAGGCTTGAATATACTTTGTTTTACTTGGCCTTGGGTGAAGGTTTGTACATTATCATTTTTAGTTAGTACTTATAACAAGCCTGGAAGTTTTTTGTTGTTATCTTGTTAGTGAGTTTATTTAAATGTGTTTCAAAGTGTATATTTTTTATGTATATGAATGAAGTTTATGTTTACGAAGGCAAAAGTACTTTGCTTTGTTATTTTTGATTGTGAATAAAAATGATTTAGTTGTAATAGTATTTCAATCATTTCTTAAACTACACAACAGAGTTGAAGGTACAATGTACTTTGTTCGGGCTACCTGTTTTTACCACAATGTTAACATCTGCTTGACTATCTTTTTTAGCTTGTTCTCCATGTGCATTCCTGAATATATTTCCTGATAATGAGGATACCACCTCGTCTTTTAGATGTTGCCTTATTGTCTCAGTTGGAGACCTCAGCATAGGTTGCGCGTCACCTAAGGTAAATTATTTTGGAAATTCAATATTAAGAAGTGCTTGCTAAATTTAATAAAAATTGTAAACCTATGTCCTCAAAACCCTATGGAGCCATGGCAAGACAATTAATATCTATAGTTACACAGCTGCACCTTTTGAATCTGTTGCCAATCACGTTGAAGTGGTCACCATTATGAAGGAACGGATGCCATGTCCCTCCAACACAAAGAGAGGATCCTCCGACCACGCGAGGTGGTCATGCATGGCGAGCCACGTCCCAACGGTTAATGTTTAGAAGTTGGATATACGTGCGAGAACCTCTATATCGCGATACAGGATTAGTAGTTACTTCGCAGTTCAGCGTGTCTTCGGTAGGTGGCGCTGCAGTATGCTTCTGTTGCGCTGTTTGTGGCAGTCGTCACGGAGAGTGCTTTGATCTTTATAAAATATGTCCTTGTTAACCTCATACATGACCCGTATGGGTCGTTAAAATGTATTTAGATTCATGAGTCATATTAAACGCAATTGTTATCAAAGATCTCCAATAGATGTGAAGATGTGTTAAGCTTTGTATTCATTATATATTGTGTGAAAATCATTAAGAAGATTCCTATTATTAGTGTTTATGGTACTTCCGAAGTGTACGTACTTAAGATTATCTGACTAGAAAAAAAAACTGACCAAAATTCAAGTCGTTTTCAACTGCATTTAAACCTTAATTTGTCCATAAACTTATAGTTTTACAGAAATCCTATACATATCAAATAATAACTTTATACCACCATCTTGAATATTTTTCTTGATTTCTCCTTAAGAATCATCTCACATTACCAGTGTCTTACTACGATTATTATTTATTTCATTCACCAGGACTTTGCCTGATAATGGGGATATCATTACGTCCCGTAAATGTTGCTTAATCGTAAAGGTATTAAGTTTGAAATGTCTTGAAATACCTGCATATTGGATCACTAAACAGTACTATAGTCCGAGACTCCGATCAAGCACATGTTGGTTACCTCGGTAAAATGTAGTCTGTGTCCATTCTCAAGAATGAAAGTACCATGCCATAATAAATTAAAATCGGCTAGTAGTTTATCCGTTACAGCATAATAAATGAACAGTTACTTAAGCATTTATAAAATTGTTACGAGAAAAAATTATTCGCGAACACTTGAAACGTCTACACACACACACAGAAAGTTCTCGTCGATCTCCTGTGGCACGGAATAATGAACCTTACATCCACATACATAGCGTCGAATATCGATTGATTATTGCTTCCAGTGATCCCGCCGGCGGGCGCGTCTTTGGTACGGTGAAGATGATGTGCGAATCAATTCTAGAATGTAATAATAAAAATAATATGGGTATAAATACGATTTTTCGCGGGCCGCATTTTCAGTTCAGTTTGAGCTACAGTGCAAGAAATATTGGAGTAATAAAGTCTCTTTTACACATCAGAAGGGATGTCTCAAAGCAATCGAAGCCTAACACGTAACAATATTTGTTAAGTTTCTAGAGTATCCAGACTTTCCATTAAATATAAAAAGTTACCTGACCATTGATTGATGTTTGAATAGTTTAAGTTACGACTGGACGACGAAAACTATATTAAAATTTGGAGTAAGGTATATAAAATATTACATTTAACTCCAAAAGCAGCAAATTCGTTTTGGTGAGTTGGGTCCACTCTACCGAGAGCAGAATTCTGGATGGAGAGGATTACACTTTTCTCGTAATCAGAGTGTGGATTAGATATAACACAGCAAAATAAAGAAATGATATTCGTAGTCCTAGCCAATATCGGCCACGGCGGCTAGTCTTAGCTAAAATCAGTTAACTACACAAGACCACAGGATATATTATAGTGCACATGTATGCACGCAAACACAGGTTCAATCTCTGTTCCCTCACTCTCACAATCCGATGAAACGGCTATCTGACACGACCGAAGCATATCAGGGCAGATGCTAAATTTTACATAAGTTGTCTACATATAATAAAAGAATAAAGGATAAACTCACAAAAGCTTTTCACACATTTTCTTGCTGGAAAAACCATTGCTAATTCCTAATTTCAACTTTCTCCAATGCACATAAATCACAATCTTTTACGATTTACTGTTAATTTAAAATAAAAAGTGAGATATCCTATATTTTTTATTTTTCTATAGATTTGAAAATTCAAAATACAAATGATAGGTTGTTTAATTTATATTTACCAGGTATGACATTCCGAAAGCTACCCAGGGTGACGTTACTATCCAGTTACCAATTTATAGCAACATAACATGAAATGATGGAAACATTCTCAGTCACCATTCTATTTTAAAAAATGTAAAATGCATTTTAATTGTTGTTTTGTGTACATAATACAATGTCAAACAAAATATTTAAATTTAAATATATGATAACGTAAAACTTTACTGTTCTATCGAATTCTTAAAGGGAATAATGGTGGTTGGGGAGTTATTATTTCACACTACTGGTCACACTGAACCAGCGATAGTGATGATGACGTCATCTTGTCCTCTATGTATCTCGGAATGCTATACCTGTATTTTTATATCATAATATTTACTATTTCATCCTGTCATTGTCAACGCAACTATAACATTATTAGTTATATATAGCACAATGGTCAAATAGATCTAAGTCTAAATAGCTAGAACACTTAAGACTAACAAAATAGGATTACAATTGTCTTCAGATTTCCGAATATAGATCAAAAAGATAAAAATAGTCTTGTCTATGAAGAAATATGCTTGACTATCGTTCTTCAAGACTCTTGGAACTTTGCAGAGTGAACCCGGTTCTTCGCCAAGTTTTTAGAAATACTATTGACTAGATTGACTTTTAAAATTGATGTCTGTACGAAATTCATATAAATAAATCAACATTCGTATAGTTTACTTTTCTAAATGGGCGGCTTCATAATTTCAATATCCAACATTCTAAAATTTCATTCAAAAACTTATTATTTAATACGGCATCAATTGTCACTAAGAAATGGATGACTGTAACATTTTTACTTTTTAAACGTACTGCTTTTATCGTATAGTTTCGCAATCCATTTCTAAAACTTAAATTTTCTTTATGATTCAATCATTCTGAGATGTGGACGCATAAAATGGCAAATGCAATTAATTTAGGCAATATGAACAATAGTATATATATATATAGTATACATATATAGTAACAATAGTATATATATACCATCATGCTTTGTAGGTACACACAATGCCGTACCATAACAGTTTGATATTATCTAATGTATAATTTATTTGGTAAATTTTGTGAGCATTAGCATTAAAAGTCTTTTAAAAGTTCTGTATTTTTTCAACGCATTGATTTTTTTATAATAAGTGTAAGGTTATTAATAGAACATCTATTAATAAATCTTACAAACTTTCTTTTAACCATAAGTGATGGTAAAAAGATTGTTGGGTGGAGAGGATCCATAATGACCGTAAAAATTCATCTAAAACCGTTGTGTAATTTGAAAGATCTAAGCGAACAAGAACAAAAAGTGACTGCATTTTATTTTGTTTAAATATTGTGAAAGAAATGTTGGCAGTTTTTATGTCTAGTTAGATTAGTCTTTTCAGCCACTGTGCAATGCGTTATTTGACAAAAGATGTTTGTACCAACGACAAGGTTGACACCGAAAAGGATAATCATAAATTTGTATGTAGATCGGACGATAAGCCCCTAAATATGTCGATGGATATAACACAATTTAAAAGAAAATCATTTATAAACGTTATATTACTATTAAATTAAATATAGTTTACATATTTTTTAATAAATTTCATAATCCATATTTATGAAAAGATAATACACATTAAAATTTGGATGAAAACAGGAAAGTAGTTCACTCGAATAAGAAAAACTTGTCCAGTACCAATATAATTTAAGATAGTTTTATATACTTCACTGTAGTAGCAATATCATTTAAGTTAATTTTAAATACTTCACTGTAGTAGCAATATCATTTAAGATAATTTTATTTATTTCAATGTTCACTGAGAAAAAAACAAGAAAAATCAAGTGCGTGAAATTACACTTACAATTTACAAATGATCAATTTTATATCTAAACTACTACTAGTTACTCCGTCTCCTAGTGCCCGTAGCGTGGTGCCAATATGTTTGTTTACCATAAAAAGGTTATGGTAAGCTAATCTTAAAAGATAAACATAACTGTCGCTGACATTTATTACAACTTTTAAAGAGGATAATTTTTTTCATACATCAGATTTGGTGATCTTTAACAGTTTTCACGGCGAACAAAATGGAAGCTTTCAAAGGAAATAATTTTCTCCCGTTTTTGTAATTTTTTCATTGATACTCCACTCATTTTAACTGTGGCGTAATGATATATAGTCTATAGCAGGGTATTCCCAAAGTGTGCGCCGCTGCGCCCTGGGGCGCCGCAGGAAGTAGCGACGGGCACCGCGAGACGGTCTTCTGTCAGTATCCGAAAGGGTTAATTATTTGCGGCACAGCAAGAATATTTTGACCGCATCTGGTAATAAACTGGTTATCTTACAAGACATGATGGCCCTTTTCACGGAACACCTTTCGAAGCTTTCGAATGGTTTTTGAAATACTTTGCGTAGTTTTCGAATTCTTTCGAAAAATTAACAAGCTCCATCAGCATTTACGTCAGAAGAGAAAGAGAACCTAATTGAACTCTCTTGCGATAGCAGCCTTAAAACAAGATCCATCAAATCCGATTTGGTGGAGTTTTGGTTATAGATTCAAAATGAAAATCCAAATTAAACTTGCATCCCCTTTGCAACGTCATATTTGTGTGTACTGGATTTTCAGCAGTAGCCCCGTAATCCAGAACAAATGAGAGTGGCAGTCTCAAACCTTACTCCCCGCTTCGAAAAACTGTGCGGAGAACACCAGGCTCACCCGTCACATTGATTTGTCTGCTATTATTGAGAAACTATTGTATTTTATTTTAGTTTTTCTTAAGTTTCTTTCGTAGATTTTTTGTTCCAATTCTGAATTTATATAAATACGAGTAAATTAAATAACTCAGTTTCTTACTGTGGATATTTAGTTTGTGTACCTATCAACCTATAATAACTACTATTGTAGATGTGTAGGGTAGGGGCGCCGCGACATTATGCTAATCTCGAAAGTGCGTCGTAGGCTGAAAAAGATTGGGAACCCCTGGCTATAGCCATTGATAGCTGAGCTATCTAACGTTCCTAAAATTTTCGCCTTCAAGCGAACTCCTCCACACGAAAAACATAACCCTTCTTCTAGCACAGTCGGACAATAATAGTATGTAAATTACATGTAGTTTACCAATACAGGTACACAACTAAGAATTACGTTAGAAGATGTTGCGTTTGAAATTGGAACGTTCGAACTGCACATTTCCCAACGGTACACTTACAGGAAGGCACGTTATATTTTGTTGCCCTAATAGGCACATATATCGTAATGTCTGCAGGGCTACATAAATAAATTTGTAACAGTAATACTGGAGTTTCAGAGGTTTTCGTAAGTTAAGTTTTGTGAATATTTTCCCTCAGAGTGACAAGGTACTGATGCAATTTTCTGCAAATTGATTTTATAAAACGGACTTGATGAAACAGACTTTTTCTACCATTGAACCTTGAGATTTTACCAGAAGTCAATTTTTGGCAGAGTTATTCCTAGGCTAAAAGTACTTTAGGATATTTGAATATGAATCTCTCAAACTCGGATAATTTGCCAAATTGTTCTATGAACTACGAAGTATTCCTTATACCACATGTGTTATCTTTGTATCTATTGTAAATAGCTAGGATATTGTAAGGTAATTATAAACACAAAGTACTAGAGGTTAGAGCCACGCCGATTTCAGCACAAATGGGCCGGCTCTATGGTGGCGGTACTACCTCTCACAGAATACCAACCTAAAAGACAGTATTCGTGCTGACGTTTTCCGATGGTGAGTGCGATATCGGAGGCCCAATGATGTAGAAGCATCTCGATAGTGTGGTTCGCCATGCTGCATTGTTGCATTGTCTGCATTCGCAATGAGTATGGTGATCACGACTCTTGTATTCTGCTCATGTTTTCCATCAGGCAGAGTGTAGTCTCACAAAAAAAATATTCCTTGATATTTTCTTGTTATTCCTATTGCGGTACGTATCAATATCTTGAATAGTTAGAACTTAATCACAAATTTCAACAAAAAGAAAAAACCGACTTCAAGATCTGGACCAAATTGAAATGGAACCACACGAGAAGCACTAGCTTTCAAATAAAAAAAGAATCATCATAATCGGTTCAACCAGTCGAAAGTTATAACAAACACAAAAAAAGAAATCCCGTCGAATTGATAACCTCCTCTTTTTTTGAAGTCGGTTAGAAATATAGTTTAGCAGTACGAGCCTAAGAAAAATACTACAAACAACTTCTCCGGAAATTCTGTTTCTCAGAATGTGTCAAAACCCCAGTCGCACAATGAACCATAACACGTAATATACTTAATATACACACTGGCGCAATATTATGCATTAATGAGACAATGTATGCTACGATCTGGGTACAATATACATAATTTTATCTGATATCGCATGGTGGCAGGTTTATTGGGCATATTTGTCTTCTCTATGTCGTTTAGGTGGCTTCCATGGAGGTAATACACTGTAACTCCCAATTTACATAGGTTTTCTTAATATTACTTCAAGGTTTTTTATGTCTATAGGTCTAATTTGATTGGCTAACACATAGCGATGTTAAGTGATACTAGCCAAGTCAGTCTATAGATTGCTGACCATTTATTAACACAGTGGGATCCAGATTTACCATACAAACATCTGTGGCTATCATTAAGGAGTATCCCGTCCCGAGAGCCGTATAAAAAGTCCAAAAATAAGTTCCTGAATTTTGTCAACTCGGGCTATGAAGATGTCATGGCAGTTTGAAGTTCAGCCGTAGACTAAAAGACGACCTAGTTCCAAAAAAATAAAAAGGTTCCAGGAAAGGATCAAACTTGAACATGATTCATTAAAGTATTGATACCTAACAGTAAATCTACATCTACATATTTTAGCAATAATTTCTTCTTAATCGCAATCTTCAATTTGAACTAACCGTATAATTTGGAAATTTCTCAGTACAAACAGGCTCACAAAACTTACCTTTCACAATTTTCGTATTTATATTTAATAACGTCTATATCCTCAAATAACGCTTTTCAAAATCCCCCGGTAGGTAGATTTTCGTATCATTAAAAAAGATATCAAGTTCGTAACAAAAAATTTACCCAAAGTTGTATTAAAAAATGAGTCACACGCGACTCTTAAAGTTATTCCAATACTCTCTTATGAGCATTAAATTTGAGTCGCAAGTTGTGTTTATGTACCTACATGTGGGATAACTTGTAATATTTTTCGACACAACGTTTGGGGATTTTGTGTAATAATAAATAATTAAGTAGTTTAGTCATATTGTATTGTATTCAATCGATTATTACGATAATCGTTTTGTCCCTATTCATTTGTTGGTGACAATCTATAGGTACTAACATATAAAGCTGAAGAGTTTGTTTGTTTGCTTGCACGCGATAATCTCAAGAACTAGGTACTGGTCCGATTTGAAAAATACTTTCAGTGTTAAATAGCCCATTTATTAGAATTAAATAAATTATTTGTTAAAGTCAAGTTACGTGTGAAATCCCCTCGTACCGTCACCCCACCGGGGTTTGCGGCGGGGCGGTGTGTCGGACTCGAACCGACTAAAACCACACGGTGTGCCACTCAGCGCCTGTGAAGGGAGGAGTCCGGGAACTGCAGTTATTAACACATCCGGACCCCTCCCAGCGCTTGCCCGCACTAAAGCGGGCACCGTCTGCTGGTAAAAACTCTCTATTTAGGCGACGCATGGCACACGCGTACGTCGCCTCTTCGCGGGTGGCCACTAGAGCGGATGGAGGGGAAAACCCGTCCCGACAATCCGCGGCCACACTCAGTGCGGCATGAGGCGCTGATAGGCGCGCCTCCGCCGCCCGGTTCGCCGGCGGCGGATTCGGTCCGAGTGGATATCATCCTCCCGGGCCTTCTCCGCCACCTCTTTCTGCGAGATTACGTCTTCGCAGAAGGTTGCGACCGCGGTAAAACTGCTATCGCTACCGGCCATGGAGCGTATGACGGCCGGTAGTGAGAGATCTCCTCCGATGACTGCAGTGAGGGCCCGATGCTGCGGCGCCTAAGCGGGGTAAACCACCAGCGTGTGCTGGGCCTAGTCCTCACTGCAGTCGCAGTGGTGGCAGGTGGGACTCAATTCCCTCCTAGCGACCGAGTGCAGGTACTTCCCGAAGCAACCATGCCCGGAAAGGATCTGCGTCAGTCAGAAGGAAAGAGTTCCGTGCTGCCGCCCTGCCCACTCGAGGATGACCGGCTGGAGAGCCTCTACGGCGGCAAAGCCAGCGCGTGGAGTCTCCAGCCGAAACGACCATCTAGCCATAGTGGCTCGACGGGCGGCTTCACGCCACTCGCGTACCTCTTCGGGCGGAGCGTGATAGCCATACTCCGCCCGATATTCAGCCACCCGTCGATAAACTTCGGCAAGCACTTCAGCCTCCAAAACCCACGGGGGTGTTCCGGCCAGGGCACACGTCGCCTCGGTCGACACCGTGTGGTATCCGCGTATGGCTCTGACCGCCAATACCCTCTGAGGCCGCCAGAGGCGCGCCTTATTTAGGGTGGTCAGAGCTGCAATCATCATCACACTAATCCTATCCTATCCTACTATATTATAAAGGCAAAAGTTTGTGAGTGTTTTTGTTTGTTACGTCTTCACGCAAAAACTACTGAACGGATTTGGATGAAACTTTACAGCTAATACTATAGCTAATACATCAGAATAACACATAAGCTATTTGGCGCGATATCACACTAATCATCACACTTCACATAACCCTAATATATCAAGGCGAAAGTTTGTAAGTGTGTATGTTTGTTACTTCTTCACGCAAAAACTACAGTACGGATTTAGATGAAACTTTACAGTAATACAGCTTATACATCAAAATAACACATAGGCTACTATTTACCGCTACAACCGACATACACGAGGGCAGAGCCCCGGGCAACAGCTAGTCTAACATAAAACTGATGCCCTTAGCATTTTACGGCACGGCTACATATAGTTCATGTCTAATAAAAGAAAATTAATAACTCTGAGACAATAAGGCTGGGATACAAAGGGATGATAAGGATGTGATAGAGACATATACATGGATACGAACACGCACACGGTAAATAAAGATAAGTTCCCGCTAATGATGGACCACACACTACGCTTCTTTGTTGACAACTGTATTTTCGGGTGGATGGCACTTTTGAGTAAACTGAGTTCAATTCTATTGATATTTAATTCCAAAAATATATCTAAACTTTGGTCTAGAGGTTAGCGTATGCGACTATTGACAAGAGGTCACGGGTGCGATTCCCTGTTCAGGCTACCAATGGGTTCTTCTTACAAGAAATTCTTAATAGCATCCCGAAGTACTCCTAACAGGTATTATGCTTCATTACATACATACATACATTATTTGTCTTTTTTTTTTAGAGTTTTTATTTATTGTTTTTGTATTCTGAAAATTTTATAGTTTGCCATGATTATTTAATCGTTTATATTTCATCCTTTTCGTTTTAGTTACCTTCTAAACATGTGTTTTAATCTTTTTTGTTACTTATAACTTTGTTTGCTCGGTTGTTTATAATTGTTTTTGCTTGCTGTGGTCTCCTATAAGTGAAGGAGTACACCGGTATAATACCAGTAATTTATTGTATACTGTACATATTGTGTATATCTTTTGTTGGAGATCCTAATTTAATTAAATGAAAAAAAAAACTGAATACAACTTGTCTTTTAATTTATATTAAGTAATGAGAATACGTCGTACTCTTTTATTCTATACCAATTTTACGTAAGCTGCTTAAAATGGCGTAACTTACTTCGAAATGTATGGTAATTAAAATTTAATATATTTTGAAGTTCAAACTTTTGCTTAAGTGCTTTAGTATTATGATACTGTTGTTAGTATAAAGTATAGTACCTAAGTATTATAATGAGCAATACCTCATTAGATGAACACCTTGGGTAAAGGTATTCTGTATTCACTTTGCTTAGCGCGAGTGCAGGGGCTTAGTGCGGGTGATCGGTGGAAAGTACGTGTGGGCAGCGAATTCGCGGTCCACACGTATTTTCTACCAATCGTTGATCTCCTGCGCTTCACACCTGCACTCGTACTAATCAAAGTGAATACGGGCCTTAAATAATCAATTACATAAAATATTATATAAGGTATTTTTAAATGACTTAGATATGAGATATTTGCCTCGATGGCATAGTTAACGCCTGAATTCTCGTGTGTCATTGGCTAATACTTTGTCTAAGATTAGCAAATGACACGCGAGAATTCAGGCGTTAACGATTGCAGAAAGAAAAACGCTTGCAACTTGGCTAGGGGGGCTGTTCTTTATTTATTTTTCTTGTTTGCTTTCTTGACTTAACTCAGTTGTATAAATAGTTAGTTTCCCTTACTGTTAAGCTATAGGTTTATTCCCACCCAGGACTGAAGACCCTGTGGCTAGCATGAGCATTTCTTCCGTAATTAAATGCAGTTAATCTATTACTAACTGTGACCCACGTTGTTACCCGCGGTTGGTGTTGTAAAGTTACAACAAATTACCGGTAACATTATGGGACGCAGCTAGTTATGTGTATAAACATTGCTCTGGAATCACTCTATCAATTGCTGAAAACTACATTTACTCGTAGTAGTTTATAAGATTTATGTGCATAGAGCCGCTCATAGCCCAGTTGCACTCGGTGATTAGAAAAAATCACCGGGAAAGCAACGACGGCACGGTCAGTACCTGGATGGGTGACCATTAGTGGCATGTTACCATGAACGTCTCCGTGATACGGAGGTGACGTTAAGCAGTCGGTCCCGGTTGTTATCATATGATAACAGTCGTAAAGCTTAGTTGGAGGCCTTTGGGCGGCTTAAAAACATCCAACAGCAAGAAAACGTAGCCACAGCGTTGTCTTGCCAGTCCCCAACCCGCACTTGGCCAGCGTGGGGACGTATGGCCTTAACTCTCTACTGAGAGGAGACCCGAGCCAGGAGAGCTAGACAGCATAATCGACTTCATTTGATATAATAATACGAGTATTATGTTAAGATATGTATGGATTCACAATTTTATAAGTAAGTCTATTAGCAATCTGATTACAACAGCACTGTCTGATCTGGAATCAGAAATCTGTTTTCTGGAGTTATTGAAATACTTCAGTACTTTTAAACTGCCTAACTGCCTCGATGGCGTAGTGGTAGCGGAAGCGACTGCTGTGCTTGAGGTCTCGGGTCGGACCCAATGTTTGTATGATCTGCAAATATTTGTTTCGGGATTTGGGTGTTTTCTATAAATAATATGTATTTATTTACAAAAAAATGGATTTATTTATTTACATCAGTTGTCTAGTACCCATAGGTAGGTAAGCTCTGCTTAGCTTGGGACTAGATAGCGTTGTATGTTAGATATCCAAAATATGTATTTATTATCTTATTTACCTCTGTAATTGCATATTAAACATTACCTTCATTAACCTAAAACACTTTATTTACAGAACTAAGTCTTCTATAAAAATGATAGCTTAGTTTTTAACCACGGTTGACGTATGGTGCTGTCAGCCCCTTCCTAACAATTCATCTCGGCTGTTTGAAAGTGACAAGTGGCTGTGAAGGGCCCACAGCCATTTGTTAGGGCGAACCGACGATATATTCACGACTTTTTATGAGGAAATGTCTTTAGAGAATAAAATAATTTAGAGCTGTGCAAATTGGGACTCGTAATTACAATATTCGTCTATTCTTGTGCTATCAAAAGCTAAATCATGTTATTAGAAAAATTGGATATTCATTTATTTCAAATATTTCTATCAGGTCAATGATGAAAGCCAATGTTCATCTAAGCAAATTTTTTAATGAAATATTTATTAATATTTCATTATACAAATGCAAATATAATACTTTCTGAACTAACGTGTTTTGAATTACCTGATATTTCAAACATTTAAAATATTAAAATTTAAGTAATTTCAAAGGTCGCGATTATGTCTGTGTAAATAATTATAGAAATAATTTAGTCATGTTATAATAGAATTTAAAAGTAAATAAAATTTCAATTAACTGCCTTCTGGCTTCATTAGTAGTTTAGCTTCAAGACGCCAATGTTGCTCGTTACTAGTAAAGTTAATAAATAAAATCTTGTTAAAAGTATTTTACCTACGTGTTTTTGCGAGATGAATTTTCATCGAGTTACTCATCGTGTTCTGCTTTCAAAGCTTTTCTAGCAAACTTACCTACTCCATGTTTTCTTAAAACTGTATACAGAACAAATTTCGTTCACAAATTCAGCTCAATAGCAGCATCTTATTACAAAATTATTTCAATTCCACTGCGCTAACAAGCTCGCCACAAATTTTAGTGTCTAAAATTAAAAATGGCACACGCGATATATATGAAGGAGTTTCTGTCTGTCAAAGACCACCTACCGTGAGACAGTTGGGCTGCGCCATTCATCTTTATTCACTGAAAACTACTTTATTACTGCAGTTGCATTCGACCTTAGCTATATAAATTTAAGAACGAATTTCAGTTGAACATTGTAGGGTTTTAAATTGTTTTAACGAAGGAACGAGTAATTTATAGAGGGAACTAGAGCTTTGCAACGTTAAGACAAATTCACTACAGACAAATAGATTGTGACTGTTTGTATGTGAGTAAGTTTTCTGTTATACTTGTTATAGATATTATGGAGATAGGATATTTGATTAAAGACACATAATCCTGAAGTAGCAGACCACAAATAATCTTAAGAATAATAAAGGCTTGGAAGATGAATCCTGATGTGGAAGTTGACTCAGTGAATACAGTCGAATCGATAACCTCCTCCTTTTTGAAGTAGGTTCAAAACAATCATTAATTAGCAGCAAACTATAAGCATAGTCAGATCCTGGCCTTATTCCGGTGTACACCTTTTGTAGAGGGATAATGGTTTGTATATTTAGTATGTTCGGTGTCATTCTCATTTGATTTGCGGTGTACTTGATTAATTTGTTTGTTGTACACAGGTATTTAGTGTGTACTAAGAACAAACTGTATCAATGGTGTTTTGATTTTGTGTAATTGTCAAGGCTTCGGAATTACAGTTTAGCTACAGGTGTTTTTATTAATTATTTTGTAATTGTCTAAACGGTCGTAGAAGTATGATTATATGCTCATTGTTCATCAGCGCTCATAGCCCAGTTGTACTCGGTGATTAGAAACAATCACCGAGGGTAAGCAACGACGGCGCGGTCAGTACCTGGATGGGTCACTGCTAGTGGCATGATACCATGAGCGTCTCCGTGATTCGGAGGTCACGTTAAGCAGTCGGTCCCGGTTGTTATCATAGGATAACAGTCGTGAAGCTTAGTTGGAGGCCTTTGGGCGGCTTAAAAAAAACATCCAACGGCAAGGTTACGTAGCCACAACGTTGTCTTGCCAGTCTTGCCCCGCACTCGGCCAGCGTGAGGACGTATGGCCGTAACCCTCTTCTGGGAGGAGACCCGAGCCCAGCAGTGGGACGAAATGGGTTGTTGATGTGGTATTGTAAAAATTCAAAGTATTTTGGTCACGTCTCCTAATTTTTTTCTGAATAAAAAATCAAAAGACGCACCAATCTCACGTCTGTTTGTTCGTCAATTAATTAAACAATATGCTTTGAAATTTTTGGTCCCACAGTAAACTACTTTTTGGTACCACAGTAAACTATTTTTTACCTTCTTTGGATTATTACAGATTTATCATTTTTAAAAAAATCTTTATATATGGAGTTATAACCAACGTGGTAATGCCACTCCATTGGGCCAGTTCACAATCTAATGTTTCATCTAGTCTAAATAAAATCTAAGCTATATACAATTGGCTCTTCTTTGCATGCCGCATACCTTCTTCGTGGGAGAGCCACGCTTTGGCATGAATGGGCCGACTCGACCGGAGTGATACCACGGCCTCACAGAAAACCGGTGTGAAATAGTGCTTGCGCTGTGTTTCACCGAGTGAGTGAGGATACCGGAGGCCCATACTCCAACCCCTTCCCCTATCTCCCCCCCCCATCCCCCAAAGGCCGGTAACGCACTTGTGACGCCTCTGGTGTTGCGGGTGTCCATGGGTGGCGGTAATCGCTTACCATCAGGCGATACGTCTGCTCGTTTGCCGGTCTATACCATAAAAAAAAAAAACTTTAGATTTATCATGACGCAGTATGTTGTTAAGATAATGAAAGCTTTAAAACAGTAGAAAATTTTTTTTTGGTTATCATGAGATTGGAACCAAACGTAATAAAAACAGCTGTTTAAAAGTTTTCCAGAATTTTTTAGCTACAAAATATCATTCAATTATAAATCCAAAATTCACCATAGAACACACATAACCATTAAACATGAAAATTGGTAAGAAAAGCTAAAGAGGCAAAGGAACTGAATTGTTTCGTCCTACCTTTTTATAAATAGATTCGGCACCAGATGGTGACTCTACGTACTCACTAGACGAGCTCTCAAATAGCCAATATATTATCCTGATGATACTTCCGTCACAGATGATGTACTTGCTCCACCACATTACAACAGCTTTACGAACGTACGAACCTTTTAGTGAATATAAATGTCATCCATCCGTAATTTAAGTGCTTGGCTTGTTGGTGCATTGAGTATTTTCCTTTTTCCTTCATTTTTAGTATAATTCAGTAAAATTTGTTTTATATGTTAGCTTGTTATCATTTGTTCTGGTTGGTAGCATTTAGTCGTATATTTTTCCAGTATGAGCTTTTATGCATTACGTATCAGGAATAACACAATTAAATGATATATTAGGTGTCTAAATTAGTACTGAATTATAATAATACCAATGCCAAAATGGATAAAATTGAATACAAATTTCGAGTATCGACTAAAAAAGGTAATTGACTTTGTTATTGTTGCTATGGTCAGGTCCTGGTCGTTGTAGAAGGTTTGAGTTCTGTTGTTACTTATAATAACACACTAGTGGTTGCCCGCGGCTCCGCCCGCGTATATGTATCGCGGTAAATAGTACCTTATGTGTTATTCCGGTGTACAAGCTATATTACTGTAAAGTTTCATCCAAATCCGTTCTGTAGCTTTTGCGTGAAAGAGTAACAAACATCCATCCATCCATCCATACTTACAAACTTTCGCGTTTATAATATTAGTATAGATTTAAGCAAGTAAGTCGAAGTACATAGAATAAAACGATATGATATAATGTTCTTTAAGTTTGTTCGAAAACGTTATAGCATTCCTCTATGAGATGAAGTTTAAACACTCGAAACGCGATCAGTGAAATTTTGGTTGTCTCACATATCATCGGAGCTAATCTCAAGCATTGTCGTTTAGATTGACGTCCATGACGCGTGAAACCTCCTCCACTAATTAATTTCTGTTGACAATCATTCACAATATGGCGGAATTTCGTTTCTATAGAGTTTATTTGATCTAATCTTTAAAATTAAATTAAAAAGTTTAAAAATAAGCTTTTACTGGAATGCCTCTAGACGAATCAAACGAGTCCAAACTCGATGATGTTGCAACTTGTCTTTACAGAGTTCCTATGGCCACCTTCCAGCTCCAGCATCAGATCAGCTCCATGTCATTATAATATTGTATTGTCACGCTGTATACATATGCTTGCAAAATTTCCGCAAAATTGGTTGAAGATATCTGCTTCAAAATTGAGTTACAAGATTCCACCCGAACATACAAGCATACATACATTGCAAGTTAATAAAAACCTTGTAAAATGGTATGAATCGCTTTGATTTATGAAAGATAAAAAATGATCACGTCATAATTTCAATTTAAATTTAAAAAAACCTGAATTAGTTCCTTCCCGTTACATAAAACCACGTAACGTACTCATAAAGTCTGTTCTTCTCATATTTACAAATAAATATTCATATTCACACTACAAAAGTGCCGCACTAATCTTTATAGAACAACAAAACCATAAAAAACCCGTCGATGACACGATAATCGACATAAATAGGGCACCACTCGGCGTTCGTGTATTATTCACGAGAGCGCATTATCATAAATTGAGCCGCTCTTAGCGTACCAAGGTGGAAAATACTCAAGTATAGCAAAGGCCTACTTATTTTATACACAGATATATCTGAGCCGAACTCATGGAATATTTATAAATTAATTTTCGGATTATATATTAATAAGTACTGTTTCACAATAAAGAAAACATAAGAATATAATTTAATCCAAGATTAAACTTGTTAAAGTGATTTAATATGTAAAATATTTAATAAAGAGGCTTTAGAATTTCATCAGATTCATTTCTACACACAAATATGGTCAATATACGAATTTCATACAAAACTCTAGATTCCCAATTCGACTTCGTTTTGATATAAAACCAATTAGGTATAAATTTAATTTACTAATTGAAGGAATTGATAGTTACACTAGAATTAATATCTTGTAAATTAGCTACTAAAAATTTCGTATACAATTTCCTTAAAAAAATCTAAAGAAACTTTAGTTAGCAAATCTAAATGATAGTATAAGATAAAAAGACTGAGTATATCCTATAAGATCTGATTAAGAATAGACAGTAAACAGACTGCTTGTAGTTTAAATTCATTTCTAAAATAAACAGGTGGATGAAACTGAGATCTCTCTGAAAGAAAATTGTCCTTTCACTATAGCTGCTTTTATGACATCTAAAAACGAAAAAAAATTCAAGGATTCAGTCTAAAGAAAGAAGATATCCAATGAAGATAAAAATGAACATAATAAAGCCTTTCCTTCTTCCTATATCAAGTTGTTTGACTGAAAATGTACTAAAGTAGGCATTTTTAGATTACCATGCGACGACTCGGATCCGATTTTTATATTGTACCATAAAATCTGGCTTGACTGTATGCCTTTATATGCACTACGGTCATAAATAGACATCGTGCAGATCTGTATTCATTTTAAGCAAGTTTCTAATTTAAGTTTGAATGTTAAATGTTTGAATATTTTACCTTATTGAACATTTTAACCTCGTCTTGATTCAAGTGTCTAACTGGTTTAAAATTAGTACACCTGGGAATAGAACTGTAGGAAATATTCTGAATAACCTACTATACTACTTTTATTTCACTGCTAACTCGACCAGCTTAATGGGATATTGCCTCCAATTTGAAGATTCTTTTTAATGGCATTGCTAATAAATTACAGGATTTTGGATCAATTTTATATCAGATAGTGCTTCAATTACCGTCGTAGTAACATAAAAAAAACCTTGTAGATGTCGGCTATATGAAAACACTTCAAGCATTTTTGAGTGTGGAAACAATAAAATCACAAATATCAGGTTAAGCCTTGCCCATGACGATATTTCATTTCAGCTCTTGGTACGACTGGTACGACTGACAACCAAAATAATGAAAACGACAAATTAATGTAAAAAGCTACTAACAATTTATACACAAAAAGTCTGTATTAATTTTTTTAGTTTTCGACGGTTTTAAGTTGTAAAAATATGACGGGCTCAGGGATGTCGATATTTAGCATTAAAAAAATAGTGTTTTTGTCAGAAACAGTAAATACACACATCAAAAGTGTCTAGGGATCAAGCATTTTTATGCGGATTTCTTGAGATTGAGATGTGGCTTTGGCCCTGGCCTGCTCAGTCGCCAGACTTGAACCCGATTGAGCATGCATGGGATATGCTACAGAGAAGAGCTCTGCCGAATATGGAGGGTATCCAGTCGCAAGAAGACCTTTTTTTGTTGTTGCAACGAACATGGGCGGCCATTCCACAGCGTGATTTGGATGAACTCATTTTGAGTATGCCAAACCGATGTTCTTGTGTTAGTGTTCGCGGTAGAAACACGGATTATTAATTGTTTAAGTTACCTAATAAAATTTTAAAGAAAACTGTTATTTCAGTCTTTTTTTCGAACTTTAATGTTAGTGGTTCAAATGTCAAAAATCCTTTTATTAGGAAAATGGCAAATTTCTTCATTAATGCAAAGGTGACTTGGTTTATCGTTACTGTGACAAACGAAAACACTTTATTTGATGAATCCTTAAAGAAAATTTCAATTAATATCAATCAGGAGAAAAGTTATTTCAAAAATATATGTTGATCCGTAGACACATATGTTGATCCCTAGACACTTTTGATGTGTGTATCTTCAAAAAATAGCATTTTTGATGCATTGGGTCGGCAACAGATTATTTACATAATAGAACTAGAATAACTGCACGTTTAGCCTAGTGGTTTAACGGTCACCACGCCGTTTCCTACTTTGCCAAGTGTCGTGGGTTCAAATCCCACGTAGGACAACACTTTGTGTGATTCACAAATTGTTGTTCTGAGTCTGGGTGTTCTTTGTGTCCGTTTCATGTATGTTTGTAAAGTCCCCCGTGACACAGGATTTATTCCTAGTGCGGGAGTTTTCTTTTAAAAAAAAAAAAAAAAAATATATTTCAATATGGGATTACTCATACACTTACACAAGAATTTCACATGAAAATGTAAACTAATAGCTGCGTATTGTCTCAAACAGTATTTTTGGCGTATTTTGATCAAGAATATTTTTAGCCAGCTTTATAGGTAATACTTTGTTTAATTCAGTTATATTATGTTAATAATGATAGAAATTGCAGATAAACTGTTGAAATTACTCTGATAGGTGAACAAAGAAAAAAATACTTTTCTGAAAATCAACTATTGAAAAATACAAATTTACAGAACATATGCCTTTAAGTAGAGATATATTAAAAACTTCATAGAAAGTATAGTCATTAATTGAAAGAAAGCTCTGGTCAGTGAAAATGTGTGGAAAAATTAGATATTACACGTTTGTGTGCGATTTTGTTATAAAACACTATCCAACATCATTTATTTCACTAGCTAATGCTCTCAATAATATTATTCCAGTTTAGGTGCAGTTCTCTTCATAAACTGTATACAGTGATCCTAAATATTTCAGCTAAGCACCAGGTGAAACTGTTTTAAGTAATTTCCGATAACCGAAGTCTAAGTAACTCGCTTACAGTTAACATAGACGAGCTACTTTGTATGGATGATACGATCAAGTTTCAGTTTTCAAATTAATTGAGATTGGAGCTTTGAGCTGCAGGCAGTAATTTTCGGACAATGTTCGGCGAAATTTATCGGCACGTTTTGGATTAGTGTTATTGGCTAACTATTATTTATCTGAATAAACTACAATCACGTTAATGGGGTGCTTACTTGGCCTCACTGTGCACGTTCCTTCAGTGCCAAGATAGGGTACGTAAGCCACACCAGAGCACACGCCCGAAGCTTAGATGCTCAGACTTAATCAGTCACCATAGCCGAAATCGGCAAGGTATGTATATATATTTATCTGAATATCTCACCGATTCTGTACATGATCAGTTAGTTATGAATAAATAAATATTTCGAACATCTGATATACAAAGCCATCTAAATTCAAACCAAGCAGAGCTCACTTATGTCAGTCAGTCAGTCAGTCTGTCAGTCTGTCAGAGTCTGTCAGTCAGTCAGTCACCTTACTCTTTTATATATACAGATTTTCCATTCATTTTTGATTACATACATTAACCATTTTATTGGTTATGTACTACAAAACAACATTTCAAGGGGACAGTGATATATGTTCATTTTAAACTGATAAAGTGCATGGTTACCAAAAATGCATCGCCCATAAAAATATCTAGTTCTCACTGGCTCGAGTGGGAGGATTCTATTTTTGTGTGACGTCTCTGCGATGTGGGATAAACCACAAGCGATTGGTGAATTTAACAATATAAACAGAACATAATTTCAAACAATTTAATATGCATATGCTAGAAAATGTTACAACATAATGAGATAAAAATTACATTTAGTAATGAGCATTGTTTTAGCAAATAATCTATATATCCATAAAAATAAATGAAATTGGAGTGTTTATTTGTAATATTAAAATAACCGCCTTTTACTAGATGCATATGTATGTATACACGGTACATACACCAAAAAATTTTTTTTTACAATTATTGTCTGTCTATCTGTCTTTTTGTTCCGGCTAATCTCTGGAACGGCCGGACCGATTCTGATTTGCTTTCCATCAGGCAGAGTAGTCATTTGGCAGGACCAAACACAAAAAAATAACTTAAGGAGTTTCTTGCCGGTTCTTCTCCATAGGAATTACATTTTGGAACCAAACAAATAGAGTTATTTAAGTAACTTTTCGAAAGTTCTGTTCGAAGTTTCTGAAAAGTTACCTAAGCCTACTTATAATAAAATATTTTTATTGATTTCGATTTTTAATTTTATTAACTTTATACTTGCGTCGTTCAAAAACTATCACTTTAATTTATAGATCTAAAGAGAGATGCGGTTACGTTGCTTTCAGACAATACGTAAGCGCCATACGACACTCTAGTGCGCCACTGACTTTACAAAATAAGCTCTGACGTCATATCGTTTAAAAGAAGACAGTTATTTATTTCATTTTCATCTTGTTCCCGACGAAAATATGTGGAAAACCAAATAGCTACATTTCATGTTAGCTAAGACAATTTCCGAACTTTACGTTTGTATTGTTGTAGTGTGTGGTAGGTGTAGTGTTGTATTAAGTGAACTAAGGTTGTAAATACAAAAAAGTAAATACAAGAATTTTTTTAAAATTAATTTTGCACTGCAAGGTTGGCCTAGTGATTAAATTTTAGTGGTCGCCCGGACGCTTTCTACTGCACCAAGTGTGTTGGTTGTGGGTTCAAATCCCACATGGGACAACACTTTGTGTGATCCGCAAATTGTTGTTCTGAGTCTGAGTGCTCTTTGTGTCCGTTTCGTGCATGTTCGTAAAGTCCCCGCGACACGGAATGTATATTCCTCTATCTAGTTTAGTCTATAGTGAATTATTGTTTATCGCCATTAGAGAAAATCTCGTTATTTTTTTTATTCAGCATGGGACATCCGTTAAGGTCACCCTTAAGTCTTTTAGCAAAGAGGGTATCTTAAAGTCGCATTCGTGATTATTTAGTTGTATAATCACTTGTATATACACATTGTAGGAGAAATGACTGCTTGAAACATCAGAAAAAATATTTTTTGTGCAGTTGTGTATGATGTTGGTATATTTTTTTATTCCCTTATACCGTCTGAGAGTGATACCACAGCCTTACAGAAAACCGGTGTGTAATAGCACTTGCGCTGTGTTTCACCGAGTGAGTGAGGATACCGGAGGCTCATACCCCGTTAGTCCTGCGCAGAATCTCGGATCGGGTTATAAGGGTGAGGGTGAGATAGTGCATGTGTTTGCACATACCTACACTTGTTTTTTTTTTTTTTTTAGAGATCTATTGACCTCGCTGCTTTTCCCCGTCCAAAAATTCGACAGGACCTTGTCATTCTAGGTTTTGTTATTTTCTGTCTATGTGTCTATCTCTCGCACCAAGTGCCTCTCGTCCACCACATGGATTTACTAGATTTTTTAAAAGTTCTTATATAATTTACATATCTAATTGTTTTCTTCTCTTATGTTTTATTTTATATTCTTATATTATACTTTTACTTTGCCGTTATATCCGGTTCCTTTATTGTAATACATTTATTCTCTATCTCTTATATTTGTGTTCCCTTATTTTCTCTAACAGTGTGTTTTAAAAATTTATTTTGTAGTTACCAATATTAATTTATCTATGGTGTCTCTTTCTTACAATTCTGTTTACAGATAATGTCTTTGTGGCTTTGTGTATTTATACTTTCTGGCTTTTCTGTTGATTCTTTCCGGTGTTGCAATTTTTCCAGTCTATTTTCCGACATGCGAGCCCGTAACATTCATGACCTGTGTGTTTTATTTGTGTACGTGTCCAGTGTGTATGTGCGTTTTAACTTTTTCCTAATTCTTATAAATTTTGCTCCTATCTTTGTCAACAATGTATATATATACTAAAATATGTATAATTATTGACACTTCGCTGTGTATTGTTTCTGAACTGATTATTTTTGTTTGCGTGTGTGTCTAATGTTTGTGTGCGTGTTTAGATATATCCATATATATTTAATATATACTTCATTAAATCAGTGTATGTATGTATGTGTGTGTTTCTGTATAATGTGTGTGTGTTTTGCTGAGTGTGTAAGTCATAAATATGACGTGCTCTGTCGTGCCAGGTAGTCCCACTTCATTCGGGTTGGGCATTCGGCGCTAAAGGCGTTATGGCCGACGTTCCGCAGCCCAGAGTGTGTGCAGTTGCAGCACCGCGGCTCGGCTCCCGCACCATAGTCGGGACACCTCTCGCGCAAGTGCGGGCCTCCGCAGTGGCTGCACTTGTCCACACTCTCGGTGCAGAACTTGCGGCCGTGGCCGAATGCCAAGCACTTCGTGCATTGGATGAGCGGAGACTGGTCCTCCACTCTGACCCTTAGGTCCAGGTCCAGGTAGAGGATTCCGGTCTCCGTCATCCTTAGCCATACTCGTGGCCTCACCTGCAGGACTACGTGCGACGTCTTGGGGTTCTTTGTCCTTTTCTTAAACTTAACACAAAGCTCTGTCTCTTCCTGTGGTAGGCCCATGAAAAATTCGGCGTTCTGGGTGTAAATGGCCCTCACCATCTCGTCGTCGTCGTCACTGTCCACAAAGACGTCCTTGAGGACGACGAGTGGATTCTTATTTTTCATGGGCGCTACCACTAGCCCATCATCACGGCTCTGGATCCTCTCCGTCACCCTGTCCCATTCCACTTCCGTGTCACAGCCCAGGATGACGGTGCTGCCTTTGGCCTTTCTGGCCTTGCTGGCCTTTAGACCAGTGCTCCTGGCGTCGACCGCCTTCTTCACCCTGGCGAGTACCTCATCGGCAGTCTCCTGGCTGTCCGTTGAGGTCACCGCCACCGAGTGAAGCGCCGGTCGGCGCCCGGGTCTGGTCGTAGTTACACTGGCATATGTCTTTGGGGGGGTCGGGTCCGGGACGCTCTCGGGTCTCAGTCCCTTTATGGCTGCGCCGATGTGCGTCTGGGTCTCGATGACGACATCCCTTGCGACAGTCCCAATCAGGTCTTCGACCTGGGACTGCGCGCACATCACCATAATCTCGGTCGCCTGGTCGATGTCGACCTAGGTCTCCTCGATTTTTTCGCTGACCTTCTCCACGACCCCCTCGGCAGCCTTCTCCATAGCCTGCGTGGTCTCCTCTGCCTTTTTATAAACATAGTCAATGACGTCGGCGCCCCGCTCGTCATTGGCTGTGTTGAGACTCTCCATACCTTCTTTGAGTTCAGTCTCCATCTGGCCAAGTTTCGCGGTAATGTTTTCCTCCATCACCCTCAATCTCTCCAGTAGCACCTCTTCCCTACCAGAGGATGCCGCTACTGCGTCTGTAGCAGCCACAGGCGCCGCCGCCTCCAGTCTCTTCATCCGCCCGCTCAGCTCAAAGAGCACGCGGATGCACCTGTCGGACTGGGACTCCAGGAAGACCTTTATATCCCGTCGCATTTGAGGATATTGCGAGACTTTTGCGGGGATATCTTCGAAGGTCTTCATGACCTCCTGGAGTAACTGGTCACTCGACTGGCTAGCATAGTTGGTCTGCTGCCTCTTATAAGGTCCATGTTGTCGAGTGACCGTCGTTTGGTTTCTGGCCTTCTTATGAATGTTTTGGCGGCGTCCTGCACTATCGAGGGTGACGTGGTGATGCCGGGAGCGGCTTGTGTCTTGGCTGCGCCAGATGTGGGTGGAGTCTGGAACATGTTGCAGGTATGTGTGTGTATGTGAAGAATGTGGTGTAGTGTGTAGTGCGAGTGGACGGGGAAAGTTGTCCAATGTGTATGTGTGTGTCCGTCTGACCCTGTATAGGGGGGTGAGTGTCAGTGTAATATAACTATGATCTAATTAAAAGTATTTGTAGAACGCAGTTCTACCTTGTTAAAAACAATACAATATTTAAAATTTCTGCTCTATATGAGCCGTTAAAATTTATTTAAAAACCTTACCTACACTTGTTGGTTGTTGGGTGTTGTGGCCAAAATTGGCTAGGAGTACATTACAACTACATGAAGCAATACTATGTGCTATGTGAGTGTGGGGGAACGGGTTCTATGTCCCTCCAATACAAAGAGAGGATCCTCCAACCAGGCGAGATGATCATGCCTGGCGGGCCAACTGCCCAACGGTTGATGTTGGGATGTTGTATAATATGTTAACTGGCGCGAGAACTTTCACTGCGCGATTCAGGATTGGTAGTTTCTTAGTTTCCTTCGTTACTCCGTAGTTCGACGTATCTTCGGTAGATGGCGCTGTAGTATGTTATGTTGTTGTTGCGCCGTATGTGGAGGCAGCCACATGAGTATAAATAGAACAGGCAATTTCTGAATAATACTTCTTAAAATTTATATAATAAAACTATCCCAAAATACTATTAGAGACAATAATGTAATACTACTACACCTACGTTTCTCAAGAATAACAAGCGTAGTAGCTCTGTATCTGTAAATTGGACTGTCCAAATAATAGTTTAGTGTGATATGAAATTTTGTACAACAACAATTACGTCTCCAGTCTCTAAGATAAACGGTCGCACATTACGTACTATCACGTCGCTATCAACTATACCGTAACGATTACATTTCATAGTCCTCATATACCCATGGTTAGTCACACGTGCGCGACCTAATTATTATTTAACCATCGTCAGATGTCTTTAATGGCAGACGAGTAAGGCATGACCGCCATTATTGTGAGCGCCACGCGTTTGGTAGACCTGGGATTTAATTGTTCTCGTATATGAATAATTGTGTTTAAAGTAATTACACGGAAGCTTTAAAATTCTTTAAAAGTATTTGCTATTGAGCACGTGTAAGATAATGGAAGCTTTAAATGTTCTTTCTGTGATACAATGTGACTGCCTCTGTGATGCAGTGGTAGCGTATGCGACTGCTGTGCTGAGATCCCGGGCTCATATCCCGGGTCGGACTAAATAATGGTATGATGTGCATATATTTCTTTTGGAGTCTGAATATTTTCTATATATAATAGCACAAGTTCTGCTTAGTTTGAAATGAGATAACGTTGTATGTCAGATGTTTGAAATAATATTATTAATAAATTACAACTTTTCAAATTAGAAGTGTGTATTATACCTATGTTACTAATATTTACAATACCAAGAATGTAAATGCAAATATTAACTGTAATTATAATAAGGAAGACTTATGTAAAATAAAGCTACATTACATTTTCCTCTGAACTTGAAGCTTATCGAAATATGAAATTAAATGTTGAACTTGAAACTTCTAAGTTAATATAACGTCTGGTTGTCTTAGAATGTTTATATTCAATGAACTTATGAATTTTATAACTTTGAAAAAATATTTTAGTACGCTTCACAAATGCTTCATAATTTAACATCTACGTAACATGTGGGCCGGTTTCAATGGCAGGTCGTCTACCCCATCTGCTCACCTACCCTCCCCCTCCTGTCTACCAAACTACGCCAGACACAGACAAAAGCACTGCAAAAATAACGAAAACTTGGCACAAACCCTAAACCAATCTATCTAGCTAGCGTGGTACAGTAAGTCGAAATCACCATTCTATAAAATGCCTATTTCCAGTCACTACTGTCCACTGCCTATGATAGCTTGTAAATTATGATTGATAATGATGTCCAGCCTAATTTGGGGTCAGATATATTATCTTTTTAACCGACTTCAAAAAAAGGAGGAGGTTCTCAATTCAACTGTTTTTTTTTTATGTTTGGTACCTCATAACTTAAGACTGGGTGAACCGATTTTGATATTTTTTTTTTATTTGAAACCTGGTGCTTCCTGAATGGTCCCATTTAAATTTGGTCCAGATTGAAGTCGTTTTTTTTTTGTTAAAATTTGTAGGTAATTATTATTTCGTAAAATATCTGGTTCAAAATCCGAATTCGTGGTCACAGTACCATTTACCGGTCCAGCATTTCGCATGCTTAAATAGTAATGTTATGATTATATCCGTACATATTGTGGGGTTTCCATGTTTTGTGTAAATTACTTAGGCGGACCCGACCGATATGATCTCGGATGTGACCATGCCAACTAGAATATGTGGATGAATTAAAACTAAGCGGACCTTAATTTTGGTATAGCCTAATGTCATAAGCGGAAGGGTATTAGGTACACCAGGCATTTAGTACTTAGGCGAGTCATCCGTGCGGTAATAAACTTTGTCACATGCAACAAGAGATATTGACGAACCCATTGCGGATTTCATTCCTTTTGCTTTGGTATCTTCATTATTGTCATCAATCTGTTCCATTTATATAGATTTAGCCGTGGGAGAGCCACGCTTAGCCGTGGGAGAGCCACGCTTCGGCATGAATGGGCCGGCTCGACCGGAGTGGTACCACGGCCTCACAGAAAACCGGTGTGAAATAGTGCTTGCGCTGTGTTTCACCGAGTGAGTGAAGATACCGGAGGCCCATACCCCAACGCCTTCCCCTATCTAGCCCCTAGCTAGTAGGGAAAAAAACTTTTGAGCAAAGGGCCGTAATAACGTACCACGTTAATAGTTAATATTGATATAATTTAACAGACACATTGTCCTACAGATTGCGTGGTACGTTATCCCGGTCCTACGCTCAAAAGTTTTTTTCCCTGATATCCCTGTTAGTTCCCACAATCAATTTTTTTTTAAGGTGGAAGGTGTGCCCTCATCAAAATGAAGTCACTCACGAAAAATTGACTTGATAGTAATAACTTGTAAAATTTTGGAATCCCGGACTATACATTTTTAACTTCAAAATGGATTTTTTGTATGAAAAAAAAGTATTTCAAATTATGTATATACGAGTATATGTTAATTATCAGAAGGGTAAACACAATAAAGACTTTGTCTTATTTCAGATTAGACTGCCATATGGTGGCTTATGCACCTGCTGCTGGTCTTGAATTTATTTGCAGGTCGAACCAAATGCTTGTATGATGTACAAATATCTGTTTCGGAGTTGGATATTTTCGATGTAAAATACACACATCAAAAGTGTCTAGGGATCAACATATGTGTCTACGGATCAACATATATTTTTGCAATAACTTTTCTCCTGATTGATATTAATTAAAATTTTCTTTAAGGATTCATCAAATAAAGTGTTTTCGTTTGTCACAGTAACGATAAACCAAGTCACCTTTGCATTAATAAAGAAATTTGCCATTTTCCTAATAAAGGGATTTTTGACATTTGAACCACTAACATTAAAGTTCGAAAAAAAGACTGAAATAACAGTTTTCTTTAAAATTTTATTAGGTAACTTAAACAATTAATAATCCGTGTTTCTACCGCGAACACTAACAACACAAGAATCGGTTTGGCATACTCAAAATGAGTTCATCCAAATCACGCTGTGGAATGGCCGCCCATGTTCGTTGCAACAACAAAAAAAGGTCTTCTTGCAACTGGATACCCTCCATATTCGGCAGAGCTCTTCTCTGTAGCATATCCCATGCATGCTCAATCGGGTTCAAGTCTGGCGACTGAGCAGGCCAGGGCCAAAGCCACATCTCAATCTCAAGAAATCCGCATAAAAATGCTTGATCCCTAGACACTTTTGATGTGTGTATGTATGTCATCGTCATGTCGTCTTCCTAGCCCAAAAAAAAATATTATTCCCAAGATTAATTGGGGTCGGCTACCAGTTCAATAAATTTTACCAGAATATCAGTTTTTCCACGAAGCGACTGGCATCGGACCTCCGCAACCCTGAGGGTGAACTGAATTCGAAGGTTGAACTATTTTTCAGTATATTTGAGGGCGTCAGTGCCCAATAACGATTGTCATAGATGTTCATGGCAACCGGGATCGACGGCTTAACGTGCTCTCCGAGGCACGAGCGGGAAACACCGCCATCTTCCATACTTCGGGCTGTTATTAAGAATTTCTTGTAAGAAAAACCAATAGTAATCCGAACCGGGAATCGAACCTGAGACCTCTTGATCGGCAGTCACTCACACTAACCGCTAGAATAACGAGGCAGTTTGTGTATGTAAAATATGTATGTATTTTCAAAAAAGCACAAAGGTATTCAATCAGTCAATTTAACTCTCATAGTATAAGCCCTGCTTAGCCTAAAGCTAGATAGATGTGTGACAAATATCCGGAATATGTTAATTTTATCAAATTTAAGATTTTCACACCATATTCAAATTTAAGACTCTGTTCCATTCATATTACTCACAAATGAATATTAAAGATCATGGCTAAGCGAAAACTTATCTTGAAATGGCGATTGTGAAGCTTCAAAAGTACATTTCATTTTATTTTCATACACCACAGTTGGTAGTGACGCACACTGCCAATGTTACCAACTTGGTGAAACAAAGAGTTGGTGAAAAAAATGTGTGGCGGAGCGAAACGTAAAACTCACCCTAGTGGTCAGTGTATGACGTTGAGGGTAACGCAGATGCGGCCATAGGTAAAACATAATATTTCTTTTATAGCGAGAATAGGAAAAACTTCTTATACTGAAGTGTTAAGTGTTGAGACTTATTTACTACTAGCTGAGTCCCGCGGTGTTACCAGCGGTTATTGTCGTACTGCGGTTGACGCCGCGGGACGTAGTTAGTCTTATAAAGTAGCCTAAGCTACTCCTTATATCATCAGCAACCTATCAGTGAAAGTCTCGTCAAAATTGGTCCAGCCGTTCCAGAGATTAGCAGAAACAGACATACAGATAGACCGACAGACAGACAAAAATATAAAAAATACATTTTTGGTATATGTACCGTGTATACATACATATGCATTTAGTTAAAAGTGGTTATTTTAATATTACAAACAGACACTCCAATTTTATTTATTTGTATGGCGTATAGATGATCTGCCAAAAATTAAGACTTATTCCGTAGGGATTCAGATATTTTAGCACCCTTAAAAATAGGTCTTATATAGAGCAATAAAATATAAGGATTTTTTAAGTACAAATATGCGCTTTGAAGGTTCTACCAATGTTTAACTAATTACAATTCATAAATTTTTATCATGGTCATGTAGGTATAAAAGTAGGAGTTTTCAAACACATATCACTTCCCCTACTTAATCTTTGTCAACAAAACGTCGAGCTTATGCATGGTTGTAAAATTTAACGGTTCACAATAAAGTACTGGAACTAAGTCCGAGCGCACACTGTGCAGCAATAACTTGACGCGCATGTGCGCTCCCCCTTACAATAAGGATATGACCAGCTATAGGATTTTAGTGGTCCGTTTTATTCTTGTTTCGGTGCAGTTTCTTTTCATTGGCACTTGTGTGTGGGGTTTAAATGCTGATCAAACAATGTAAGTAATGGACATTGTAACATTATATTTGCACCTTAGACCTTGTTCAGGAAGATAATAATAATAATAATTAATTTCGTTTGGTCGGTGCCTGTCACTCACACAGATGGTGATTGGATGCGGGATGTCAGACGCTCATGTGAGTCTATAACATCTATGGAACCAGTTGTCATTGATGAAGATGATGTAAGTTGTGCAGTCCGTTCATTGCCGAATTGGAAATCACCTGGTCCAGACGGTCTGCACAACTTTTGGCTTAAATGGTTCCGAAGCTCGCATGCGTGTCTGGCATCTCAATTCCAGGCAGCATTGGACTCGGGGTCATTACCACAATTTTTAACCACTGGTATAACCCACTTACTCTATAAATCTGGTAGTGCCATGGATCCCAAAAATTTTAGACCCATTACATGTTTACCAACCATGTATAAACTTCTGACATCTATTCTGAGAGTAAAAATTTCTACACATATTAATAATAATTTGATAATTTCCGTTTCTCAGAATGGATGTAGAAGTGGATCCCGTGGCACTAAAGAGCTCCTTATCATAGACATGACCATTAGCCAACAAGTACGTCGTAATCGTAAGAGTCTGGCGACATGTTGGATAGATTACAAGAAGGCCTATGACTCGGTTCCACATACATGGCTTTTGAAGGTGCTGGAGTTGTATAAAATTGATACAACTCTGTGCACTTTCTTAAAGTCGTGTATGGGGCAGTGGAGAACAGTACTTCGCTATCCTGGATGTCGGCAGACTGCGGTAAACGACGTACTTATAAATATTGAGCGGGGCATCTTTCAAGGTGACAGTCTGAGTCCCTTGTGGTTTTGCCTGGCTTTGAATCCTCTAAGTACTCTATTGGAGGGTTCAGGGTTAGGCTATAGGTTGCAGAAAGATGATCGAGTTATATCTCACCTTTTTTATATGGATGATTTGAAACTATTTGCCCCCACTAAATTACAATTGACAGCGTTACTAAGGGTTACGGAAAACTTCAGTAATTCTATCAAAATGGAGTTTGGTGTGGATAAGTGTGCAGTCATGTATGTAAAGAAAGGTGTGATTGCGGAATCTGAAGGTATAGAGCTTTCAGATTCCACAAGACTCAGATCTCTGTCTGCAGCCGAAACCTACAAGTATCTAGGTTTTTCACAGTCCTTAGGAATACCAGAATCTGACATGAAACAGTCGTTGCGGGAACGCTTCTTTGGCCGCCTGAAAAAAGTACTTAAAAGTCTTTTATCAGGCGGTAACAAGGTGCGAGCCTACAATGGTTGGGTCATGCCGGTTCTGATGTATTCCTTTGGTATACTTAGATGGACTCAGACCGAATTAGATGCCCTAGACAGGAGAGTCCGTACATTGCTGACTGCATTCCGAATGCATCACCCACGTTCATCGGTTATGAGGTTGTATATCCCGCGAAAGTACGGGGGTCGTGGTCTATTAAATATCAAGACCCTACACAATCGCGAGGTATACAATCTTAGAGAATATTTTCTTCATACTGATGTGGGAATGCATCGCAGTGTAGTTGCAGTGGATACCAGACTCACTCCGCTCGCTTTGGCTAAAGAGAATTGGCGCAAACCTGTAGTACTTGGTACTGATGATCGCAGGGAGGTATGGAAGGGCAAAGAACTTCATGGTCGATTTTATCGGGCCTTAAATGGGCCTGATATAGATTTTAAAGCATCTACGTCCTGGCTACAGTATGGTGATCTGTTCGGAGAAACCGAAGGTTTTGTCTGTGCGATTATGGATGAAGTTATCATGACGAATAACTATCGGAGGTATATCCTGAAGGATGGTACGGTCGACATCTGTCGGGCATGTCACCGTCCTGGAGAATCTATCAGGCATATTATTTCTGGTTGTTCTCGTCTTGCTAACGGCGAGTATTTGCATAGGCACAACCAAGTTGCCAGGATCGTACATCAACAACTTGCCCTGAAATACAAACTTGTGAGTTCAGAGGTGCCATATTACAGGTATGTGCCCGACCCAGTTCTCGAGAATGGTCGTGCTACGTTATATTGGGATCGATCTATTATCACGGACAGGACTATTGTTGCCAATAAGCCTGATATTGTGGTGATAGATCGATTAGAACGCCGCGCAATGATTGTCGATATCGCCGTTCCTCATGACGAGAATCTCGTGAAAGTTGAAAAAGAAAAACAAATAAAATATTTGGATTTATCTCACGAGATTGTCGATATGTGGAATGTGGATTCGGTGATCATTGTTCCGATAGTCGTATCTGCTCACGGATTGATAGCCAAGAGCCTTGACCAACATCTTAAGAGGCTCACGTTGGAGGGCTGGATCAAGGGTCTGATGCAGAAGGCAGTCCTTCTTGACACGGCTCGTATTGTGAGGAGGTTCCTGTCTCTGGAGCCCTAACCACCGGTTTCTTGGTCCCTGTACCCGAAGTCGGTGGTCTACTATTTTTTATATTTTTAAATGTATTTGTTTTTATATGTATATTTAAAAATGTAAATAATATGTATATATAAATGTAATAAAGAGAATAATAATTAATAATAATAATTAATCTTTATTGTTATAGACAGTTTTGAAATACATTGGAACCCTGCTTCCTGTGGTAGGTTACAACCTGTGTTACAGGAGACAGTGTCCTCACCCATTATGTTACATCAACTATACAATAAAAAAATACAGCAAAGAGTGTGTGTGTGGAAGTATGTAATGTGTGTGTGTATGTATGCGTGTGTGATCGTGTTTGAGTGTGTAGGTAAATGTGTGTGTGTATGTATGTGTATGCGATTGTGTGTGAGTGTGTAGGGAAATGTGTATGTGTGTTCATTGTAATAAGGTTTTGTATAATTGTATATAATTGTAATAAGAAGATGCGGAGTGTTTAGCGTATATTTACCATGAGAAATCAAGTAAGTGTGTTTGAGCGTGCTCCTTGATTTCGAGTTAACTTGACACACAACGCATTAGGCAACGCCCCGCGTGTCCATAATCGATACCTTACATGATTATGTATCCTTGTATATATGACGTTCAGTGATATTTTAGATCGCCAAAAATATATATCCGTGAACTAGGAAATAAAATAATTAGACAGAATCTACACAGATTCTATGCTGGCAGATATCAGAAACATTTCAGACGTGTCGTCTCAAATAGCAACGCAGACTCTGTTACATTTTACAAGAATTGATTTTCTATGGGCGAAGAAATCCTACAGCGCACCACGTGACTCAACGTTTCAACGCTCCGTTCATCGCTCAGCCTCTCTCTGAACGGGGCCTTAGCTAGGGATATATATTATATCATTTGCATTTATTATCATACTGGCTTTTTCAGCTATATTTTCTTGTGTCTACATTTAATATTAAATTTAAAAATAACAAAAGTTACTGCGTTATAAAAATTTGAATATATTTTAAGAATACTTACGACTTTTTCATAATTTTCCTTTAATTTTTTTTTAATGTTTAACTTCCAACGACCATCCTAACACACAAATATACATGAAAGGGTTACGTATAGCACTTGTTATTCTAATTAAACAAGAACATGTAATAATATCATAATTTTCATCGATATTAAAGTTTTATTCGGGAAACTCTCCAACTTTGACCAGTGTCCACTGCACGACGAACTCTTCGTAGCACAAAAATGTTTGATCAGGAATTGATCATTAGTTTCAGACCGCTGTGAATTTTATGAATAGTTTAATCTGTATTCACACTCACCATTTAAGTCTATATAGTATAATTTATTAAATTGTTTTTATGTAGGCAACTTTTATATTCGACAAATACATGAAAAATAAAATTTATCAAGTACTTGTACCAACAGCTTTAAAATTTTAACAAAATAAAAACCGACTTCAAGGTTCGACTCGATTTCTCTTGGATGCCATCATAAGATTTTAATGTCCTTATCATGATACCACCGTTGGAATATCTCCTTTCCATTAAAAAAAGAATCTTAAAAATCGGTTCATAAACGACGAAGTAATCCGCGAACACACAAAAAAAACATATATACGGTCAAATTGAGAACCTCCTCCTTTTTTGAAGTCGGTTAAAAAGAGAAACTTCACAGAATTGTATGAAAAGATCAGTTGGTATATATAAGGGCTCTATGTAATAAAAAAACATTTGTGGCAGCGTTTATATATTTTTTTTTTTTTTTTTATATTTGGCCTGCCAAAATGACTCTACTCTGCCTGATGGAAAGCATAAGCAGAATCCACGAGTGGTGGCCACCATACTCATTGCGAATACAACAATGCAGTATGGCGACCCACACTATGGCGGCCTAGTGATGCTTGTGCATCTTTTAGTCTAGTCAACAAGTATGGGACTTGTTGACTAGACTAATTGGGCCTCCGGTCTCGCACTCACCAACGAAACACGACAGCACGAACGCTGTCATTTTACGTTGATTTTCTGTGCGAGGGTAGTACCGCCCCGGTCGAGCCGGCCCGTTCGTGCTGAAATCAGCGTGGCTCTACTACCTACCTACATCCATTTGAACATGAAAACAACAATAAAAATGATATTCATGGCACGAAGCCCGCAAAAGCGGTCACTAAGGTAGTTCCACACTTCAGAGCAATTATCGTTTTCTTAATGATCCTAAAATGAGAAAAAATCTATTAGTATTTTTTTTTTTTTATGGAATAGCCTAGCAAACGAGCAGACGTATCACCTGATGGTAAGCGATTAGCGCCGCCCATGGACACGCGTAACACCAGAGGCGTCATAAGTGCGTTACCGGCCTTTGGAGGATGGGGGGCAGATAGGGGGAGGGGTTGGGGTATGGGCCGCCGGTATCCTCACTCACCCGGTGAAACACAGCGCAAGCACTATTTCACACCGGTTTTCTGTGAGGCCGTGGTATCACTCCGGTCGAGCCGGCCCATTCATGCCGAAGCGTGGCTCTCCCACGTCTCTAATATATAACTCGGATTTAGAAAATAAAATATTGATATCGAAATGTCTGACAAAAAAGACTGAAATGAATTTTAATATTTTCATAGAAAATTGTCTCATTAATAAGTTTAGGTTATTTTACTTTGAAAAATATTTACCACAAAAAACAACGATACTGTTCATAAGAACCGGAAATTACACTGAAAATACAGCTTCTGGAAGGAAATAACAAATTTAACCCAATTTAATAAATAAAATATAGTATTCAAATGTTGCATAGCGACATATCTCCAATCTGCTTTACATCTAATACTTTTAAACGAGCCATTCTTCTAGGTATGCATATTTATAGTATACAAGGGGGGGGGGGATTCCCTTGGTTACTATAAATATGTTTACGGGGGCGATAAATCGATCTAGCTAGGATTAATTTTTAGAAAAATTACTGAAAAAAAATACCGAGTTAAGCGGTCATCCAGGTACTGTTACTTATACTGCAACGCAGGCCGTGGCGACGGTCTCTAAGTTAATATCTAGCCTTACTCTTTGCATTTGAGGTCCTACATTAAAAAAAACACTGTTATTTTAGAAATAGTTAAAACAATATCAAAAAATACTTCGTTTAAAAAAAACCGACTTCAAAAACTAAAAAGTATAATATAACTCAATTTGTATGTGCTACCTATTCATAGGTTTGAAATCGTTGCCAAGCCAAATGTAATAGTAGGTACCACACCACATACATAAAAAAAACCGATGAAATCGAGAACCACTTCCTTTTGGAAGTCGGTTAAAAAGTAAAACACGATTCTGTAGCTGTCTTAAGAATGTATTCATTGCACGAAGGGAACAAATCCGCAGCGACGACCATTAATAAATATTCAAGCTGGGTTGGAGGAAATCTTGTACTGATTTGGTGATTCAAAGATAATTGGGTGTTAGATGAATGGCCTGGATTAGTTGGTAATATATTTTTTCGTAGTAATTATTGTGGGAAAAAAGTTGGTACACTATTCTAATTTAACTATTATAAATGAAAATGTGAGATAATAACTAGGCCGCGGTGTCACCCGCGGTATAACAGCAATCGAGGGTAACGTCGCGGGGCCAAGGTTGTCTAAAAAGCAACCTCTTTACTCCTTATAACATCAGCTATCCGTTCCAGAGGTTACCCAGAACAAACAGACAGCTTCCTTGATAGTAGTACCAAATTTACTGTCAGATACACTTATTGAAAAGTTGTTAATTTAAAATTATAAACAGACACTTCAATTATTTATTGATTTGTGTAGATTTTCATGACTCTATAGTATCTATATATATAAAAATGATTCTCCAAAATATATGTACGCGCATAACTTCCAATCGACTGGACCAAATTATATAATTATTTTTTCTATGTGTTTGTTATTATTAGGACAAGGTTCGTGTACAAGATAAATGAAAAGATAACGGGAAGTCTTTTTTTTGTCCGCGACGAGAAGCTGAGACAGATATGTAAATATCTGCATGGCGGTACGAAGTTCGCCGGGTCAGCTAGTTTTCTAGTAGGAGATTCGGAAAAGTTATGTTCCCATTTTATAGTATAGTAGGCATACGACCAGAGCACGTGATGGTTAGTGATAACTTGTTGTTCTTCATATATCTATACAAATAAATAAAATGGAAGTCTGTTTTGCAAATTCAAATTAACAGTTTTCACTAAATGCATATGAAAGCAAAAGGCTTCTCTGGAACGACTAAACTGATTTTGAAGAAACTTTTACTAGGACATAGCTAATGATATAAGAGGTAATATAGGGTACTTTTGTTTTACACTAACTGCGCTTCCGCGGTGTTATTTGTGGCTGTTGATTTAAGGGTACAATAACAACCGCGGTAAGCAGCTAGTTAAGTCATTGGAAATTCGACATTGTGTTACTATGTATGTCAATTTTAGCATTTCGTTCCATCAAATTTCTTCCAAATTCTCTCATCCATCAACTAGAGTATGAAGTTATATATTTTATCGCTTAAACAGCAACCAATACATCTCACATCTCCCAGTGTAAGCACGTTCAAAGGCTGAACGCAAAATTGGATTTTTTTCATCTAACTTGTGAATTATAGACCTTATTACCTAAGAGGGAAGGGGAAGGTCCTATTACCTAGGGGTAAAGGGGGATGAGGGTGTCGATTGTCTATTTCAGTTTCATTTCCCGTGTGCTGATTGCGTGAGGGATGGTGCGCTTATGAAATAATTGGGGTGAGGAATTGATTTGAGTGGTCATTAGTAGATATTGTAATATATTTGTTATTATTTCTTATTATCAAGTATTCTGAAGTGTCAGAACTAAAGGAACATGCTTTTCATACAGTATTAGCTCTGAGTGTGAATTTAACCTACAACCTACGGATAAGCAGTCATAATTATTAACCACTTGACCTATGTATGTATGTATCATGGTCGAAGAAAACAAGACCCCGCATTCCGAGAGCACCTCGGAGTGACGTCACTACCCACACGAAAAGATGGAAACATTTTCAGTCACCATTCTATTAAAAAAATGTAAAATGCATTTAAATTGTTGTTTTGTCTATATAACCAAACAAAATATTTGAATTTAAATATATGATAACGATAACGTAAAACTTTATTGTTCTATCGAATTTTCAAAGGTAATAATGGTAGTTGGGGAGTTTCAGAACCAGCGATAGCGGTAATGACGTAAGGCCGTGTCACCCACGTGATCACTGTGTCTCGGAATGCTTTACCTGACGAAGTTTATTGTTATAGCATCCTATGTATACATATATAAGTTAACTGGTTAATATTTATGTATTATATTCACGTTTATTACCTATAAAATTTCTTAATGGCACATATTTGATGCTTTGATGATCATTTTTTTATGTATGGCCCTGCCAAAATGACTCTACTCTGCCTGATGGAAAGCATAAGCAGAATCCAAGAGTGGTGGTCACCACACTCATGGCGAATGCAGACAATAGAACCAATGCAGCATGGTGACCCACACCATGGTATCCCACACCATCGACTGCCTCGTTGGTCTCGCGGTTGGCGTGTGCGACTGCTGATCATGAGGTCTCGGGTTTGATTCCCGGGTCGGACCAAATGTTTGTATGATCTACAAATATTTGTTTCGGAGTTTGGGTGTTTTCTATGTATAATATGTATGTATTTACAAAAAAAAAAGTATATATGTATTTGTATCAGTTGTCTAGTAACCCATAACACAAGCTCTGCTTAGCTTGGGACTAGATGGCGTTGTGTGATAGATGTCTGAAATATTTATTATTTATTTATTTATGGCAGCCTAGTGATGCTACTGCATCATTGGGCCTCCGGTCTCGCACTCACCAACGAAACAAGACAGCAAGAACGCTGTCATTTTACGTTGGTCTTTTGTGCGAGGGTTGTACCGCCCCGGTCGAGCCGGCCCGTTCGTGCTGAAATCAGCGTGGCTCTACTACCTAGGAAGCTGTCTTAAACGAACGAAGTAATCTTAAACGAATGTGTTTTTTTTATACGAGCCTACCAAAGTAACTTTACTCTGCGTTATGAAAACTAGGAGCAGAATCCAAAAGAAGTGGTCACCATACTCATTGTGACCCACACAATGGCGGCCTATTAAGATGCTTCTTGCTTACTTAACATTAAAATTGTCATGCTGCCATATCAGTGAATTTCCAGCACACTGTATTCTTGACTGCCAAATACCAGGGGAGTATACTTTCAAAGCCACAGTCAAAGTTCCACGACATTAGCAACTTGCACGGAAATAAAGTATCCCCAAATTTGGGGGGTGGAAGTTTGTATGAGACTTTCACAAATGTTAGTGCTAGAGATTTTATTTTCGGACTTTTTCGAAAGAAGAAAGAAGATGTACAAGAAATACAGCCCAAAATAGAAAAAAAATCTGCCTCAAACAACTTACAAAAAAAAATGAAATCCCACCAAAAACATTTTCATGTAAAATGTTGCCAAGGCGACTGCATATGGCTTACCCTGTGAAAAAGATATCAGATCTCATGTAGAGCCAAGCTTCTGAATCTACACGCTCTAACTCTACCAACCCTAACTTCATAAACTCTACATCTCAGTAAAAATGTATGGCTTTGCCGTTTCGCTACCACACCGTCATGAAGGGGAAACGAACGCCTTTTGTGTTTGCTAATATCTAGTTACTGAAGTAATGTGCTATACGAATATTTAGTTTCTAAAGTGACGAAACAGTCAAGCCATACATTTTGCTTAAGGCAGTTTTTTTTCTTTTTTTGGGTTGCATTCCTTATACATCTTCTTCCTTCTTTTGAAAAAGTCCGTGTACCAAAAATAAAACCTCTAGCATAAACATTTGTGAAAGTCTCATACAAATTTCCACCCCCCAAATTTGGGGGTTGGGGGTCAAAAGTAATAGGTTTATGATTTTTTTTTGTTGTTTGTATACTAAACTTAGTTTACATACCAAATTTCAGCTTTCTAGCACTTCGGGAAGCACCCTAACAGTTTTGATGATCATCAGTGTGTCAGTGACGAAATCGGTGTTTTTTAGGTATCTGTTAGAAATTTAACGTCATTGTAATGGCAACATTTTTGATTGTCATTTTTCTTGTTTGACGTTTTGACGTTTGAGGTTAAGTATTATTGAGACGCTTGTTGTAAACGGTCGACGATTCTCGTTTTAGGAACCGTTTTAATTGTAATTTAGCTAATTATCAATTCGACCCGGTCCCTTTAGTGGTTTACTGTTATGATTGGTCTGATTTGGACTCGCGAGTTTTAGCAGTCACGTCATAGGCGCGATCCGTGATAGCTGAATCGGGTGTCTTGTAATTACGAGATTTCGGGAGCCCGCAAGCATTTAGAAATACCTTGGAGGTGTACAGCACTTTGGAGCATGTATGTGTGAACGTACCAAGATAAGCCGCAGTGGAGTACCCCATCAACGGCCGACAAGATCAAGGACATCACGCATCTCCAGTAAGTGCTTGATTACATTAGTTAGAATAAGAACACGGTGAAACGCCGTCGTTCATTGCTCTCGCCAGTGAACTAGTTTTAGCGATTGTATGCTTATAACATGGGACTATAGGTATTGCAAACGTCACAAGGTGATCGCTCCACTGGGGAGAGGATTGAACAGGTATCAATAAAATCTAAAGTATCAGAGCTATGCAATTGAAACTTTGTACGTTTTATTAGTCTATTGGTCACATCATATCCTGAGAATTTGAATAATCTAGTATATCGGGAACTAAAGTTATGAGGATTCAAAAAAACGACGAAACACTTCGAGAAAAGGTAGGTAGTGCCCTTGCGCTTCGCTTGGCTTGTCTTGGCGGGGGCACGACCGTGCCCCTAGATTGTAACCTTAGAGACACTTCTAATAGTATAAAACAGGAACAGCTCCTAAAACTGGTTCAACCATATTATATTAAGATGGATCTATCTTTCTTTACCGATTTGTCTACAGTTTTCAGTTACAGTGATAGATCAGACCAGATCGCACCTTATATTTTCGATACGACTATTGTTCCTAAAAATAACCTGTTTTATACTTTGGTATTCGATGATAGATAGATAATTATCATTCCTAGTTTAAGCTGTCTATATCATCCTGCCCAGACGGGCTGGTAGGTATAGGGTTAGTTTACAAGTTTTGCTCTCTTTGCAGATGAAATACACAAGGTCACTCTGTACCATAGTACAGAGTGAATCCTAATCTGATTGTACTGCGAAATATCCGAATATATAGGTTATACAGAGTAATTTTCGGCTTATTAAGAACCTGTATTTTTTTTGTTGTACATAACAACAGATGAAGAGTTTAAGGATCAAATTCGTAATCCCCGAGGTAGCAGTCAAATATATAATTAGTAAATACTCATGATAATATACGCGTAGTAGTTGTCTAGTGCTATTTTTTTAATTAAATATCCACGAAATGCTTATCTAACTTCTCTGCATACCCTACATGGATAAAGAAGCGTGACGATTATGTTATATTTTTTATTCAAATCTTACGTCACAACAAAACACCATGAGAAAGCCGCGGTCTTTGAACGCACAATATAATTTTATGCGACGTTTCTGAGAATGAATTACGATTAAATCAGTCCATGATGCTACCACATGCGTGTAATGTTTTAGACTTTTTGTACGTTTCAGAATTCCTGTTTGTCACTGACTTAAAATTTGATGGTATGCTTCTGATAAACTTGTCTCCCCTAATTTTTTGTGATCTATTCTCAGTTAATATGTCAGAGTGTTTATGTCTTTAAAAACAAAAACGCTTAGGAATCAAGGAGAATAATTTATAACTTTATTTCTTTTTTTCTTTTTTTTTCTTAAAAAAGACAACTCCCGCACTAGGAATAAATCCTGTGTCGCGGGGGACTTTACAAGCATACATGAAACGGACACAAAGAACACCCAGACTCAGAACAACAATTTGTGGATCACACAAAGAGTTGTCCTACGTGGGATTTGAACCCAAGACACTTGGCAAAGTAGGAAACGGCGTGGTGACCGTTAAACCACTAGGCCAAACGTGCAGTTAAATGATATTTGGTTAAATTAAACTTGTGAACTTAATGCTCAGGGTATTCTCAATATCTTAGTGCATAAATTTAAATTATGAGACAAAATTTTTGTGCTCTTTTATGGAAGATGTAGACGCAGTTTTTTTTTATGTTTTGCCCGCCGAAATGACTACTCCGCCTGATGGAAAGCATAAGCAAAATCCAAGAGTGGTGGCCACCATACTCATTGCGAATGCAGATAATGCAGCATGGTGACCCTCATCATGGTGGCCTAGTGATGCTTCTGCATCTTTTAGTATAGTCAACACGTATAGAACTTGTTGACTAGACTATTTGGGCCTCCGGTCTCGCACTCACCAACGAAACACGACAGCATGAACGCTGTCATTTTACGTTGATTTCTGTGGCTGATGGCAGACGTGTCACCTGATGATAAGCGATTACCGCCGCCCATAGACACCCGCAACACCAGAGGTGTCACAAGTGCGTTGCCAGCCTTTGTGAGAATGGGGAGTGGGATGGGCAGGGGGAGGCAGATGGGGAAGGGGTTGGGGTATGGGCTTCCGGTATCCTCACTCGGTGAAACAAAACGCAAGCGCTATTTCACACCGGTTTTCTTTGAGACCGTGGTTTCATTCTGCTTGAGCCAGTTCATTCATGCCGAAGCGTGGCTCTTCCACGGTATATATATTAGGCGGATTTTACAAAAAAAGCCGGTCAATCGTGGGTATACACTAAAGAAATGAGGCAGGAATAGAATAGGAGCATTCGATTTGTCTCTTAATATTGCTAGATACAACTTTTATGGCAGCTGAGGGATGTAGTGATTCTACTTAAATACCCTGACGGTAGGCCTCTGATCCCTATCTCTGGAAGGACCCTGACCATATTATTCCAGATCCTTGCCGAATCGACACCAGGCCTCATCAGACCCTATCCTGGGAGAACTTACTTCTCTCTTCCGCTACAAACACCTACTGAGGGAGTTATCTTAAGAAATAATATTTCATTACCACGAAATAGCACTAGGTTTTTTTGTCATGTTTATTGTATCTTTTTATAATTTATGGTGTCAGTTATCATAAAGCCTAACTGAGACTTTCAACTTTTATACTCAACTGTTCACTGACAATAAACACATATATATTACTAGCTTTTACACGCGGCTTCGCTCACGCAGACTTTCATCCCCTGATTTACCCCCTTTGGGGTGGAATTTCCAAAATTCCTTGCCTAGTGCTCACTTACGTTATAAAAAGAACTTACATGCAAAATTTCTGGATTCTAGCTTCAGCGGTTTGTGCTGTGCGTTGATCTCTGGGTATGTCAGTCAGTCAGTCAGTCACCTTACTCTTTTATTTATATAGATAGATTTGATTTGATGCAATTTTTTATGTTTTATATTAATCCTGTACTAAAATTACGAAGGAAACAAATATGCATAATACATTGCACATTTTATTTGAAATAATTAATGAGGTGTTCCTTGCCTCAATGTAATGAACATCGTAACGATCAATACTATTGTTTATAACTTAAGTTCTACAATATAATAGCTTAATTAGCTTTACCGTACAATTTAATCATTAGGTCTTTCTTCGTACCTATCATTAATCGATTGTTGGAAATCGACATTTGGAAATATAGTAATGAAAATTATTGCCATAAACAATTAAATTAAACTGTGCGGTATAGGACACTTTTTATTTTATTATATAGTGAGCCTATTTAATGAAATAAAATTATTTTAAAAACAATCCCTATTCTAAATATATATCTATCTATATATCAACTGGTTCCAATTAACACGAGTATTGGAGACAAAATAAAAAACTTCGTTTAAAAAACCGACTTCAAAAACTGAAAAGTATAAAATAACTTAATTTGTATGTGCTACCTATTCATAGGTTTGAATTCGGCGCCAAGCCAAATGTAATAGTAGGTACCACACTCGCTATATTTCGAGACGAACGTCAACGACGTCACCAGCAGCTATCCCGCTCAAGGTCACGCGCGGCGAGTCCTACTATTACATTTTGGCTCGGCACCGACTTCAAACCTATGAATAGGTAGCACATACAAATTAAGTTATTTTATACTTTTCAGTTTTTGAAGTCGGTTTTTTTAAACGAAGTTTATTTTTTATTTTTCGCTTTTTAGTCTTTCTCAAGTCTCTCATTATCATTTCACCTAAATAACTTGAAAGAATACGACTAAAGGTAACATACAACATACTGTATAGAATAATAAATAAATATTTCGGACATGATGTTTACAGAATGTGAAAGCATGCAGACAATTGCCTTAACTTTATTGCAGGCGCTCACGTAAATTTGAGGATTTCCTTCAATTTCCTTGGGATCCCATCATGAGATCCTGACATGGTGACCATGGGACCACATGGGGAGCATACCCTTTCGAATACAAAAATAATTTTCAAAATCGGTCCACAATTGACGGAGTAATCAATGTACATACATAAAAAAAAAAAAAAAAAACCGATGAAATTGAGAACCTCCTCCTTTTGGAAGTCGGTTAAAAATCCGGTCATTTTGACGTCTAGTTAGAAGACTCGGTCGGTTAGTTTGAAGATTGGGTGTGAGTATCTCTATATTGACACGACGGTATGTTTCTTATTTTATTTTTATATAATAAATAAGAAAAATCGTTTACTATTGATGATAATAGGTCTTTACCTATGAAATTGCCGTTTTGTATGCAATAAGTGAAAGTACTTATTTTTTCAAACTTATTTATTTCTGTTATTCGAAGTAATTACCCATGTAATCGACGCATCTTTGCCAACGCATTGGCAGTTTATTGATGCCCTTCTTGTAAAAATCAGCTGGACGGGAGGCAACAAACTCTTCAAAGGCTTGGAGACTGTCAGTTGCGAACTGTACCAAATGCTGTTGTCAGTTCAGACAGTCTCCAAGCTGCAAGAGCTGGGGTTGGAAGCTCTTCCTCATCCGCCATACTCACCAGACCTTGCACCTACCGACTATTACTTTTTCCAAAATTTTGACAACTTTTTAGTGGGTAAAAATTTCAATTCCCGAGAGGCAGTACAAAATGCCTTTGAAGAGTTTGTTGCCTCCCGTCCAGCTGATTTTTACAAAAAGGGTATCAATAAACTGCCAATGCGTTGGCAAAGATGCGTCGATTGCATGGGTGATTACTTCGAATAAACAGAAATAAAAAAGTTTGAAAAAATAAGAACTTCCACTAATTGCATACAAAACGGCAATTTCATAGGTAAAGACCTAATCACACATCAAAAGTGTCTAGGGATCAAGCATTTTTATGCGGATTTCTTGAGATTGAGATGTGGCTTTGGCCCTGGCCTGCTCAGTCGCCAGACTTGAACCCGATTGAGCATGCATGGGATATGCTACAGAGAAGAGCTCTGCCGAATATGGAGGGTATCCAGTCGCAAGAAGACCTTTTTTTGTTGTTGCAACGAACATGGGCGGCCATTCCACAGCGTGATTTGGATGAACTCATTTTGAGTATGCCAAACCGATTCTTGTGTTGTTAGTGTTCGCGGTAGAAACACGGATTATTAATTGTTTAAGTTACCTAATAAAATTTTAAAGAAAACTGTTATTTCAGTCTTTTTTTCGAACTTTAATGTTAGTGGTTCAAATGTAAAAAATCCCTTTATTAGGAAAATGGCAAATTTCTTTATTAATGCAAAGGTGACTTGGTTTATCGTTACTGTGACAAACGAAAACACTTTATTTGATGAATCCTTAAAGAAAATTTTAATTAATATCAATCAGGAGAAAAGTTATTGCAAAAATATATGTTGATCCCTAGACACATATGTTGATCCCTAGACACTTTTGATGTGTGTATTTTACTGCCTCGGTGGCGCAGTGGCAGTCAGCGAGTCGGACCAAATATTTGCATGATCTGCAAATATTTGTTTCAGAGTTAGGGTGTTTTCTATGTATGCATTTACAAATATATGTATATATTAATCGCCTCGTACACAAAGTACAAGCTCTGCTTAGGTTGGGACTAGGTGGCGTTGTGTGTTAAATGTCTGAAAATATTTAATTATATCACTATTAATTTATAATGTTTTTTGAACACAACAATTCGGTTACCTATTTACCACCGAAACGAGAAGATAGTCGCCTTTTGTATTTCATTACCTATGTATATAATTCAAAGATCCATATAAAGAAATATATATTAAACAATAACATGTCAATATTATAAAACAATGAGAGATAAAAGTCCCAAAACACAACCGAATGATTGTAACACAACACGTATATGTACCGTTTCAGATACACACCGTTGTAAGCTTGCGAACCTCTGACCAATGTTTTTCACGCCACTACGCCGCTCAGTAATCCCCTGCCTTGCTGCCCACCTGTGTAATCTGGTCGTGACTTGTATAAAACAATTTATTTAGAGACCTGTTTCCAATTTGCCTTTCCATGATAGGTTTTTAAACGAATTTTGTGATCGGATTAGATATATATAGATTGAAATTTAATCTGTGATAGGTATTCCTCCTCATTGCTTGTTCGAAATGTTGTTTGTTAATCCATTAGGCCTTTTAATATAGGCTTTTGTTGAATTCCAATTACAACGTTTTATTTAATAGGTGTCGAGGTTGACACACATATAGAATACGTAATACTGTTTATAATGTACACAATCTTTGTCACGGCGCGTTCCCTTCCCTTCTAATTTTAATTGTATTTGTTTAACTGTAATTAGGGAATATACAAGTAACTTCTAATGGAATTTAATATACAAGTAACTTCTAATGGAATTTAATAAAATAGTCTTCATTTAAAATATGTTTATTTATGCGTTTGTTTGCGTAATTTATATTGTTTTAAAATTCATATGTTAAGCAAATAATGTGTGAGAGCACAATTCAATTAATTAAGTTAAATGACTACTCTTTGTTTCGCTACACTAAAAATTTTCATAATTTTGACTTTTTCAATTTAAATAAAACTAGTCAAAGCTTGTATTAAATAGTAGATAAATTGCTAATAAACATTTTTATTTAAACTATCTCAGTATTTACATTTTACAAAACAATTGCACCCACACCTAGAGAGCATTGATCATCCTATTACTTCTGAGTAAGAATCGAACCAATTATAATAATTACACAATAATACCTTTGGTGCAACAGTCATTGGAATATATTATAGCATATGAGCATTTGCCCACGGATACTATGTTTGTCAGTGTTTGTGGTAGAGTCTTGCTATATTCTTCCTTAAGAATCAAAGTATATCCATGCCAAATTCTATTGAAATCGGTGTTGTGGTTTAAATGTGAAAGCGTGACAGACAGACAGACGTAATATTATAAATTGCAGAGTTCCTTCACAATTAATTATATTACGTATGGATATTCTCGTTGTTACAGATATTTTTTTTATGTAATAAGCGGGCAAACGAGCATACGTACCGCCTGATGGTAAGCGATTACCGCCGCTCATGTGCACCTGCAACACCAGAGGCGTCACAAGTGCGTTGCCGGCCTTTGGGGGATGGGGGGGAGATAGGGCTGGGGTTGGGGTATGAGCCTCCTGTATCCTCACTCACTCGGTGAAACACAGCGCAAGCACTAATTCACACCAGATTTGTGTGATTCCGTGGTATCACTCCAGTCGAGCCGACCTATTCATGCCGAAGCGTGGCTCTCCCAAGGTAAATATTAATCCGAAGACGAAAAAAATATGATAAAAAAATATTTACTAAACAAATATGCTATCAGTACTTATCTATCAGCTCCTAAGCAAGACACAGTACATTTGACGCGCCGTGAACCCATTGTCACCTTCACTCGGTTTACCTTATATATTTTTCATAATAGAAATCTTATGGCTCCAGGCTATGCTTCTACATCGATGCATCGTGAAGCGTGAGTAAATTAACATCGATAAACCAGGAAATAGTGTGGAAAGATAAATATTGTTTCAATATTTTCCAGGGTTATTGAGTTTGTAAAATTTTGAGGGAAAAGCGTAAACGGGTTTCAGTAGTTCATTCGTTTTTTCTGCTTTAATAATCGCAAGATTATTTGGGTTCGGCTACTAGTTTAACTGGTTTTACCTCAATGTCAGTTTTCCGACGGTCACTGGCATCGGACCTCCGCAATCCTGACGTCGAACTGAATTTGAAGATTAAACTAGTCAATCTATATATTTGAGGGCACAGACTTTCCAATGCCATATACTGTTCGCTTAAAAGTTAAAACTTATGAAACATCATATATTAGTTGTTAAGTATGTAGCATACCTAGTCTTTAAGTTTTCAATCATCATTATTCATCATCATCTCAGACGAGAGACATTCACTGCTGTATATAGGCTTTCCCTTTTAACTCTATATTATGGCCACGCTTATTAAAACGATTTGTTTTTTAGTAGTCAGTTACGTTCAAAGGGCAAACCAATTAACTGTAAAACGAGGGTATGATTGGTAAATGATTACATTTGCACTGAAAGAAGTCTTACAATTTCGAGAAAATTAATTTAGCATCAGTTATTACAACAGACTGACTGTAAGAGACAGTTGAACGTTCAACTAGATTGCTAGTTTTATCTATAACCTATATGAACTGAAATACTAATAGTGATTGTCAAAAACAAATAAAACCACCAATTCAACACCAAATCAAAAATAATTTCACCTAATTTTTTTTTTCACGCTTAAAATAATTCCATAATATTTGCTGTAATCTTTTATCTTACATATTATATCTACCACACAATACATTACGTATGACTTTCAGAACAAAAGGCTTTGTTAAATAAGGAAGTTGCGAACATAGTGATTAAATTCCTTATGGCTTGCGAGACGGGGAAGCAAGGAAATCTACAGCTGTCTTGCTTCATTTTGCGTTGTAAAGTCCTTCTAGCATATTAGACTAATTAGTTTTTAAGTGTTGAGGGCTTAGGTAAGTAAAGTAAAATGAAGTGGTTATATCTTGCTTTTCAGACGAGTATATGTCAGTCTGTATTTAAAATTATATACATAATAGCATTTGCTCGCACGCGTATATCGGTTATCGCGGTAAAAAGTAGCCTGCGTCTTCAACCAAGTTTTATTTTTATCTATGGGCCTGCCAAAATTACTCTACTGCGTCTGATGGAAAGCATAAACAGAATCCAAGGGTGGTGGTCAGTGGTCACCATACTCATTGCGAATGCGACATTAAAACTTTATAGAGGAAATGCATTTCAAGATAGTTTTCAACCTAGCGATGTTTCCTTGAAGGTGAAACTTCGAGTTTGTGTACGCAGCAGATTCCTCATAACCATAATGTTACCTACATATTATTTATGCTTGTAGGTATACAACTGGGTAGTAGGTATGCATGTATTTATGTATGAACATAAATAAATGCATACCCATCTCCTTGATTCTCACCAAGCAGCTAACTCCTCTTTTCCACTTTACTTCACTCTCCATTGCACCATCAAATGTCACACAGGTAGATAATACCTGTGGCTATAACTCCATCATCACACAATTTCATTTTGTAAATGGTATTAATATTTACTACATTAATAAATAAAGTTAGGAAAAACCATCTGAAATGTATTGGACCGATGATGAACTTCTATGATACGAACAATTCATTAATTGTGTGTAGAAAGAAAGGTTATTTACCTATCAAGCCCAGCTATTAAATTACTGTTTGATCAAGCGCCCTGCGGCTTGTAACAGCGATGTGTGAATATTTGTGATCAAAGGACAAATTTTAATGAAGCCTTAGATCCTTTTATCGTAAAGCTATCAAATCGATCGTTTATTGAGATGTTTTACTTATTCTATAGTTCATTTTATTAGAACTATTAAATACTAGTGGTTGCCCGCTTCTCCACCCGCGTATACGTCGATTATCGCGACAAATAGTAACAAATAGCCTATGTGTTATTCTGATGTATAAGCTATATTACTGTAAAGTTTCATTCAAATCCGTTCAGTAGTTTTTGCGTGAAAGAGTAACAAACATCCATCCATCCATCCATACTTATAAACTTTCACGTTTATAATATTAGTATAGATATTCTTTGACAATTTTAACATTGTGTACTTTTTGACATACATTTATACACAAACATATTTCCATAATTTATATCATATTGTTTCATGTACCTATTATTGTGCCTTTTTAGAGCAGAAAAGTATGGAATACAAACCAGCTCTACCAGTTTTTTACATTATAGGTTAGAAATATACAGGACCTCATCTCGTATAGCGAGTAACAAGTAAAAGTTACAACATCTCTGTATAAGATTCATATTTGGATTACGCAAATATGATCATGTCTCCGATTATCGTAAACAGCTTAAGTGGTTACCCATCCGCTTTCGCCGGAATACACACATTCTTTCTCTTCTGTACAATATTCTCTTCAATCCACTTACTCCACGCTACCTGAATTCTCGGTTTAACTTCCTACTTGACTCACATCCTAAATCGTTGAGATCGTCAGAGAATTTGAAATTGAAAATGCCAGGACATACAACCCAATTCCTCAACCATTCCTTCTCTGTACAAGCAGTTCGCCTATGGAACGCTCTACCAGTCGTAATAAGATGCGCGAAAACATTAACTGCCTTTAAGAGACTAGTAAAGGAATATTACTTACCGTTTCCTTTCCACCAATATATATACATCCCTTGCCGATTTCGGCTATGGTGACTGATTAAGTCTGAGCATCTAAGCTTCGGGTGTGTGCTCTGGTGTGGCTTACGTACCCTATCTTGGCACTGAAGGAACGTGCACAATGAGGACAAGTAAGCACCCCATTAACGTAATTGTAATTTATTTTGTCGGGTGGTTTTTGTGGTTAGTTTTTCCACCAATTATAAACCAGGCTCTACCATATACTTTTTCATCCCTCTTCTTTCCATCCCATGGTTGTCTGTAAGATATTGCCTTGGAGCGATAAGGCCGCCACTTGTAGGTACTTCATATTAGTTTTAAGTTTACCTTATAATTTCATAAGCTGGTGTACAATAAAGAGATTTATTATTATTATAACATTTAATTTTTATACAGTTTTATTATCACTTTACAACACCAACATTAAGTACACTGGTTAAATCTACAAGAACTGTTGTCACTAACTCTTTATACCCAAAAAATCCGCTTTTAATTAATTCTCCTTACGGATTTTTATTATGTATGAGCCTGCTAAAGTAACTCTACTCTGCCCGATGGAAAGCATGAGAGTCTAAGAGTGGTGGTCATCGTACTAATTGATAATGCATACAATGGAACAATGCAGTATGGTGACTCACAATATGGCGAACTATTGAGACACTTCTGCATCATAGGACCTCCGGTCTCGCACTCAATAACGAAAAACCATAGTATAACAATTCAAGTATGACATTCCGAAAGCTACCCAGGGTGACGTCACTATCCAATTACCACTTTATAGCAACATAACATGAAATGATGGAAACTTTTCAGTCACCGTTCTATTTAAAAAAATGTAAAATGTATTTAAATTATTGTTTTGTGTACATAATCAAACAAAATATTTGAATTTAGATATATGATAACGTAAAACTTTATTGCTCTATCGAATTCACAAAGGGAATAATGGTTGGGGAGTTATTATTTCACACTACTAGTAACACTGAACCAGCGATAGTGATGATGACGTCATCTCGTCCTATATGTATCTCGGAATACCATACCTGTATTTTTATACCATGCGAAAAACTACAGCACAAATGTTGTCATTTTAGGTTGGTCTTCTGGGAGTGTAGTACCGATAGCCGATCGAGCCTGGCCCGTTCATGCTGAAATCAGCGTGGTTCTACGACAGTACTATTATTTATTCTGTGGTTCTACTACCTTGATGATCGCACTGGTAACCAATAAATCGGACTAGTGTACACCCTAGGTAAGAAGTTTAAACTATAATTATCCTTTTATTTTACACAAACATAATTTTTTTTAGAAAATGACAGATATTTAACAAATAATATGCTAACAATATTTTAAAAGCCCTAATGAAAAACAAAATATTAGCTTAGATACACTACAGCATCATTAAACAAATTAATCTAAATACCTTGGTCCATTATGCATTACGATAGTAAATACAGCATCAAATGTGCGGCGAGATCAATATTCATGAGAACCATCGAATCCATTTTCATCTTCTCATTTACATGTATCCATATAATTAGATATGAACCTACTGTATTATACTGATAATAATTACTCGGGTCTGATGGAAAAAAGTAATAAGTGGGTATGTACTGGTGTATGCAGTGGAAACACAGATTCACAGAAATTATAACATAACATAAATATACCCTCATCTCTCTTTAATATCCTTGAAGGAGTGGACAAAGGTTATAAGGGCCTACATTTTTCTATAACTATGATTTTAATATTTATTATTGTCATAATTATAAAATTGATCATACTTAAGTAGTAGAAGATAAAGCTATTGCCATTGAAGTCCCAGTTGGGGATGAAAATAAAGATTTGTCAGATCTGTTTACAAAGTAACTAAACATATTTTTTTGGAATTTATGAAAATGATCCAATTCGAAATATTTCAAAGCGAAATATTTTCGAATAAATATTTGTCGCTCTTGTCCTGTACCTGTCGAACACATACCGATCCTAAAATTTGACAACAATTTTTTGGGACAACTATTATGTAGGCACTTTTATTTTTCAAAATAACAACCGTCAGAAATATATATCATAGCCGTATATTCCAAAAATCCAGTAAAGCATTTTATTGCAATGCCAGGTGAAAGTGAACACGCGTAATAAACTTAATTCCATGGCCAAAAATGCAATCAAACAAACAAAAATCTTATTCATTTTATTCGTATTTGAAACGTTAGGATTTTCTTTTGGAATAAAATTAAGCCATTGTATTTTTTTGAAAGTTAAAGTAAATTACATATATTTACTGTACATTTCATGTTGCATTGCCAGTATATACTTTGCTGGTCGACTTAATTTCAGTGTTCATACAATACTTTAAATATTAGAAATTATATCTCCGTACTCACCAAATTTCCTTGCATAAAATACATATAAATATTTTTTTCACATATCAATTATATAGATAAGCGGACAGAAAAATTAAAAATATTACAAGAATAAACACGAATGAGGATCATAGGTTTCAAGAACTTCGTAAATTCCAGAAATTCCGTACTGTTGCTGATGTGTCCAAGCTTGTTTCTAAGCAGTTATTGGTAGGTAACTATGCCTTCATTTCGTGCTAGCCAAGAGACGTCGCTAGACATACAGTAATAATTCCAGGATTCCTGCATCGATCGTACTATGCCGTTTGCAGTTAAAGCCGTTCGTGGCATGCAGCCAATTTATTACAGTATCATATACTTTAGGTGCAATGATTTACAAACACAACACGCCTGGTGTATGCATTTCCGATAGATGTCCTATACAAGATCCAGAAATGATGATAGAAGCTTTAAGGCTTATCTCAGTAAAAGATATTGTATCGAAAACAACTAGCTTACTATCAGGAAACATGAGCTTCTAGTACAACATTAAAGAAACGATTGATTTTCAATTGAAATTAAACGCATCTCTCCCGTCGTGATGCAATTTAACTTTTCATATCCTGGTAAAAAGTACCGCATTCATACCATCTATGGATATTAGTAATATTTTTACGTTAATAATCGGCTGAGATTTGCTTAGAAATATAGGTTATCTGCCTTTCAACATGATCACATCAACAACAACACTGTTTAATATTAAAGGAACATTCTCAGGCAGCAAACCGATGAAGTAAATTTTATAAGACTTAATTGATATGCATAGTATGATGCAAAATATTAAAGCGCCTGGTATTACATAATAATTGCTAATTTCCATGGTTTTTGCGCGAACCAGTTTCCAGGTGCTTTTTTGTGCTGCTATTCCAACACTATCGGAAAATTGATTGTAAACACGATACTTGTTTTTTTCTGTTGCAAAAATGTAAATTTTAGTAACATGGTGTTTGTTATTTTTCTTTTCTTATTTAATAGGGAGCAAACGAGCTGACGTATCACCTGATGGTAAGCGATTACCGCCACCCATGGACACCCGCAACACCGGAGGCGTCACAAGCATTGCCGGCCTTTGGGGGATGGGAAGAGGGATGTGGGGAGGGGTTGGGGCATAGGCCACCATATTTTAGATATGGTTACAAGCTTCAAATTCAAAGAAGCTATGCAGGTCATAAGTTCTTTTTATCCATCAAAAGTGTACACAAGCCTCTCTGGACATAACAGTAAAGAACATTAATAAGCAGGTAGCGTGAAGTGAAGAGCCACACTGAATTAAAATATTTTGCTTTTCTATTTTTCGGAATTAGTTTACCCTTATTGAAATATTATTTCGGACATCTTACACACAAGCAACGCCGTCTAGACCCAAGCTAAGCAGAACTTGTGTTACGGGTACTAGACAACAATACATGGTACTATATACATGTGTACTTTTTTTTTGTAAATATTTACATATCATACATAGAAAACACCCAAACTCCGAAACAAATATTAGCAGATCATACAAACATTTGGTCCGACCCGGGAATCGATCCCGAGACCTCAAGCACATCAGTCGCATACGCTACCACTGCGCCATAGAGGCAGTAAATGATTATAATAATAAATAAATATTTCGGACATCTAACACACAACGCCATCTAGTCCCAAGCTAAGCAGAGCTTGTATTATGGGTACTAGACAACTGAAAATAAATAAATATTTCGAACATCTAACACACAATATATACATAGAAAACACCCAAACTCCGAAACAAATATTTGTAGATCATACAAACATTTGGTCCGACCCGGGAATCGAACCCGAGACCTCATGATCAGCAGTCGCACACGTCAACCGCGAGACCAACGAGGCAGTCATAATAATTATATGAAAAGTTTTAGTAGCGTTTGGTCTCACGTAATGTGTGAGATGCAACGAAAGGTTGCAAGATAAGTGCAGTTTCGATTTATTTCTTAAGATTCGTTTGGCAAATTTGAAATCGAACAATCTTGTGAACCATTTGATATACATAAAATGAACATTGATAAAATGAAAACTTTAAAATCACCATGTAGTTCTGAGAGACAAGTGACATGGAGAAAATTTTAATATTTACCAAGTCTAGAAACTGAAAATACTGTAAAATATTCAATTTTCGGATTGCATAGTCATTTCCTTTTAATGCCGAAATTTCCTACACCATAAATATCAGTCTTCAGCACTTCTCCGTACGAGAGATGTGGAAAGAAAAACTTTGACACACGAATGTCTTAGTTGCAAATAGAATTGAATAATTGAATTTATAGTAGTAGTTCCAGAATTTCATATGGCATCGGCCTGGCAAAGGGCCAGGTACAGGGTCCAACTTTGTAATTGAAAGTTTCCAAGCGAAATGTGAGCTGTTTTACTCATGATATATTACTGTTTTATTCAATTAAGATGATTCATTACTTTTATGATTTGGTTTTGTTTATTTCACTTTCTACGCTAGGAAAAATACTAACCTAGTGGGAATGATTCTCATTTCAATTATGACATCTTTTACACATTTTTTGACGTGACAACGTCTTATAATTCGATGGAGCACGCACGAAAAAACATGACTCATGCGGCGGCGCTACCTCGCTCTGAGACGTTCCATTTAAGGTTTGAAGTGCAAGCGAGAGCGCGGTACGAGCGACAAAGAGGCACAATCGACCTCCGCGTTCGGCAGCGTTCGACTTCTGTCTCTCTCCTTCCATCAGTATTTTCTTATGACGTTGTCACGTTCAACTATCGTCAGTAAACCGACTTTACAGACAACCGATTTTTTTGTTAAAGGGAAGTTTATGCGAGTGTTTTTATTTTATACAGATTCGGATGCCGATCTATTTTATACCATCTTTTAAACATTACCTTGTTAGTCCAAGCAAAGAATGGAGAAAAATCGTTATGCGGTTTCTGATGAAGCTTAGACCATAATACCTGTATTGATATCTACGTAGTTTTTAACATCTAACAAACATTTCATTCCAATACACTTGACTGCCTCGTTGGTCTCGCGGTTGGCGTGTGCGACTGCTGATCATGAGGTCTCGAGTTCGATGCCCGGATCGGACCAAATGTTTGTATGATCTACAAATATTTGTTTCGGAGTTTAGGTGTTTTCTATGTATAATATTATGTATGTATTTACAAAAAAAAGTATATATGTATTTGTATCAGTTGTCTAGTACCCATAACACAAGCTCTGCTTAGCTTGGGACTAGATGGCGTTGTGGGTTGGATGTCCGAAAATATAAAAATATAAATATATACAAACTTTGGTTTGTTTGAGATCTTTTTACACAATTATTCTAAAATTGTTTTAGAAGTGTAAGTATATACGCCGAACATAATATGGTATGATATTTTTTAAACTCCTAACTTAGTTGTCATTTATTTACTACCATTTTAAAAACATGATCATCAATCAATTTCTCAAGTTACTTAAATCTTCAAATGTATATTACCCAAGAAATGACTTAGAAGGTAGTAGAGCCACGCTGATTTCAGCACGGTTGGGCCGGCTCGACCGGGGCGGTACTACCCTCGCACAGAAAATCAACGTAAAATGACAGCGTTCGTGCTGTCGTGTTTCGTTCGTGAGTGCGAGACCGGAGGCCCAAATCACTAGGCCGCCATGGTGTGGGTCGCCATACTGCATTGTCTGCATTCGCAGAGAGTATGGTGGCCACCACTCTTGGATTTTACTTATGCTTTCCGCCAGGCAGAGTGGAGTCATTTTGGCGAGCAATACATAAAAAAAAACCCAAGAAATGAAGAATTTATCCAAACAGTATCCTAAAGGCAACAAGTTCACGTGATCCCAGGTGTCGCAAGTCATACCTCCAATAACTTATGTCCAATATTTGCCAAACATGCCAAAAGTTCCAGTAAACATGCCAACATGTTAGCGAATTGTCAATTAACTGGAAATTTATCAACTGCTACTGAGGTTTGAGGACTGTTGGTAAAAATGGATCCCGAGAACTTCGGGGATACGCAAGGTAATAAAGTTTTGTTGTATATATTTGTTCTATAATGGTAACAAAAAAAATAAACAAAATGTAGTTCTTCATGGAAAAGCGTGAATCTCGTAAACAGTGGTTGGTTATGATTTAGATGATATTTTCGTGAAGTGAGTTTGAGATGGCTGACCGTAAAAAATATTATCATTATTATATACTAGTTTTTGCTCGCGGCTCCGCCCGCGTGTATGTCGGTGTTATTCTAATGTATAAGCTATATTACTGTAAAGTTTCAGCCAATTGACTGCACGTTTGGCCTAGTGGTTTAAGGGTCACCACGCCGTTTCCTACTTCTTTAAGTGTCGTGGGTTAAAACCCACGTAGGACAACACTTTGTGTGATCCACAAATTGTTGTTCTGAGTCTGGGTGTTCTTTGTGTCCGTTTCATGTATGTTTGTAAAGTCTCCCGCGACACAGGATTTATTCCTAGTGCGGGAGTTGTCTTTTTAAAAAAAAAACGTTCTGTAGTTTTTGCGTGAAAGAGTAACAAACGTCCATCCATACTTACAAACTTTCGCGTTTATAATATTAGTGGGATTACTAAATTTTAATGTGTAAATCATTATAGATGTATAAGATTTTATTTAAGTTTCACACAGAGATGATTCTATGTGAGAATTTCAAATTTGGCGGGGCATGTGTTTTGGTAACTCGACTATGAACTCAACTAGGGTTATACATTATTGAGTCTTAATGTTCATGGGTTCTTACGCATCTAATATATGAGTTTATACCGTAATATTATTCTTATTGATTATGCATTATTATCTTACATTATTTTATTTATTTATCAAAACTATTTTATTTATTTCTTCTTCTATACTTCTTCAACTCTGCTGCAACGGGCAAATAATAATAAAGATGATCTATTTTTAGGGTTCCGTACCTCAAAAGGAAAAAACGGAACCCTTCACTTTGTTGTCCGTCTGTCTGTCAAGATCACATAAATCTAATTAGATTTCTGTGGTCAAGACCCTTTTTCTTAGAAACGCGTGGAGGTTTCAAGCTGAAATTCGTATCAAATACTCAGGTCTACTGTCCCTTGGAGATGTGAAAAAATCGAACTTCTAAGCCAACTTTTCGACACTCGCAAGGAAATTAAAACCTACAGGGTACTTTCAGTGAATTCAGAATCTTGAAATTTGGTACGAAGCAACGTCTTAAAGCACAGATAAAGGAAAAATTGCGAAAAGTATAAATTTTTAGTTACATCGTATAATATACCTACAGGTTTGTACGGAACCTTCGGTGCGCGAATCCGACTAGTACTTGGCTGGTTTTTGATATACCATCTCCTCTTTTACTAGTTAGTATATTTTACAGACAAACATTTTTTTATGTATGGCACGCCAAAATGACTCTACTCTGCCTGATGGAAAGCACAAGCAAAATCCAAGAGTGGTGGTCACTATACTCATTGCGAATGCAGACAATGCAGCATGGTGATCCACACCTCTGCATCTTTTAGTCTAGTCAACAAGTATGGAACTTGTTGACTAGACTATTTGGACCTCCGGTCTCGCACTCACCAACGAAACACGACAGCACGAACGCTGTCAATTTACGTTGATTTCAGCACGAACGGGCCCGAGCCGGGCCCGTTCGTGCTGAAATCAGCGTGCACAGGCTACCTTTGCTAAACATAACTTTATTAGAAGTGCATTTTATTTTCTATTTCTTTTCTGTAGTATTTTTTGTTCCAAATATCAAAGAATATATATTGAGACACGTATAAGACAAGAAACAGATGCAAGAAAGCACTAAGCATCGATCCAAGGTCACATGTGTCGACACGCGACAAAGCTAACAATAGTTGCGAGACTGTCGCACGTTTTCCAACATTCCGGCTATTTATAACAAGTGGAATATTTTGCCGAGATTATTGGTACAGATGGTGCATGTAGGTACAAATGAAAGCTACTAAACTTTGTACTTTGAATTAAATAGTTACGATTTATAAAAAAGCCGTTAATACTGATGAGAAATGTGCGAAAATTTACTTAATAGTTGTGAGTTATTTTAAAACCGCACATTTTTTAATTTAAATAAGTTCACACGGGACGATAAGAGGCAAAGATTGTGGTAGAAGTTTAAAACCAATTCTTACAAAAATCAGTCTTTTACTATAAATATGAGTCAGTCTATTGAAAGTAATTAAAATTCAGTATAAATATATATTTACAAACTTTTTTTATGATAGAAACAAAACAATTTTTTTTTATAAACGTCCTACGCTACAAACAATCAATCAACAATAAATAAAAAAGGAAATTGAAATTATAATATAAAGTAAATTTTACGGTAAAACAAGAAATCAACATATGCACAATACTAAAAAAGATTTTTAGACGTCATTCATTTTGCTTTATTATTTCATTACTGAAAGTCTTACCTATTCTAAATTGTATTTGTCTTCGACTTTACTGAGTGCAGCAGTTATTGGGGCAGTTTCATAACTGTTATTTGGAAAATATATTTTATCACCAATAGTCATCATATCACATCATCAATAGTCTCTCACAGTCGACTGCAGGAGGTTTTTTTTCATTGCAAGATAGATAGATAGTATTTATTTGTAAAAACATGGTGTACATACATTGCATGCGAGATATTAATAAATTATAACATTTTCAATCATGTTTGGCCGCATTTATCGGCATACAAATTAGTTTAGATGGCGCATAGGCCGTGCTAGCCTAGCGTTAATCACAATATCTATAGGCGCAGCTTCACTAAAAAATTATATCAAAGTCATCACTAATGCAGTAAATTAATAACATTACTATTTTAATTTGTCAATATTAATTATATGTCAGTGTAGAAAAAATAAATAAATCTGATAAAATTGATCCAAAATCAAAATACAGCCAAAGTTACTTACTCCATTATATTGTTATTACTTAAGCTATCAGGTCTCATTACATCAGCAACTTTGCAACTTACAGATCCACAAAACATATACACAACATCAGCACTTCAGAAACTGAGAAAACCGTCCTCTTTCATAAATTCTGCAATATCATAATAGGCTCTTTCAATTAATAAGTTTTTAAGTTTTCTTTTTAAAATAGAAGTACTTAGCAATTTCCACGATTTTGGTACCTTAAGTAAATAGTCGGGGCCATACTGCAAATACTATGCGCATAAACGCTGTTTTAGCACCGTGCAGATCCGTGCAAGATTATTATTCTGGTGGCTCCATTAGTTAGCTATGACGATACCTACAGGATGAATAGTTGTAGTGATACACAAAATATTTAGTTATAACCAAATTTATATCGCTTGGACTAACATGTCTTTCTCATAATCTTTGCACGGACAATCCCAAACGGTTCACAAATCAGTCTCAGTGTATCGACAAAGAAATGCCTTTTACACGTTATTTATTCATTTATTCCGATGCCGAAAGTTCCTGTGTTTACAGTAGGAACGATTACTACAACAAAGCTTTATTTACGTGTGATTTGTGAATAATTTCTATAGAACTACCTATCTGTTGTTTCTCTTTAATTGTATTGTTGCCTTAATGTCAGATGGTTCCGACAACTGTTAACGTATTTATGGTTTTTGAACATTAATTTCCTTTTTAAAACTAGCCTTATGAAAACCGATTATATTTATATCACATTTTGTCGGTTTGTTTTAAATATGTGCAACTAGAGTAGGCATTTTCAAGATAAATTTTACTTTCTCTTTATTTCATCATCATTATAACTTTAGTCCACTACTGGTCTAGTCCATCTCTTTTCCTGTTCTGTATCACTGACAATATCATGGGTATCATATATAATTTCCTGACAATCGAGTTAATAGTCAGCAATTCACAGAGTAACAAACAAGCACAATCATTATATTTTGACTGCACGGTTGGCCTAGTGGTTTAAGCGGTCGCCACGCCGCTTCCTACTGCGCCAAGTGTTGTGGGTTCAAATCTCACATGGGACAGCACTTTGTGTGATCCACAAATTGTTGTTCTGAGTCTGGGTGTTCTTTGTGTCCGTTTCATGTATGTTTGTAAAAGTCCCCCGCGACACAGGATGTTTATTTCTAATGGGGAGTTGTCTTTTTTTTTTAAGTAAAAAAAAATAATTAAAGACGAAGTAGATGGGTGACTCCGTTATAACCATGGCTCGATCGGAATGAATAAAAAATAAACTAAAGAATTCCTAATATTTATGGAAAATATATAAAAAAGGATGTTATGACGTCATTAAAATGATAATATCACAGTTCATTTATTTATTATATTTCTATTAGTGATGTATTTGAAATTCCTTTTTTGTTAACTATAAAGGCTTAATTGGTTACACAAGTAATATAATGGTAGTAATGCAATCGTGACTTCAATAAAGGGGGCGGAATCAATTACGTTTTAAGGCGGCGGGCAAACGAGCGGATCGCATGTCGGCAAATGTGGACATCGCCTAATCCCCAACCGGGTTTGTTACGAAACATAATTATTAACTGAATTACATTGGCCAAGACTAGGTTAGAATTCATTAGAAAATTAAATCTTACGGGTTTTTCGTATTTAACTAAATAGGTCAGGATGTTTACTGTTAGGAATTTGTTTGTAAATTAGATCTGGAGCTGGAAGTAATATCGTAAGAATATATATACGAGTCTTTTGAGAAATACAAACACAAAAGTACAAGATGACTATAACCCTTTGCGCTGTAGCATGGTGCGTGGTGGTTTAATTTAATTTACTTTAATTTACTACAGTTATTAATGATTTAATATATTGCAAATGTGGTACAGCTGAAATACTAAGTCATAATTTGTAAATCGCGGCAACTTTAAAGAGTGAAACGAAATGTTACTGAAACTATCACCCGCAACGTGCTACTGCGCAAAGAGTATAGTTAGATGGGAGAAGCTGAGGATAGACCCAAGTGGCGTGTAACGGGACCACACGGCTATCCGTGTGGTCCCATTTAAATTTGGTCCAGATTGAAGTCGATTTTTTTTTGTTAAAATTTGTGATTACTTTATGTATGAGTTTGCCAAAGTGACTCTACCTTGCCTGATGAATATAATTCAAAAGTGGTGGTCACCATACTGCCATATGCGAATGCAGACAATGCAACAATGCAGCATGATAATGGTGGACACTATGGTGGCCTATTGAGATGTTTCTGTATCATTGGGCCTCCGGTCTCGCATTCACCAAAGAAACACGACAGCACGAATGTTAAAAGTTTACGTTGGTCTTCTGTGCGAGGGTAGTAGCGCCCCGGTCGAGCCGTCCCGTTCATGCTGAAATCAGCATGGCTCTACTAAAAGTTAAGTATTTGAAGGAGTTTAATTCTAAGACACCGTTGCCTTTACAAAGTAAAGCCCACATACCATTTGTTTCATTTATGCCTTCGAACACAACAACACATATAATACACGAATATGTTTGCATTTACGTGATATACAAGCAGACGTGCAATTATCGCGCAAGCTGCTGTCTTGGAGCCGTGCGGTTTCTGTATTGTGCAAATTGTGCCCGAGGCGGCCTTAGCTACCCTGTGTTATTAAGAAAAATATTGCTGTTCTTATACTCATTAAGTGCAAGTTTTATTGCAACTTGATTATTATAGAAACAATATTTACTTTCATTATTTTAGAAGAAAGTGTTTTGCATGATGCGTGTAGAAAGCTTTTATTAAGCTCTATTAAGCGTTTTGAAAGAAGATAGCTGAGAATATATATTTAGTACTAGCTGACCCGGCGAACTTCGTTCCGCCATATTTACATATCTGTCTCAGCTTCCCACAGGCAGTGTACAGTCGTGGACAAAGAAAAAACTTTTCCCGTTATCTTTTATTTTTTTCTTTCTAGCAAAAAAAGAACGAATAAAATCGGACTATGTGTTACTGAAATAAAACTAAGTACATATTTTAGAAACCGTGCTGAATTTCGGGATAAAAAGTATCCTATGTCCTACCTCGTAGTATGAACTCAAATCATGCCAAGTTTTATTTGAATCCGTTCAGTAGTTTAGGCGTGATGCGCGGCCAACATACAGACAGACAGACAGACAGACAGACAAAAATGAAAAAAATATAGTTTTGGCATCAGTATCGATAACAGAGTGCCCCTCAAAAAAAAATTCAAAATATCTTCAATGTACAGAATTTGACCTGTTACATTTTTATTATAAGTATAGATAATAGATATATATAGATAAAGATAGATAGATGTTCCTTACTGCTTAGTCAGATTTTTTTATAGAATACTGGCAAACGAGCAGACGTATCACCTGATGGTAAGCGATTACCGACGCCCATTGACACCCGCAACACCAGAGAGGCGTCACAAGTGCGTTGCCGGCCTTTGGGGGATGGGGAGGGGGATGGGGGAGGGGTTGGGGTATGGGCCTCCGGTGTCCTCACGCACTCGGTGCAACACAGCGCAAGCGCTGTTTCACACCGGTTTCCTGTGAAGCCGTGGTATCACTCCGGTCGAGCCGGCCCATGCATGCCGAAGCGTGGGTCTTCCACGGTAAATTATTGACTCGATTTCAGTTCACAGAGGATAATGTATCATGTATGAATCTTTTTTTTTTCAATATAAGTATGATTTAACATCTCCAAAATATATGTATTTAGTAATATCTACCTCAGTTCTTAGCCAGGTGAGGGGTAGTCTCTCTCAGGGTCAGTCTCATTTACGATCAGACGGCCATGTAGGTCAATTGAAGAATTTCGGAAAAAAAAGTCAATATTTATAATGAAATGATATTAACATAAATGTAGCCAAGATATAAAATTTGAACAAAAAAAACCGACTTCAAGAACGACCAAATTAAAATGGGATCGCACGGAAAGGTGGTATCCCCTGGGAATTTCGAAGGTTCGACTAGATTTTTCTTGGATGCCATCATCAAATCTTAGTGTCCTTATCATGGTACCACCGTTGGGATATCTCCTTTCCATTAAAAAGAATCATCAAAATCGTTTCATAAACGACGAAGTTATCCGCGAACACACAAAAAAACTCCTCCTCCTTTTTTTGAAGTCGGTTAAAAAGTAAGATGAATTAATGATCGTTGAAATATAATTGAAAATTAAGAACCTAAACCACATTTTGTTTGTTTTGAAACTATCTCACAGATTTTCTCTAAGCGAGAGAGGTGAGCCAACAGTATTATGCGCTAGCCGTACAAGCAAGCTGAATTCATAGTTCTGTGCGGTAATTCTCGAGTATGTATGTTGTCTAAAGTGGTTTTCTCGTAAAGAAAATAGTTAAATATTTGTACAAAATATAGGTTGCCACAGTATAATGTTCGCAAGACTACATTTCATTTATTTTTGGAACGAAGTTCCTTTTCGCGCGTTGCGAAAGGGGGCTAGACGGAAAAAAATGTAACGACACTTTTCGCGCCAAAAGTTGTAACGTCACTTTTAACATTGAGTTGACGTCATAGTGCTGAATACTCAACGTTAAATATAACAAACTGATTGCCAACGTCCATACCATGTTGAATACACCGGTTCTCGTCCGATCACCGAAGTTAAGCAACATCGGGCGTGGTTAGTACTTGGATTGGTGACCGCCTGGGTATACCACGAGATGTTGGCTTTTTTCATTTATTTATATATATATTGTTTTATAGTATATTTTGTAAAGTTTGATTATTTCTAAAATAATTTGAGTATTTTATGCGCATTTTTATTAGTAGTAGAATATCAAAAATATATGTATATATATACACATCAAAAGTGTCTAGGGATCAAGCATTTTTATGCGGATTTCTTGAGATTGAGATGTGGCTTTGGCCCTGGCCTGCTCAGTCGCCAGACTTGAACCCGATTGAGCATGCATGGGATATGCTACAGAGAAGAGCTCTGCCGAATATGGAGGGTATCCAGTCGCAAGAAGACCTTTTTTTGTTGTTGCAACGAACATGGGCGGCCATTCCACAGCGTGATTTAGATGAACTCATTTTGAGTATGCCAAACCGATGTTCTTGTGTTGTTAGTGTTCGCGGTAGAAACACGGATTATTAATTGTTTAAGTTACCTAATAAAATTTTAAATAAAACTGTTATTTCAGTCTTTTTTTCGAACTTTAATGTTAGTGGTTCAAATGTCAAAAATCCTTTTATTAGGAAAATGGCAAATTTCTTTATTAATGCAAAGGTGACTTGGTTTATCGTTACTGTGACAAACGAAAACACTTTATTTGATGAATCCTTAAAGAAAATTTTAATTAATATCAATCAGGAGAAAAGTTATTGCAAAAATATATGTTGATCCCTAGACACATATGTTGATCACTAGACACTTTTGATGTGTGTATAAACTTCGTTCCATCCGGGTGTCCCTTGACACCTCTCAAGTTTTTAATATGAGGATCGAACCAAGAGGCGTGCAATTGAAGGGGCATATGTCCAGCTGTGGACTGCGATAGGCTGATACTGATGATGTTGAGGAGTTACTTTTTAAAAAAAAAAAAGAGAATTTTGCGCTATTTAGAATTAGTAGTGATTACATTCAGTTCAGATTTTCTACACTAAATGATGTTAATGAAGGAAAGAGTTCTCTGGCAGCTTTATTTGGTACTTGACTCGATACAACATTTTCTATGACGACCTTAGTCAACACAGTTCCAAATCTTTAAATACTCAGGGTCAAACAGAATTAGGCCTTTCATTATACAGCGTGTTGTCAAAAGAAAATGTGGGAAAATGCAAATAATGTGAAAATACAGGCAACAAAATGGAAAAACACAATATTTTTATAAACTACTAATTGTTACACAATTAGCCTTTTCTTGCGCCTAGTTCCTTTCTCAAGAATAAAAGGACTTCCATACTAGATTTCATTGAATTTTTTGCAGTGCCTTAACCGTGAAAGCTTATTATACAGACAGAGTTACTACCTAATTTAAAATACTAGTATTAGTCAGTGATAATCTTTTTTTAACATAAAATAGATGTCCAGTTATCTCAATTCCAAGTGTTATATCTAAATTTTGTAATTTCTATAAAAGGATATACATAATTCAAACAGGACTAATTTATTTATTGTGTATTAATAAACAACAATAATATATAATATAACATAATATAACAATAAAATATACAGAATATATATATATATATTCTGTATATATTATAGTGTGGTGACCACGATCATATTTGTCCTGTGTTTGGATTAAATTTAGGTTAGAAATATATATTTGTATTTATCAGTAGTCATGGTTTGGTCATATTCATAAACACGCTTATATACTTCTTTTTAGGGTCTGTATCCTGCCTAGATAACTGAGCCCCGCGGTTTTACCCGCGGTACTCGGTAATAGTCTCGACAAAATCCGTCGAAAACGTCCAGCCGTTCTAGAGATTAGCTGGAATATACAGATGGACAGACGGACAAAAAATTTAAAAATCGTTTTATAATGTAAGTACTGTATATATTTTAATATGCATTTAGTGAAAAGCCTTTAATTCGAAATTACAAACAGATTCTCCAATTTTAATTATTCGTATATTATAAACAAATATAGTATAGTTATCAATACTTTTGTTAACCTGACGCTTCGATCACATTAAAACCTATATATTTATTGTTATATATAACTTTGTTTGGCCAGCCAAAATGACTCCACTCTGCCCGATGGAAAGCATAAGCAGAATCCAAGAGTGGTGGTCACCATGCTCAGTGCGAATGCAGACAATGCAGCATGGTGACCCACACCATGGCGGCCTAGTGATGCTACTGCATCTTTTAGTCTAGTCAACAAGTATGGAACTTGTTGACTAGACTATTTGGGCCTCCGGTCTCGCACTCACCAACGAAACACGACAGCACGAACGCTGTCATTTTACGTTGATTTATAATAACTTAATATTTATTCTTAGTTTGCAAACTAAGTACATCACAAGAAAATAAATTATTCGGGTGGTAAGTTGCGAATTAACTTTTCGGATTATTTGTCAGAATAAAACATGAACCTGTATATTCCGTATTGAGCGTACCCTTTATTGACGTTAGTTTACTTACAGTTTTATGTCGGCCATGTGCAGTTTGATTCGTTTATTTGTTACTTTATCGTTTACCAATGAATGCCTGTTTGATCCCAATATAATTCGTATTAGTTTCCTTACTGACTTTATTTGCTTATATTCAAGAATTATTGAACTATTTCGTTAGGTTTCTTAGGGGTGTTTGATGAGTAGTAGTGTTGTAATGATAAGTTTAATTAAACGTTAGGAAGTGGCGATTTCGCGTCTCAATTGTTTTATCAATTTATTTTAAAAATCTGATAAAATGCTCATTGACAGGGCGATTGACTGACCGAGGACGTTGATAAAATGGCAAAAGGCACCCTAATAATACGACATTAATCGTCATTTTTAATTTATTTTAAACACGATGTGTCGTGCGATAGTGATTTTGAACATAAGTATAATATCTATGGCAAGTACATGAAAAAGGCTGGAGATATATATAGGTATCATATATATATATATATATTATAATAATAATATAATAATAAATATAATATATAATAAATATGTATATATATATATATATTTCTTGTGTGCGTGTGTATGTGACTGAACTCCTCCTAAACGACTGGACCAATTTTGATGAAATTTTTTGTGTGTGTTCAAGGGGATCTGGGAATGGTTTAGATTCACAAAAACGTAAACGATGTTAATATATATATATATATACTAGCTGATCCGGCGAACTTCGTACCGCCATATTTTTTATTTATATTCAAGAATTATTGAACTATTTCGTTAGGTTTCTTAGGGGTGTTTGATGAGTAGTAGTGTTGTAATGATAAGTTTAATTAAACGTTAGGAAGTGGCGATTTCGCGTCTCAATTGTTTTATCAATTTATTTTAAAAAATCTGATAAAATGCTCATTGACAGGGCGATTGACTGACCGAGGACGTTGATAAAATGGCAAAAGGCACCCCTAATAATACGACATTAATCGTCATTTTTAATTTATTTTAAACACGATGTGTCGTGCGATAGTGATTTTGAACATAAGTATAATATCTATGGCAAGTACATGAAAAAGGCTGGAGATATATATAGGTATCATATATATATATATATATATATATATATATATATATATATATATATATATATATATATTATAATAATAATATAATATATAATAAATATGTATATGTATATATATTCAAAAATATACATACATATTATATACATATTTTTGAATGTCTTTCTGAGTTTATCATATTGAACATTAGGTAACAAACGGGTTAGAAAAAATCACGATATTTTCACAGCTTAGAAATGCCGAGATTAACAATTTATCTTAAGCCAAGGTTTACAGGCAATGAACTGAACTATTGCTTGGCTTTCGAAATTCTTATCTAACACCCCGAGAATGAACGTAGAGTTCATTAAAATTGATAATAAAACTAATCTGCTGAACTTTGATGTTTAATAGTCGTAATGAACTCATTTATGTTGACTAAACATTTTTTGACTGTTTTAATGAATAAGTACAGAATAAAATGATAAAGTACACACAATTCACCCAGTCGAAAGTTTTGAGGTAAACCTCCTCCTTTTTTTAAGTCGGTTAAAAAGTAGTGGTCACCCGTGGTCAAAGTTTGATCATAATTCATTGCATTTATTTTTTAGGGTACCGTACCCAAAGGGTAAAACGGGACCCTATTACTAAGACTTCGCTGTCTGTCTGTCCTTCCGTCTGTCACCAGACTGTATCTCATGAACCGTTAGACCGTTGAAATTTTCAGATATATGTTGTATTTCTGTTGCCGCTATAACAACAAATATTAAAAAACAGACTCACATACAACACATGAGATTTTTTTACCATTTTTATAAATAATGGTATGAAACCCTTCGTGCGCGGATCCGACTCGCACTTGGCCGGTTCTTTAGCTTTCTGCAGTCCTCCATATAAATTTTAACAGTGCCAAATTTTATTCTCCTTCCTCCACATGATTTTCGGTAAAAGGAACACAATTGTTTTGGCTCATGTATTAATATTTAGATTTAAGTATGATTAATCGGCAGTCCAGATACCATAATGCAAGTACCGTCTAATTTGAGATCAGTTTATCGTGTGTGATATTTTAATAGGACTAATCCCGCTCACACACCCACCACTGTACACCAGGATTAACATCAGTGACCCACGAACACACCGAGTTATGACACTCGGGAAGTCCCAGGAAAAAAATAACTGTCTTAGAACTCGCAACGAAATGAATCAGAAGAAATATAATAAGTCCACTTCCGTCCTTAGCAAAGCGGGAAAAAAACTGAAATCAAAATGGGCAGACACCTTTTTCAAACCGAGAAACACTACAGATAAAATATTATGGGTCCTAAGTGAGCTATATTTGATTACTATAGTATGTGTGGCGACCTCCACATACAGCGCAACAACAACATAACATACTACAGCGCCATCTACCGAAGATACATCGAACTACGGAGTAACGAAGGAAACTAAGAAACTAGCAATTACCAATCCTGAATCGCGCAGTGAAAGTTCTCGCGGCAGTTAACATATATACAACATCCCAACATCAACCGTTGGGCAGTTGGCCTGCCAGGCATGATCACCTCGCCTGGTCGGAGGATCCTCCCTTTGTGTTGGAGGGACGTAGAACCCGTTCCTCCACAGTGGTGACCCCGACGTGATTGGAAGCAGCCTTCGATGCAGCATCAGCACGCCACCATCATATTCACTCCCACAGCAAGTCTCACAGCCAGCCAGCAACCTCGGCCTCAACAGGGATACACCACACGCAGGAAGCGACCGCTCCAGCCTGGTTTACCCCTACGGCCTCATCAGCGTCTAGGCACAGCACACTGCAACTACGGTTCATGTAAGCAGAGCATATCTCTCCCGTCTATGCAGCAGCCAGCCACAACGCAGCAACCACCCCGACTCACTGGGGACCTCACCGCAGCACCGCGCACCGCCTGCCATCCCGACTCACTGGGATCAGCGGACTTCAGCCCCGACTCACTGGGACTAGCGGCATTCAGTTCCGACTCACTGGAACTAGCGGCACTCAGTTCCGACTCACTGGAACTGCTCACTCCTGGCACTGGCAAGCTCCACAACAGAGCACAGACAGCTGACTCAACAACGTATCGACCTCCGGTCTTGGAGGGGAGTGATGTGGCGACCTCCACATACAGCGCAACAACAACATAACATACTACAGCGCCATCTACCGAAGATACATCGAACTACGGAGTAACGAAGGAAACTAAGAAACTAGCAATTACCAATCCTGAATCGCGCAGTGAAAGTTCTCGCGCCAGTTAACGTATATACAACATCCCAACATCAACCGTTGGGCAGTTGGCCTGCCAGGCATGATCACCTCGCCTGGTCGGATTATCCTCCCTTTGTATTGGAGGGACGTAGAACCCGTTTCTCCACATATGTATTGCAGAATCGCCTCAACGCACGGAAATTCTTCGCCGGTATACTGGCGAAGAATTTCCGTGCCCAAGATGTCATTTGTAAGCTATTTAGCATTATGTTACATTCATTGTACTAAAGACTACATTCCCAGAGGACATGATGAGCCGACTGTTCACAGTTAGAATCAGGTGTTGAGCATTACACAATAGTGAATCGTGTTATCGTGTGTGATATAATGTGTAAACTTGTTATCATAAATCAGGAAACATCTTTCAACAACACAGTGAGCGTTTAGTGTCCTCTAAATATGTATCTACCGTCACCGGAAAATTTGAGCTAAATACATGCAGAACAGTTGCACAAGCTATATTGCAATATTTAATCTGTGATTTATTAGTACGGATGTATGTTTGTGTGTGGTCCCTGGCGAGGATGGCATAAATTAAAATTATCTCCTACGTGTCGTAACGAGAACATCTGTTCATTTCCAACGAGGTTGTATTGTGGTGTTAAAATTTCTACCAATTTTGGTGTTTTGGTAATTTATTTCATTTTGAACATTTTCAATATCGATTTAGTTTTACACGAAAGAGTTTGATGAAATTCTAGTTTTGAATGCTTCGTTGGCGCAGTGGTAGCATACGCGACTGCTGTTTGTGAGGTCTCGTGTTTGATTCCCGGGTCAGACCAAATTTTTGTTTGATCTGCAAATATTTATTTCGGAGTTTGGGTGTTTTATATATATTACTTCTATGTATTTACAAAAAAAGGTACATTATGTTTTCTATCAGTCAACCTTGGTTTCATAGTACAAACTCAGCTTAGTTTAAATCTAAATGGCGTTGTCTCAGACGTCCGAAATATGTTTTTTTTTTTTTTTTTTTTTTTTTTTTTTTATGTATGGCCCGCCAAAATGACTCTACTCTGCCTGATGGAAAGCATAAGCAGAATCCAAGAGTATTGGTCGCCATACTCACTGCGAATGCAGACAATGCAGTATGGCGACCCACACCATGGCGGCCTAGTGATGCTGCTGCATCTTTTAGTCTAGTCAACAAGTATGGAACTTCTTGACTAGACTATTTGGGCCTCCGGTCTCGCACTCACCAACGAAACACGACAGCACGAACGTGGTCATTTTACGTTGATTTTCTGTGCGAGGGTAGTACCGCCCCGGTCGAGCCGGCCCATTCGTGCTGAAATCAGCGTGGCTCTACTACCTCTTATATTGTATTGTTATTATTTAGTTGTTTTGTGAATTTTATTTAGTTTAGTTTACTGCTGTGGTTATATGGATAGTTGGCACTCCTTGGGAGAGGCCTTCATTGAGAAGTGTGTGGCACACACATTACATTTGTAACATCTATACGTACACAAGATGCGTACCTACTCTATACAGACTTTACCATATTTCTATACCACCCACATGCACTAGTGTGTAAATATAAAATATACATAGTGCATAAAGTTATATAAAAAGTGAAATACAAACAATTCAACAATAACAGTTGGACCATAGCCCGCCCGGCATGGCCCCCTCGCTTTCTTGGAGGATCTTCCTTTTATGTTCGAGGGAAATCACTCGTTCCTCCACAATATTGAAATCAAACAACTACACAACACATCAAACATTACATGGTTTACGAACTGCATTCCGCATTCAGTGATTTACGATAGGCGTTACAGGAAGCATATCCATCTTTGATGCCTTTATTCTTTTTATTTAAGGGCAATGAACTAAGAAGTAAAGCAATAGTACCGTAGTGATAATCTCTTGTTACCCACATGCTCTAGTAATCATTATCATACTAGACATCCATTGCAGTATAATAATTATTTCACGGGAATTAACGCGTACACTTTTTAAGGTATTAAATGCTATGAAATATATTTAGCTTTAATTCCGCGAGACAAATATAGAGAGGATGGATGGATGAGGATGCCCCGTGGAGGGGCGAAACACATGTCGAGTATAGGTTTGGTTGCATGGCATGCTAATTATTTCTCACTTGTTTTGTATGTGTACATATGCATGATACCCATTTGTGCATGTGAGTATACATGACGGTGGGATTTGTGCCCTGCTTTCAGACCTGGATATTTGTCTCGCGGAATTAAAGCTAAATATATTTCATAGCATTTAATGTCATGGATTTCCGCAAAGTAACGCCTGATTCCATAACTTTTTAAGGTATTAAATACCTCTGATTTGCCTGACTTTTCGACCAGGATGCACTGGCCGTGGTCACAGGCGCCTGTAATTTATTCCCGTAAAATAATTATTATATCATGGAACGCGAAAGTGCAAAAGTTAGTATCCACTGCAGTACATATATCTCCCCAAAGGTTCACCACAGCAACCAGTCTTACAATACCCGAACTCATCAGCTTCCTGGGACCTTCTTCAGGTTGTCGGACCACTTTATTCAAAAGCCTACTAATGCTGTATTGTGTGATACGTTAATGATATGGATGAATGAAAATCGAATAAATTTCAATTACAAAAAGGCAATGTAAATTATTACCCCGTACAAAATAAGTAAACTTAAAGCTGGCAGACGCCTGTACGTTTACAGCTGTCGTTTTTGTTATTTTGGAGACATGTTTCAGATTTAGCAAGACTGGCAAAGCAATTAAATACTGATCAATATATATTCGTTTCATGTTAAAATTGATTGAAATTCACTTCATATATTTATTTCTTTTTGTAGTGAGATGTATCTTTAACAGTCCCTTACTCGACATAGACATACATATTCGACATTCGAAATACATTACAAAAAATACATCTCCTACTTTAACGCTGAATTTAGTATAGCTTAACGTGTTGAAATGGCATACGGGTATAGGTTTTGTAGTGTCAAATTTTCCTTCTCTGTTATGTTGTTCTGATAATGAATACCCATAGAAAATATTATGATAATTGATTCAGTAATTAAGGTAGAAGTAGACGAAAATATCTAAAATCTATCTAAATAAAACATGGAATGTCAGGACAATTTGTTTCAAATTTTCTGGTATAGATTTCCTCTTAACACTTTCTTTTTAAAGACACGATATGTCACAGTGGCAATCGAAGTAGGCCAAGCGTTAAGCATTACAAGCTATACATGTTTGTATCGCTTGAATGCTCAATGTTATCATAAGCACCCGTAACATGGCCTTAAAGGAATTACATAAGTCACCTTATATGATTCGATGTCTTGTTACGCCAGGATTAACTATCAATTAGACTGCGTATGTACAGTGGTCAGGGTGTTTACCTTCACAACTCCTATTATATAATGTTGAGCGTAAATTATTATGCCTGCTATTGGACTTTCACAACTTAAGTATGAGGCGATTTCGAAGAATGATATAAGGGGCAAACGAGCAGACGTATCGCCTGATGGTAAGCGATTACCGCCGCCCATGGACACCCGCAACACCAGAGGCATCACAAGTGCGTTGCCGACCTTTTAAGAAGGAGTACGCTATTTTCTTGAAGGTTTGAAGTCTCCGTCTCCCACGGTATATAAATGTGTGGTTTATGGTAAAAACTAATTCACTTTTAGGTTACTGGGATAAAAACAAAAAACAGCCGGCAAAATGTATTTTTAGAACGCCCTTTCTTAAATAATATACTTTGTCAAAATCTCCCAATCTAAGGGCTTTCTAAGGGCATTAAATTATATTCCTACTTATCAATGTCGACATCGGAACTAAGATATGCGTGGGTGAATCCGCGACCCAAAGCGAATAATCTTCCAAAACGTACACTATGAGGAAAAGTATGGAACATTGCAAATACAAACGGGAATGAAATGACAAATAAACTTAGGTTCGTCTACTACCATATTCTTTGACGACACCCAAGCTTAAGTAATAATGTAGGTGTACTATATAAATATCTTTCACAGGTCATTAACAACGCTAATAGTGTATTTTACAAGCTTTTTATTAACTTGCAATGTATGTATGTATGCTTGTATGTTCGTGTGGAATCTTGCAACTCAATTTTAAATCTTCTATCTTCAACCGATTTTGCTGAAATTTTGCAAGCATATATATAGAGCGTGACAATACAATACTATAATGACATGGAGCTGATCTGATGCTGTAGCTAGAAGGTGGCCTTAGGAATTCTGTAATGAAACGTCGCAATATTATCGACTTTTGACTCGTTTGATTCGTCTCGAAGGATTCCAGTAAAAGCTTGTTTTTAAAAAGCTTTTTAATTTAATTTATTAATTTTTTAATCTGTAGACTGAATATCGGGTTCCATTAATCACAATTCTAACCACAAGATTAATTGAGCAAGTTAATCAGTATACACACGTTATAGTAGGTATTATACTGTTTCCGGAAGGAAAACGAAAAAATAATATTTGGCAATAAAAATTGGTAAAATTGAGTAATAACATAAATACAATATCACCCACAGTATTTTAGCAATTATGTAATTCAAAATTTATCAGAAAGTATGAAGCCCAATATACTCAAAAGAGCTCCTAAATAAACATTTTGCGCAACATCAAAGAAACTTAATAAAAAGCACTAGTATTTAACAAAAACAATATGGCATTATATCATTACAAAACTTCATACTACTCCAATCGAAACTACACCTTACGCTTCATAGAATACGGACCATATACCCTGAATCAGGAAATGAATCATGATTAAAGGAAAAGCCAAGTTAACTGTGCGACTGTTTAATTTAATTTTCCGTGCAACGTGAGGCTAGTTGGTAGTTCACCGACGGAAAATGGAAGTTGGGTACGTCAAGAAAAAGCTTCAGTGACGGAAAATAAAGAGATTTCGCTGGAAATTACAAAAGAAAACCGCAAAAATCGAAACAATAGATTGAAAACAAAAGAGCTGTGTGACGAATTGTGTACTGGGGTATGGCCGGCGAAATGGGAGCTGAATAAAAAATTAGGGGGAAATTCCATCTTATTAGTGTAATGATGTCGGCAGTAAACGTCCCAATGGACTTGTTCATTATTTGTAAGCCATAAAATGTGTTAATGTTTATTTGTCACCATGGTAACGCCCTTTATGCATTAGGTAAGAATGTACTGATAACGTCTTTAATAACAATACCAAATATTTTGCCAGACATGAAAGTATTTTTGTTTGTTAATATTTTAATCAGTATCTATATATTAATACATAAAGCTGAAGAGTTTCTTTGTTTGTTTACTTGAACGCGCTAATCTCATGAACTACTAGTCCGATTCTCATGAACTTCTAGCACTTCTAAGGGGAGTGCTCCGAGGAATTGTTCGGACTGATCCCTGCTGCCTCTTTCCGCCATCGTCCTACGCGACAGAACTTTCATCCCCATCATCTAGATGGTTGGCAGTCCACAACTGTGCGCTTCTCAAGAAACTTTCTGTCTCGCACAACAAAACTGTGGAATGAACTGTCGCCTGCGGTATTCCCGGACCAATACGACCTTCAAACCTTCAAGAAAAGAGCTTACTCCTTCTTAAAAGGCCGGCAACGCAATTGTGACGCCTCTGATGTTGCGGCTGTTCATGTAATCATGTAATCGTTTAGCATCAGGCGATACGTCTGCTCGTTTGCCCTCTATCCCATAAAAAAACCAAAATCATTCTTTCCTTAATGATGTAAATTTGATATTCTACAATATAATGTTTCTAGATATCAGTATACTTTAACTATTTATGTTTCTTTTCAGCAAACGTTAACTTTCTGGAAACACACGTGAGACACAAAGTAAATAAAGTCAAGTAATGTACCTACTTCATTATGAAATATTACATAAAAATCACACTGTATTTCAGAACCTAAACCAAACAAACCTCATCAACCGAATACATCTCATACATGCTCGGGGAGATCATTTATTTTATCTCCACCATAATAAATACAGTGGACCGTTTTCTTTGAATTAATTACATGTGTAAATGTAACGCGTGAGTATGATAATTAGCCGTTTGTTAGAATCAGGTTACACCCCATCCCTCTTAGCCTCCAACTCTGTCGACGTGAAGTGTGATGTGTGCACATTTTCTTAAGCGGTTCGGGTTATACGGAAGGAAATTCGGGTGTACTGAGCAATGATATGAGCCAAACCAACGAAACCTCAATTTTTTTTTGTACAAAACGGCAATCGAGCGGACAGGTCACTTTCAGGTTGATTAATAATTTCTACGAATTTAATCCGTATGTAACTTAGTTCGGCATATACAGAACCGGTATATGTTATACATTACTAAATCAAGCGAGCTTCTAATTATGGGATGGCGGCCGAACTAGCATAAGGGGCGCCTGATGGCAAATGAATACTGCCGTTTAACAACACTTGTGGTGTTGACAAAGAATATTATATTAATAATATTTTTTATATATCCCTTCTTTTCTACCCAATTTTTTTTTTTGTTTCACAGTTTTTGGCTGTCACAGATACGAAGTCGTGTGACCACACGGTATGATAATCTAAAACACGGTCCTGAGATTAATGTGGTACCCACCTACGTAATGCGCCGAGACAATTGTGAGCAGACTACAGAATTGATAAAGCCAAATAAACACTTTATATAATATATGATTTTTTTGTGTTCTGGGGTAAAATGAGAAAAATCGCCTTTTTGTAAATATCATTTATATTTTTTGCTTTCAAGAATCTGTATAATATATCTGGTGAAACTAAACTTGTTATAAATTCAACATATAGATAGTTAAACGGTAAGTAGGGTACGTATAACTATACGTACCCTACTTACCGTTTGTCATAGTGTGAGTATTATAATACTAGTGTGAGTATTAAAATACTACACACACTACTACACAAGTAGTTACTGGTATTTCTATTTCTGATACAAAAATCTAACGCACCTACAATGGGTACGAGGAAATCCTGTTAGTCATTCGTAAACTTTATTTTAGTTTTTTTTCTTGTATACCTAGGTATGGTTTTACAATAATCTTACTATTTCGAAATTAAACACAATCTCAGTTAATATTTGTAGAGGTTTTATTAAAGACACCACCTACATCACAGATTCAAAACAAAAACTTGTGGATCATTTTGAGTATTGTTCAATGTTGATATAGAACCACTACACAATCCGTGCGATCTTTATATGTTCGATTTAATAATGATGATACATATTGTACAAAGACCAACTTAACCCCAAGTCGTTCTCTGCTTCATCAAGCCTTTCATTTTCTGTTAATATTAACGTAGAGTAGAAATAAAAATATAATACAAATGAAACCGTAGCAATTTAAAAAGTGTTAGAATATTGAAAAAACACCGAATTTAAGACCTTCAAAGCTATGAAAGATGGTACTAATTAAATTAAAAAACAAATTTATATCTGTAATAAACTAACTTGGTAACAGATATACTAAAGAAAACAGCTTCCAAACGTGTTCAAGTCACACCGCTTTATCTTTTAAGTATGTTAAATTATTCGCGAAAATTCTTTCAGTGGAATATTTTTGTTAGAATACGGTCTAAATGTTAAAAAGATTTGAGCTTCTGAATGTTGTTCGTAAATATAATACAATTTTTGTGTTTGCACAGTAGATACTATGCAATTTGTAAATATGCAGCGATTGCTTGAAACTTGTAGCAGAAGTTACTCCATAATAGGGAAGTGTTATTTATCGTGTGCTCTGCTGCAGCACAAACCTTTGAACTTAAATAAATAATTTTTGTACATTTCTTACATACATTAGCTATATGTAAGTATTTAAATATATACACACATCAAAAGTGTCTAGGGATCAAGCATTTTTATGCGGATTTCTTGAGATTGAGATGTGGCTTTGGCCCTGGCCTGCTCAGTCGCCAGACTTGAACCCGATTGAGCATGCATGGGATATGCTACAGAGAAGAGCTCTGCCGAATATGGAGGGTATCCAGTCGCAAGAAGACCTTTTTTTGTTGTTGCAACGAACATGGGCGGCCATTCCACAGCGTGATTTGGATGAACTCATTTTGAGTATGCCAAACCGATGTTCTTGTGTTAGTGTTGGCGGTAGAAACACGGATTATTAATTGTTTAAGTTACCTAATAAAATTTTAAAGAAAACTGTTATTTCAGTCTTTTTTTCGAACTTTAATGTTAGTGGTTCAAATGTCAAAAATCCTTTTATTAGGAAAATGGCAAATTTCTTTATTAATGCAAAGGTGACTTGGTTTATCGTTACTGTGACAAACGAAAACACTTTATTTGATGAATCCTTAAAGAAAATTTTAATTAATATTAATCAGGAGAAAAGTTATTGCAAAAATATATGTTGATCCCTAGACACATATGTTGATCCCTAGACACTTTTGATGTGTGTATAAATATTTTTCTCTGCAGTTTGGTTACCGTAGTTCAGGCTTTTCCTGGCCTGGGATTGGATGGCCGTGTGAAATGTTTGGAGTTATTAATATTATTATATTGATCACAGACGTCACAATTCGAAAGTCAAATTCTGCAGTCATATTTTTACTAAAGTACTGTAATATAATTTTCTTATTGTTACTTTTTACTTCTGTTTTTGTTTATGGTGTATGGAGCAAATGGGGAGATTGATCACCTTGATATTGATGGTCTACCACCACTCACACACCTGAAACACAAGAGTCACAAGTTCGTTTGCCTTTGAAGATGCACATTTGAAATCCATTACTGTACTTGAAGAAAAGTGTTAATTCCCCACTAATTTTGTCACATATAAGCAATGAAAAAAAATCAGACATGAATTAAGAAACAAAAAGTGTTTCACCTTGCACTTCAACCCTACAAATCCATCATTCGCAGAGCCCACTTAAGCAGAACCATTTGAAACAATAACTGTTATTACAAAAACCACAAAAAATTCAATGTGTCCTCCGCCATATCCACTAAAACGTCTTACATATGACATCGTGAATAACCACTCTTAGCCATCGTTAAGTGGGGACATCATTGTTTTATTATGAATCGTTTGCCATTAGGCGAATTGCGTGGATTTTGCGAATGGTCTTGTCCTGCTGACGTAGCATTTATGGTCATCCTAATAAAGAGTAAGTGTGCCGACCTCGCGTCACTTTAATGATTCCTTTCGTGGGGTTTTATTCCGAGGGCTGTGGACTTCGTACTTGCGTACTAGAAAGCATTTAACGAAACAAAATTTTCTTGAAAACTGCGGAAAAAAAATCCCTTTGTTTCAAACAAGACAATATAGCTATTGGAAATATAGCAAAACATGTTATTTCTCGCCTTCTAAAAGGACGTAATATCAATTTTTAAAAGGAAATAAAAGTGAGATAGTATAGACAAAGTGGAATATAAATGAAAATAATTGAATAAAAAACGATCGCAGTACTAAATGGCCGGATCTGCACTATAAATACACATTTTAAATTAAGAAGTTTTTTTAATATATATTTTAATAAAATATTAAGATTCTCTTAATAAGTTTTTAAATGAAACACTTAGGAAACAGAAACGTGGAATTATTTTGAAAGTGAAAAAAGTTTGGAAGAAATCTCTGGCAAAATACTGCTTTATTATGTAAAACAGACGTCCACAAAATTCAGAATAGCCTAGTTTAAGAGCCAGACATCCATTTGTATTCAGTTTTAATGTTGTAACAGAAAAAAAATAATGTAGAATACTTTTACGCCCGCTTAGCTTTTTTTACTTGGTTAATTATTAACGTATTTGTCTGTGTTTAGCTAAATTATTTCGTGGTTTTTATATATTTGTAGTAAATATATAAAAACCAGTATATTTTTCTGTTATATGATATACTAGCTTTTACACGCACTTCGCTCACGCAGACTTTCATTCCCTGATTTACCCCCTTAGGGGTGGAATTTCGAAAATTCCTTTCTTAGTGCTGACTTACGTTATATAAAGAACCTACACGCAAAATTTCAGGATTCTAGCTTCAGCGGTTTGGTCTGTGCGTTATTCTCTGGGTATGTCAGTCAGTCAGTCAGTCACCTTACTCTTTTATATATATAGATAGATCGCAACACGAAAAAAAAAGTGCGTTATTTCCCTTAAATAAAGGTTTTGACATAAAATTAATCCAACATATTCCGGGAAATTAACTTGTACAAAATATTTAATTTATTTCACTCACATCGCTTTATTCTCCTACACGACGAAATATTTTCAGAAAAAAATGCTTTCAACTTCAAACTTTTATATACTCTATCATGACACGCCGGTAAAAACGCGGCGGTTATTCCCCCAAACGAGAGTTCAAAATGGCACGTGTAAAATTTAACGCCTGCGAATGACAACGTTAAAAGAATTATTTATGGCGAACCATAGACAAGTTAACTGTGACATGTGAAAACATTCCACTGTGTTTACTAGCAGGCTTGAGTTGTTGTTGAATGTTGTGCAACAGTTGCGCCACTTATAAGTAAACTAATTATTTATATATTTTAATGTTTATTTTAAATAGAAAATATTTTTTTCTAAACCGTACGTATATCTGTGACTTAAGAGTGACCACTGGGTTACCAGTCTTCGAGTATCCCTCAAATTAGGAGAAGGAATGTTGGTCTGGAAAGCTTTGGTCTACTGAATTTGATCTAAGATTGTTTATCTTTTTGTGAGATAACCCGAATGTTATTACTTGGTGTGTTCATTGCTGTTGATCTTAGAGTGCAGAAGATATACTAGTGGTTGTATGGGAGGAATTAGTCCCAATAAGCGCACATTTTTATTTAATCACTAGCTTTTATTCGCAGCTCCGCGCGCGTGTATGTTGTTTATCGCGGTAAAGAGTAGTCTATGGTAAATTTCATGGTAATCGGTGCAGTGGTTAAGCCGCTAAAGCATATCAGACAAACAGACAGACAGAGTTACTTTTAAATTTGTAATATATATGAGTATGGATAGTATTGATCAAGATAATTACTCATTTTATCATTTATTTGCAGTTTTTAACAAGAACATTACCATTGATTTAAATTAAATTGTCTTTTAAACACGGCATATTTATAGCAAATATACGGGTTTACAAATTTATGTTTTTTAATAAAAAAAAATTGTATGTTTTACACACAACTGGTTTGAGACCCAATGATTGACATTTATTCAGGTGCTACAATATAAAGAATCTCGTTTATTCTTTATTGTTCTAGTATTTAGTGCTACTTACCGACTGCTCAGCCGGAGACATAGGTTCGAGACCCGTCCAGGAAATTATTTTGTTCTGTGTTTGGAAGAAATTTATATGTCATCATCATTATTATCATCATCATCAGCCTATGGCCTATAATATCTATATATTTAGGAACACTTTAGTATGTTTAGCATAAAACTAACTTCGCCTAGTTTAGGATCGGACTACTTTTTTTTTTCTTTATTGAATAGGGGGCAAACGAGCAGACGTATCGCCCGATGGTAAGCGATTACTGCCACCCGCAACACCAGATGCGTCACAAGTGCGTTGCGGCCTTTAAAGAAGGAGTACGCTCTTTTCTTGAAGGTTTGAAGGTCTGAGTGAGATGTGTTATAATTCTTATAATTTATAAATATATTACTTACCCACTTACAAATACTATTACATTAAATATTGGAATAAATTGGAATTTTTCATTTCATTTTGGAATAAATGCTTTTCATAGAGATAAATTTTCATATCCATATTTTTAACACTTCCAATAATATTAGTAGCTCTTGAATTGAACAACTGTTGCGCAACAAAAATGGCGACGCACTCCCACTAAAGTGCGTAATAAAACACTAACTGTCATAAACGTGCCTCGTAATCTTTATATCCGGCTGAGTAGGGGATTCTCTATTGTCTCCGTACATTACGAAACATACATGAAAGATTTATATGCTACGTCTTAATTAAAAAAGTTAATGTTTAAGACGGATATTGTTTGGTCCATGGTCTTTAAAACCACTGCAATAGAGGTTATTTCAGAATGTTACGTTTTGAATGCTTTATGTAATATAGTATGAATGTACTTTATTGAAAAAACAAAATACATTTTTTTTATTATCTTCCTAGCCTTGATTATTCCCAAGATTAATTGGGGTCGGCTACCAGTTCAATCAATTTTATCAGAATATCAGTTTATCTACGGAGCGACTGGCATCGGCCCTTCGCAACCCTGGAGGTGAACTGAATTCGAAAGTTGAACTAGTTGACAGTATATTTGAGGGCAATGACTTCCCAATAGCGATTGCCATAGATGTTCATGACAACCGGGACCGACGGCTTAACGTGCTCTACGAGGCACGAGCGGAAAACACCGCCGTCTTCCAGACTCCGGGCTGTCATTAAGAATTTCTTGTAAGAAAAACCCAATAGCAATCCGAATCTAGAATCGAACCCGAGACCTCTTGATCGGCAGTCACTCACACTAACCGTTAGACCAACGAGGCAAAAAACAAAACACATTCTTATTTTTGTCATTTCTTTTTCAACTACTGAACTAATCATCATGAAATTTTAGACTACCTAGGGATACAGAGAAGGAGGCTAATAGATGAAATACTTTTAAGTGTTTAGTGTGAAGGTAATTTTCTTTCCCTCCCCTAAATCTCCTCGGGTAACTCCAACATGACCTCTGGTGGAATGGTAATGTCGGACACAAACCTACTAAAAATCGGAGCCTGAGAATCAGATGTAACCTAGAAAGAAAATCCCCGGTTCCCCTTCCGGGTTTCTAGGTTACATGACAGGTATGGCCATACGTGATATAAACAAACAAATATATCAATAACTTCACCGGATCTTTAGTTAGTAATAAATACAATAATTGTATAGGCACGTTTTTGTTTACGTATAAATTGAACATTACAGATTGGTAACAAAGAACTTTTACGTGGTTACTGTTTTATCTTGAAACAATGGCAACAAAGTTTTTCCTGAAGCAGAATCAGCAGTTTCTATACAGCCATTTATTTTTTTCCGAAACATTTTGCTTAGGAATTGATACTACATATTGCGAACACTTCAAATCGATCAACCGATTTCCGCGCGACACGATAAGAAACAAATGTGACACCAGCTTTATGTACAGTTTGCATATTTCTTATCCAATTGAATTTAAATCTTTTTGCTTTAGATATAAGGTTGATTTTTTAAGCTTCTCTTAAATCTCCATGTAAATCCGGAGGCGCGAAGTCAATGCGTCAATACCGTTTGACATTTGACGCTCAAACAATCCAAAAAAAATGCGTGACGTGGACCGGATTATTTTGGTTTACATTTTTGGAATGGGTGCAAGAGATAGCAAATGCCCTGGCATTTGATACAGATGTAGATAGTTAGGTATCGTTCACGTACTATGTGTTGTGTTTGTGATCGGCTTGTACTTTTACTCAACTACGGCGAAGCTAAGAAAAGGGAATAGTTTTGGCAGTCGATGTACGTTTGGATGTTCTACCGTAGCGCCGAAACTACTGAACCGATTTTATTTAATGAGTTGTCAATAGATTCGTAGTAATATCAATTTTATCGAAAGTGTTTACGTAGTCCGGTTATAGTTTTTAAACTTTTTCTCCCTACTGATGTTTTGGGCCAAGGCAAGGTAATTTGAGTACAGATCATAGTAAATGAACTCAAAAGTCAAGAAGATTAAGAGTGACCCTTAGAATGACTATGACTGAACCTCATCAATGCAAATAACCACTAATACAGGTTCTGGATGTTAAAATCTACATCTACCTTTGTCTTTCAAACTGTTTGAGCGGGAGAGACTTTATTGATATATTGATGATAGTTTTTGCTCGCGGCTCCGCCCGCGTTTATATCGGTTATCGCTGCAAATAGTAGCCTATATGTTATTCTGATGTATAAGCTATAATTCTGTAAAGTTTCATCCAAATCCGTTCAGTAGTTTTTGCGTGAAAGAGTAACAAACATCCATCCATCCATACTTACAAACTTTCGCGCTTATAATATTAGTAGGAAGTAGGATAATTTTAATACAAGATTAAATAATGTCCAAAATCTGTTATTTGGACGACCTCGAGGACTGCCATAGGCCGGGATGGTTGACTCTTCTTGGTGGAGACCTGCGTTCAGAAGTATACGGCGATAGGTTGATTTGAAGAATAAATAAGCCTAAGCTATAAATATATGTTTATTGGAAAAATTGCCTAACTACTACGACAAACAAAAACACATTAACTTTTCTCGAATGTACTTGATAATATCCCCTCGGGATTGGTTGCCCTGGAATATTACAGATATAATTTATTTTTTTCTCTTTGCCTTCTGATCTCTCGCACTCTTTGTTTTTCAATCCAATCAAATTGAAGTAAGAATTTATTTTTGTAAGATGATGTTTACCTCATTATTCTAAGTATTTACCCTTACTTTTGTTTTATTCTTGGCACATAGTTCTAGAACCAGGTTCTAGATAGAGGGAGGGGTTGGGGTATGAGCCTCCGGTATCCTCACTCACTCGGTGAAACAGTTAACTGCACGGTTGGCCTAGTGGTTTAGGCGGTCGCCACGCCGCTTGCTAATTCGCCAAGTGTTGTGGGTTGAAATCCTACACGGGACAACACTTTATGTGATCCACAAATTGTTGTTCTGAGTTTGGGTGTTAATTGTGTCCGTTTCATGAATGTCTGTAAAGTCCCCCGCGACATTACGATATTCTAATGCTTGAAATGAAATGAAAATGCTTGTCTTTTAAAAAAAAAACAAAAAAAACACAGCGCAAGCACTATTTCACACTGGTTTTCTGTGAGGCCGTGGTATCGCTCCGGTCGAGCCGGCCCATTCACACCGAAGCGTGGCTCTCCCACGGTATTTTGTTTGTTAATGAAAATTGAATCCCATCAAAAACATAAATGTGAAATAAGAGCCAAGTGCAATATTATGATATATGCCTTGGTTGTTCACTAAAACGACAAAGAAAGTGAGATCTAAATGGGTACAAAGTTAAATGGTCAGTCCTGAAATGTATTTATAAGAATATAAAATATTTTATAACAACTTAGAATATAATTTCTTATTTAAACTTAGGATAATATTATATTGAAACTTAAAGTCTAACTTGGCCAGTTTTCAAATAAAATTCATATTATGACCTTCGCAAGTTCTAAAACTGTAAGTTCTTACTTTATTCTTCGGAAAATTTGGCTTGCTAGTAGAAACTAGCCATCAAACATAGGGCTCGCCCTATGTTTTTACAGTGATTTTTGGACGTCAATATCTAAATAGGTATGTTTATAAAATTTTGAGAACATATGTATCTAGCAAGTCTTAATATATGAGCCAAATTTAACATGTCTATGTGAAATAGTTTTTGAGTTATTTGGGTCTCAAAAGTGGCTCCTAATGGTTCGTTTAATATTACACACTGTGCTGCTCGCCAGTTCTGTTAGCTTGAACTTGGCTTTACACGCTACCGCATATCTAAATCTACTTGACTTGGTGTTGGGTAGTTACTACATCTATCTGATTGAAGTAAGGGCTTTAATATTTTTGAGAGTAACATACACATGTGATGTACATAATATTTCATCATTGTGAAACAATTTTATTGATTGTTTTTTTAAGAGTCGCAGTCGGTTCTATGCAACTCGTTAAGATTTTGCGCTACTTTTTTGATATGAAAGACAACTCTCGTACTAGGAATAAATCCTGTATCGTGGGGGACTTAAAAAACATATATGAGACAAAGAACACCCAGACTCGACTCAGAAAATAATTTGCGGATCACACAAAGTGTTTAACTATTCTTTCTATTCTTATTTTTAGAAGAAATAAACTCACGGTTGTAATTTAGTGATGTTTGTCTTTTTTTAAACGACTTAAAAAGTAGGAGGTTCTCAATTCAACCGTTTTTTAATGTGTCGCAGTCGCAGATAACGTCGTTGTTTATGAACCGATTGTGATGATTCTCAAAGATCTAATGATGGCGTCCACGAGAAATCAATCGATTTGGTCGTTCTGGAAGTCGGTTTTTTATTTTGATAAAATTTTACTTGTTTTATGTATGGCCCTGCCAAAATAACTCTTTTCTGCCTGATGGAAAGCATAAGTAGAATCCAAGAGTAGTGTCTACTGTAGACCTGACTATATTAATGGGTAAAATTAATACCGGCGCTTTTTACAGAATACAGCATCTGACACCGAAATAGGCATTTCTTAAATACACTTGTATTTTCCAAATTAATTACCTTTTCACACTACGAAATCAGTTTGTAAAATTAACTAAAACTTGGTAAGCTTAAAACTATTCAGCTCGGTACAGCAGAGTTTTCAATAGCATAGTTAATTGATTTAGCGAGCAAAGTTTTCGATACTCGATAGCTATTACCTTGTGGAGTAGATATACAAAAAATTATGTAGCTTATAATTTTTTATTGTGAAATTGTCAATCAATACTAATATTTACGAAAAGTTTATGTTAATATATAGTTTGATTATTTTAACCCCCGACGCAAAAAGAGGGGTGTTTTAAGTTTGACGTCGATGTCTGTCTGTGTGTGTCTGTCTGTGGCATTGTAGCTCTCAAACGGATGGACCGATTTCGATGCGGTTTTTTTCATTTAAAAGCCAGTTTTCTTGCAGTGGTTCTTAGCTATGTTTGGTTAACATCAGTCCAGCAGTGTAAGAGTATCAGCTCTTTTCCAAAATGATGTAAGGCATTTTTGGCGTATGATTACTCGATTAAGTGCTTGCGCAGAGGGTTTTTTAAATTTTTAATTTTAGCTTATTCTAGAGATCATTAACGAGCAGTCAGGTTATCTGATAATAAGTGAATTTGAAGTATGCTTACTATTTATCTATATATATTCGACTTATTTAAATAGGACTAGTTTCATCTCAAACTATTAAAGGCTTAAGTGTTGCAAAGCCTATCATAACTAGTACATATTTACGACGGAAATAATTAATAATATTTATATCTAGACTGATCGATCAATGTCGCTTAATTAAAATCCAATATTGTGGCGCAATCTATTTGCGTGAAATTGACCAGAAAGCCACTCCCGTTACAAAGTGGTTATACAAAGCTCTACTAAAATATCTATCTTTAATATTATAGATGTGAATGAAAGTTTGTTTGTTACGCTTTCACGCGAAAACTACATAACTGATCATAATGAAACTTTGTACACGTATTCTTGATGGTATTAGAAGTAACATAGCATACTTTTCTTAAATGCGAGCGAAACCGTGGGCGAAAGCTAGTACTTTATAAAAGTCTAAATTTGAAGGAAGAAGCAGCGTGAACATAAACAAAAAATTTATCACAAAAAATAGACTTCAAGAACTGGACCAAACAGAAATGGGAAACACCAGCTTTCATATAAAATAGAATCATCAAAACCCAGTCGAAAATTCTGAGGTAACAAAGAAAACAAAATAACAGTTGAATTGAGAACCTCCTCATTTTTACAAGCTTTTTATTAACTTGCAATGTATGTATGAATGCTTGTATGTTCGGGTGGAATATTGCAACTCAATTTAGAAGCAGATATCTCAACCGATTTTGCTGAAATTTTGCAAGCGTATGTATACAGCGTGACAATACAATATTATAATGACATAGAGCTGATCTGATGCTGGAGCTGGAAGGTGGCTATAGGAACTCTGTAAAGAAACGTCGCAACATCATCGAGTTTGGACTCGTTTGATTCATCTCGAGGCATTCCAGTAAAAGCTTGTTTTTAAAAAGCTTTTTAATTTAATTTATTTGAAGTCCGTTAATAACATAATCCCATCTAACTCTGGAACTGCTTTTATAAGGGAAAAATAAGTGCATCTTTAAGGAAAGACTGTCAGATTAAAGACAGAAATTGTATCATTACATATCATATCATCCAGACATCTGATATTCAAGTAGCCCGTGATAAAGGCAAATATAATTTTGCACATGTCTCTGTTTCTCTATGATTGTAGTATAGATCAACCTCCTACAAACGGATCATAAGGCATGTATAAAATCATAATTAAATTATTGTAACCATGTGGCTTTATTCTTTTAAAAAAACTAGCTGTATGGTAGAGTGAGTAACCCAAAATCGATCAGAGTGTGTGGTATTACATTCCATGATGAAAAGTTTGACCAACAATACTGATATAGACGGTGTGTTATCTAATGTACAGAATGTATGTAGCCATCACGATGTATCTAGATCAGTTTAAAAATTTATTGAGATAATCTGATGAGGCTATTCCAGGGTAGATTGTTCCAGGATCCTAAAGCCAAATGGACTACAAGCCACGGGTTTAAGTCAATTTATTAATCCTTAAGCCCTTAAACTTTCATAGTTCCATATTACTGTTAATATTTATAAAAATACCACACATTTATACCGTAAAAGCGATTCAAAGGATTAAAGACTAATACCGGTAAACGATAATCGCTGTTGGACACAGCTGGAAATCGCCAGAGCAATTTATTTATAGCGTAAAGTCAACTCACGCGCCATCATAATTTAGTGTATCTTTAGTAGCGAAGGCGCGCGCGCGTACCGCCATTTTGAAAAAGCAAACGAAAAATATATTTGTTCGAAATATAAATCGGAATTCGTTATCGTTCGTAATGAATCGAGTTTTGAGGATTTCTTATTTGAAATGGTATTCCAATTTTGAATTGTGATTTTTTTTTATGTGAACGTGCAGTGTTTTGTGTATTGGATGTGATGAGTTAAGGTATTTTTTTCAGTTTTCTTTTCATACGGCCTATTTTATTTTACTGAAATGTCTTGTAAAATAACTTTTTATTCGACTATCGTAAAGTCAAAATGAATAGCAATAGTTTTGGCAGTCTATGTGTGTTTGTATGTTCCACCGTAGTATCTAAACTACTGAACCAATTTTAATACTCGAGACTATAATATTAATTTTATCCAAAGTTTATACGTAGTCGGGTTATAGATTTTTCAACTTTTTCTTAATTTTTTTTTTAATCTTAAAAGTTTTATCTACTAGAAATGTCGTTACAAGAAGATATTTCAAAAACAATATTTTCATTCTAATATTATGTTAGATGATTTATATGTCTAGACAGACTGTCAAATCTATGAAAGCGTTGAAAAAAAATAGTGTCCAATAGTCACTAAGCTCCTTTTAGCTATCACTGTGTGTTTCAGCTGTGTTGTCGCTGTCTCTATAAACATTTGATTTGCGCGCACACCTGCGTAGATTTCACACATTAGTATAGATAATAAAATTGGTCCATTTCTTTTAGTTGTTTAGTAGTGCGACACTTCATCTAGTCATATCATGACTTGAAACAAATCTATGTAATTTAGAGTTATTCGACTGAAAATCTGGACTTAATCGCGATAATATCTACAAGGTACAATATCTTTTTGGTTTCCCGACGTTTCGATCGAATTGCACCGATCGTGGTCACGGGTAGACTGGTGAGAGCTTAGCGCTGCCTCCGTGAAGTGCGAGTTTCACCAACTACCCGCACTTGGTCTTCTTTAATTTGTTTTTTTTTCGTACTGTCGGTACTTCGACATACCACACTTACGACGTCCGCTGAGTCTTGTCGAGCAACATATATTCGCTGACGATTGCATTTACTGATGCATTCCAAGATGTTGACAAGCGGTACCCATCTTCTCTATTGATTGAAACCAAAAAAGGTATTGAACCTTGTAAATATTATCGCGATTAAGTCCCGATTTAAAATCGAATAATTTAGAGTTACTTTTAAAATAAAGGTCAACTAACGAACTCTACTGAAATCTAAAATCGTCTATTGAAATTACTGGTGAATATGCAAACATAATTAATACATTTTAAGTTGACACAAAGATCAAATTATATTATACCGATTTCATTTCAAATAATAACTATTTCATATTTGAATATTGAATAACAACCTGTCGCACTATGAATAGAGTTTAATCTATTTTGTAAAAATTGTAATGCGTGACACGTGTTTACAGATAAAATAATATTCTTTAGATGAATAGATATAATTGAATAATAGACGATGAATAACTTATAGGCAACATTTACGCGTTTTTTTTATTGTTGTCTCATAATTACGTTTATGAACGGGGATTGACGCGTTTGCGTAATCAGTTTTATTTATCTTTGAATTGCCTGATCATGATCACAGATTGTCTTAGTCTTTTTTATCAGTTACTGATAATTCGATTTTATCAGTTGATCTATAAACTAAATCCTGTTAGGTTTCAAAACAAATTATTACCATGGGATATTTTCTCTCTCTTGTCTCTTGTACCTATTCCTCATTAGATATTTTTCTAATATTTCATTTTTATTCATTTCTTTGGAACTTTTTTTATTTGACGACTGTAACACAACGAATATTAGTACGGTCGTCATCAACAGCCTCTTATTACCTACTGAGAATTGTCTGGTCTTTTTGATTGAATATATAGAAATAGAAAATAAGAGAAAATTATGAAACAAAGTAATTATTTATAATAAATGATTTGATATAATTTATCAAACTTCATAAAAATACACCTGTATATTAAATAATAACAAACATAGAATGGTTCCTAGAACCCAAAGGACCCTGCTTAGCCGACAGTTTTTTAACTGAGTCTTGTTAGTTAAAACTTAACATTTTGACAATTGGTAAAGCATAGACTAGAAAGTTTTTTTTTTTTTTTTTTAATAATAGTTGATCTATCCATCGCGGTGAGAGAATTCATCACATAGACTTTGCGTTAAGGAGTGCTAGGGGTCCAGGGTGCGCTGGACGTCGGGACTCTTGTTCTATTTTTAAGTCGCTCAGGGAGGCTTTTCTCTCACACCCAAATACTAGTCAGTAGTATGTAAAAATAATGTTTTCTTTTCATCTCAAACATATTGTTTTTCATGTTACTTTTTAACTTCAATATTTGTGCACCTAGTTCAATAAAAACATTGTAAATATTCAGTTATACTCAAGATCAAGATAGAAGAAAATATTCCGTATTAAATAGTGAAAATTTAAAAGAGGCGCTCATAGCCCAGTTGCACTCGGTGACTAGAAACAATCCCCGAGGGTGAGCAACGATGGCGCGGTCAGTAGCTAGATGGGTGACCGTTAGTGGCATGTTACCATGAGCGTCTCCGTGATTCGGAGGTCACGTTAAGCAGTCGGTCCCGGTTGTTATCATATGATAACAGTCGTGAAGCTTAGTTGGAGGCCTTTGGGCGGCTTAAAAACATCCGACGGCAAGAAAACGTAGCCACAGCGTTGTCTTGCCAGTCCCCAACCCGCACTTGGCCAGCGTGGGAACGTATGGTCTTAACTCTCTCCTGAGAGGAGACCAGAGCCCAGCAGTGGGACGTTATGGGCTGTTGATGAAGAAAATATTCCGCATTAAATAGTGAAAATTTAAAAGAATTCAGCTTATTACAATTTATCAAGATTTAGACTCATTGAAGTAGGCCACTAAAGTTTATTTATAATTTATTTGACGTACATTGAAACTGTGAGATGTTTAAACTATTCTAATACTCAAGGAATATGTTTAGCAGTCACTACTCATTAAAATATATTATGACTAAGAGAGTATACATATAAATAGATATAATATGAATAACCAACTATATCCGTTTGACAAAGTCCGCCATGAGATCCACATTCCAGGGTTCTTAGGCATAGGCAAACTGAATGGCTCGGCTTTGATGATTTTAGATGAGTCACAGGGCTTTGCAAAATAAACTGTTAAACTTTATATTCATAAGTAGTTGAAAGTAACAAATAAACAAACATACACTCATAATTTTTCGCCTTTATAATATTAGTAAGATTTTCCGATTTTACAATTCATCTTTTTTGATCAGAAATAAGTAATTTATTACTGATTAAAAAAAAGATTCTCAATTTCTCACAACATTTTCCGTGTATGTTACCGGATTACCAAAAGATAGACGACTGGATTCAATCATAATATAAGTTACTAGTTATTGTGATTCTGAAGAAATTAAGAGAGCTTTACAAAATATTAAAGACAGCCAATTTAATAATTTATGATGATTTCAGCCTTGATGTCGGGTACACTTTTACAGTCTCTGTTCGTAATATTAAAATAACCGCTTTTTGCTACATGCATATGTACACATGTACACGGTACATATACCAAAATAAGATGTTTTACAATTTTTGTCTGTCTGTCTGTCTGTTCCGCTGGCTAATTTCTGGAACGGCTGAATCGATTTTGACGGGACTTTCATTGGCTGATAGCTGATGATATAGGAAGTATCTTAGGGTACTTTTTTTAGACTAACGCCGCGGGGCATGGCTAGTAAAAAAATATAATGAAAGAGAAATAAATACATAAAAATGTTATTTTATTTGCAATTAGATTTACTATAAACAGCATTGGTCGACAAAATAGCAGTGGAATCTAAGTGCTAAGCTCTAAATTTTTGTGAAAGTTTAACTTATCACAGACTATTTCCAAACTTTTTACTTATGTCGACTAGTCAGCTTAGTGAGGTAGAAGCTGGCTGAAAGCGTAATAGCAAAGGGCAGCAATTTTAGTACTGAATTGAAAACATTTTCTCTTCGCAATTAGAAATTTAGTATTGCTTTCGTGTACGAGTACTTACGTCATGTTTTTTTTTTTCGCCGCCCATGGATCTTGCAACACCAGAAGCGTTGCAAATGCGTTGGCGGCCTTTTAGGGATGGGGGGGGAGGTAGGGGTAGGGGGGTGGCGGGGAGGTAGGGGTAGGGGGATTGGAGTATGGGCCTTCGGTATCCTCACTCACTCGGTGAAACACAGCGCAAGCACTATTTCACACCGGTTTTCTGTGAGGCCGTGATATTACTCATGCAGATGCCCATTCATGCAGAAGCGTGGCTCTCTCACGGTATGTATTTTTTATATAAAAGTTGATAGAATAACTTTGGCCTGATAGAAAGCACGAATAGAATCCAAGAGTGGTGATCACTATCCTCATTTCGAATGTGGACAACGCAGCATGGTGACGCAAACTGGTGAGATGCTTTTACACGCCCCGTTTAAAGAACCCGGGATCAACAACCCATAACGTGCCACTGCTGGGCTTGGGTCTCTTCTCAGGAGAGGGTTAAGGCCCTACGTCCCTACGCTGGCCAAGTGGGGGTTGGGGACTGGCAAGACAACGCTGTGGCTACGTTTTCTTGCCGTTGGATGTTATTAAGCCGCCCAAAGGCCTCCAACTAAGCTTCACGACTGTTATCATATGATAACAACCGGGACCAACTGCTTTACGTGACCTCCGAATCACGGAGACGCGTCATGGTAACATGCCACTAACGGTCACCCATTCAGGTACAGACCGCGCCATCGTTGCTCACCCTCGGTAATTGTTCCTAGTCACCGAGTGCAACTGGGCTATGAGCGCCTCTTTCCGGGATTATACTGGTAGAGAAACAAGTGCGCTGTTAGTGCCTTTCAGGTTTTGACTGCTAGGCACGGAAAGTAAGAATCGAACCGTTTAGTTCAACAGCGTATGTCTGCCACTCTGAAACGGTTAAATCCAAGGCCAGCATGTGCTTTCGTGTAGAGAAAGGAAGAAGGTGGGGCCAGTTGGAAGAGCTCACAAGAATACTCTCCTCGTTATTTCCAAAAAAATAGCTAGTTTGACTTGAAATAATATACAAATTTTAACAAAAAAATCGACTTCAATCTGGACCAAATTTAACGGACCTCACGGGAAGCACCAGCTTTCAAACAAAAAAAGAATCATCAAAATCGGTTCACCCAGTCGAAAGTTATGAGGTAACAAACATAAAAAAAACAAAAACAAAACAGTCGAATTGAGAACCTCCTCCTTTTTTTGAATTCGGTTAAAATTTGTTTTTGTTTTAAAAGTGTAAAATATTTGGTTATTCTATTTTCATCAATCAGTGTTTAACAATCTAATATGCTCTACTGATAAATCTGTAGCGATGTTGATGGTTTTTAATCCAACTTGTGCATAGATTCTGCAGGCCACAATTTGACAAAGTTGAACTGGTAATAAACTCCATAGATGGCCATTGGAATAACCAAACGAATAGTTCTGACAAGAAATTTGGACAACGAAATGAAAGTTAGTGGCTGGGTATTTTGAAATTAGTTTGGTACTACTAAATCTAGGATTAGTTAACAGCGTTTGTGATTTCGATCATTCGATAATTTTCTACACGAATAGAGTATATCTCTTGATAAGAACTGCTAAATGGTTTAACACTAATTCGATGTAAGTAGGATAGGTTGATATCCAGCAGTGAACTGTAAAAGACTGTTGATGTGACTTAATGATGAATATAAGTTGTTGAATTACCTTACCAGGGCTCGATCCTTGAAGTAAGGAACCTACTCAGCCTTACGGGCCCATTAGATAAAGCGAGGTCCTCGAAAACCCAGCTCCTGGTAAAGAAGTCAACTGCGGCGATAACATCCCAGGTAATATATCAGTATAACCTTAAAAACTTACTGCTGGAGAAGTGTAGGCTTCATTGGCGTCCGCAGCGATAGAGGGGGCCCCCTAACGACGTCGTGGAGCTCCTGGGTACTACACATACAACACTCCTACGGGGTCGTGCTGCTTCCCGATTCCTAATACACCCGTTGCGGTCGACCGCACGACAAAGACAATTAACTTTTATAAATGCCTTACCAAACGGCTAAGATACGGCACCGACCGACATCTCTTACAAAACCTTAGTTCCTACCTAACAAACACGAGACCCCTCGCGATTCCCAACTATTTTCGACTATTCTAGACCGAATTCTGACAGACAATAACTTCAAAAAATGTCACCATACACTACATTTACCTTAGAGCATACATTTTACTAGAGGGGCAGCCAAACGGGCGAAAAACATAATTAGGATTAAAGACAAGTAATGCGTGATTATTTAAAACCAAACAATCTTAGCTGAATAAAGAACCAAGTATATGCTACATGAGAAATGCAAAAGATCAAACAAATACTTCTATAGTAATGAATGAAGACGTAGCAATGATCGTTATTATTTTATAAATAATGAATTAGTTTGTTGATGACATAAACATTAATGGAAGCGTAAATAGCAAGTTGCCACACTTCCTCCAATTCAGTAATCTCTTTAATTTTGCAGGCTCTCATTCGTCAGGACCATTATCTATTAATGTATTCCTGGAATTAGCGCAGCTGTTCTATTTGTGACATCTTTTTATTCTATCAATTTACATTTCATCTGCATTGCGAAGAATCGGAATGCTCTAATTTATCTTTAAAAATATATTGATTTTTGTGTACGGTGAATTCGGAAAATAAGATTTACTACTTTGGTCAATCTGACATCGTTAAAGTTGATTGTGGAAGTATTAAACGGCAGTAATTAATTTGTTTACAGTTCATAAAATACATACAAATAATAAATTAATTTAAAAAGCTTTTTAAAAACAAGCTTTTACTGGAATGACTCGAGACGAATCAAACGAGTCCAAACTCGATGATGTTGCGACGTTTCCTAACAGAGTTCTTATGGCTACCTTCCAGCTCCAGCATCAGATCAGCTTCATGTCATTATAGTACTGTATTGTCACGCTGTATACATATGCTTACAAAATTTCAGCAATTTCGGTTGAAGATATCTGCTTCAAAATTGAGTTGCAAGAGCATACATCATACATTGCAAGTTAATAAAAAGCTTGTAAAATCGCAATGTATTCATTCTCATAAGAACCTATAGTACAATTAATTTTAAGTTGAGATGCAGAAATATTCAGAATAGTTCAAGGAAAACTGATATAAACATAATGAAGAAAATTTAGCTGAATTTTATTTCATCATCATCACACCAGCCGCAAGATATCCACTGCTAAACACAGGCCTCCCCTATTGATCTCCACTTCGACCGGTCGGTAGCGGCCTTCATTCAACGGGTCCCTGCGATCTTAACCATGTCATCCGTCCACCTTGCGGGAGGCCTTCCTACGCTGCGGCGCTGAGGTTCATGAGTGACTGCCGTCACGTGGTCTCCACTCATGAACCTTTCTGCCACATTGGCCGTCGGTTCAAACTCAAAACAAAAAAAAAAATATTGAAATAGGAAAATAAGTATTTTACAGACACTTATGAATAGTCAATATTTAATATTTAAAAATCGAGTGATTATAATCGCCAGTTCCAAGTGCAGCCTACCCTTCATGGAGAAGAATCTGCAAGAAACTCCAGTGTTGCTCCTTTAAAGAAATTATATTACGGTTTACAATTATTATTTATTCACTAAGTGACTTGAATGAGAACGAAGTCGACCAAAGAAAACAAAACAAAAGGTTTGGAGTCATTGCAGAACAGCCATGAGCTAACCAATCATGCGCCGTTCTTACTGAAAGTTGCAAGATTTTTATATTGCTCCGAGCCATGTGCCCTGCCCAGTCTTCCCACTAGTGCTACTTCAGCTTGCTGACTAGCTCTGCTATGTCGGTAACTTTAGTTCGTCTACGGAACTCCTCATTTCTGATTCGATCTTGTAGAGAGACCCCAAGCATAGCCCGTTTCCAAAAATTTTATTTGGTGTATTTTAAACATTTATAGCGCCTTCATTTGTTCTATAAATTAGAACTGTATCATGATAAAAGTTATAAGGTACAATGTATATTCAATTGCAATACGTATCACAGCACAGACAGAGAGCCTGAATAAGATAGAAAATAGCAAATCGTTTAAAAACAATGAATTTGGCTCCGTTTAAATGATCAACTTATAGTTCTACTCTCCTACTACAGCATGATCTATTACCCACAACATGCTACATACAGGATGTTACAATTGAACAGGTGAGTCCCCCATGCTGGCCGTGCGACCTGGCGGCCGTACTATTCGCAAATTGCACACGCAGTTTAATGAGTACGCTGATTCATGTATCAGCCACGTACCTAAAACAAAAATATAAGTTAGTTTAGGCTCAATTTATTAATTTTCTCAGTTAAGTGGTTTAGGTAACACTTTTAAATAAATCCTAAACTGCTAGGGAGTAAATTATGCATGAAAACATCACTACAAAGAAACGGAAAACTTAACACAAATCTCATAGTAGCTCAAACTTTCGTTCTAATGAGAAGCCTATGGTATTTACTTGAAGACTAATAGATCAATGTTTCACATTTGTCAGAGTAGAAGAGCCACGCTGATTTTAGCACGAATAGACCGGCTCGACCGGGGCGGTACTGCCATCGCACAGAAGATCACCGTAAAATGACATGTTTCGTTGGTGAGTGCGAGACCAGAGGCCCAGTAATGTAGAAGCATCTTAATACGTCAATAGGCCGCCATAGTGTAGGTCACCACGTAGCATTGTTGCATTGTATGCCTTCAAAAAGAGTATGATGGCAACTAATACGATTACTTCTTGAAATAAAGTATTACTGTCCTTTAAATGTCAACAGTGCAATAAGGAAAGGGGGATATTATGGTTGTAGTTGAAATTATTTTGAAAGCTCTTCCTATACAAAAGTTCAGTTGCATAGACTGCTCCCGTAAATAAGCTGGATTCTCGTTTTATTTTAAGAATTCTCATTAGCATTAATACCCAATGGTAGTCGATCCTAAACCATCGTTGAGTTAACGCATCAGTGTCATCCAAATTTAGATGTCGTGATTTATACGTTTCTCTCATGTTGCATACAATATTTTTCCAATGAAGAAACGATTTAAAAAAAAGTTATTGGTAGTTGAAATAAATCAAAAAAGGAAAATTGAAATAAAATGTTTGTGCTCAAGTTGTTTTCTTCTGAAGCAAGACTTTATCTTTTGTATGCTCTTCTCTGTATTCAACATGATGTCTTCTATTTAACGATTTGAATCTAAAATTCTTTATTGTGTGTAACTTTTTTTTAATTTCAAGCCAAAAATTATTTCCTTTTGACATATCCAAAATAAACAATCGCAGAGCCTGAATGTAGACCAAATTTTTTTTGTCAAACAGTATTTGAGGTATTTGATGCTATCTTCAAATCTCAGAGACTGGTAGTTACTTTTTTTTTGTTTGGCCCTGTCAAAATGACTCTACTCTGCCTGATGGAAATCATAAGCAGAATCCAAGAGTGGTGGACACCGTACTGCGAATGCAGACAATGCAACAATGCAGCATGGTGACCCCCACCATGGTGGGCTACTAATGCTTCTGCATTATTGGGCCTTCGGTCTCGCACTCACCAACGAAAAACGACAGCACGATCATTGTCATTTTACGTTGATTTTCTGTGCGAGGGTAGTACCGCCCCGGTCGAGCCGGCCCGGCAGTGCTGAAATCAGGGTGGCTCTACTATCTTGTTGGGTTAAAAAAAAAAAAAAAAAAAAAAAAAAAGAGGATGTACATTATATTTTTAATTGCTTCAACATTACACCCATAAAAGTCAATTACAAAGATTTGACCTCCAGGCAATTACTTTGACGATTTATGTAAACCGAACCTTAACAATAATTAAAGTGAAGTAAATAACTCACTCTCACTAATGGAATAATCTGACTGCCTCGTTGGTCTCGCGGTTGGCGTGTGCGACTGCTGATCATGAGGTCTCGGGTTCGATTCCCGGGTCGGACCAAATGTTTGTATGATCTACAAATATTTGTTTCGGAGTTTGGGTGTTTTCTATGTATAATATGTATGTATTTACAAAAAAAAGTATATATGTATTTGTATCAGTTGTCTAGTACCCATAACACAAGCTCTGCTTAGCTTGGGACTAGACGGCGTTGTGTGTTAGATGTCCGAAATATAAAAAAAAAAAAAAATTACAGGAATAACGAATCTTTGTCCCTGTTGAACCAAAGCTGAGCTTAACATTAAAATTGTGCCACTCAAAAGACAGATTTGTCCCATTTAAGACACATCTAAAAACAACTGCTTTTTCTGAACAATGGTTAATGGAAGATATTTAAATGTTTACATTTTGAGTAAAAGGTTTTACAAAGTTACTGTTCGGTTTTTAATAATAGGCATGATGTCCGTAACCAAGAACCACTAAAATAATGTATTTATCGGATAAAATAAATAAATGATAAATAAAATAATATAGTTCGGTCATATTCGACGATCACTTTACTGTCTAAAGGAGCTATAATTGACACTGGTTAACAAATGGTGACGTCGCGTCTGCATAAAACGACGCCAATGAGCGTTGTGACGTGAATTTTAAACTTAAAATTTAAATCGCAATTTTTTCCTACTGAAACGTATTTTTTTGTAGAAATATAACCGTTTTTGACAAAAGGAGATACTTCCGAACACTATAAAACAGTTTTTCAAAATTAGTCATAATGCCAATTATTTTGTTGCGTCAGTAGATCACCATCAGAATCATTTGCATCATTATCAGTTTCTTACTATGTACTTGGTACGGGTGCAGTCTATGTGTAAAGGGCTTTCTTACTGATTGTTCTTGACGCTAACGGACCTTGGAAATGAAATGTACAAAGGGAGAAAATAAATTGTAAGGAAAAGAGAAATGGCGAGGGTGTTAGGTTTGAGACTTAAATAGTTTGAAGAGGCTAGGAATCCCGGCTTTTTCCAACTGTCCGTCTTGTGATATTAGAAGACGGATACATCAACTTGCCCACATTAGATTTCTAAGATTAATAGCTTATACATTTTAAACAGGACTGACAGACTTTTACCAAAATAGTAATGTATCAACAACATCGTACAAAACGTTACCATACATAAAATTATATAACAGTTTTTAAATAGGAAACCACCATCAATTATTCTAATTGAACTTTATGGTTTCCGTTGAAATTATATTTTGAACTACATTCGCTCGTGGTTTTGGTCAACATCATGGGAGTGTACAAATTATTTTATAACATTTTTTTTTTGCCATTGTGTGGTATTTTTTGTTTCTTGCCACATTAGTACACAATTTTAGAAATATATGGAGGAAGAATTCATTATTATGTTTTTAGCCGACTTTAAGAAAGGCGGAGGTTTATGTTCCACTGTGTGTAATTTTTTCTTATTGTGTATCTTGTTAATTACGTATTTAAAATTTGTAGAGTATGTTGTGGCAATTTATCTATAACATCTAATTATGAATAATATCTAAGTACGTATGTTCATCACTAATTTGGTTATCATAATACTAGCTGTTAGTGTCTATTATAACTATTGTTGATATGAAACATCCAATGTTGAGATTCAAATTCACTGCTTTGTTTAATTTACAAAAAGACACAATATTTAATTCTATATACGTTTTCCATATTATTATTTCATAAATTATTATTCCATTTTGTTACATTAAAGTTCCTTTCTTCCTAGAGCTCCTTTTAAACTTAATATTTCTTTAAAATGACTTTACATCTGCCTGATGTCCTGCTACGGCTCAATTTTTTTATTAATAATAGTTTCCCCCTAACATTTTTCTTTTGAAGAATTATTTGGATCAACAGGTCATTTAGATAGAAACATTTCCGGTTTATTACCGAATCGCCGAACTAGAAACATCAATAGCCATGCGTCAATAAAACATTGATCATAACGCCGTTGTGTTCACAACTGAACATTAATCATTGCATTTCCGCCGTGTTTATTGATATTAATCGTTCGGTATAACTCAATCGTTAGCGTGTTGATTTAATTCATTTGTGGTAAATGCATTTCTTTGTATTAAGACTGCTTTGATGTAAACAAATAAATAATCTTTTTTTTTTATGTATTGCCCGCCATAATGACTCTACTCTGCCTGATGGAAAGCATAAGCAGAATCCAAGAGTCATTTTACGTTGATCTTCTGTGCGAGGGTAGTACCACCCCGGTCGAGCCGGCCCATCCGTGCTGAAATCAGCGTGGCTCTACTACCTAGAAAGAAAATCTTCGAGAATTGCTAAAAAAGTATTGATTTTAAAAACAATATTTTTTTTTTGAACAGATGTCTCGCGTATGATAGTTATTAAATAGATGGCGTTTCTAATTTAATATGTAACATATTCTATGCATTGGGTACGTAAGTATAAAAAACTAAAAACCAAACACGACAAAAACGACGCTGAAAAAGTATGAAACAAGTTTCAAAAGCCGTAGTCACACGTTACTTAGAAATGTACCATAACACATTAACAACGCGTGACTACTCCTTTTGAAACTTGTTTCATACTTTTTCAGCGTCGTTTTTTGTCGTAGTTTGGGTTTTAGTTTTTACTTTTTTTATTTAAAATGTTTTGGTGCCTCTATAATTTTAATTTCTTTGCAAAGTATATTTTAAATAGGTACCATAGAAATATCACAGTACTTAATGTCGACTAGAGGGCGCCACATTGCATTCAGTGACACACCATATAGCCTATAACCAGGTGACGATCAAGACGCTTATAACGATACCTCATTCGTCCAGTACTAATAAGTAGTTAAGGAGCTATGAGGGAACAGATGAACATACATACATAGCCTGTCAAAATTATAACCCTCCTTTGGCTTTGCCGTAGTCAAGTAAAAAGAGAAAATCATTAAGAAGAATAAGCATAAAGATACCTTGAAAGTAAATATAGATATCGATAAAGAGGGCGAACTCAAAAAACCGTAATGGTAGAAGACCGGGATAATTGATAGTCTTCAGGGGAGGTTCCACTGCTGAACGAAGGTTCAGCAGTGGATGGCAGTAGACTGAAGAAGAGGAAGAAAAATGGTAGAAGGCAATGCTTATATGAATATAAGTTTATACGTTTTCACATAACAAATTCAAGCATTCCAAGCTTAGTATCTATTCAATTTTTAAAGAAACTTAAAAGCATCTTTCGAAACGTAACAAGACTCAGTATTTGTAAGAATTGTAAAGAAAGAAATCTTATAGTAGATACAGATGTCAACAGCAACAACAAACATTCCAGATCAAAGACACTAACAGCCAGACTGATGAGGTGTAAGATAATCCCGAGCCATTGCACGCTCTATTAACTGCAATTGATATAATTGCATTCTTTGAGCATTTGCGTGACGTCTATTGCATAATACAATATAATTGGTTCGGTTATAATGCTTAAACGTTAAAGTAAGTATTGTAACGTATTGTAACAACAACAACATTGCTACAATAATGGCCAATTTCATCAATAGAGGTTTTCTTTTCACCTTTCACCGTAGAATGTCAGAAATCAAAATTGTAAATTAAAAATAATATAAGTACTTTTTGAATTCTTAGGAGTAAAACTCAGTTAGAATAAATCAGTTTCGATTATAGTGATCTGCAACTAGAATCATGTCATCAGTATGGAGAAGACCAGTTAAAAAGTCTAAGAAAAATTTTCTTCATTATTTTACCACTTACTTTTTAGCATAAAGCTAACATATTTTCTCACTCGTTTTCATACAAAATATGCCAACAGTCTGTTACTAATAAAGTTGTTATATAAATGCATCATGTCTATTGCGATATGCACTCATGTTGTTATTACTACTCATGATTGACAGCTACTGACTAAGAGCATACATTGCGTGAGAATATCCATTTGAATGGATCCGCTGATGATTGAAGGTCAGATCTGTTTGTTTTCCAGACATTCTAGGTCCAATAATCCTTGATATTTATGAGACGAATCCCCTCTTTATAAAGTTACGTTTAAATAAATAAATTAAATAAGGAATTTCTGATACATTTTAGTAATGCATATTTGAACAATATACTAATTGAAAAGAGTGTTTGGTACAATAATTTTATGATCAACGACCAAGAATGCTTACTTATTTTTTGCAAATATTACTCAAACTTAGGGTGGTGATGTCATTTTCTAACTTAATAGTTTATCTTTATCTTGACACAATCATTATCTGGAAATATGTAATTGTTTGAAAGTACTTTTTGGACTGTAAAATTGTACAACATTTTTCATTACACATTTATTTACAAATAGATCTGGGAATGAAGAGACAAGCTAAAACAATTATTTTCTTTCTATTCAACACGTTGTATGGTATTTTATTTCCATGTGGATCATTGCATCATCAACATTTCTTGTTACAAGTCAAGATTACGAAACGCAGAAAATTTTAAACTAAATTCTTCTGTCAATCCAAAACTTGGCGTTGACTGGACAACTTAGACATTTTTAGTCCAACGAAACTGACTCAATACTCAAAAATGTCTCAAAAAGATTGACATTGGTACAGACGTAAACGGTACTTCTGAATGCACAAATAGATATAACCGAGTTCAAAATACGTGAACGAGAATTCTTTTATGATGTAAATAGTTACCTAGTTGAACGATTGTACAATGAAATGGGTCAAGCAAGAGCTCACTTGGTGGACGAAGAGTAGCGTTTAGCCATACTTGTATTGTTAGTATTCTTTAGAAATGACGTATGTGGAAGTAGTTGAAAAATACGAGTGTATCGATGTTTATTCAAATATTTGTATTCTTGAAAGAGAATCAACTGTGTGTTTTCTTACGTTTTTAAATAAAAATATGGGTTTCAAAATAGTCGTAGATTGTTACGGAGATGGGTAATTTAGATGAATACATTTTTGACTATTTACTTGCCTAGGAATTATTTATTTTATAATATGGAACCATGAAGGAATATCTATACCTAAAAAAAAAATGTAACAGGTCCAATTCTGTACATTAAAGATATTTTGAAAATTTTTTTGGAGGGCTCTCTATAATCGATACTGAAGCCAAAACTTTTTTTATTTCATTTTTGTCGGTCTGTCTGTCTGTCCGTCTGTCTGTCTGTATCTGGACCGCGCACCACGCTGAAACAACTCAATGTATTCAAATGAAATTTGGCATGATTTGAGTTCATATTACGAGGTAGGACATAGGATACTTTTTATCCCGAAATTCAGCAAGGTTTCTTGGAGAGAGGGGATGAAAGTCAAAATATGTATTTAGTTGTAATTCAATAACACATAGTCCGATATCTTTCATTCTTTTTTTGCTAGTTATCAAAATAATTAAGTAATAATTAATAATAATTTAGTTGAAATACGAATATTTTACGAAGTCGTTCCCAAGTTGAGGCTTTAGATTTAGTTATCGAGTCTGTTTAAATTTAGCCAAGAAATTCAAAGGCGAACTACCTAAGTTTAAGTGATACCATATTTGTCATAACTATTTAGGCTTTTTGTTTTTTATATGAGATGGCGATGTCACAAACTATACCAAAAATTAATCCTTACTTAAGAATAATTGTGTTGTAAAAGTAAAATTTGTTTTAATACTTTAAGCAAAAACTAAAATTTATAATTACAATAGCGAACCAATGTCTTAGTCTACTTTAAAGTTGTATAGAGAAAACATAACCCTCCTTTCGCAGTCGGGTAATAAGTGACTGGAAAAAATTATATTCTTTATGACTTTAATTCAAATGTAGTTAAAACAACTATTCACAATGAGTATGATGGCCCCCACTCTTAGTTTCTACACGTGCTTTCTATTAGGCAGAGTAGAGTCACTTTTGTAGGCTTTGTATAAAAAAAACACACCTAATAGTTACAAAAATATGTACATACATGATAAGCTAATATAGTGTTAAACAGGACTATCATTATATATATATATTTAATCCTTTCACACAATCAAATAAGGTCCAAAATCTCCTAGCATATATGTTTTTGAATTGCTTCTAGTATACTAGTTACAGCTCTGATACATTTGTAAATAAAAATGTTGATTTTGTCGATTGAAAAAGACCAGATGTAAGCTTTCATTGCTATGTCTATTTTCGCAATTTTCAACTATTACATTGCAAACATTACGATAGTAAATGTCAACAGGGCTTCTGGTTTTTATACGCATTGTCTTGTTCATTGGTAAAAACTATTTCAAAGTTTTGAAATGTGATTATTTTCTTCTAGCCAATTAATATTAACTAATATTAAAATAATTTAATAGAAATTACATATACTGTAGGCAGATCCCAATCTAGCCAGAACCTGTAACCCGATTTCTGTGCCTAATTTTTGTACCTTGGCTTGCTCGGCTTCATGTCTAAAGCTTTAAGTTTTTAAATCGCCAGGAGCATCACGCTTCGGCATGCATGGGCCGGCTCGACTTGAGTGATACCATGGCCCCACAGAAAACTGTGCGCTGTGTTTCACTGAGTGAGTGAGGATACCGGAGGCCCATACCCTTCCCCATTCACCAAAGGCCGGCAACGCACTTATAACCCATCTGGTGTTGCGGGTGTACATGGCGGTAATTGCTTATCATCAGACGATACGTCGTCTCCTTTGACTCATATTCTATAAAAAAAAACTATCGGAAGCCCTTCTAACTGATTTTTAATGTATAATTAAATAACCCATTTGTTTATTTGCTCCCTTGGTCAAAGAAAAAAATATCTGTACCTCAAACTTATCCTTGTAACGAACCGGGCTTTCTACAGTTATGGTAATTAAACGGATATGTAATAAGATATTTGACGGGTTGTCATCTTGTCATTACCATCTGCAACTATAGTTTTGTCATGTGACATTGAGTAAAATTAACCCACTCCTTCATTTCAGTAGCATGTCAAAATAGGAGTGATACACGAGGGATGAAATAACAGTTTCAAGGTGTTTTTAACCGACTTCAAAAAAAGCGGCCAAGTGCGAGTCGGACTCGCCCATGACGGGTTCCGCAGCAGCAAGTAACATTTTTTTTTAATATTTGTTTTGATTGAATCAAAGGTAAATTGCAGTTTACCATTTATGACGTATTAAAAAAAACTGCTTACTAGATTTCGTTCAAACCAATTTTAAGTGGAAGTTTGTATGGTAATGTACATCATATATTTTTTTTAGATTTATCATGCTCTTATTATAGAAGTTACAGGGGGGGGGACACACATTTTACCACTTTGGAAGTGTCTCTCGCGCAATCTATTCAGTTTAGAAAAAAATGATATTACAAACCTCAATATCATTTTTGAAGACCTATCCATAGATACCCCACACGCATGGGTTTGATGAAAAAAAAATTTTTGAGTTTCAGTTCTGTGTATTGTGACCCCCAAATTTTTTTGTTTTTTTCTTATTTTTGTGTGAAAATCTTAATGCGGTTCACAGAATACATCTACTTACCAAGTTTCAACATTATAGGTCTTTTAGTTTCGGAAAAAAGTGGCTCTGACATACGGACGGACAGACGGACAGACAGAAAGACATGACGAATCTATAAGGGTTCCTTCCTTTGGCACGGAACCCTAAAAAGGAGGAGGTTCTTAATTCGACTGTATTTTTTATTTATTTTTTATGATTGTTACCTCATAACTTTCGACTGGGTGAAGCGATTTTGATGATTCTTTTTAGGGTTCCGTGCCAAAGGCAAAAAACGGAACCCTTATAGATTCGTCATGTCTGTCTGTCTGTCCGTCCGTATGTCACAGCCACTTTCTTCCGAAACTATTAGACCTATAATGTTGAAACTTGGTAATCATGAGTACATAAGGAAAAAAAATAAAAAATATATACCTAGTTTTTTTTTAGTTACAGGAAAAATTTAGAATTTCTTTGAAAATTTACACCCTTCATTTTTTTATTTATTTATTACGTAGTGGTGTCCATACTTTTTTTTTACAAGACCATGAGTCAAAGTACACTAAGAGTAAAAATATTTCAAAATTGTAGGAAAAAAAATATTTTGAACGTTTTTTGTGTAAAAACTGCGGGCAATTTGGTGTTTTTAAGGGTTGTGGTGAATAGTAGCAATATCATGAAAGGTATAAATTTTCAAAGAAATTCTAAATTTTTCTTGTAACTAAAAAAAAAATAGGTATATTTTTTTTATTTTTTTTCCTTATGTACTCATTAGCAGGTCTACCTTTAGGCGCCCGCTTATCGTTGAATTTTGGGACACCCTGTATATGTATATATTTACTTTTATATTGTTTTATATTGTGTGTGCTATCCTTTGTTTTAAGTGAAGATTTCGATTTCTCTGAAATCGGAATAAAAACAAAATTTTATGCAAACATTTTTAACAAAAAAAAAACTTCAAGAACTAGAACAAATTGAAATGGAACCAAAAGGAAGCACCAGCTTTTAAATAAAAAAGGACCATCAAAATCTGTTCACCCAATCGACGGAAGGTCTGAGATAACAAACATAAAAAATACAGTCGAATTGAGAACCTCCACTTTTTTTAAGTCGGTTAAAATAATCGAAAAATGTTATTTTATACAAATTTTTCTTGTAACAGTTGTGAAATCCATAGAAGTTCATCTTTTCTTTTATTTATCTACAATAACATATCTGGGGGCACGGTCGTGCCCCCGCCAAGACGAGCCAAGCGTAGCGCAAGGGCACTACCTCCCTTTTCTCGAAGCGTTTCGTCGTTTTTTTTTAACCCCCATAACTTTGGTTCCCGATATACCAGATCGTTAAAATTTTCAGGATATGATGTTACTAATAGATTAATGAAACGTACAAAGTTTCAATTGCATAGCTCTGATAATTTAGATTTTATTGATACCAAAAAAACACCGATTTCGTCACTGACACACTGATGATCATCAAAACTGTTAGGGTACTTCCTGAAGTGTATGTAAACTAAGTTTAGTATACAAACAACAAAAAAATTATAAACCTATTACTTTTGCCCCAACCTCCAAATTTGGGGGGTGAAAGTTTGTATGAGACTTTCAAAAATGTTTATGCTAGAGGTTTTATTTTTAGTACACGGACTTTTTCGAAAGAAGAAAGAAGATGTACAAGAAATACAGCCCCAAAAAAGAAAAAAAAGGAAACTTACAAAAAGAAATGAAATCCCACCAAAAACATTTTCATGTAAAATGTTGACAAGACGACTGCATATGGCTTACCCTGTGAAAAAGATATCAGATCTCATGTAGAGCCAAGGTTCTGTATCTACACGCCCTAACTCTACCAACTCTAACTTCATAAACTCTATATCTCAGTAAAAATGTATGGCTTGGCTGTTTCGTTACTTCAGAAACTAAATATTCGTATAACACATTACTTCAGAAACTAGATATTTGCAAACACAAAAGGCGTTCGTTTCCCCTTCGAGACGGTATGGTAGCGAAACGGCGAAGCCATACATTTTTACTGAGATAGAGTTTGTGAAGTTAGGGTTGGTAGAGTTAGGGCGTGTAGATATAGAACCTTGGCTCTACATGAGATCTGATATCTTTTTCACAGGGTAAGCCATATGCAGTCGTCTTGGCAACATTTTACATGAAAATGTTTTTGGTGGGATATTCTTTAATAACTATGACGGTGGAATTTGTAAACACCATTGCAGTAATAAAATGCCAATAGACTACAAAATACAATAACTACTAGTAATGTGAGTCAAAGTCATAGTAGACAATCCCAAATGTATCATAAATTGAACATATTGATGGCAGATGATCACTAATTAAATAATAGAAAACTATAAATCTCTAGCATGACCTTGAAAATCGACTATAATTGAGAATTTATTACATTTGCATTCAATAAATCATGAGTTAATATTTACGTCAAATTTTTAACGATCCCCTATTGAAGCAAGTGGGCTAATTAAGTTATTTATAGGCCCCATAAAGTAAGTTTAATTATAAACAATTGCGACACCATCAACTATATCCGTATGATAGAGTAAGAGCGTTATCGCATTATCCGATCCGATATCGGTGTCGGGTGGGGATGACCGATACGATATCGGAGGAAGTTAAATGTATTACACATACAAAAACATTCAGATTTTCACGCACACATGAATACATTCTGTATCATATCAGTGTAATGCGCAGGCTCATTTGGACTTAGGGCTCCCACACATAATTGTGAAATCGCAACGCATCGCAAATATCTGCGAGCTTGCACTAATGCACCGCAAGAACTTCACGCCCCATCGCATCGCAGTTATGTGTGGGAGCCCTTATAATGTGACAGAGGATGAGGAGGGTGAGATTATAATGTCGTAGCCAAACAGCCAAACGCCTGCGCCAAAGCTTGTCGGTCTAGTTGTTAGCAATCCTTAGTGCCGATTTAGTGGTCATGGGGTAGATTCCCATCCAGGACTAATCGTGTAATACGATCATGAATTCTGTGCTTTTTTCCCAAAAAATAAAAATTCTATAACACGTATTTTAAATTTCTTTATCTATAGCATGTTTTTAGAAATATATCTACTGTTATATTTTTTGACATCTGGTTACCATAATACGAGGCCAGCTTAGTTTGAGTTGAGACGGCCAAACTATCTTCAAACTAATAATATATAATATCATGTTTGTAAACTAATACTTACTTAATAAATAGAAATATCAATAAAATCAAAGAACGGAAACAAACAATTAAAAATTAATCAAGCGACAAACACAACAAACATTCACGTTGCCTCAATTACTTCAGTTCTCCTTCAGTTAATTCATGCAAGATATAACCCCCAAGGGAAAACTCATCAACAAATAAACGGATATTCTAAAAACGGACCCAAAAACTTTTGTATTTCTGGCTCGAGAAAATAAACTCTGTCTAAACAGATTCCAGCACGAAATTAAACGAAAATAAACCAAAGCAAAAAATAGTCCAAGACTTAAAATGTACGTCAAACTTACTATAAACAAGCAATAATTAAGGTATATATTTAGCGGTACATCTAAGTTTGTCGTCAAGTTAAAAAAGGACCACCAATAAATCTCTTCAACCTGTATTCTTTTATAGACGTACATATGGAACATTCGAAAAGGAACTTAAATGTAATGAAGTAAGATATTTTTTGATGTAAATAAAAGTCCGCTACTCATTACACTAGCGTTTGATGTAAAGTTCTTTGATCTAAGTGACATATTGTAAACTGTAGATGATTTGAGACGGTTGGGAGCACTTTCTGCGGTAAAAGATGATGTCGTACGCATTGTTCGAACAATTTTACTAATTATAGATGCTATAAGTCGGGGAGATTAATGGCGTGGAGAGAGACAAGGGTATGCAGTACAAAGGGGCGATTAGAAAAATGTGCATTTGATTGACACGACTATAAATAAAATTTCGGAATTTATAAAGCAGGGGTGTCATAATGAATAATGAAGTCATGCTTGACTCATATTTTCTGGTTGTTAATTAATTTTAAGATAATCTAAATCTGTCATTATAGTTATATACCTAACCGTGGTATTTGTTAACACAGTAAATTTTAAATTTCCATTCATTAAAATGTTTATCTAATTTATCATTCAATGTACATATTGTTTGTATTATTTAAAATATAATAATGAAATCGTAGAGCATATATAACTTTTTAATGACTAGACTTGGTCTAGAACTCTAGACCAACGGATCAGTCCATTTTTATTTAAGATTATTAATCTAATTTGGGATCGGAAGGTCTTGTATGATATTTATATAAATACTACTTGTATCAGTTTTAAAGCTGAGTATCAGGATCTGTCAGTAAATTTGAACAATATACTTGATGATTTATTATCTTCAATATGTTTTGACCTTACTTTTACTTTTTGTATAAAAATATCCTTAACAAATACAGACAGTTAAATAAATTTAAAGTGCTACAAACTTCACCACATGATATTAATGAACCACTTAATTTGAAAAATCAATCCATTAGTTCATTTAACGTCATACAGATGATCGTAAAAGCGTCTGTGCTAAAGGAAGGATATTTACATTCGCTTTTTTTAAATCAAAGTTATGTTAGTGTTGACGATATGATTTCAACAGAATGTGGGCGAAATTTTTGACGTAGTGTTAGAAAATAGATATGAAACTTATTTATGTAAATAGATATATATATTTTTAAACTATTCGTAAGAATGTGTTTATGAGAAATACATATCTCAAGGTTAATAGTAATACGTAAACGAGAAACTTCTTTAATATTTTTCATGTATACAGAATTAATGGCGATTACTATAATATTCCAGTCATGACTAAGGCCTCTGAAACTTTGTGAGTAGGTTTGTTAGATGCGGAAAATTAAACTTCGCAATAAGATATACTTTTTTATGGTCTAGTGAGCAAACGAGCATACGTATCACCTGATGGTAAGGGATTACCGCCGCCCATGGACACCCGAAACAGCAGTGGCGTCACTGTCAGTGGATGGGGAGGGGGATGATGGGAGGGGTTGGGGATATGGGCCTTCGGTATCCTTACTCACTCGGTGAAACACAGCGAAAGCGTTATTTTAAACCGGTTTTCTGTGAGGCCGTGGTATCACTCCGGTCAAGCCGGTCCATTCATGCCGAAGCGTGGCTCTCCCACGGTTAAAATTACTTATGCATATATTTTTACCCGACTACGGCAAAGCCAAAGGAGGGTTACAATAAAGTAAAAAAAAAAGTGTAAGTGGACTTATACACTTTTTTTTCTTTTTTGTATATATTCTTTAAAAATTCTCACTTTAATTCTCATTCTTAGTTTGAATTTTGACATTAACATGATGCTGTTGTAGAAAAAGTTTCAAAGTCTTTTATTTTTATTTTACATATTTTTTATTATTACTTCTTGGTCGGAAAATTTATTTTGTATTACAGAAGAGTATTTTTAAGGCGGAAAACTTACATTAATTTAACTTTCAAAACCACTTAACAAAACAGACAAGTCTTTGAGAATCCGTTGGGGGATTGGAGAAACTATTAATATATGACTTTACACAGAACCCTCGGTTCGAGATTTCGCACTTGTGAATTTATTCTTCTTTTTACCCGACTACGGCAAAGCCAAAGGAGGGTTATGATTTATGTATGTATTTATGTTCATTTGTTCTGGATTATCTATTATTAGAACTGGACAAATGAGGTATCGTTAGAAGCGTCTTGATCGTCCGCTGGTTATAGGCTATATGACGAGTCACTAAATCTAATGTGGCGCCCTCTAGCCGACATAAAGTACTGTATCAAAAAATAAATTTGAGATAAATATGCCGTGTTTGGTATCATTGGAAAGGGCGTTACTTGTACATTTTAAATATAATTATATTTATAACGGCACCAAAACATTTTAAATAAAAAAAGTAAAAACTAAAACCCAACTACTACAAAAACGACGCTGAAAAAGTGTAAAATGAGTTTGAAAAGCCGTAGTCACACGTTACATAGAAACGCACCATAACACTTTAACAACTTGTTTTATACTTTTTCAGCGTCGTTTTTTGTCGTAGTTGGGATTTAGTTTTTACTTTTTTTTAATAAACATTTCATGAGAATATATACTACAATCATGGTTTAGTGCAATTAAAAAAATATTATCTCATATCTTTAAATGAACTATTCTTGTATATATCTATACATATTTAATCTTGATCTCGGAAACGGCTCCAACGATTTTCATGAAATTAGTTTGTAGCATAATTAGTTAGCAGGGGATTTCGGGGGCGATAAATTGATCTAGCTAGGATTCATTTTTAGACAACATACCAAAAAAAACATCGGTTATCCAGGTACTTTGTATCGTAATAATTGTTCATTGGTTTGATTTGTTTTTTTTTACAACTCCCACATTAGGAATATTTACGTTTCACTGGGAACTTTAGAAACATACATGAAACGGATACAAAAAACGCCAAGACTCAAATTAATAATTTGTGGATCACAAAATAATAATTTGTGACTCACAAAATAATATTTTGTGTCTCACAAAATAATAATTTGTGGATCACAAAATAATAATTTGTGGCTCACAAAATAATAATTTGTGGCTCACAAAATAATAATTTGTGGCTCACAAAATAATAATTTTTGGCTCACAAAATAATAATTTATGGATCACAAAATAAAAATTTGTAGATCACACAATAATCATTTGTGGATCACAAAATAATAATTTGTGGATCACAAAAAGTGAGTAACACGTAGATCCTACTAATATTATAAACGCGAAAGTTTGTAAGTATGGCCGTATATTTGTTACTCTTTCACGCAAAAACTACTGAAAGGATTTGGATGAAACTTTACAGTAATATAGCTTATACATCAGAATAACACACTACTTGCACAACAATATTTGCAGCGTTAACCGATATAAACGTGGGCGGAGCCGCGGGCAACAGCTCATAGCCCAGTTGCACTCGGTGATTAGAAACAATCACCGAGGGTAAGCAACGACGGCGTGGTCAGTACCTGGATGGGTGACCGCTATTGGCATGATACCATGAGCGTCTCTGTGATTCGGAGGTCACGTTAAGCAGTCGGTCCCGTTGTTATCATAAGATAACAGTCGTGAAGCTTAGTTGGAGGCCTTTGGGCGGCTTAAGAACATCCAACGGCACGATTACGTAGCCACAACGTTGTCTTGCCAGTCCCCAACTCGCACTCGGCCATCGTGGCCTCCGTGGCCTTAACCCTCTCCTGAGAGGAGATCAGAGCCCAGCAGTGGTACATTATGGATTGTTAATGATGAGATATATCATCATGCTACGACCAAAAAAAGCTGAGTATCAATGCAAAAACGAAGGAAAATCCTAAATCTAATGCAAAACAAACAGTTAGTAAATGAATTTATCATCACAGGTACTTAAAATGAGCACTAACCCCAAAGCACAAAACAGATCTGACATAGTTCGAAACAGTGAATAACTTTACATTGTATTTCAATACCTATAATTTACGAATTACTATACCGTCATGACTTGTGGTCGATTTATGCGTATTAACGAGGTTTCTGTTTACGAGTCACAAGTCACAGCCATTGCATTGATTCCAAACCATTTTAAAATAGAAAATCCGAAATAACTTCTTCTAATAATTTTATAACGCGAGACATACATTTCTTTCTACAGGATTACTCATTCAATCGACAGTACGTTTATTTAAAGAAATATTCTTATAATATACAAAGTCTTTTAGGCGCTGCGCAAACGTAGACACTTTTTGTTTCCGACACGGCACACAATCACTGGTAACCGTAGTTGCTGTGTCCGGTGCGGCAATCGGACACAGTTACGGGTCGCTACTACTGGCCATATTTCGTCGCTTGTTTTCCGCTTGTCTCACGATAGGCGTCGATGAATTGTAAGGAAATTTGTTAATATTCCTTGTGTCTTCAACTAACGACTTTTAGTTTCCAGTTACCGACACAGAACACTTTTTGATAGTTGTGGTATGTGGTAAGTGTTAGCAACTGCACGTTTGGCCTAGTGGCTTAACGGTCACCAAGCCGTTTCCTACTTCGCCAAGTGTCGTGGGATCAAATCCCACGTAGGACAAAACTTCGTGTGATCCACAAATTGTTGTACTGAGTCTGGGTGTTCTTTGTGTCCGTTTCATGTATGTTTGTTAAAGTCCCCCGCGACACATGATTTATTCCTAGTGCGGGAGTTGTCTCAAAAAAAAAATGCGTCAGTGCAGGGAGTGGATGATTTCATACCACGTTTGCACCCTGCCTTAAAGATCTATCGAGTTTCTAAGAAACATTTGTGGTTACATGTAAATAAATTTCTGTCTCCTTGGCGCCACAGCAATTAGTATCAGTTATATGAATCATGGACTCTTTGTAGTTAGAAAACTTTGTTTCTTGAGTTACCCCTTCTGAATGAAATGGATCTAAAAATATTGTTTACGAATCGATCTTTGAGTTTGTTTGGTTATTTAAGTGAAATGAGCAATAAGTAATAAGAGTTGCTTTTGTTTGGAATATAATAAATGTACTATAATGTAAAGATGTTATATGAATAACAAAATATGGTGGTAAAATATAAAAGCGTGAATTGTGTGCAAAGCTATTTACATAGGTATATCCACTCAGGCCTCATTCCCATGCAGAACAGGGTGAAACGATCGAATAAAATTTCTCAGAATCCTGACACTTTCATTTATACACAAGGTAGTAGAGTCACGCTGATTTCAGCACGAATAAGAAGGCTCGACCGGGGCGTTACTACCCTCGCACAGAAGATCAACGTAAAATGACAGCGAGTGTGTTGTCGTGTTTCGTTGGTGAGTGCGAGACCGGAGGCCCAATGATGCTGAAGCATCATTAGGCCGCCACTGGATGAGTCACCATGCTGCATTGTTGCATATATCATTCGCAATGATTCTACTTATGCTTTCCATTAGACAGAGTAGAGTAATTTTGGCAGGCCCATATATAAAAAAACAAAATGGTTACCGGTGATTTAACTAGGTCTTTTTTAACTACACTATCGATCTGGTCATTGTATGTCTATCTTAGCTCGACCAGATCGCGAAAGTGATTGACGCCAGGTAACCATTGCAAAGCGAATATTTAGTTGCTTGTTAATGAGCGCAATTAATAAATACAAAAACTACCTACATAAAACAAATTTATCAATTAAAATTTCACTTAAATCATTAGTTTTTCTTCTTAAAAGACACAATAACTCGAACATTACAATACTGTAGACATAACAATGTTCACCCTGAAAATAATAGCGGTGAGTGTTGGATCAACAAAATCGCAATTATTCCCAATGATTCTGACATAAACAATGTGATAGTAGATGTCAATCAAATTGTAGTTGGTAGTACTGGATATTTTTAAAGTGGTTCATTGATTTACGAGGCTGCATTGTTCGACTCAGCTGACCGTAGTGTCGGGAGGATATCTAAAGATTTTATTGTGGTGTACTGAAATGGATAATCTTGTTTAGAGTTAGGAGATAGGTTATTTCATATTGATAAATAAGTAATGCATAAACGCGTAGAAGATCTTTTGTGTTAACTTTTTTGACTCATATCTATTGAAAGAATTATTATTTTTCATAATTATTATCAAAATAAAAATGCATTTAGCATGGCTCAATTTGCTCGTAAAATAAAGAAATACGCAACCTAAGTAGGGATTGAGTCTACGTCAATAGTATATTGGACAGGATTTGAACGCTTTTCTAAGTATAATTTATATATTAACAAAACCAAAACGGAGCGCGGAGAAATTATAAATTCATTATTTTTTTATTTCTGTGCTCAAAAAAAATTTTTTTTTTCCACGCAACTCAGCCAATTTCCCCTCCTAGTGTCATGACATTTCTATTAACCAGTATGACCCCACAACTTCACGCTCCTTAATAAAGAAAACATGACCATCACACTATTATTCTGGCACCCCTTAATAAATGACAAATAATCTCCCATCACGTTTCAATGGCAACAAATTGCGGACCCTCATGATGTTATCTGGACGACATTGCGTGACATGAACATTTTGTTGATAAGATTGAAGATCGTCCACAAAATGCGGATGTGTATAATTTTTGACTGGTATTATTAGATTGAGATTATGGTCAGTAGGAGGAACATTTATATACTTTTGGTTAAATACCATTGTGATGTAATGCTGTAATATTTTTTGTTTAGCATTTCTCATGAAATACTGTTTTCAATTGAAAACTGTATTTTATCATGTAGGTTTTCCTCTTTCTAATAGATTTATTATCCTCCAGAAAAATATAGCCGTACGTGGCTTTGCGGGGTAAACTCAAATGTCAGACTTGAATAGAATAGACCATACATTTTTTCGTCACATTCTTTTATCGGGGTTTCAAGTGTTTCGAAAAAAGAAATCTTTGTGAAACCAAAATCTTAATTGGAAAACAGACTGTAATACAGTCTGTTTTCGTTGCTTTTAAGTGTTAAAATCCTAATTTAATTCACATTACTTCCTCACTACTAAACATGCAGCACGCCCCAAAATTAAACATTCAAACTAATTCGCGAACCTAATTTACGCCAGCCCAAAGCGATTGTTTGCACAACCTACGTGCTAGGACAATATAATTACGACGCCTAACGTCATTGGAGCTGCCAGGATTTGCAAGGTCCATGTTTATTGACGTTGCTGCACTTAATTTATGTTGGGATGGATAATGTGATAATTTATGATCTGAAATATTCAATGCAGTATTTAGGTCCCAATTTATAGGCATTTCCTAATTTTCCATTATGGGTATAAAGGTGAATATGAATGTTTTTCATATCGTGGATTGGAAAAAGCAATAGTTGGATCGCATATCTTTTTAAATAACATCTAGTTGTAAATCAGTCCCAAGAAACTGATATTAATGTCATGCAAAATGTTATTACATTCAAATTGTAAAAAATAACTGTTATTATACTACAATCAAAATGCTTAACCATTTGCCTGTTAATGATTATTTGTTCAGTGTTTTTTAAATATTGTATTTCATTTTTAATTAGAAATTATAAGCGGAACCAAAAACAACGACAATTCAACAAAAGCATTACCAGTCGAAAAAATCCCATAGTCCAGAAAAACATTTAAATTTAGAATACAGTTGACCGTTTTAACGCGTCACGCGTCCTGTGTACGCTAATTGTATTAGTTAATTAACAATTTCAAGGTAAAGGAAGCGCATCCGTGGTGGGAGAGAGATGGGAATAAAGAAAGGGAGCTACCGGATGTGACGTGTGCGACGAATATAATTTGATCTCTCACCTCGAGCTGTTTAGAGTGGGTTACGTTTAGTTATTTTTTGTTGCCACATTAAAACAACAAGATATAGTTACAAAAAGGGTTGTGCAGCTGAAAAATAATCGATTTAATTAAAAAAAATTGATGTAGAGCTTTTCATAGTTTAAAACTTTTTAACATTGTGATATTAATTTCATATTAATTTTACATCTATGAACTCTAAGAAACCATAATAAATACATATTTTTATTTTCACGTCCTTGATGTTAAATATCAATTACCTTAATTCATGTTCTTATATCCGAAATATTAAGTTCTTCTATATAATAAAGATAATAAAAGTTTTTTTTCTTTTTTTTTTCATGTATGGCCCGCCAAAATGACTCTACTCTGCCTGATGGATAGCATAAGCAAAATCCAAGAGTGGTGGCCACCATACTCACTGCAAATGCAGACAATGCAGCATGGCGATCCACACCATTGCGGCCTAGTGATGCTTCTGCATCTTTTAGTATAGACTATATGGGCCTCCGGTCTCGCACTCACCAACGAAACACGACAACACGAACGCTGTCATTTTACGTTGATTTTCTGTGCGAGGGTAGTACCGCCCCGGTCGAGCCGGCCCGTTCGTGCTGAAATCAGCGTGGCTCTACTACCGTTAATATTCGAAAAAAATAATATTAGCACATTACACTACTTACTGAAATATCATACTTTTGCATGCGTATTATTTTGAGATAAAACAAGATTTGAGATACATCTATCCATTACGAAGAGAGATCTTGCTCTTAGTGAACGAGAATATCATTTATTACATATTTTATTGCACTCAACTATTACACTAAATCAAATATATCAACTATCTTTCATCCATTTGATGAAATACTAGCCATTTTAGATGATGCAAACTGCTCAAAATATTCGTTTATTTAGTACTGATAAACATTTCGAGATAGGTTGATTTAATGCCATGTGGATTACGAATTGAAAAGCAAAATAAATAATGCCTCTTTCAGAGTTTTCACAAAGATTAATCGTCAGTTAAATTGCTACAGACTGTAATATCACACTGATTATTATAGACGTGAAGGTTTACGAGTGATTGAGTGTTGATGGTTGACTAAATAGTAGGTGTCAACCTGGAGTAGCATCTAGGCTTCTAAATAAAATGCCAGAGGAGATACAAACATTATCATATTTATGTGTAAGCTGTAAATTTAAAACTGTATTGTAGCGAGAAAATAAATGTTATTACTATTATTATTGAATTCCAAAGTAAGTTAAAAAAAACACTATCTGCCGAATGTACCCAACACAGAAAAGAGAATTGTTCTGTGGTACCTAAACAGTATTGTGTAAAACATACATTAATATTTAAGATGAATGTAACTAATGACTCACTGTTACTCAGATAGACACTGCGAGGTCTCCGGGGTGCAGGTCTTCAGCATTGTGTCTGTAAACATATGTGTATTGGAAACAAGAAAAAGATTTGGAATATTAAACATCAATAATTAGCTACAGTAAACTAACATGGGATTATTAAATATTTACAACATGAAATCTGTGTCTACTGAATGTCATATAAAAAGGGTGATAAGAACCGGTTAGTAGGACAAGGTGAGATTAGTTGGGGTCCCTGATCAATTGAATGTTGCTTCTAAATGAGGAACCGGAACACTTGTTAGGTACTACAATATTACCATACTATTTTTATTGTAGAGGGTTTCATGAATATTTTCTTATTTATCTAACGATATAATGTTGCCTATTGAAAGAAAATTATTCAAAAATATGTTACGAAAATTTAGAATGTCTGCTGTTCGTATATCAGTAGCTCAAATAATTTTCAAATTACTTAAACGAACAATTAGACATGTAATTTATTTAAAATCTCGACGTGATCAAATATTTTCCAACATTCATACATGCCTGTTTCCCAGTTGGGCAGGCAGAGACAATTGTATTAGTAATTCAGTAGTAGTAGAGCCACGCTGATTTCAGCATGAATGGGCCGGCTCGACCGGGGCGGTACTACCCTCGCACAGAAAATCAACGTAAAATGACAGCGTTCGTGCTGTCGTGTTTCGTTGGTGAGTGCGAGACCGGAGGCCCAATTAGTCTAGTCAACAAGTATGGAACTTGTTGACTAGACTAAAAGATGCAGCAGCATCACTAGGCCGCTATGGTGCGGGTCGCCATACTGCATTGTCTGTATTCGCAGTGAGTATGGTGACCGCCACTCTTGGATTCTGCTTATGCTTTCCATCAGGCAGAGTAGAGTCATTTTGGCGGACCAAACATAAAAAAAAAAAAAAAAAAAAATTGATCTCCACATTTTCCAAATTCATAAATAAACTAAACAGGATTATCTTTTTAAGTGCAATTTCTACCTTATATATTTTTACAATTTATAAAAATGTATTTTAATCAAATGATTTCATTGATTTCCATTTAAATAATCTATAACTTAGTTCACATGTGTTAATCAAAGCTGAAAAACAGAAAGAACGAGCAAATGCCATTAGTTGACTTACGATCATTACAATAAAACAATTATCACTTCACAAGAACAAAGCGAGCCGCCTCAAAAATCATTAAAATCTTACATCACAACCAGTAGATAACGAAATTGACCCCGTTCCCACTCCACCATACACATGTTCCCCACTACTATTTTTAATACACCATTATTTATAATGTTTCTCTGAATAAACATGAACTAAAAGAAGTGTTTAGTTTATTAAAATAATATTATTTCGTTTCAGATTCGGTTCCGGTACTGAAAAAAATAGAAGAATTAAATTGGCAGATGTCCAAAACTAAAATTTGAAATAAACGAAAACTAAAAATGTATCGTGTGTAGTAATGAAAGTATATCGAGTGCAATCACAGTGACATCAATGTATAGTTTGGTAGATGTTGGTGATAAAGTGTTGGTGAAACGGACGCCATACGGTGATCATGGCAACAGATATGAACGTTCGGGTATTGGTCATGGTGATTGTGTTTCAAACATTGATACAAACGAGCTATGAGATCATAGATTCACGTAAGTACTTGAATAATACAATAAAAGCGAAAATTTTGAATCTGTTCTTGTTAAAACATTTCATTTAATAGAAACCCAGTGAAAGCGATTAGAGTTCGACCGGTGGTCGAATTATAACGTGTGAAATATATATTATATTCGGGTGAAAATCGATTTACTCATTTCAGAGAAAAACAGGAATAAACAGATAGATATACACAGTGAGAAATTTTATTAAAAAAATATATGTAGTTTATACTTTCATACATTTTTTACTATGATGCATGTTTAAAAGATAATGCTTTCAATAATGTTATTTATTTGTATAGATAGGATGCGTTTAGTGATCCAAGAAAGATGCATGAATTTGAACTTTCAAAATTTTTCCGTTTCTTACTCATGATCTTCTTAAAATACAAAATTATTAGTTATTGCTACGAGTTTTATTCTTCCATTCACTTATTCTACCTCTCTTACTTATTATTATGTGATGTTATCTTTCTCGTATTCCTTCGTTTCCTTGCAAAATGATTTTGGCTTCTTTTTTCCTTTATGGCCGGACACCTGCCAGATGCCAATGTATACAATTTCAACGTATACGTTAAAATAAGATGAAACAGTGGGCTACTGTTTTCGAAAGTCCTTCTAAACATTCGGTTATATTTACACTTCCTGAGGAAATGCTTCTGTTGATGGATTTCTATCGTTTTGTGTAAACTAAAGTATGTATACTATAAAGACGAGTCTCCACCGAACATTAGTTGAAAACTTTTGTGTTATCAACTTGTGACAAGAGTTTCTGTAATTTTCTTGAGTTGGCAACAAAATTGGACAACTAATGTTGGGAACCGTGTTTCTGTTTTTGGAGGTAAACATCAAAAGAACACGCTTGTTGCAGTTTTTAATTGGCTCTGTGGTGATGCTTAGTTCGAATGTTTTTCAAATTGTTGGCGACTCGGTGTAGACACAATAGAAACAAAAGTTGGCAATTTTCTGAAGAGTTGCCAACAGTTAGAAAAACCCAAAATTGCCAACAATTTCTGTGGATACGCGCCTTTAAGATACTATATATACGTGAGAGGATAATTGTGAAGTGATTTCGTTGAATTCATATTTGAAGTGACATAAAATATGGGCCACTACCGGAGTTCTTACTATAGGAACCCGACTTGTCATAATTGTGATTGATAAGATAAATAAACAGTAGTAAGTGGTATCATATATTTTCAAGAATATTAAATTTAAAAAAGTAATTATTTTAACAGTATCAGCTATCATGTTATGGAGAACTTAAGCTATAGGCAATACGAGCAATTTCAATCTCTCGAAGAGTGATGATGTGGGGAAGGGATTACATTGTCTCAAGTTGATCCCAAGCATGCTTGTTCGATTGGCTTACGGTTATTTTCAGGTAAATGGAATGACTATTAACCATAAATCGTTTACTGCACTGAGGCTTTACCGGTGTTGGCAGGTGTACTTCCGGTCGATCTCGAGGTGCAAAGACGTGCAGCCATGTACTATTCCACACTACAAAACATGGAATGCGATTTTTTGGGCATACGAGACCGCGGTAAAATCATAAGGTTGTTTCAACAGCAATCCAATGTCTATAACGACCTCTTGGATGAATGGCAGCAACGATGGGACGAATCATCTAAGGGGCGCCACCTCTACCAGTTCTTTCCATCTGTTCGCGAACGGTTGTCAAGGACATAGCTCGAGGTAGATCACTGTGTCGCTCAATTTCTTACAGGCCACGGTAACTTTAAGAGCAAACTATATTCATTTAAATTAGTCGATTCACCATTGTGTCAATGCTCAACACCTGATTCTAGCTGTGAACAGTCGGCTCATCATATCCTCTGGGAATGTAGTCTTTGGTACAATGAACGTAACATGATGCTAAATAGCTTACAAATGACGTCTGGGGTAGTAGTAGTAATATTATGGGGATCTTGTGTCAACTGCGGTGAATTTCCGTGCGTTTAAGCGATTCTGCCATACATACTATAGAAATCAAATATAGCTCACTTAGGACCCATAATATTTTTATCCGTGGTGCTTCCCGGTTTGAAAAAGGCGTCTGCCTATTTTGACTCCATTTTGTCTCCCGCTTTGCTAAGGAGGGAAGTGGACTTATTATATTTCCAACTCCTCCAGTTTTCTTCTGATTAATTTCGTTGCGGGTTCCAAGACAGTTAAATTTTTCCTGGGACTTCCCGAGTGTCATAACTCGGTGTTTTTCGTGGGTCACCGCTGTTGATCCTGGTGTACAGGAGTTATAGTGGTGGGCGTGTGGGCGGGATTAGTCCCATTAACCATAAATCGTAATTCAATCCGAATTCATTGCTCAGGTTTGCCAAAGTGACTCTACTCTCGCTGACGGAAAGTATAAGCAGAATCCAGGAATAGAAGCAATTGTGAATGCAGACAATGCAACAGTGCGGCATAGTGACCCAAACTATGGCGGCCTATTGAGATGCTTCTGCATTATTGACTTTGTTAATGTTATGCTTTTAAGTATTCATGACGTCGATTAAAGGTCATTCGTAAATAGTACTCACAGCCCAGTTGCACTCGGTGATTGGAAACAATCACCAAGGGTAAGCAACGACGGCGCGGTCAGTACCTGGATGGGTGACCGCTGTTGGCATGTTACCATGAGCGTTTCCGTGATTTGGAGGTCACGTTAAGCAGTCGGTCCCGGTTGTTTTCATAAGATAACAGTCGTGAAGCTTAGTTGGAGGCCTTTGGGCAGCTTAAGAACATCCGAGGGTAAGATTACGTAGCCACAACGTTGTCTTGCCAGTCCCCAACCCGCACTCGGCCAGCGTGGGGACGTATGGCCTTAACCCTCTTCTGAGAGGAGACCCGAGCCCAGCAGTGGGACATTATGGGTTGTTGATGATGATGATGTAAATAGCAACGGTCAATCAGCTCATTACGGAGTAATGTTCTGGTTGTAAATACACATTGAACTTTCATCTATTTCAGTTGAGTATAGAAAGTAGTTGACCTGATTCTCTTTGTTTTGGCTAAAAGCCAGCGGACGCCAATATGTTGTGGCACCAACGGTTTTGTCACAAGCCCTGTCAATGACCGATTTTAAGTTATTGTGGTTTCTGATATTATATAAACGCACGTTTATGACTAGATGCGTGGTAGTATTTTTATTCTTATAACTTCACTTATGTAAAACTATTAGCCTTTGCCCACGTGTGTATCAGTTATCGTAGTAAAGAGTAGTCTATGACTATCCTCAAGAATCGAAGTATCTCCTTGCCAAAATTTCATTGAGATCAGTGCAGCGGTTAAACCGTGAAAACGTAACAGATAGACAGACAGATTCACTTTCGAAATTATAATATTTGTATGGATAGTTTGGCTTGTTAAAACTACGACTTATTTGGAGTCACGGTTTGTTTGATATAATAACCCCAGTCAAGTAAAATACCTACGTAAGTAATGCTATTGACTGCCTCGGTGGCGTAAGTAGTAAAGTATGCGACTGCTGTGCTCGAGGTCTCGGGTTCGATTCCCGGGTCGGACCAGTAAATGTTTGTATGATCTGCAGCTACTTTTTTCGGAGTTTGGGTGTTTTCTATGTATATTATGTATGGATTTACAAAAAAAAGGTATATATGTATTTATATCAGTTGTCTAGTACCCATAGTACAGGCTCTGCTTAGCTTGGGACCAGATGGCGTTGTGTGTTAGATGTCCGAAATATTTATTTATTTATTGATTTTATTTATTTTGGGTACTATAAGAAAATATATCAAGTAAGCTAAGTAATTATGATATAAATTACAAATAATTGAGTCTTATTTTTTTATTAATATATTGATGCGTGAAGTTTATCTGGCATTATATGAGGTCCAGGTTATTTGTATGTCCAATTATAAGGCTAAGCTTCTTGTCTTCACTATCCGTAACATTCTAGATACGCAACTTAACTAATGCTAACTTCCTTTTATTAATTTTTCTTATTTTAATTTACATTCTTAATTTTTCTAATCAGAAAAGTATGCTGTAGGAGTAAACAAGCCGCAAACAACAAAGAACTCAAGAGTCATAAGTCCTTTAACTCTCGTTGAGTTCCTTTTCCATAACCAAAAGCCAATAGCCTTACTAACTTTTAAACTTTCGCGTTCCATCATATACTAATTATTATTTTTACGGGATTTAACGCGATCACTTATTTAAAGGTATTGCACACCTTTGATTTGCCTGAAGTTTCGACCAGGTTGCGTAAATTGCCGTAAAAGTAATAATCATTATACAATAGCCTTACTTTCTTAGTTTACGGAACGGTTTACGGTTTTTTGTACAGACGGGGTACCAGCTGAGCCAGCCAGTCCATTTGTGCGAAACATTGCTCTCGCACGAATAACATTACCTTCAACAGAAACGGCTTAACGACTTTCCATAAAAAAACTTGTTGAAACCTTTGCAGTGTTGCATATTATGGTGAACCTCCTATCTAAGAAAATCAATGTAAAATGACAGCGTTCGTGCTGTCGTGTTTCGTTGGTGAGTGCGAGACCGGAGGCCCAATTAGTCTAGTCTACAAGTTCCATACTTGTTGACTAGACTAAAAGATGCAGAAGCATCACTAGGCCGCCATGGTGTGGGTCGCCATACTGCATTGTCTGCATTCGCAGTGAGTATGGTGACCGCCACTCTTGGATTCTACTTATGCTTTCCATCAGGCAGAGTAGAGTCATTTTACATACATAAAAAAAGAAAAAAAAAAGAAATGCCAGCAGAGAACTGTAAGCTCAGATAGAACTGGAAAAGAGCAAGCAGATGATTAGTAATAAACATCTTCTTTCATCCTCATTGGAATAGCGAAAAATATGTACCTACAGTGTTCCTGCCTCAATAACTAAGCAAAAGTTATTCAGTGTTGAACTAATTGAATTTCAACAGTAATATTTACATGTGTTGTTTGTATTCAATTATGTGTTCGTCAACAATTACTTAACATTATTTCGACTCTGTATTTATTCTCCTGTAGGGTAGTACTAACACACTGTGTCCCCAATAAATTGTATAATTCATTTTGTTAAAGTAATACCCAACGGTATTAAAAAAAAAACAAAATGTACTATTTTTACAATTCAAGCAAATTTCGAAATTTATGAATCAATATATTTATTCTTTATAAAAAAAATACGACGTAAAAAACTACCAGCCACCTCTTGATTGAATTGGAAATGAAAGAAAAATATTATGTTTGTATCTTTATTTTCTGGGTTCTTTGCATATTGGCTCCAATCTTGGAAAATTAAAAAAAAAACTTGATAATGTGTAAGCGTTCTTTCTGTGGGATCTGACTGTTTTTAGGCCCCACGGAAATAACGCTTAAAACTATAATAACGATATATGTAGAATCAAATTTTAAAATACAAATGTCCCTTGAGTAAAAATAGCAAATTGAAGGCAACCCTTTGCTGTAAGCTTCGTTAATTAATATTAGGTTAGCGAGGTTAGTTGGCTTACAACACGACTGATCAAATGTTAAAAAAATATTTATGACAATGTGTTAACAGTGGATAGGCTTATACATAACCATTCCAGTATTTAATTGGAAAGAAGAAACCAGAATATCTGATTTCAACTCGTATAAATTTTTGTTAAAAAATAATATAAATGTATTATGTATGTATGTAATAAATACGGAATTCGATTCGAAAGTTGAAAAACTACACTTGACAACATAATGACTTAATTAATTTTGTGCTTTGACAAATGAATTAATGTCATACTTAAATAAACTAATAGTATTACATTAAAAATAATATTATATAAAAAGTTTAAATTCAAAAAGTTTTATATTGGTGAGGCGTGTTCGCATTTCTCCGACGCACAGTTTCTCCTGAATGAATCAATGAGCAAATAGATTGAATAAACCCAAATAAATGCACTACAAACCTTTAAATAATCATTCGATACGCTAAATAAGCAAATCTCATAATCTACCCACTACCACACTTAGTTTCAATGTATTATCTCAATATTGTGATCTAGGATTATGCTGCATCTCGTTTCACATTCGAGCATTAAAATAGTTTATGGTCTGCAGTTAAATGCAACATTTTAGTTTATTGCATCTTTTGTTAAACTGAATTTTTTTCTTCCAAATCTAGCAACATTTTATAAGTAAATATTCTTGTTTACCATTTCAGATAAGCTTAATATAGTACTGTATTGTTACAGTGTTTAGCCTGTTACATCAGTGCTAGATAAGGTCCGAATTTCCAACTACTTGCATGTAGGTTTGATACCTGAGGCGTTCTGCTATTGCCGCTTCAAATTAGGTTTAGCTTGAGTGTTTATAAACCTTAACTTTTACTAAAACAATTAATAAACGAACGTTAAAACATCCTAACCTTACTGTCATCAATCACTTCGTGAAAGAATCGTGGAAATCATTTAGCGCCTTTACGCACTGTCGACTAGTCGCTGGCGACTGTGACTTACTATAGTTTAAATAAGTGCTTACGCACTTGGTCGTCAGTCGCCCTGGCGACTCGGCGACTCGCCGCGTTGTGGCGACGCACAGGCGACTGCCGGTCGCCGGCGACCAATAGAAGCACGGCTTCAAATGGGAGCGTTCACACTGCGAGCAACTGTCGTAGCGACTGGACACCGCGCACAAAAATGGCTCAGGCTTTCGATACTAAGAAATTTATATCGGAAATACAATCCCGCAAAGCAATTTGGGATTTACTGAGTCACGAATATTCAAATCTGGATTTAAAGAAAAACAGGTTTTTTTTTGTTAAACATTTGTGATTCTATTAGACTAGCTTCGTCCTGTAGCGTTACTCGCGGTAACTACGACAATAACCGCTAGTCTTAACATAAAAATAAAACTAAAATACAAATGTACTTGCCTGTTTCTGGAAAAATATAAGACTCTATACGCACTGTCGACTAGTCGCTGACGGCTCAGTCTCTCGGCTACCAAAACAGAGAAACTAGGGCCAGGAAAGCAAGCCGAGCGACAGTATTCTAAGTACATTCGTGCAGAATGGACGTTGAAGAAGCTGCAATAGTAATAGCTGCACTCATAATAAAGAGAAAGAAAAATATTTGCTCACGTCTTCATAAAATACTTTAAACATTCCTTTTGGTCTCCGTTCTTGTAACAAAGGATGTACCCAACACTCATTTGATTTTCTTTTATTTTTCTTTCTCTTTATTATGAGTGCAGCTATTACTATTGCAGCTTCTTCAACGTCCATTCTGCACGAATGTACTTAGAATACTGTCGCTCGGCTTGGTTTCCTGGCCCTAGTTTCTCTGTTTAGGTCGCCGAGAGACTGAGCCGTCAGCGACTAGTCGACAGTGCGTATAGAGTCTTATATTTTTCCAGAAACAGGCAAGTACATTTGTATTTTAGTTTTATTTTTATGTTAAGACTAGCGGTTATTGTCGTAGGTACCGCGAGTAACGCTACAGGACGAAGCTAGTCTAATAGAATCACAAATTTTATCAAAAAAAAAACCGACTTCAATCTGGACCAAATTTAAATGGGACCATACGGGAATATTGAGTTATTCGTTAATTTGTCGCGTACATACATAATGCAAATTGAAGACTTATATGGTTTTCTCATGGATGACATGTCAGAACTGGACCAAATTTAAATGGAACCATTCGGAAAGCATCAGCTTTCAAATAAAAAAGAATCATCAAAATCGGTTCTCCCAGTCCAAAGTTATGAGGTAACAAAGGGTTATGAGGTTTTTTTCAAGTGGGTAGTCAACCAAAACATAAGTTTAATTTTGATCTGCATAATAAATTAGTTTTTAAAATATTTAATATATATTTGTGGACTTACATGTCACTAATTGTGTGCTAAACCATCCAGCTGCCGGATACTTTAAAATTTCCTACTAGCAAATCAACCACTTCATATTTTCCATAATTTTATTTACTGCCATACTATGACCACCGTGCAGGCTACTCTTAACATATTAACAAACACCTTCAATAAGAGGATGGAGGACTTCGAAGCCCAGCTCACCAAATCATCTACCTCCTCAGTAAGTGTGGCCAGTTTATCCACTGCTTGCTGAAATGCTGGCTTCTTTTGACTGTACGAACTTACACGCTATTCTCATTTCTGAATCGTGGCTTAAGCCCTGCTTACCATCTTCTGCATACTCAGTACCTGGATTCAACCTCATCAGGAACGACCGCGCTATGGGTGGTGGTGGTGGTGTTGCAATCTATCTACGCTCCCATATTCCTTACACTGTTATTAGTTTATCGCCACAGCCCCCTCCATCTAATGCGGGTGAATACCTTTTCCTGGAAGTTGAACTCCTTCATTTCAAAATTCTTCTCGGTGTGTTTTACTGCCCCTCCTTGCGCATTGACTTCTTTTCATCGTTTGAACTTCTCTTAGAACAATTCACTCCCTCGTACGGTCATACCATAATCATGGGTGATTTCAATACCTGCCTCCTCAAAAATGATTCTCGTTCTACTACCTTCCGATCCATCACCCAATCTTGCAATTTATCTATTCTTCCATCCAACGCAACACATTTTTTCCCACACTCTGCTCCTTCTCTGCTAGACCTTATCCTTGTTTCCTCCCCTAATCTCGCAGTTAAGCACGGTCAGTGTTCAGCTGACGAGTTCTCCTATCATGACCTACTATACCTATCCTACCGTATTCGTCCTCTTAAATCTAAATCCAAAATTATTCTGCAGCGGAAATTCAAGGCTATGAACATTGATGCCCTAAAAAGGGATGCCAACGACACTGACTGGACGTCTCTCTACAGTGTAGATAGCATCGACGACAAAGTAAATTTTTTCAACGCTGAAATATTGTCTCTTTACGACAAACACGCGCCAATTCAAGAAATGAAAGTGAAACGTCTCCCATCACCATGGTTAACCGCAGACATCAAAGCGCTAATCCATAAGAAAGCAGTAGCCAAATCACGGTTTAAAAAGAACCCAATTGAAACTAACCGGGAGAAATACGTGTCTATCAGGAATCAATGCAGCAGGGTGTGTAGGAACGCACAACGCCGATACATCCATAACTCTGTTGAAAATGGAGATCCAGCACAAGTCTGGAAGTTTTTAAAGTCACTGGGAGTGGGCAAATCCGTTCATGAAACTTCTCCTAAAATTGTAGGCTTAAGTTTACTAAATCAACATTTCTCTGCTTCAACAAACTTTAATAAAATAAACAAAAGATGCTTCTCTGCATCAATCAACATCTAACTTCCGCCCCAGCTCCTGACTGTTCTCCTTTTTTCTTTAGTCAATTTTCTGGTTGTGATGTTAAGAAGAGCATAATATCTATTACTTCGAATGCAGTGGGCTCTGATTGTTTAAGTCGTAACATGATCCTCCCAATCCTGGATGAAATTCTCCCTGTCATCTGCTACATATTAAATTGTTCGATCTCCTTTAGCGTTTTCCCAAAGGCCTGGAAGGATTCAAATATTATTCCTATCCCTAAAAAGAAGAACCCCGGATCCTTTTCCGATTACCGCCCCATTTCTATCCTCCCCTTCCTCTCCAAGGTCCTCGAACGTTTAATTCACACTCAATTTTCTAACTTTCTTTCCACAAACCTGCTCTTAAATCCTCTCCAGTCTGGTTTTAGACCAGGTCATAGCACCACCACTACTCTAGTTCACATTACGGAGGACATAAGATCCGCTATTGAGAACAGTGAGCTTACAGTCCTTACACTTCTCGACTTCAGTAATGCCTTCAACACCGTCGACTTTGACGTACTGCTATGTATATTACGCTCTCTTAACATATCTCCAACTGCGATTGACTGGTTTCACAACTACCTGTTTGGTCGCCGGCAACTCATTAGCATTGACAACTCTGTCTCTTCCTGGTGTAGCACTAACACTGGCGTACCTCAGGGCGGCGTGCTATCTCCCTTACTTTTCTCCGTTTTTATCAACACCATCACTAATAATTTGTCTTCATCCTACCACCTTTACGCGGATGATCTCCAGATCTATACTACGGCACCACTGGCTAATCTGGCTACTGCTGTTAACACCATAAATACCGACCTGGAAAAAATCTGTCAGTGGAGCATTTCCCACGGTCTGAAAATTAACCCATCCAAGACCCAGGTCATTGTCGTTTGAAGCTCAAGAATGAGATCTAAAAATCGATTGGAATTCACTGCCTCAAGTCTCTTGTGATGGCACACCCATTTCGTATAGTGACAAGGTAAAGAACCTGGGAATCTACATCGACAGTACCTTAGGTTGGGGTCCTCAGCTGCAGGAGCTGAGTCGTAAAATGTTTGCCGCTGCAGGGTCCTTGCGCAGACTACGCAACTTTCTACCTATCTCTACCAAGATTGCTCTTACACAATCCCTTCTTTTTCCTATCCTTGATTATGCTGATGCCAGTTATTTAGATCTCACTGAAGACCAATTTAAGAAACTTGATAGACTCCAAAACCTCTGTATAAGATTCATATTCGGATTACGGAAATATGATCATGTCTCAGATAATCGTAAAAAGCTTAAGTGGTTGCCCATCCGCCTTCGCCGGAATCTTTTCTTCTTCTCTTTAACCCTCTTACCCCACGCTATCTCAAATCACGATTTACTTTCTTATACGACTCACATCCCAAATTACTGAGGTCGTCGGAGAATCTGAAACTAAAAATGCCTGGCCATTCTACGAAATTTCTCGATCCCTCCTTTTGTGTCCAAGCAGTTCGGTTGTGGAGTGCCCTACCAGTAGCAATTAGACGTGCACAAACACTAACTGCTTTCAAGAGATTGGTAAAGGAACACTACCTGGAAGACATCAATGTCTCTTAACCAGCTATTTCTTTTTAGTCGGTCAATTGGGTCACACTACCACATTTAAGTATGTAATTAACTGTATATTTAACTTATTCCTTGTTTGTATTTATTTCATTAAACCACACTATGTATAACTATAACGGTATATGATAATCTATACTATTTTTTTTATTTTTTCTCTTTACCTAGTTTTACACCAGACACTACCCCACACTTTCTCATAATCATGTTTTTCTTTCCATCCAAGGGTTGCCTGTAAGAGATTGCCTCCGGCGATAAGGCCGCCAATTGTACTTCTCTAATTTTTATGTTAAACTAGGAACTAATCTGGTGTACAATAAAGAGATTTATTATTATTATTATTAACAAACATAAAAATAAATAAAAAAAATACAGTCGAATTGGGAAAAGTAGCCTAAGTTACTCATTATCTCATCCGCTACCTATCAGTGCAAGTCCCGTCAAAATTGGTCCAGCCGTTTCAGAGATTAGCCATTCAGAGATTAGATAGTACAAACAGACAGACAAAAATTTAAAAAAAATGCATTTAGTAAAAAGCGATTATTTTTATATTACAAACAGACTCTCCAATTTATTTGTATGTATGTATGTATTTGTATAGATAAAATTGCTTACATTTGATAGAACTACGCTACACAATAGCAGATCATTAACTTTAGCTTTATTTTCACATAATGAATGTTTAAATAAACTCTACTGGATTACACGCAGCCATTAATTTCTGTTTCTTACGACGCTAGTTGGGTTTAAACCAAGCCGTTTTAGTTAAAGCGTATCGCAATGAAATGTGTGTGTTCATTTTAAATCCCCTTATTTACGCATTTCACTTTAATCAAAATCTTTAACATCTTGAGTGTTATTTTATTAGTTCTTGCACTAAATTTGAGTCTTGTTTTATTTTATTAGTCTACTATTCTATCTTCGTTTCATCTTTTTTATTTAATTAGCAATGGCATTGATCATGTTTCGAGTCGTAAGCTTTAGTACATTTTTCATTTGAAACTTTTGAAGAAAACATCTTAAGAATACATTTATACTCCAATTACAAATTGTAATCTGAGTATTTATAATAAAAGAGAGTCAAATATGTTAGGTGTACGTCTGATAAAGCGTAAACTATAAGTTTAAATATAATATCTAAATATGTTTTTTTTTTTTTCGTTTTCTTTTTTAAAGACAACTCCCGCATTAGGAATAAACATCCTGTGTCGCGGGGGACTTTACAGACATACATGAAACGGACACAATTAACACCCAAACTCAGAACAACAATTGATTGAATGTAAAAGCTGTAAAATGAGGAAATTTAATGAATAAAGCAGACAGAAAATATTAATTTTTTATTTTGTTTTATTCATAAAGAACTTAAAATGAGTTGAAATGGAAAAAAAACTTCACTTTTTGGATTCCGTATCCAAAGAGTGAAACGGGACTCTGTGACCAAGACTATCCGTCCTGTCCGTGTGTCACCAGGCTGTATCTCATCAACCGTGATAGTTACGGGGCTCCCATACAACAAATATGATTTCTTTTGTCGTTTTATAGATAACTAGCTGTCCCACGCAACCTCGTTTGCGTCTCGTATTGCCCGTAGCGTGATAATTTTCCCCCGTTTTTGAAACATTTTTCATTGGTGCTCCGCTCCTATTGGCCGTAGCGTGATGATATATAGCCTATAGCCTTTCTCGATAAATGGGCTATCTAACATTGAAAGAATTTTTCAAATCGTACCAGCGGTTCCTGAGATTAGCGCGTTCAAACAAATAAACAAACAAGCTCTTCAGCTTTATAATATAAGTATAGATGATACGGACACTTACTGGCTGGTTTTACTTTTTTAAGTTTGTAAACCTCCGCGTTTATAATATTAGTAGGATTACTTCAGAACCTACAGCTATAAACTTTAAGGAAAACAAAGATGTCTGAAGGAACGATTGGAGTATTCACTTTATGCAAAGTGATGTCGCAATTATACATTTTCTCATGACAATAATCCAGGTTAACAACATTGACCTTTGAAAGAAGTTTGTCAGTGTTAGTCTGGTCTCTACAGTACTACTGTATCTAATAATAATATAGTATTACTGTCACCAAAATGTCCAATAGCTTTTTCATCTTCTATTTTATGCCCAAATCAGTTCAGCAAATCATGCGACTTTATATACTAGTTTTCGATCCGCCCCGGGAATATCCTTCATAAAGAATCAAAGTATCTCCATGCAAAATTTGACTTTGACTGCACGTTTGGCCTAGTGGTTTAATAGTCACCACGCCGTTTCCTACTTCGCCAAGTGTCGTGGGTTCAAATCCCACGTAGGACAACACTTTGTGTGATCCACAAATTGTTGTTCTGAGTCTGGGGGTTCTTTGTGTCCGTTTCATGTATGTTTGTAAAGTCCCCCGTGACACAGGATTTATTCCTAGTGCGGGAGTTGTCTTTGTATAACAAAAAAAAAATCATTGAAATCGGCACAGCGGCAGATGATTTAAAAATAGTTCACTAAAATTGTTCGATAGGAAAACGAAAATCGTTTTAAAATAATGCAAACTAAAGATTCTAACTAATTAAAGATTCTAACGAGTTATGAAATATTAATTTATGGAAATTAATACGTTATCTCTCACACAGTTTAGTGCATCAACAAGTAAGAGTTCTAAGTGTAGAAGTTTAGCGGCTGTAACCACTTGAATAACTTATAAGTAATTCAGTCACGTACTAAGTTAGCGTTATGGTTACGGCTTTCCAAATTTGTTAAAAGCCATTATTATGATTATATTTATGTAGTACTAGCTTTTTCCACGGATCCACCCGCGTGTATATCGGTTATCGCGATAAAAATTAGCCTATGCTCATCTCCAAGGTTCAATCTTTCTATACCGAAATTTAATAAATCGGTTCAGTGATTTATCTGTGAAAGCGTAATAGAGAGACAGGCAGATAGACAGACAGAGCTACTTTCGAATTTAAAGTATTAAGTATGGATTGTTGGAAATATTTAGAAATACTTCTGTTCCCTTCTGTCCTAGAAAAAATTGTATGTATTGTATACCGACCAATACTTAACAAACTGGAGAAAAAGACAAGTTTGAATCTGAAAGATAAATTACCTTTTCTTCAATCATAACTACCTACCCTGTATGTTAACGAGGCGTGAGTGTAAGTCCATCCATTTTAAAATTTATATATGTATATACTCGTAATAAAATTTTAAAAGGTCGATGTACATTAAAGTGGGACGTTTTAACCGACTTAAAAAAAGGAGGTGGTTATCAATTCGACTGTATGTTTTTTTTAAATGTTTGTTACCTCATAACTTTCGACTGGGTGAACCGATTTTGATGATTTTTTTTAAAGCTAATGCTTCCCGTGTGGTCCCATATCAATTTGGTCCAGTTCTTGAAGTGGATTTTTTTATTTTTGTTGAAATTTGAGATTATTTAACATTACAAAACACAAAACAACAATTCTTTGTATTTGTTTCTAATAACTAACTAAAATAATATGATATTCAGTAACGAACAACCCTTTAATATTATATTAGCTCTATTTTAAAGCTAAATCCATTCGGTAGAAACTTGATCTATTTCTAGGGGTAAGACAGGTGTACATATATTATTCTAAATATAAATGGACATTTTAGAAATAGCTCAGTTCAAAGCCCTGTAATAACATAACATTGCCAATTTTATAACTGTACATGACTTGTTAAAGAGATGTGTAATATTACGTTGACATTTTTAGAAAATGTAATTTGTTTTCGATTAATTATTGGATATATCGTTATTTCTTTTTTAGAGACAAGGTCCTCAAACGGAAAAAAAAACTCTTAATTGAAATCTCTTTGAAATTTATACTCTCGATTGTCAGCTCATGATTGAACTTGTTGCAATATCTAAATTCTAGAATCAAACCTAACCTAACCTTTGAGAATGACATAAGGCGAAACCGGTCAGGTGTAAATTTAATTTAAAAAAGTGAAATAAGTACAAGGGAGTTCTAAAAATCTCTTAGTATTCTGTTTATCTTTCTGTATGGCTTTTTGTTGGAAATACCTATGTCCAGCAGTGAACTGCGTTAGACTGATGATGATGTCTTTTTGTTCATCATATCATATAGTGATTTGTACTGGGTGTAAATCGTCCTCACGACCTCTGCTCTAAAATCGGTAGCCACTACAATCAACTTTTAAAAGTTGTACATTGTTATACGCTCTATAGACGGCAGGGCGCAAACGAGGACACTTTTGTGTCTTGTGTCAGATACATGCTACTGATGAATATTTGATTTCTGTAGAACCAGTATGAAATCATCCACTCCCTGCGCATATGTAAACAGTTTGTTCAGTTGCTTCCACTTAACACATACTCATGGCGATCAAAAAGTGTTTATTGTCATTAACTGGAAACTAAAAGTCGTCAGTTGAAGACACAAACAACATTAACAAAATTCTTTACAATTGTACTGAGCTGCGCAAACGGAGGAGTTGCATTCGGTGTCCGTATACGTCTACCAGCAGAGATAATGTTTCGGAACTGACAGAAAACAGCGACGAATTGTGGCCAGAAATACCGACCGGTGACTATGCCCGATTGCCGTCACTGGACACAGCAACTACGGTTACCTGTGAGTGTGTGAGTGTTGCCGTGTTGGCAACAAAAAGTGTCTTCGTTTGCGTAGCGTCTAAGGCGATTAGCCGATTGTAGCCCTACGAGCTGTTGCCCGCGGCTCCGCCCGCGTGTATATCTATTATCGCGGCAAATATTAGCCTATGTGTTATTCTGATGTATAATCTATATTACTGTAAAGTTTCATCCAAATCCTTTCAGTAGTTTTTGCGTGAAAAACATCCATCCGTCCATCCATACTTACAAACTTTCGCGTTTATAATATTAGTGGATGATATAATATGAATGAATAGATAATGAATATATTCAAAAAGTTATCTCTATAGTATGAAATAATATATCACAAAAAATAACAAAACTACATTACAACACACACACATAGCAGAAATGAAATGCAATATGAATAATAAGATGTAATTATTTCGGTTCTCTCATTTAGAAAAGTAATAATTCAAACGTTCAGACCTTTTTTCATGAATACGGGTGCACGCATGTGACAGCTGTCAGATGACGTCACACGCCAGATTTCAATGTCCACGCTTGATGTTGATATATGAGTTCTGGAATTTGGAACCCACCTACTTTTAAAGCGTTCTCAGTTTAAATATATTGATGTCTTATTAAAATTAAGTACCCCAGCGTATCTAAAACTTTTATTTTAACGTTTCTAAAAAAACTACAGACGTGGAGCCCCTAAAATGTATCTGTAATTCTAACTCATTGTACTTCTGAAATCTATTTTTATAGGTTATTATTTTTTTCTAAAATATATTAAGATATACCTCGATATACAATTAATGTAAGTGTTTGCTTTTCATGTTTTACTGTGTTTATTACTTGGAACTATGCAGTAAACATTGAATCGTAGCTGGTAATTCTGATTTAAACTATAAATGCTAAAGACTGAATACAACACTACAATAGTTTCTAAAGTGCACTTAATATTTAAGCATTTTATCTGTGGGCTACAATTGACACTTCGTGCAACTGTGTACTAATATGTGATGCTGAGATGAAATGAACCATAGAGCTTGTTCTAGATCAATATAATTTGACCCGTCTAGAAGGTAGAGCGTACACCTATTCTGTTCTAAAATATCCTGGTGCGCTTACAATTTTAGCTTACTACTAAAATTACTAGACAGAACTATATAATGCTTGTAACTAATGGATTTTATTAGTTTGTTGGAATGACAACGGAATGTAAAATCGAAAAACAGACTAAGATGCTCTGAGCCCAGTCTAGCTTAAATTACAATAATGAAAGAATGCCGGCCGTTCGCTCTAATCTTGCGCAGTTTGCGCTACTGTCACGTACAGTCACATATTATATCAATGACATTTTTATTTTTGATCAGACACTTGACTTGTTCATATTCTCAGAATTTTTGTTTACGAAGACGGCAGGGCGTTACCTCAAGACATTTCAATTTCTAAAAGTGTCGCCTAACTAATACCTATTTGTACTCAATACCAGTCTATATTACTATATATCTAATTTTTATCTCGAAATTTCTACAAGTCATATTATTGCGAAAGATTGTCAATATGTATTTTTCTGTAATAAATAAATGCCAGGGTTATCTGTCAAAACTTGAAGTAGATTACAACTGACTATGAACTCGAGTAATCTACGATGAAAAGTCTTGGATTATAGGAGGAGTTGTAAGCGGGAGAGTATTTAAGCGTCTTCTCTCAAGCATGAGAATTAAGGTGACTCGAGGTAGTGCTATGAAAGAGATATTTATTTGCAGTTACCGCGGTACAGTAACTGCAACTGTAGCCAAAGCATAGCTTACCATGACGCTGAAGAAAGTAGTCAATAGAAGATAGGTCACCAGTGTTTCACTGCAACAGATATTGCCTTACTTTTATACGATACGGAACCCGTTGAAGCACATCTTTGCGACTAGTGAGACTCAGCTGATAACTGTCAAAATGTCCCAAACAATAACAAAAACTAAACCAGCCACGTGGCTACGTGATTCTATATTAATTCTGGCCTCAAGCCAATTTCTAGCTTCCTTCTGGACGAAGACAGTTTTAACTGAGGTGTGTCGTTGCGTTTTAACTGTGGTGGTTTAATTTAGGAGAGAGAATAACTTTCTAATTTGTTAGGATGGCTTTTCGTTATGGTTTTGATAAATAGTTTAATACCCCTACGAATGGTAAAAAATATGTTGTTGAGCATTCTACCTACTACTACTTTATAGAAAAGTAAAAAAAATATAAACGAATAATATTTTAAAATTATTATTTGGTGTGTACATGTGTGTGTGTCTGTGTGTGCTGTACTATACTTATTTTAAGATGTAAATCATATTTTTTGCATCCGAATATTTAAGCACTTAGGAACTGGCATTTGGTGACAAACATTACTACATATTCAAATCATTTATCGTGTACTAAGATTTCTAAATCGGTCCAACTAGAACTGTTGACGCTCCCATTAATATTAATTAACATATAACGACCACACACAACAGCTCATCACCATAACGTCTAGTACAAACAAACCGTAATTATAGCATTGTAACACCAGAAGCAAATAAAAATCTTTACGATTTCTCAGATACCATTAACTGTTTACAACCGGGATTAACTCCTTTGTCCTTTTACAAAGATCCTATTTTAATGCTTGGGTGTTTTGATCGTTTCGTTCTATATAATTATATTTACGCCTTAATTTTATTGACTCTTTAATATCTATAGGCGAATTTTTCAGTCAGGTTGTATAAAATTCTCTTAGTCCTTATATACAATAGCAATATTATTATACTTAAAAATGAAAATCTATTCGTCTACAAGAATCAATACATACAATTTTAACAGTCGCAGTTGCGTGGCTGTTTTTTGAGTCGTTGTATGACTTGTATGATTCTGTGAAATGTGGAGAATATCCCGCAGTTTTCCTCCAATTTATTCGATCTAATCCAATATAATTATTTTTTTACTTTAGGATTGAATTCTCTTGGTAAAAGCAGCAAAATTACTCTTGCCGGTCCATATGAACAAAAAAACTCTGTCACACGACAGAATATTTTTCTTCCCGCACTATGAATATACCTGTGTAGTGGGGAACTTTACAAACATAACATGAAACTATTGTTTTTAAACTTTCGCGACTATTATTCGACTGTAAATCGGGACTTTTTAAGTTTGAGTTAATGAAACTCGCACTTCATGGAGGCGTCGCTAAGCTCTCACCAGTCTACCCGTGACCAAGATCGGTGCAATTCGATCGAAACGTCGGGTAACCAAAAAAGGTATTGTTAATATTATCGCGATTAAGTCCCGATTTACAGTCGAATAACATGAAACATCCAGACTCGGAACAATAATTTGTGGATCACAAATAGTGTTGTCCCATGTGGAGTTCAAATCCACAACTCTTAACACACTAGATACTCGCAACTGTCGCAAGGACTGCTTCAACAAATACGTAATCTGTGCAATTTAAACATGTGGTGTTCTCATTTCTCCTGGCTCCAATTTGTCTAGAACATTCTCGTCTTGTTCTCTTTTCTCTAAAGGTTAATTTAGAACTAAATAGTAGTTTATCTAGTTTTTTTAAGTGGCGCTTAGGGCAGAGGCTAAATCTGGTTGATCTTTGGCTTGGCGCCAACGCATGCCGTTCCCTAAATATGCTATGTCGCCATGCAATTCTGTATTTAGGACAGTTTTGATGGGGGAGCTGAATATTTATAGATGATGATGAATATTTTCATATTTATGATTGAAATGTGAATATGGTTGTTAAGTAAGTGATGGTAGATTTTGTAATTATAAAGTTTTTTTTAAATATCGATAACACTAAACATTATACTGGCTTATAAAAGTGTGTATTTGCGCCAACTTCATCATAATACTCAAGGATATATTATTTTTTAATAAAGTACATAGACATTTAAAAAAAAATATTTTTAAATTATTTATTTTTTAGTTTTCTGTACTATTGATCAGTTTGTGATGAGACTTTCATAACATTCAAGAGATACCGACGAGGGATCTTGTCCCGAGACATCTAAATATATATTTGTCGTTCTTTCTTACGTAGCATATGAAACAATGCACAATAAAAGCAAGAAGATTAAAAAAGTTGTAAACGACGAATCAACGAATCTGTCGTTGACAAAATCAGATGCGTTGACGAGCTGCTCCGAAATCTGTCTGACAGACAAAACAGTCTGGGTTTGCGCAAGTATACTTGAACGTGTATGTATATGTCCGGCTTAAGCAGCTGTTTGTGAGAAAGTATATAGGTGTATAGGTATCTATCATATTTTTATAATGCCACACTCACCGCATGTGCGCCCCGTAAGTATACAACTATACAGGTTCAAAGAAAAAAAAAACACTGTGAATAAAACACCCGTTAAATGAAGAAGACATTTATTAGAAATAGTTTAAACCTTTTACGAAACCGTAAACCGTTACCGTGTAACGAAACCATATCGCTACTTAAAAAAAGTGATCAGCGCCATCTAGTGACGATGTTGGTACTAATTTAATAATTTAGTATTTTTCATTCACAATATTACACAATATTAATATACATACTGCATAAATAATAAATAAATAATTGTAATTGCATAAGTTGATAAAAAATGCTATGCAATAGCTTTACCGCGGCAATCCCCGAGTGCCACACGTCTTTTTTATCTACACAAAACTCTTTTACATATAAGTCCCAAATAAGTGTTTTCAAATAACGCAAAACTCAATCGTTAATGACAGTCTATTATACTTTCAAGTACACCAGAGTAAGTCTTAATTTCGAACGCTTTAACGTCTGAAATTGGATGATTAGCTTAATCATAGTGTGCTTTATATAGGTAATAAAGCGTTGGTTTTTCACAAAGCGTTACAATCGTCATATGAACAGAGCATTTGTGTTGTACGTGATAAAAATGTTGATTTTTCTCATTTTGCCGTCAGCCTCGTTTGAGGCAATTTACTGAGAAGCTTCTTACGTTTAACTCTCAAAGGCTGTATCATACTTAATGATACGTTAGAATGTTGGTATTTTGAGTTTGGCTTTAATTATATTTGTTAGAAATCGACCGTCATTATAATGACAACATTTTGATTGTCATGTTTTTTGTTTGACGTTTGAAGTTAAAATATAGAACTGACAAGAGGCTTGGTGTTAACGGTGACCAGTGTGGGTTTTGAGTGCCACACGTTTAATTGAAATTTTGCTGATTGTCCATCAGACTCGGTTTTTTCGTTGTTTACCGTTATGATTGGTCTAGTTTGGACACGCGAGATTAGTAGTCGCGTCAATTAGGTGCGATCCGCGACATTTAAAACGGGTGTATTATAAATTAGAATACTTTGGAACCTGTACTACCACTAGGAGTGGTGAATGTGTGAAGAAGCAGAGGGCGCACCAGAGGGGCCCCTCAGAACGCCGATATCAAGGAATTCACATATCTCCAGTAAGTGCTTGATATTACATTAGCTTAGAATAAGAACAGGGTGAATCGCTCTGAGTTGAATGCTTTTGCCAGTGAAATAGCTTAGTGATTGAATGCCTGTACACATGGGCCCTACAGACATTACACGGTGAACGCTAAATTGGCGAAAGGATTGAACAATATTGATACACATAAGTACAAGATTTTGTTTCAAGTATTATTTTATGAGTACCTACTACTCGTTTTTCGACATATTTTATTTGCTTCAAAATGTATGTATTTATTCACTATCTACTGTAAATAATTAAAGAGTATAACTAATAAGGATCCCAATTTGAAATTCAAGATGGTCACTGACATCTAGGATCAATTTTAAACCATTGTTTCACGTAAAAAAATTCTTGACAATACATCTGGCAACAAGTAAGGAAAAGAGATCTAGAGGTTTTGTATCTAGACTAGATCCTTTTCACTTTCATGTTATTGGAGTTTACAATTATTATTATTATTATTATATATGGCTCTTCCAAAATGACTCTACTCTGCCTGATGGTCACCATACTCGATGCGAATGCAAACAATGCAACAATGCAGCATGGTGACCCACACTATTGCAGTATGTTATTGTAGCGTCTAGGAATCGCCTTACGCGTCTCGTTTAACATAGTACCTATATGTAAGTGTGCAACGTACAAAAGCGCGTCAAATAGCCGAACACGTGGCGCCACTTGACGTAAACTCCTGTCGTGTGTCGAAGCTGACAGACACACTTTTATGTTTCTGTACCTATCACATTTGACTGCCTCGGTGGCGCAGTGGTAGTGAGTGCAACTGCTGTGCTTGAGGTCTCGGGTTCAAATCCTGGGTCGTAGCTAATGTTTGTGTGATCTACAAATATTTGTTTCAGAGTTTGGGTGTTTTCTATGTATAATATGTATGTATTTAAAAAAGAAGTAAATATGTATTTATATCAGTTGTCTAGTACACGTAACATAAGCTCTGCTTAGCTTGGGACTAGATGGCGTTGTGCGTTAGATGTCTGAAATATTTATTATTATTTATTTTTGAAATACCTTAAATTTTACAAGCAGAGAATACCTTAGGTAATTGAAATGTTCACTGTGTACATTTGACGCGACAGTTTTGCTTATATAACTAAATTAGTAGTACCAATAAAATACATATACCTATTTTACTACTATTATTTCGGGTTCTTCATTCCTTAATTTGCTTCTGTCCTTAGATCTTTTACAAACTTCCGCTTATTACAATTTCGTACAGGATTCTTTTGTTTGCATAGGTTTGTAATTAGAGCGGTGTGTGTATTTCGAGATCGGCCCTGACCCACTTATCCGATTACATTATCTCTTTCGTGAAATTTCCATTCATTCATCACTCATTCATTTTTGATGTAAAACCACTTCAATATACAATTTTACATTACTTATTCATCTAAGAATGAATATTCATGAATATTCTTAAATGTTTCAATTTTCTATTTATGATTTTTTTGCTTTGAGAAGAAATAAACCAACTATTGTCAAGGTCTTAAACAGGATTCACAATGGCTGATCTTTTAGGAGAGTGGGCAATCATTTCTTGTAGGTTTAAAGGTTAAATCGGTCCGGAAATATCGCAGGCGATAATTTTCTCCATACATTATTCAAACGCCCACATCTTGCCTACTAACGTACAAGGCGTAGTACCGTCAAACGTGTATTTTTTTGTAAATTAGATGGGAACATTGAGAGAGGACAATAAGAGTAAAAGTTTCTGAGATTGGAAGACAATATTTGGAAGAAAATATTGCTTATGTATGTAGAGTGGGTTTTAACAGACTGTTAAGACAGTGTTGTCTTTTTTTTATGGAATAGGCGGGCAAGCGAGCAGACGTATCGCCTGATGGTAAGCGATTACCGCCGCCTATGGACACCTGCAACACCAGAAGCGTCACAAGTACGTTGCCAGCCTTTTGGGGATGGGGGGGGAGGTATCGGTAGGAGATTTGGGTATGGGCCTCCGGTATCCTCACTCACTAGGTGGAACACAGCGCAAGCACTATTTCACACCGGTTTTCTGTGAGGCCGTGGTATCACTCCAGTCGAGCCAGCCCATTCATGCCGAAGCGTGGCTCTCCCACGGTTATCCCTGACAAGCCAGTGTTGGAGGTTTAATTATCCGCCCAGGATAAACAATTGTGGGTTGAGTATAATTGTTAGTTCTGTCTTTTTGTTTGGGTGTAATTTATCTGTACTAATATGGTTATTACAGTAGTCTACCCTAGCTAGAGTAAAACGGCTGTGTATAAGATGTCTGAATTTATTATTATTATTGCTCATGGACCAGTTGCAGTCGGTGATTAGAAACAATCACCGAGGATAAGCAACGACGGCGTGGTCAGTCCCTGGATGGGTGGTACAATACCTTGAGCGTCTCCGTGATTCGTTGGTTACGTTAAGCAGTCGGTCCCGGTTGTTATCCTAGGATAACATTCGTGAAGCTTAGTTGGATGCCTTTGGGCGGCGTAAAAACATCCAACGGCAAGATTACGTAGCCACAACGTTGTCTTGTCGGTCCCTAAGCCGCACTCGGCCAACGTGGGGACGTATGGCCATAACCCTCTCCTGAGAGGAGACCCGAGCCCAGCAGTGGGACATTATGAGTTGTTGATGATGATGATTATTATTATTACTGTTGCCGGCAAACCCGAGCCCCTTAACTTAAAACATGTGTATTTTCGTATAATATTTAAAAAAGTTAATTTGTAGTTGCACTGTCTCGTTGGTTAGCATATATGACTGTCGATCAAAAGGTTCGATTACCAGGTTGGGCCGAAAGTGTTGTTGGGTTTTTCATTCAAGATATTCTAGCGTGGTTTCAGAATGTATTTCACGCCTGTGCCTCGGAGAGCACGTTAAGCCGTCGGTCCCGGTTGTCATAAACATCTATGGCAGTCGTTATTGGGATGTCAGTGCCCTCACAATAACAATCACCACTACAAGTAGTTTTATCTTCCAATTCAGTTCGCCCTCAGGGTTGCGGCAGTCTCATGCCACTCAAAACTGGTTAAGCTAGTAGCCGACCCCAAATAATGTTGAATATAAAAAGGTTAGGTAGATAAAAAACAGTAGTTGAATAAAATATTTAGAATATACTGTTGAAGCAAAAACACTTTTAATTACTAGCCAAGAATATAATATCTCCAAGCTCAGTCCTGAAACTCTAAAAGGCACAATGTTAAGTACAATATCAGGCTCATGTAAATTCATGGCGGAATGCATACGTAATGCAGACAATATTTATACATTCACTTGGAGACGTTAATTCTATGTAGGATTGCAAGATGGCGTTCGTGTGCACACGTAACTTCAATGGGACAGGGAATATTATTTGAATGATATAGCGCTGAAGCAGCTTTTAGAATTGTGTGCTATTGTTAAGATGATTTTATGTCAGGAAAATTTTAAATAAGAAAGAGGAGCATTTCGTAATGATGCTTACAATTTAAGGTTTGTAAGTAGGTAGAAATACCAAATTAATATATCTAACCTAGAAATTTAAAGTTATTTCCCCAAACTGACTGACAAATTTATAAACGCAGTCTATCTGATACTGTGACTTTAAACATGTAATTTCGGTATCTGATGTTTCTTTTTGTTGTAGGCTAAGAAAGGATTTTTGAATTAGCAGGCCTAAAGGGCTAACATAAATTTATAAAAAAAAAGACCTGTAGCACTCGGGGACTGCCGCGGTAAAGCTATTGCTTCGCATTTTTTATTAACTTATGCAATTATAATTATTTATTTATTTTTTAACTATGCAGTATTTTTTTTAAACATTTAGCTTGTAAAATATTGCAATTTATAACTTGGTAATATAATACATAAACTTATAGCGATAACTGTTAACTATGAAATCAAGCAACAGAAAAAATAGTCATACGAATTGTATCTTTTGTTTAACCTTGTGCTCAATAGATGTCGCAGTGGCATTTTTTGGGATCGCGATATGCTTTGGTTACACTCACTCCTATATAAGAAACCAATTTCTGCTATCCTTTGCTCCGGTTGAAAGCGCTCACCGAAAAACCCACGTAAATTATAGAGGCCGTCTAAGGCTAACAACTAAAGTTCATAAATTAAAAGCTCTTCTTTGCCTTATGCCGTTTACTTACGGGGCGCACATGCGGTGAGTGTGGCATTATAAAGATATGATAGATACCTGTATACTTTCTCAAACCCAGACTGTTTTGTCTGTCTGTCTCTGTCACGAAGAAGACAGACAGATTTCGGAGCTGCTCGTCTCGATCCGTGCGAGCTACGGGTGGCAGGTTTTATTTTCATTACGTTACGGAATTTCTAGATTCGGTCGCCGCGCTCAAAGGCCTCAAAGCCCGCGATAAAAGCTATGCAATAGCTTAAAAACACGCTTGCAAAAGTCGGTTAAAAACAAACAAACATACTGTAAAGCCAATAAAAGGTTATTAATAAAGCAGAAACACAAACAAAATAGAAAAAAAATACTTGGTAGGAAAAGAGCTGTTATAGTTAAAATCTGTTATCATTGTTTTACCTACTTCTTAGAATGCATATTATAATCTTATAATCTTCCTTTACTTCTAATCTTTCTTTTCATTATAAAAACACAAATGGAGCTATCTTTTTCTTTCCTGCATAACCACGAAAAGACTATTTCCTTGCAAAATCATAATCTTTTAAAATCCCACACACTAACCACATCCGTCTTCAGTAGTATTCGTTCCACACCACTTTGGACCGAAGTCGCGTGTATCGTAATAGCGACATTCGCATCGCGCCGCATACATAAAACATGGGCCCTTTGCCGCATCGCTCCGGCTATGATCTAATAACGTGCTGCGTAGTGCCGTTTGTATCCACTGTTGTATACGATACGAGATTTATTATAAAGGATTATGTGACAAACTATTTTGAAGCTTGTTGATCGTAAAATAGTAATTTTAATACTTCTGCTGATTCTTTTTCAATAAAATGTTGCCCCCTGTAAACGAGTAGATGGACCCTCTAATAGAAAGTGTCGCCATCGATCAACGCTTGTAATTCAGGAGTCGTAAGCACCCTAACGACTTTCAATAATTACCTGTTTAGCTGAATATTGAGTGCTGTAAAAATAATATACTTCATTTAATTTGTATACATAAAGCAATATAGACTGCGTGTTATACCATCTTAAAATATAAAACATTACACCAAACACAATTAAAATTGTGTTATTTTTAAACATCCATGTACTTAATAATTAAGAATGTAGCAAAATTTCAAAATGAAATTTAAAATGTTTTTAATTTATCGTATTGACATAATTCTCTGTGATAAGATGATGAGTAGTAAATTTTTTTTATTCTTTAGACCGTCAATTGTCAAGTTATTAAGCTGTAAGGTAATCTTAAAAGTAAATAAAATGAGAATATTAAAAAAGCCTTTAGTCGTATCGCATCGTATCGTACTAAAGTACAACGGAAATGCGCACACTAACTCAATTGGTAGTGTTCGCCTCTTTTGATGTAACACCGTCTTTTACACGCTCGCTAATGCAACCTACTAACTATATCCAATTTGTTGTACCTCGTTTTCCACCTAAACGATACGTAGAACCTCGATGCTTCTATTTCTGATGATATGGCAGAAGAAATTCATCCACGACACGTTACACATGATTTCTGGATAATGTTTAGTTAGAAGCTCGTATAGAGACAAACATCAATCAAGGTATATATTTTGGTATAGGGGGAAACGAGCAGATGGTTTATGTGGTGGTAAGTGACGATCCTCGCCCATGGACACTTGCACTACATAGTCGCATGTGCGAAGTCACCCTATGAGCCCCCTTACCCTTGAAATAGGAAAAAGTAATGATATAATTTATCAACGTAGGTAATTAACCTATGTTAAGCAATTATGTCATTACTTTTGCTGCTATCATCCTATGAGACTGTGCTATCATTCCGTTTGAGCCTAAAACATAACATAACATCATGGCGTTTTTTATTAAAAAATAGAAGTTAAAATATCATTGGTTGAAAAGGTTATGACCAAGTGTAAGTCTTTTTATTTCTCTTGAGGTATTCCTGTTTCATTTCAATATGAGATATCTTTATGTTATCCTTTGTTGTTATTTTTTAGTTTTTACCTTAATTACTCAGAGTTCTGAAATTTAATAATATCTATCAGGGCTTAAAACGTATTTTTTAAGGCCGATCAAAATAAAAAAGCTCTCTAATTCTTCCGAACTATTCATTCCACATGGTGATGGGGTTCGATACTCTACTCCATTTGAGAGTGCCGTGGGAGAGCCACGCTTCGGCATGAACGGGCCGGCTCGACCGGAGTAATACCACGGCTTCACAGAAAACCGGTGTGAAATAGCGCTTACGCCGTGTTTCACCGAGTGAGTGAGAATACCGGAGGCCCATATCCCAACCCTTCCCCACATCTCTTTCCCCATCCCCCAATGGTCGGCAACGCACTTGTGACACCTCTGGTGTTGCGGGTGTCCATGGGCGGCGGTAATCGCTTACCATCAGGTGAGACGTCCGCTTGTTTGCCATCTAAATAAAATAAAAAAAAACTTACATTCTTAAAGGTTAATAAAATTAATCTTTAAAACTTCGGAGTTTAGTCAGGTTTTGATTCGCAGAAGTCGACTGTGGTAGCCCTAACCTCAAAACGTCAGTCTTACAACTGGAGTTGTACAATACGTCATCACAGACATTAATCTTAATCTAAAGTGTCACCACAGTAGTACTACAGAAGTACCTCATTATACGTATGTAAGAAGTGCAGACGAAAGAATTAGGACCAAACGGTTGATGAATAGTGATATTATTAATAATGGTATTGGCTCTAATTATAATTGGCGCCTTGCTGGGCAAATATTGGCCAATGCTGTGCTACGATTGTGTTAAAGGATAGATAAATGATGTCAATTCTTGGAAATAATTATATTTAAAAGATTAATGGAATTTCTTGAAATAGTGTTTACAGTATCGATTTTTGGGTTTCTCTACTTGTTCATGAGTGATCGCAAAATGACACAAATCGTTCCACAATTGACGAAGTAATCGGTGAACATACATACATAGAAGCTCCTCCTTTTTTGAAGTCGGTTAAAAACAGGAATTTAAAAAAAAAAAAAAATTTGTCTAGTCAACAAGTACCATACTTGTTGACTAGACTAAAAGATGCAGCAGCATCACTAGGCCGCCATAGTGTGGGTCTCCATACTGCATTGTCTGCATTCGCAATGAGTATGGTGACCACCACTCTTGGATTCTGCTTATGCTTTCCATCAGGCAGAGTAGAGTCATTTTGGCGGGCCAAACATAAAAAAAAAAAAAAAAAAAACATTGAAAGCAAGAAAGAAATATCGTAAAATATCGTTTTGAATCTATTTGGGCCTACAAATAACTAAAATTGAATTGTCCGTTTCATATTTCAAACAGTTTTTCGCTAAACGCATATTAAAAGTATTTACGGTACTCATATCAAAACAGCATTTTAAATTTTGGCCTGTCTATCTGTCCATCTGTCTGTCAGTCTGTCTGTTTGTTACGGCCAATGACTGAAACGACTGGACCGGACTTTTACTGACAGATAGCTAATGATATAAGGCGTAACATAGGCTAGACTAGCTGCGCCTTGCGGTAATTTGTCAATAAAATAAATTACATTATACTCTCTAAAAGGCTTCTGTTCACTGTCATTCGGATTACTTACCTGAAACTTGAACATCCACTCCGCTATAACCACTTGACCTGAAACACAGGTATCTTATACTCGTACCTATCACAGGCACCAGTCTCTCACAGAACGTGGTTGAGATTAAATGTATTGGAAAAACCTTTGTGTAAACCATTTTTTTGTAAAGAGAAAATAAAGTTTTTTTATTAATATATTATCACTTCATCATAGCCACCACACGGCCGTATACCGAGTGTCTCATACGGATACCAAACAATGAACTACCTAAAGCTTTTACAAAGAAGCGCAGGGCTTAATATAAGAATCCTAATGAATTTATTTTTTTATATATATTCTTAAGTCTATTGAATAATTTAATACACTTACATAAGATGCTCTTCATCAAGTAGCTTCTACTTAAAGCGCTCATTTCCAGTATATCTCGGCAATAAGATACGTTGTTTATTTTAAACCTTATTCTTAGAAACTGTATGTAACTAGAGTGAGCTTAATCCAATTATTTTTAAAACCAAAATAGCATTTCCTAGAAGTTAAATTAAGACGTTCCATGGTTTTTCATTAGTCATCCTTAGCGTGACATTTCCTATGTGACAAAACTCGTGTGATCTCTATCTCGGACTGTTTAGGGTTCCGTTAACTAGATTATAAACCAGAATACCGATTGGTTACAAAATTAAAATATATTTGATAATTATATTTTAGAATTTGTGAAACTAAATTATTAAATATTAGCATTTGCCAGCGGCTCCGCCCGTAAATATAATATTAATAAAAAAAAAAAAACTTTTCAGAGATTTCCACCTGCACTCTCACAAACTTTAGCTATTTATAATAGTATAGATATAGATACTTGAATTTATACCATATTATATTTAATTAATTTCATGCAATATAAAAAACATCTCAACAAACGAACCTCATGAGATGCGTGGCTAGGAAGCTTTAAACTTTAGGAAGGTTATTTGATAGACACCGGGCGGGGACACCTGTAACTCAAGAAAAAACGGTGTGGAGGCGCTCCTTGAATCCTTCCTCTACCTTAGGATCTAAGGTGGGGGAATTTTCGTTAAGAGTTCCCATGATTATATCCACATAAATTCTGGCAAACTTGCTTCCTCGTGTATGTCCAACGTGGGTCGTATTATCTCATTACATTATTATATTTTCTAAATCAACAGCTTAAACTATTTTTGAAGCGAATAGAACTTTAAATTAAAATAAAAGCATTTTTCAAGTGTACATACCGATGTTTGTGACTCCCACTTGACTGCTGTCTGTTAAGTTTTTGCATGACTAAGTGCATTTTTATCGCGGTCATCTTCGAGCGAGTTTGTAATTAATACAAGACGCTGCCCAAATTTATTATAATTTGTCGTGTGAACCGTTTTATGGGATACAGGACCACATTTTTAATTTCGCTGGAACGACTATAAGACATGTGTTTTAAACACAGTTTTCTTTTATAATTCACTACAAAGCTAGTAGTGAATTCGTAAGACAGATGTATGGCAAGGAAATTTGGCGTACCGGATTTGGTATGGCAGAAGAAATATGAAAATATTGTACTGAAAAGTATGTGAAATAAGATTGACTAGAATACTGAAGAATTATCAGGTAAAAAAGTATGTGGGTAGAAAGAAATTGAAATAAAATACGGTGAAATCATATAAAAGACAAGCTGACCCACGCAACGTCTCCTATTGCCAGTAGCGTAAAAAAATCCCCCGTTTTGTAACATTCTTTATTTGTGCTCCGCTCCTATTGGTCTTAGCTTGATGATATATAGCCTATAGCCTTCCTCGATAAATGTACTATCCAACACTGAAAGAATTTTTCAAATCGGACCAGAGGTTCCTGATATTAGCGCGTTCAAACAAACAAACTCTTTAGCTTTATAATCGTAATTTAAATATATAAAAGATTTTTTATAGAGACTACGTGACTAGGTGAACCTGTAGTTACCTGTAATGAGCGAGTGAGTATGAAATACCTGATGAATAAGGCGTGAATTTATGTATGTACAATATGTACATATATCAAACCAGAATATAACACGCACCAATTCAACTTCAAATTTTTGGGTCGAAATTTAAGATTAAGTATTAAAATTCTATTGTCTACCTACTCAGCTATGACTGAAATATAATTGGCTGAATAATTAATAAGACTAGAATGGTCTTCTCAGTCATGCTACAATAAGTGACCCATATGATAACGTTAGTCCATAAAGCAATGCGCTTGAATCGTTCATCCATGTAGAGCTATTACGGCTGATGGCACAGACAAGAGATCTAAATTAAATGATTGTGGTGAAGTCACATCTGGTATGAATTACTAAAGCTAAGTTAATTTCCTTATTATGTTTTCGTAATTATTTGAACCACCTACTAATTAAAGTAATTATTGTAAGGATCTGGTTTAAATTTCTTATTAGCGGCCGCTCGCGACTTCGTACGCGTGGAGTTGTTATTTGCACATAATTTTTAAATAAAACATCCCTACTTATAATAGTAAGTAGTTTTTTTTCAATCATTCTTATACTTAAATACCCTTTGAAATCGTTCTGCCATAATTAATTTAACTTCATTAACATTGAACTTTCATACAAACTACCATCCTCCGATTTAACCCCAAAAGGGGGTTGATTTCTAAAGATACATTATTACTCCCCACACCATATATAGAGCATACATTTTCAATTTCAAGTCTCTTACTTCAAAAACATAGGACTTTCATACAAACGTCCAACCCCCGTTTTACCCCCTTAGGGGTGGAGTTTCGTAAAATCCGTTCTTAGCGGATGTCTACACCCTATAAGGCACCTACCTGCTAAATTTCAAGTTTGTAAGTATGTTGTTTTCGCTTTTATATACTTATACATATATAGATAAACTTTAAATATTTCTTAATCTATCTTGTATCTATCTTAATATATATATTTCTTGTGTGCGTGTGTATGTGACTGAACTCCTCCTAAACGACTGGACCAATTTTGATGAAATTTTTTGTGTGTGTTCAAGGGGATCTGGGAATGGTTTAGATTCACAAAAACGACTGGACCGATTTTGATGAAATTTTTTGTGTGTGTTCAAGGGGATCTGGGAATGGTTTAGATTCACAAAAACGTAAACGATGTTACGTGGGTCATAAATATGGCGGTACGAAGTTCGCCGGATCAGCTAGTAGGTACTAATAAATTCATTTGCAGTATGTCACAGTATGTTACAGTACTAAGTGCAGTATGTACATATACATACATATACAGTACTTATTTTTTATGTAAAAGCTGGCAAAATAACTCAATTCTGATGAAAGGCATGGGCAGAATCCAAGAGTATTTATCACCATCCTCACTGCTAATGTGGACGATGCAGCACGGTGACCCACACTAAAGGGCCCTATAGGGGGGATACTTTTACAAGCTTCGTATAAAGAACCCGCGATTATAGTGGCAGGGAAACACATACGCTGGTAGTGAGTTTGGTTTTGACTGCTCCGCACAGGAAGGAAGTACCGAATCGTTTAGTTCGAGAGCGTATGTCGGCCAATCTAAAACGGTTACTTCCAAGGTCAGCACGTGTTTTTGGGAGTATTTGTATTTTTTTTAATTTTCCAGTTAATGTTTTTGAGTTAACAAGGTTAACAAGGACCAGCGGGGTCCGATTTGAAAAACTTCGATTTGAAAGAAATAATCCTGATATCAAACAAACTCTTCAGCGTTATATAATAGTATAGATAATAAATTTGAAATAAATCTTGCATTCAATCTTTTTGTGTAAAATTATAAATTTATCATGCATTATTCAGCATACTAATCATCCACAGCATTTTGTAATTTACTGGCTGGAATAGGCTTCTCAGGAAGGTGACCTGATGGGTTACTAAACAGTTTGTTTCAAATTATCAAAAGAGAAGGCTCTTTCCTGTGCTGTTGACTTGGGTAGCTCCCATACTTGGCTGTTACGAAATTCACGGGATGAATGAGGGTGGAGGCACTCCGTCATTCATGGGTAATTATAGTCTAATTTAAGAGATCATTACATAACATTTAATTTATCCTACATAATACATAAATAAAAGAAAGACGTTAGCAAATTCCTCATCTAGATTTTATAGTTCCAATAACACCTCGTTATTCAAGTGGGAATCACAAAATTGGAATGGAAAATGGCTTCGCAATATGGCGACTGTGCTCATCCACTCATAGTAGCGCAATTTCCTCCCGCACAGATGACGGCGTCTGCGTCAAATGTCTTATTTTATGAACTTACTGCTACGTTTGCATTAAATTATATTTGTGATGAGTACTTTAATACTCTGTGGTATTGTTGTGGAGGGAAAATTACTCATATTCTGATATTATTTTTTGTGTTATTTTATTCTTCTGGTATGTTGTTATGAGTCATCAAATCAGTCAAGGTAGTAGAGCCACGTTGATTTCAACACGAACAGGCCGGCTACACCGGGGTAGTACTACTCTCGCACAGCAAATCAAAAAGTAAAAAATTAAATTAAAAAGCTTTTTAAAAACAATATTTTACTGGAATGCCTCGAGATGAATCAAACGAGTCCAAACTCGATGATGTTGCGACGTTTCTTTACAGAGTTCCTATTGCCACCTTCCAGCTCCAGCATCAGATCAGCTCCATGTCATTATAATATTGTATTATCACGCTGTATACATATGCTTACAAAATTTCAACAAAATCAGTTGAAGATATCTGCTTCAAAATTGAGTTGCAAGATTCCACCCGAACATACAAGCATACATACATACATTGCAAGTTAATAAAAAGCTTGTAAAATGACAGCGTTCGTGCTGCCGTGTTTCGTTGGTGAGTGCCTGACTGGAGGCGCAAAGATGCAGAGGCATCACTAGGCTGGTATAGTGTGGGTCACCATGCTGTATTGTTGCATTGTCTGCATTCGCAATGATTATGGTGACCACCACTCTTGGATTTTGCTTATGCTTTCCATCAGGCAGAGTAGAGTCATTTTAGCAGGGATATAAATAAAAAAAGGCTTCTGTTGTAGGGTTCATTCTATTTTACAAGCATAGTTTCAGGCAACTATAATGCTCACAACTTTTAACAGTCCACTGCTGAATTATGGGGATTGTGACATTTTTTTTCTATCGTTGCCCTGATGTTGTCCTGCCTAGTTTGCTCCCTTAGTGGTCTCTTACGACCCCCGGAATGAATATAGTCGTGATACCCCATCTTTCTAATCCGTCACAATACGGATAGCCAAAATTTAGAGATATAGCCATTCATGTAAGTAACCATTGCATTATCAATAGTCCAGTCTTCCATTAAACGACAGTTGACATGTACAACTGACGACAGTTAATGGTCGAATTAAATATAATGTGTGAATTATAATTGCCATGTGCAATTAAATTGAATTGCACATGGCAGTTCAATTTAATTTATTTAATAAAGTATAAGCATTACAGTTTACACCAAATCGCTTATATCTATACCTGTGATCTATACCAATTACAGCCCAAAAAATTAAAAAATTAAACTATAAATAGACTATTAAATAAATAGAATAAAATAAAAGTTGTAAAACAAGCTTAATTCTACATAGGACCGTGGGAGAGCCACGCTTCGGCATAAATGGGCCGGCTCGACCGGAGTGATACCACGGCCTCACAGAAAACCGGTGTGAAATAGTGCTTGCGCTGTGTTTCACCGAGTGAGTGAGGATACCGGAGGCCCGTACCCCAACCACCTCCCCCTATCTCCCCTTTCCCATCCCCCAAAGGCTGGCAACGCACTTGTGACGCTTCTGGTGTTGCAGGTGTCCATGGGCGGTGGTAGTCACTTACCATCAGGCGATACGTATGCTTGTTTGCCCGCCTATTACATTAAAAAAAAACGGAACTATAACATTAGTCTTTAACATAAAATGCAAATAAATATGCCTTAAAATAGGGAATATGCATAAAAATTTTATTTGCATTAACATTTTTTTCTAGATTGTCTTTACAATATACATAAAAAGTATTTTTTTTATTTAGTGATAATTTAAACCCAGAAAATATTAAATAAAAAGTGAAAATTAAGGGAGGGAAATTCAAACGAATAAAACGCTTCCTATTGGTCGAAACGAAATGGGACGTCGATTGTTACATTTTCGAAATTATCGGTGTCGAAATTCCTACTGTGTTATAGTGTTTGTGAGAAAAAATAACTTCTTCCATGATTTTTGTAGCAATCAAAACTGTAAATAGGTATAAAATAACTGAAACACTCAATAGTAAATAAACACGAAATGACAATGACGTTTGTTATGTCAATAGCGCGCGAAAAATGGCGGCGTTTGAATAGCTCAAATTTAGTCGGTGTTTTAAATTTCACTTTGAAAATTAGTTTGACTATTTTCAAGCCTATTTATATTTTTTTCTATGTTATGAAGACTTATATGATCAGATTAAGAAATAAAAAAAAGACATGCATATTCCCTATTATTAAAAGTAAAAGTACGAGTTAAAAAAAAAGGAAGGAGATTTAATATTGTGTGTATATTTTCGACACCATAATAATAACAAGGTGTATTATTTATTAGTTTTCTTAACACACTTTATCTTCAAACATCATTCAGAGCATATTTATCTTGCTAAATTTTTGAGCGCATTTGCGAAAGCCAAATTAATAGTTTTTAGTGTCACAGTTGTTTATAGATAAAACCACAGAACAAGTAGAATTGTTATGTAAGCGGGGTAGGTGTGCCGAAGTTAAGCGCCGATACCTCTAATAGGTCTGCTGGCATCAACTGAACGCTTTAATACACGTATAACTTTCGTCGAGAACAAGTGGCGAGTGGCGGTAGTCTCAAAACTTTTGTTTTTAAGCAATATTAACAAAAATCTAAAAAGTATTATGTAATACACATGAAAACCGTTATATTCTTATCTATTTAAATAATCATACATTACGTATTAAATTTAAGTATCATTTGCATAGTTGCTACGAGACCACGCAATGAACTGCGTTTCCTGCGGGAATATTTCAAAACATTTGGCACGAAACTATTTAATAAAAGTAATGTTTACAATTATTTGACATAGGGATGTAGACAAATTCAATCGATATCGTAATGTTAAACTTTTCGATGATATTGATTTTTACAGTGATTTTATGTTTAGTATCGTAGTACGATTTATATTGTACTATGGTTTTTAAAACAATATATGATTTCGTTTATTCGCAAAATTTTTATATAAAGTTATTTTGGAAAAATATTTGAAAATAAATGTTTTAATAAAAAGTTTATAAATATTTCATATATCATAATTTTACAGCTACCAGACAAATAAAACAGATTTTATTAAAAAAAAGATAGCATGTAAGTACTTTTGACTAAATAATAAACGTGACATATTTTTAGTAATATTAGTTAGTTAGCCATTAATCCAACGGCTTCCTGTACGTTGTGGACGCAAAGAACCGGTGGTTGTAGAGAACTTGCGAAAATGCGCAGTCGTTTTTTATTTATTTAAAGTTTCTGAAATATGTATGCCTAAACACACAAAAATATAATTTATTTTAGGTAAATAAGGGAGTTGTTGCAACAAAAAAATTATAAAGTAGAATGAAAGGATATCGGAGTATCAGTCAAATAAATAATTAATTTAAAATTATCGTAACATAATTATAATCGATAAATGTCAAATTCACCGCATCCCTAAGTTTTTCAAAGAAACTGTCCACGAACACAAATATGCAAGTGAAACCCTACCTTAGTTGAAAGGTGTAAGGTTGTATTTAGTAACATTGTAAGTGGCTTTTTGAACTTATATACATTACATCCTTTGGACGAATCAGGAAAGACTTCGTTATGTGTGTATAATATTGTTGATCGTTAATGTGTGCGTGTAGGCGACACAGTGTATATGCACTTGCTGCTCGACACCTCTTCTAGTATATTCATTTGTTCTGTGGTTAAAACAACTATTTAACTAAAACTTATCATAAGACTGAGAATGAAATGTGGGTGCTTAGATCTGTGGAATGCACTTGTTCTGCAATTACCGCTCCGTCAGAAGCCAAGTGTTGTTACTATTACTATTATAGTACCGACGCGTGCTTATTTCGTCGACTATGTGTTCCGCAGGAATGACTACAGGAATTCACATTAATATTTTAATGTAACACACATTGTCTCGACCTAGAAACAAGAATACAACTTGACTTTAAAACCTACTTTTTTTTTCTTTTTATATACGGCCCTGCAAAAATGACTCTACTCTGCCTGATGGAAAGCATAAGCAGAATCCAAGAGTGGTGATACTTACTGCGAATGCAGGCAATGCAACAATGCAGCATGGTGACCCACACTATGGCGGCCTAGTGACGCTTCTGCATCATTGGGCCTTCGGTCTCGCACTCACCAACGAAACACAACAGCACAAACGTCATTTTACTTTGATCTTCTGTGCGAGGGTAATACCACCTCGGTCGAGCCGGCCCATCCATGCTGAAATTAGTGTGGCTGTACTTGAAAAAGTTAAATTTATGCCGAGAGACTCATAACCTCCCTCTCTGACATAACCGACCTCTGACAAGCATCATCATCATCAGCCCATTGCAGTTCACTGCTGGACATAGGCCTCTCCTAAGGAACACCACAGAGCCCGGTCTGTCTCGCAAGCATGTCTTCGCTGAATCAAAAGCTGCAGAAATTGATGTCGTAACTACGATCGCTCACAACTTAAGGGAAAAAAAAATCCTTTACAATCAATTCTTGATCCAGAGACCAAGATGATATTGCTATCTGAAAATAAATATGCCATTCTAGTATTTTAAAAATGATAAATGAATCAGCATAGAAATCGCCTACGTTACCACTGCCCCACGCGAAGTAGTAAGACATAATGTAAGTAGAAAAGCTATAGTTAACGATCCTACTAATATTATAAAGTATGGATGGATGTTTGTTACTCTTTCACGCAAAAACTACTGAACGGATTTGGATGAAACTTTACAGTATTAAAGCTTATACATCAGAATAACACATAGGCTACTATTTGCAGCGATAACCGACATACACGCGGGCGGAGCCGCGAACAACAGCTAGTTAAATATATATTAATGCTAACCAGTAACAACATTTAGCCATTGCATAATTATTCAGTGTAATTATCTACGCAAATCACTTCTAATATCAAATAACGGGTGCATAATCTTCTGAGAATATCAACTATAATTTACACACACAAAAGCCGCCGCTGCATCAAAGCTGAATCATGGATAACGAGTAATTTAGGTTATATTATATACTATCATTTGATCGCGGTTTTGCTCGGGTTGGTATTGATTTTTTTCGATATTTTCAATTGAATCATTTTCATAAAAAGTAGCCTATTTAATTCTCCAAACAATCTCCGTCTTACATTTTACGTGTTTCCTCTATGATCTCCCTCTATGATCCCGGGTCTTTCAAGCAAGGCGTGAAAAAGTATCTCATTAAGCCTCCATAGTGCGGGTCACCATGCTGCATTGTCCGCATTCACATGGAGGATGGTGACCACCACTATTGGATGCATGCTTTTCATCAGGCTGATTAGTCATTTTGGAAGCTAATTAAAAAAAGAGATGTTCAGTATCTGGCATGACTTAGCAACATACAAACATCACTGCCACTAAAAAAAAATATTAAGCTAAAATAATGAATGGTTTCTATTTCACTTTACGGCATGACTGTTCGTTGATAAAATTCTAAGTTAACACACTTAAATTTAGACATAAAAGTGTATTCCTATTAAAACCAGCAAAATATACATTTAGTTTTATTTTCAGATGACAAAGTAGTACAAAAAAATCGCAATGGGTGCTATATTTAGCAAACAGGGGACACGCTCTAACAATGTGGGTAGTTTTTTTTCAGAGGCCGCCCCAGTTCCGAGTAAAAATGAGCGTTGCAGCAACACTGTTGGATGCAAATTGAATGCGCAACTTGGAAGTGCTCTGAACAATCGTATCGGACTCTCTATAACCAGAGTTCAATATAAATAGACAGGAGATACATAAGGAAGAACTGTTTTTTAGGGCTCCGTGCTAAAGGCAAAAAACGGAACCCTTATAGATTCGTCATGTCTGTCTATCCGTCTGTCTGTCCGTCCGTATGTCACAGCCACTTTTTTCCAAAACTATAACACATATAATGTTGAAACTTGGTAAGTAGATGTATTCTGTGAACCGCATTAAGATTTTCACACAAAAATAGAAAAAAAACAATTAATTTTGGGGGTCCCCATACTTAGAACTGAAACTCAAAATTTTTTTTTTTTTCATCAACCCATACTTGTGGGGTATCTATGGATAGGTCTTCAAAAATGATATTGAGGTTTCTAATATCATTTTTTTCTAAACTGAATAGTTTGCGCGAGAGACACTTCCAAACTGGTAAAATGTGTGTCCCCCCCTGTAACTTCTAAAATAAGAGAATGATAAATATAAAAAAAATATATGATGTAAACTACCATGCAAACTTCCAACGAAAATTGGTTTAAACGAAATCTAGTAAGTAGTTTTTTTTTAATACGTCATAAATCGTAAACTGCAATTTACCTTTCATTCAATCAACACAAATATAAAAATAAAATAAAAAATATATTATGTTACTTGCTGCTGCAGAACCCTTCATGGGCGAGTCCGACTCGCACTTGGCCGCTTATATTAATACGAAAGGGTTGTTTGGTTATGGGAAATTGGACTTTATTTATTTTAATTTATGTAAATATCAAAGGTAGAGCCACGTTGATATCAGCACGAAGGGGCCGGCTCTACCGGGGCGGTACTACCCTCGCACAGAAGATCAACGTAAAATGACAACGTTCGTGCTGTCTTGTTTCATTGATGAGTGCGAGACCGGAGGCCCAATGATGCAGAAGCATCACTAGCCCGCCATGATGTGGGTCACCATGCTGCATTGTTGCATTGTCGCAATGACTATGGTATGGCTTTCCATCATGCAGATTAGAGTCGGTAGACCCATACATAAAAAAAAATTATAATGGAAGTAGTCTAACCGGCTTGATGAACTTTGGGTTGGGAGATGTTGTTAAATTTATCTTAGTTCAGCCGCGAGAGCGTAACAGACAGACAGGCAGAGTTACTTTCGATTTTTTTAATTTTAGTTTAGTTTTGCATTTGAATCAGTTCTTAACCTACTTGGTGATTTTTAGTCTAACGAAATTTCAACCTTAATTGTATCATTCTACTGTAAAATATTGTATTCAAAATTTAGAAACAGAATTGATTTCGCTATTTTATATTAATTTATAAAGGTAACTTACTTTGTCATTATTTTCTAAAGTTAATAATACCAAGAAAATCTTACAAATCCACTTCTCTTAAGTTATCCACCTTTTGACTTGTCAGAGATTGAGATTATAACTATTGTTACGTGTAATATAAAGTCAGTCTTCATACCTACGAAAACTTGGCGGAATCCCAGATATTCGTGAGCCTGTGTGCCTTATCTATGAGATATTTAGCTCTACGCACTTTGAGAACAAAGATATCGACTGTCTAGTAACTTTGAATGCTATCTCAGTAAATGAACATTCTCATTCACAAATATGTATTGTTTGCCGTCGCGTCGTTCTGAATTACTTATTGTCTTCTCTCGTTATATATTGCCCGTGATATGGTTATGTAACTGTGTCTATTCTACTAAGAATTCATTAAGTATTTCATTAATTTTGTAGAATGATTTTCCCCAAAAGTATTTGCTATTAAATATTTTTCTATCGGATCGTATTTAATTTTGTACGGTTTTTTATAAGTTTTGGCAAAGTCTAGTATTAGTTTTTTACAATTTTTTTTCTGAACTACCAAACTTCTACGAAAATGAGAATTATGATGAACCTAAATTATGGACAGATGTTTCTTGTTATTTCAAAGAAAATGTAATATCAGATACGTATGACAAAAAAAACTGATATTGCAGTGTTTTTTAACTCAAATAAACTTAATATTGGGATAACATAATTTTTTTTTATGTATGGCCCGCCATAATGACTACTCTGCCTGATGGAAAGCATAAGCAGAATCCAAGAGTGGTGGTCACCATACTCACTGCGAATGCAGACAATGCAGTATGGCGACCCACACCATGGCGGCCTAGTGATGCTTCTGCATCTTTTAGTCTAGTCAACAAGTATGGAACTTGTTGACTAGACCATTTGGGCCTCCGGTCTCGCACTCATCAACGAAACACGACAGCACGATCGCTGTAATTTTACGTTGATTTTCTGTGCGAGGGTAGTACCGCCCCGGTCGAGCCGGCCCATTCGTGCTGAAATCAGCGTGGCTCTACTACCTACATAATACTTATAACTATAAGATTGAGATGTACAACGGTTGGGTTGTCTTCCAATATTGACGCGAGGTGCACTGGTTGAAAACTGTAAAAATAAAAACAATGTCATGCCTTACACCTAGTGTTGGATTTCGAACGTCATTGTACTGGCAACATTTTGATTGTCTCTGGTTCGTGTTGACGTTTGACGTTTGAGGTTAAATATGTAAAAAAGATTGTGATAGAATTCGTGTACCAATGGCGGGCAGTGAATAATTTGATTCTTAATTTTGTAGTACTCGTGTAGTTTCCGCGTGAGATTGATAACACCGTGAGGTTTGTTGAGCTAGGGTACTTGTGGGCTCGCCGCCCAGCGTGAGACGAGATTAATATCGAAAATTGTTGAGAAGGTTTGATCGGCCAGGCTAGGCTTGGAACAGTTAAGTCAATTGTGATTAGACTCGCGAGAATTGTAATACGTGATAGGCGCGTCCCGCGAGAACTAAAACAAGAGTATTGTAATTCGAATATCTGTGAAAAGTTGATTATTGAGATTAATTCGGATACCTTGAGAAATAACCAGCACCTGGAAGCAATGTTTGTGTGAAGACGCAAGAACAGAGAAGATTCTACCCAAGAGATATCTCTTGGACGCCGAGAACAAAGAAGACACACGCTCCAGTAAGTGCTTTAGATGAATTTAATTTAGATTAAGAACACGGTGACACAGGCCGTGGGTCATTCTTCTTGCCAGTGGTATTAGTAGTGATTGTATATCCATCTATGGGCCCGTGGGTATTATAAACTTCACAAGGTGATCACTGCCTTGGCAAGAGGATTGATCACCTAGACTTAAATTTTTATTTAAAATATAGTTCAGAAATTCCTAAAATTGTTAGTGATTTGCATCATTTATGGGGTCGTAGTAGCCTGCGGCCAACTGTGACCGTACTCTTCAGTAATGTACATTAAAAATGATTTTTATTTTATAATACTTTCAAATTTTGCCTTTTTGTGTATTTGATTTTTGTTGTTGACCAATGGCAGTGAAATTGAATATTTCAAGCGTTATGTTTTGAATGCTGTTCATTGGTTTTTAATTATGAATGAATAGTTCAATAAGCAGTAAATAGTAAATATTTGTATTCATGAAATGTAAATAAAGTGAATTGTATTGTATTTATATTCTATTATTCGAATACAATTTTACAAATATTCTATGTAAAGTTTTTACATAAAATATTTATATTTGTTAAGTTTTGAAAAATTTAGGATTTATGATTTTATTTTGTTAACTTTGTACTAAACTAACTTTTAATAAGTGATCGCGGTATCATGCCACCAGCGGTCACCCATCCAGGTACTGACCGCGCCGTCGTTGCTTACCCTTGCGTAACCATCTTCCCGATTGAAAGTTTTATGCTTTTTAATCTCAATCGCTTCACGTACAACTCTTGAGTAAAAGTGACGTTCGGTGGAGAGGATATTTTTTCAATAATATCGAAAATGTGCGGGTGGATGAAGAACCTTCTACTTCACGTATTCGACGACGGAGGCCGTGCGCCGCTGAGCCAGTCAGTCTGTGACCACGGCCAGTGCAACCTGGTCGAAACGTCAGGCAAAACAGAGGTATGTAATACCTCGAAATAAGTGATCGCGTTATTTCCCGTAAACATAATAATTATTATATCATGGAACGCGAAAGTTTAAAAGTTAGTATTCGTGACGCTTTATGCCTTATCTATGGGGTATTTTCTTAAGAATTAGACTATCTCGGTGGCGTAGTGATAGCGTAATGCGACTGCTCTGCTTGAGGTCTCGGCTTTGATTCCCGGGTCGGACCAAATTTTTATATGATCTGCAAATATTTGTTTCGGAGTTTGGGTGTTTTCTATGTTTAATATGTATTTATTTACAAAAAAAAAGTATATACGTATTTATATCAGTCGCCTAGTAACGCCCATAACCCAAGCTCTACTTAGCTTGGGACTAGATGGCGTTTTGAGTTAGATGTCCGATTTTTTTTTTGGCTCTACGCACATTGAGTACAAAGACTAGACTAGATTAGACTGTTAAAGTCTGTTAATGTGAGTCTGCCTAGATTAGAATTAGACTGTCGAGTGTAAGGTTATTATTAATATCACTTTAGATGTCTGTAATAAATTAATGATTTAGATAATTGCACTGCAACCTGTTCACCCAATTAAACATTTTCAAATATAAAGGAAAACCCTCAAATAAGCGAGCCCTAAACTCTCTGTGAGGCATTCTTTTACACACAAAATTTTAACAAAAAAACCGGACTTCAAGAACGACAAAATTAAAATGGGACCAGCTTTCAAATAAAAAAAAATCGTCTAAATCGTTTCACTCAGTCGAAAGTTCTGAGGTAACAAACAGAAGAAAAACCAAAAAAAAATCGATGAAATTGAGAACCTCCTCCTTTTGGAAATCGGTTAAAAATACAGTCGGATTGAGAACCTCCTCCTTTTTTGAAGTTGGTTAAAAATAGAGCCATGACCTTGCACAAATTAGTACCAACGGTATTTATTTAATATCTCCAAAAGCGAGCGTTGTAGACACGTGATAACCGCACACTCAATCATCTAGCTGACTAACTAGTGAGTTAATAAGATAAAGCCGGCAGACGGATGGACCATGATATATTAATTTTGCATGCCTGACAATGTGGGGCTTGCAAATACTTTGTCGAGTGAGTTAGGGTTGACTCATCACGTTGAAAAATATTTTAAAATGAGCGGTTAAGGGGGTTAACATTAGGGATGTACACCTACCTCACAACATTTCTACACCACCCAAAGGTTGACTGGAAGAGAATGCCCTGGGCATTAAGTCCGCCGATTTACAAATTTAGTGCCCAAAATTTATAAAATAAATAAGCGTGAAAATTTTAAGAATAGTTTTGGTGTTTATTTTGTTAACAGTAGTTGGATATCTCGAGCTATGTAGAATTAAATAGAGTTGCAGTTAAAAATCTTTTGTCAGTATATTTGAAAACAAAATTGCTATTCTTCGAAAATTGTTTTTCCTAGCTTTAATTGTTTTTGAATACCAATCCTTTTATTTTTTACTTTAAATTCAATCATTTGTTTAATTTTTTGTAATTATTTTAATAAACCTATAAATTCAAAAAGAAATAGAATTATTCACAACACGTTTCTATCATTATATTGAAACTTGTCAAATTAAGTTTTCACACGTTTGACAGTTTCAAATTCGGTTTTACTATTACATGTTTTTTTTTATTTTACCTTCATTGTTTTACATATATAACAGAGTCTACGATCTTTTCCGTCACACTATATAATAGAAGAATATCTAAAGTTAAGAAAAGGGACATAAAGAAATACCTCGTATGAATTAAATAAAAGGACGCTGATCTATAATATGACGCAGGAACAAGCATTTGACAGCTGTCACGGCTTTGTTTCCCGCTAAGTGCAAATAATTGTTCGCAAAATGTATATGCTTGACTTGTTGGGTTAATAAAATATATGTCTTTTATATTTTGTTTATGCATTTGCAGCAATAATGTCGAAGAAGGTAGGCGGTAGTAGCAGTAATATGTGTAGAAAATCTCATTTTACATACAGCATATGCTCATTTTTATTGTTATACGGTTAACTGGTAGGTATCAGGTAACCATTTACCTGATAATAAGTAAATACCAAGGTAATGAAAATCAACGTAAAATGACAGCGTTCGTGCTGTCGTGTTTCGTTGGTGAGTGTGAGACCGGATGCCCAAATAGTCTAGTCAACAAGTTCCATACTTGTTGACTAGACTAAAAGATGCAGAAGCATCACTAGGCCGCCATGGTGTTGGTCGCCATGCTGCATTGTCTGCACTCGCAATGAGTATAGTGACCACCATTCTTGGATTCTGCTTATATTTTCCAACAGGCAGTGTAGAGTCATTTCGGCGGGCCATACATAAAAACATAAAAAAAATACCGTAACTTATTAACTTACTTGTATAACTGGTGTTTTAGACCAGTTATACAAGTAAGTTAATAAGTTAGCTCTTTGACTTTCTCCCCAGAATCACATCATATGACTGAGTAGTCAATGTCCTAGATTGACTGTGCCACGATTTAAGATACTTTGAGACTATATAATTGTGCAGAGAATACAGAAAAAATAATCACAAAAATTAACAAAAAAAAAACCGATTTCAAGACTGGACTTCAACTGGACCAAATTAAAATGGGACCACACGGGAAGCACCAGCTGCACCCAGTCGAAAGCTATGAGGTAACAAACATAAAAGCCATAAACATAAAATACCAGGACATGCAACCAAATTCCTCGACCACTCCTTCACTGTACAGGCAGTTCGTTTATAGAACGCCCTACCAATCGCAATAAGACGTGCGAAAACATTGACTGCCTTTAAGAGTCTGGTAAAGGAATATTACCTGGGAGAAGTCAATGTCCCATAGTCTGCTACACTGAGTGGGTCAGGGTATTCACTTTTATGTCTGCATAGAATGTCTGTATGTTTCACTCATCTATCAGTATGTATTAACTCAATCCTTTACACTACGTGTTGCTATTAGTTTATGTAATGTGTATAAACTATACCTTAATTTCCTTTCCACCAATAATACACCAGGCACTACCATATACTTTTCATACCTACTTTTCTTTCCATCCCATGGTTGCCTGTAAGAAATTACTTTGGAGCGATAAGGCCGCCACTTGTACATACTTCATAATAGTTTTAAGTTAATCTTGTAACTACATAAGCTGGTGTACAATAAAGAGATTTATTATTCTCTTTATTACATTTGTATATACATATTATTTACATTTTTAAATATACATATAGAAACAAATACATTTAAAAATATAAAAATAGTAGACCACCGACTTCGGGTACAGGGACCAAGAAACCGGTGGTTAGGGCTCCAGAGACAGGAACCTCCTCACAATACGAGCCGTGTCAAGAAGGACTGCCTTCTGCATCAGACCCTTGATCGAGCCCTCCAACGTGAGCCTCTTAAGATGTTGGTCGAGGCTCTTGAGGCTATCAATCCGTGAGCAGATACGACTATCGGAACAATGATCACCGAATCCACATTCCTCATATCGACAATCTCGTGAGATAAGATTAAGATTTATTATTATTATTATAAAAAAAAATACAGTCGAATATAATAGTGATAACCACCTTTTTTAAGTCGGTTAATAAACAGCAAACGTTAACAATAAATAAAGTTAAAAATATTGTATGCCGCCAATTGTACTTTCCTAGTCTCAGTTTTAATATTTAAGTTAACTTTGTTAATAATATGATACAATAAAGGGATTTATTATTATTATTATAAAACGCACAAAATGTATCAGACACAGCTTTTTTATATCGTGAAAGAACCGGAAAAGAGACCTCTGTGGGAGAGCCACGCTTCGGCATGAATGGGCCGGCTCGACCGGAGTGATACCACGGCCTCACAGAAAACCGGTGTGAAATAGTGCTTGCGCTGTGTTTCACAGAGTGAGTGAGGATACCGGAGGCCTAAACCCCGTCCCCTCCCCCTATCTCCCCCGCCATCCCCCCAAAGGCCGGTGACGCACTTGTGACGCCTCTGGTGTTGCGGGTGTCCATGGGCGGCGGTAAGCGCTTACCATCAGGCGATACGTCTGCTCGTTTCTGCCGGCCTATTCCATAAAAAAAAGAATCACAAGGCTGCAGAAATCACCAGAGCATCCTCTTTTACAGAGTTTTACAGACTTAGTTTACTTTTACATTCATCAGTAGTCGAAGTCACGCTGATGATAACAAGGAGCTTTAATCTTCGAATTCCATAACCTTCTCTGTTTCACTAGGGTAAAGGATTACTGCCACTATTTTGCTACTACATCCTAAACTTGGTTTAAATTCGATAACTCAAATTGCCACCTCTGATGCATTCTGTCACAAGCTAAAATTCAAAATTTTAAAAACCCCCTACTCAGGCACTTAATCGAGTAATCATACGCCAATGAAATTTTTGCAGACATTCTGTTATTCTTCCCCACTTTCACCCCCATAACTTTTAAACGACTCAACCGATTTTCATGAAACATGTCTAAGAACACTCGCACGTAACTCACCTTTCATACAAAAGTAAATAAATTGAAATAGCTTCATCCGTTCGCGAGCTACGGTGCCACAGAAAGACAGACAGACACGTCAAACTTATAACACCCCTCTTTTTGCTTCGAGGGTTAAAAATATAATGTGAAGCACAAGTTCTGTTTTGTTTGTCAGTAAGATTTCCACTTAGATAAACCATTAGCCATCGCTAATTGGAGTTTATAGCGGACATTTCACGAAGAGGACGAATTTCTGGCGAAAGAGGTAATGGTCCTTGCTTTATTGTGGATGTTGAAAGGAAGGCCGGAAGCCAAATGTGTGCTGGCCTGGTAGATAACATCGTTAAGGCTAATATTAGTCGAAACTTGTCACATGTGACATCATTGTGTACCGACTTAAGTATGATTTTATTGCAGTAAGTAAGGTCATATCTTCTTGAAAGACTTTAAAATATACCTTGCGAACAATAATGTAGTTTTGGGTAAAAGTCACGTATTTTAGGTTTCTTTTAAACTTCTCTAACTATGATTAACACTTAGTAGAACCACGCTGATTTCAGTAATAACAGGCCGGCTCGACCGGGGCGGCGACAATTAAATAAACGACAGCATTGTCATGTTTCGTCGGTGATTACGAGACCGGAGGCCCAATGATGCAGAAGCATCACTAGGCAGCCATGGCATGGGTCATCGTCCTGCATTGTTGTATTGTCTGCATTCGCAATGAGTGTGGTGATCACCACTCTTGGATTCTACTTATACTTTCTATCAGGCAGAGTAGAATTACTTTGGCAGGCTCATACATAAAAACAAAAAGGTTTATTTCAATTAGAGCCCCTCTTTTGACTTGAAAGCTCGAAGATTTGAAACCTTAACCATCTGGTCTTTAATCTCATGACACAGCTTTTATCGCTGCACCCTAAAATAAGAGTTGAAATTTTTATACGCGATTTACTCCCGCCCGAAAAGCCGGTGACTAATTAGCTGATTACCTAAAGAAGAAATAAAGAAATGCACAACAGGTTACAAGTGTGATATTCAAATTTTTATTAAATATTATTATATTATCATCGCGCCTTGAAAAGTATTTTAGAAATATTTCCATATAAATCTGGCCTTTAACAGTGGGAAAAAAATGTGTTCAAAGATTTCCTTTTTTTACATATGGACATGCAGATGAATCAGACAAAAGCGTGTTAAAAAATTACGCAAAATCCATAAAATATATTTATTATCTTATCCAAAACATGTTAAAATTTAAATTTATGTGTGATTCACGTTCTACATATTTAAAAACACTTACCTAATAGCGTCGTTAACAGCGACTGAGGATCAGGTGGTGGCTATTACCCTTCGCCTCTTTTATGACATGAATGATAGCAGCTTTGACATGAATAAAATTGGTGTTCATTTTGTTAATAGTCATGTGAAAATCGTGTAAAATCGATTATATCGACCATTCATTCATTCAAACTTATTTCTCTTTATCGTGTCCCAGGGTCATTTGCAACAGAATCTTTATATGCAGCTCCAAACTTAAAGACGAAGGGAGTTGGGTTTACAATAACCCTATTTACTTGGTAAAAAGCAAAGTAAAAAAATATGCGATTCGCGTATAGGTACGAATCAAAGTATATATTCATTTATTTATTAATAACTTTATGCACTTCTTAATGCCCAGTGCATTCTCTACCAGTCAACCTTAGGGTGGTGTACAAATCTTGGAAGGTAGGCGCACATAAGTTTCGAACCTACCTAAAATATATATTAGGCAGCATCACATAAATAGGTTTATATGCAAATACGACAAATACATAAACACTATAAATATATATACTCGTAATACTAGCTGACCCGTCGAACTTCGTACCGCCATATTTACTTATCTGTCTCAGCTTCCAGTCACGGACAAAAAAGTTGACTTTCCCGTTGTCTTTTAAATTTTCTTCACAAAAACCTTGACCTAACAATAACGAACACATAAAAAAAAGAATTATTTAATTTGGTGCAGCCGATCGGAAGTTATGCGTGTACATACATTTCGGCGATTCATTTTTATATATATATAGATAACATATACATGCATTGGTCCATATCAAGTATTAATCCCTATCTAATGTAGACATGAATGCTGATTGAAAATTTTTATTCACATCTCTATGTACCCTTTGATAATGTAACCTTTATAATGCTATAGGGCGAAACCGCTCAGATTAAGTTTAAGTTCGTTAAATAGGGCAATATAAGTTAAGAATGTATCTTAACAAATTCCACCAAGCTAAATTTAAAGGTAGTAGAGCCACGCTGATTTCAGCACGAACGAGCCGGCTCGACCGGAGCGGTACTACCCTCGCACAGAAAATCAACGTAAAATGACAGCGTTCATGCTGTCGTGTTTCGTTGGTGAGTGTGAGACCGGAGGCCCAAATAGTCTAGTCAACAAGTTCCATACTTGTTGACGAGACTAAAAGATGCAGAAGCATCGCTAGGCCGCCATAGTGTGGGTTGCCATGCTGCATTGTCTGCATTCGCAATGAGTATGGTGACCACCACTCTTGGATTACGCTTATGCTTTCCATCAGGCAGAGTAGAGTCATTTTGGCGTGCCATCCATAAAAAAAAGTGGCGACAATCGATAGTTTAACTTAAATTTTATACAAATGATTTTTGTAAACACAATTACAAATCTATATACGCAGCTTCCATGACAATACAAAGTTCACCGCCAACATTTTGATATCTGATACGATTCAGAAAGCTCTCATATTCGTTAGCCGCCGGATCGATGAGACTCATACATATTCATCTCACGAACACAATTAGCTCTCTCCATAGTTTTGAACCGGACCGAACCGTCAATTATATTTCGCAATCTGTAGTACGGTTTTTGCGAGGAACACTGATTTGAATAGGTAACATCATGGTTGGAATATTTTATTCGTCATGGGAAGTTTTTGGGTCATCTTTTGTAACAGTTATGATGTTTATTTGTTTTCTTAGCATGTATTAAACTAGATGTTTTCATTGTAATGTTTTGTCGGCGAATGTTGCCGTGAGATTGTCAAAACCGTTAGATTATAATCTCTCTCGCGAAATTGTAAACTGTCAAGAGATTGTAAACTGTAACAAACTGCTTACAATTTAATGTATTATATTTATTTAGATTATAATATCTATCAAAATTGTTAAAATATAAAGATTGACTTAACAGGTGCGATTGTTCGCAACTCATAACTGTCTGATAAATAATACCGATTTTCCCGAATATCAAACGTAGTTCGACCATTACTAAGACAGGTCTCGCCTCAACGACCGGTCCCATTATGATTAGTTGGAAGAGTTTCAACTTTAATAGATGCCGAATTAGTAACAGCTAATGCCTGCTTATATTTAAGGGGATAGTAAGGGTCAGGCTTAATGACTACCGAAGCATCAATAAGAACTATAATTCCTACTTTATGATTAAAATTTTCAGTTCAAGTTGTCGGTTATGAATTACGTTCACTATGTTTTGGAGCTGGGTCCCGATTTTATGCGATTATATACAGTAATCCGAAAGTAACAAGAGCTTTTACTTATGCTTGCTAATATTTACCATTATCCTTTCCGTTTCCAGTCCGGGTTTGGCAGAAATGTAATGATTTTATATACCACCGTGGCGGGTATTATAGGTACATTATGTTATGTATTTGTAGATTTGCCGGATAGATCGTCTATTAACCCTACTGACACTTTACGTTTGCGAAAACTTGTAGAACGTCGTAAAAATTAGTTCTACGTATTTCGACTCAAGGCGTGACTAGTGTATTATCAATTGAAACATATTTACTTATGTTTTTGATGTTAACTTCAGTATACAAAAAACAACTTTATTATTTATTCACATAAAGCTAACCATAGGAGTAACTAAGTTATCAGGTCTGTAATTTCAAATCCAACTTTCTATGTTATCTTGGAGAACCCATCTAAACATCGCAGAGGTAAAATATTTCAAACATTATGGTACTGGTTGAGTGGCCAGAACATTAGTTCAAGTAATATCAATAATTACAAAGTAAAATTAACAATTTCCTTTTAGAATACATTGATTAACGAAGGCGTTATAATTTAATTTTTTATTTAATAGTTATTTATAATACTGATATAACGTCGTTGATATCACAAACGTATATAAAGTCAATTCAAATTCAGGTTCAATAAATAAAAGATAGATCAAGAGATTTAAATTTCTACAATTATTATAATTGTTGTCGTACGAATCACATATATCAGTACATTTATAGCAAGCACATTAATTTCTAAGGATTCTCTCAAGCGGTTGATTCACAGCCACTGGTCCAGATAGGCGTCAACATGCATGTGATTGGATGTACGAATTCATCATAAAAACGCCAGAGTTTGCCTGAGATGTAGATATTTGAATTCGAATTATGCTAGTATTCAATATTTTTTACCATTTTTAACCGACTTCAAAAAAGGAGGAGGTTCTCAATTCGACCGTATATTTTTTTTTATTTGTGTTCGCGGATAACTTCGTTATTTATAAACCGATTTTGATGATTCTTTTTTTAAAGGAAAGGAGATATCCCAACGGTCGTACCACGATAAGGATACTAAGATCTAATGATGGCATCTAAGAGAAATCGAGTCGAACCTTGAAGTCGGTTTTTGTTTTTGTTAAAATTTTACTTGTTTACGAATTGAGTAATTTTTAATACCAAATTATGATGAACACTTACTACAATCAATCAAATACAAGACAACTTACACTGAATTTTGCAAAAAAAAAAAGCAATAAAAACATTTCATAACTTCATTGTGAAGTGAGTGAAGCAAAAGTATAATGGGCAAAATTCTAAATCACCCTTTGAATTAAAATAACAGTGGCAAAATTAATTCCGTAAACACCTGAAGCCAGATACCCTATCAAAATTAATCCGTAGATTCGGACGGACCCTTTGAAAATCCTAAACTTTGATTTCTCTCCAAACGATACCAGGGATTACGAACCCAGGTCGTATGTAAATTGTTCCTGGATTCCGAACGCAATAAATGTGCGGGACGAAGCCCGCTTGATCCGTCCGGTGCCGGACAAATGGAGTTAGAAATGGAAAAGTTTAATTTCCATGGCTGTCTAGATCGACTTATAAAGATCACTGCAGGTATTCCGATTTACTTTCATTCTACTATTATATAGACAGTGCTATAGACAGGCTTGGCTACTTTTTTAGAAGTAAAAACAATTTATTTAGCTTGAAAAATACTAAACTTGAAAGAACTTCACTAGGTACAAATCTTGTAAAGTTAAATATTCCTAAATAACATGTAACAAAATTTCATCTTAATTTCAATACTTTCTTGATGGTTTCTAAAAAAAAATAGTTCTAGGTTAATTCGTGTTGACTTTTTCTTCAGCAAAACTTGCACTATGGGTTGAAACCGGTAAATTTATCACGATATTTATTATAGACTAGTTGACCCACTCAACGTCGTTTACTTCTCCCATTGCCCGTAGCGTAATATTTTTCTCCCGTTTTTGTAACATTCTTTATTGATGCGCCGCTCCTATTAATTTTAGCGTGATGACATATAGCCTATAGTCTTCCTCGATAAATGGGCTATCTAACACTGAAAGATTTTTTCAAATCGGACTATAAGTTCCTGAGATTAGCGCGTTCAAACAAACAAACTCTTCAACTTTATATATTAGTATAGATTGGAATGATATTGTAACTTAAACTGTTACAAGTTTATTCTTTGTAACTCTATGCATTTAAATAGTGCATTAATTAATGAAATATATATTTTAATTGTATGATAAATTAATTAAAATCTTTTTATTCACAACTACAGCGATAGATAGATCTATTCAAACATCTTCATAATATAACCTGACCCCATTGCTTTTGGGTGTATTTTAGCAAACTGTGTCAATGCCATAAATTCAAATGATGTTCCCGCTAATCCTCTCATATGTACGAGTGTCAATTATTATGTGCGTATGTAAAATTTTTCCCTTATGACTAAGCAGTGCCATATTATGTCAACCATTACATTCCAGTGCTAACGATCCACTCGATTAAGATTTAATTGCTAGGTACTTTATGCTGCACGATACAGATGCTTGATTGCGAAACAAATGAGCATGGTTTTTGGTTTATTTAGACTGAATTTAAACAGATTTTTAATGGATTTGCTTGTATGTTTTTTTTGTGAGGTGAAAGCGATTTTAACCCTAAGGGAGCTGAGGGAGCTACATAGTCTGTAAATCTAGAATAGGAAAACATAATTTATCTGAGAATGTTTTACAAAAACTAATCTAATTAAATGAGCAATGTTGAATGTTGTGTTTTTATAACAATGCTTTATCTCATTTTAATAAATATTAAGAAATTATGATTTGATTTTTTTTATACGATAAATATTAAGAAAGTAAGCGATTATCGCCGCCCATGGACACTCGCAACACCAGAGGCATCACAAGTGCGTTGCCGGCCTTTGGGGAATGGGGAGGGGGATGGGGGAGGTGTTGGGGTGTGGGCCTCCGGTATCCTCACTCATTCGGTGAAACACAGCGCAAGCGCTATTTAACACCGGTTTTCTGTGAGACCGTGGTATCATGCCGGTCGAGCCGGCCCATTCATGCCGAAGCGTGGCTCTCCCACGGTATTACATTAATTAAGTATGTACGTAGGATATATTTTTCCAGATAAAAGTACTATATGGTATAATTTTTATTTATAAATTATAACAACTTAATGAAGATATTGCCATCTCAAAATTAAACTCTATGACTATATAAATAAAGAAAGAAATTGCGATTGAGATACTTAAGAGCTACCAAAGTGGCTATAACAGTAGCTTATTAGGCCATAGATCGGTCAAACGAGTGTACTGACGAAGTAGGGAGATGGTATACTATTCGTTGTGTGGCTTAGAGAATAAGTACAGGCGGGAAAATAAACTAAATTACAAGAAAAGTAAGTAAAAACGTCCAGTAAATCTGTTGTATTTAAATAAAATTCAAATGAATTGGATACATACGATTTTTCTTTGTTAAAAACCTATGCCTGACCATGTTGCGGCCATTACAGTTGGCATTAACTAACATTAGAATTTCATGGTCAGAAAATTATAAATCAAATGAGTTTTTTACAAACGGTGCACTTTAAGATGCCGTAAACAATTTTCATAAAAATATTACTAAGCCTTATGAATTCATATATATTTTTTTTAAGGAATAGGCAGGCAATCGAGCAGAGGTATCGCCTGATGGAAAGCGATTACCGCCGCCCATGGCCACCTGCAACACCAGAAGGTTCACAAGTGCGTTGCCGGCATTTAGTTGATGCGGGGGTAGGGGATTGGGGTGTGGGCCTCCGGTATCCTCACTCACTCGTTGAAACACAGCGCAAGCACTATTTCACACCGGTTTTCTGTGAGGCCGTGGTATCACTCCAGTCGAGCCGGCCCATTCATGCCGAAGCGTGGCTCTCCCACGGGACGGGAAATTGAATAATATTTACCATCATCAATGCCACAAATAATACTTCACCGCCATCTAGCGATGGTAAGGTTACTTAGTAACTACTAAATCTACATCGCGCTGATTCTTTTTTTTCATAATATTAGTATGAAAATTAGTAGTTAATTAGTATTAATGGCTGTGGAACGATCTTAACTTTAAATTAACTGTATTGAGTTCAAAACATTTTTGATCAATATTGTCCCTTAAGAATCAACTATTCTTCAATAACTTTTGTTTCGAGATAGCAGGACCCCATATCATTTAAACTCGTTTCCCATAGCGTCAGAATCAAATTGTAACATAAACACCAATTTTTATAAACTTGACAGAAAAATAAGCACAACTATAGTTTGTAATATGAACTACGCACTTTATCATCTATACTAATATTATAAAGCTGCAGAGTTTGTTTGTTTGTTTGTTTGAACGCGCTAATCTCAGGAACTACGGGTCCGATTTGAAAAATTCTTTTAGCGTTGGATAGTAAATTTATCGAGGAAGGCTATAGACTATATTTTATTTTCAAAAAAAATAGGGATCCGTAAGAAAATTGCTATTTTGTAACCCAAGGTGTGAAATGGAAAACCTATTTTTGCGTGCGGTTCAAAATCTATTGAGAATAGAACAAAATAATGTATTACGGGTTTGTAGGTCCCATTAAGATCTACAAAAAAGTCTGCAAGAGCATATATCTAACTATCATGGTTTAGTCATAATAACCGCTTTTGTGTTTAAAAAAATATTAAATCGTCTAAAGAAAGAAACTACGTTAAATGTGTATCGTAATATTAATCCTTATCCAAATTAGCATTATGTTATCAAGGGTATTTGTGTAGAAGTAAAATACTTTTAGTTTCATCCCAATCGGTCATTTCGTTTAGAAGTTATCACGAGTATAAGACGCTAAGAATTGGAACCTAATAATGAGTTATTTGACAAAGAGTTTTTATCAACATAATACCTAATGTTAATTTTTATCCAAATAAATGTGTTGTTGATTATGAGTATTAGATCTTAGAAGAGTATAATAAATACATCTATAAAAAAAAAACAAAACTGGTCCAATTTGAAAAATTCTTTCAGTGTTAGATAGCCCATTTATCCAGGAAGGGTATAGGCTATATCATCACGCTAAGACCAATAGGAGCGGAACACCAATGAAGAATGTTTCAAAAACGTGGAAAAATTATCACGCTACGGGCAATAGGAGACGCAAACGACGTTGCGTGGGTCCGCTAGTCTAAAATAAAATAAGAAAGCAAGAAGTTCACATCTTACGCCAGACCATATTACCCGCTCCCTCCAATTTGTGTTAGGGCTTATTAATGTGTGGAGACATGCGAAAAACTCCCAAGTCAGCTGTACAGAGCCACTATTTACTCTAACGTCGCCATTTTTCATTTTCTCTAGCCCAATATGTCTGCTTTCTTCGTCTAAAATATTAACGTCGTAAATGTATGTAATTTTTTGGTATTTTCATAACTTTACTTTTAAATGAAGAAGACTATACTTACATACTATTGAACTACTACCGTTTTTACCCGCGTGTATGTCGGTTATAGATCGATCGAAAAGTAGCAGGCTTTGATCTTCTTCAAGATTCAACGTATCTATATGCCAAATTATATTGAAATCGGTTCGGCACTTTTGAATGTATAAAATGAGTATGGAGACTTACTTATTTTTTTATGGCTGTAGATCGATCATTACTTTAATTCAACTATATTGAGTTCAATCCATTTGCGATTAATATTGTCCCTAAAGTACTAAGTATTCTTCAATAACTTGTTATTTACACTTAAAATAAGATAGCCCGTGCCTTAGAGAGTACGTTAAGCCGTCGGTCCCTGTTGTCATGAACACCTATGATAATCGTTATTGAGAAGTCAGTGCTCTCAAATATACTGACAACTAGTTCAATCTTAGAATTAAATGCAGCTTCAAGGTTTTTTTTTTTAAAGACAACTCCTGCACTAGGAATAAATCCTGTGTCGCGGGGGACTTTACAAACATACATGAAACGGACACAAAGAACACCCAGACTCAGAACAACAATTTGTGAATCACACAAAGTGTTGTCCTAGGTGGGATTTGAATACACGACACTTGGCGAAGTAGGAAACGGCGTGGTGACCGTTAAACCACTAAGCCAAACGTGCAGTTACGGCGGTCAAGGTTACGGAGGTCCGATGCCAGTCATTACACTTGAAATAAGACAATTATGTCTTCTCCACGACAAGTATGAGTACATGTTGAAATCACTAGTTCATGAATAATCCTTGTTTTTAATATCTCCCTTTGTCTTACTAAAAATGTATTAGGAACAAAAACTACAACACCATCATATAACACTTAAAATGAAAGAAAGCAATTGACATCAGTTTATAATTGCCCAACTACATTTTTTTTAAGTCGTATACTACACTAGCTTTTACACGCGGCTTCGCTCACGCAGACTTTCATCCCCTGATTTACCCCCTTAGGGGTGGAATTTCAAAAATTCCTTTCTTAGTGCTCACTTACGTTATATAAAAAACCTACATGCTAAATTTCAGGATTCTAGCTTCAGCGGTTTAGGCTGTGCGTTGATCTCTGGGTATGTCAGTCAGTCAGTCAGTCACCTTACTCTTTTATATATATAGATAATGTAGTAGTATATAATGAGTATGACAATGATGGCGGTACACACAGATTAACTATAGTGAGCATAAGGAGGCTAAGTAGCGAAGCAGATCTAAAGTTTATTCAAATTACGCCGCTTATACACCTTTTAATATAACCGTATAAAATTGTTTTCAGTAATGTGAAATAAAAGCCTTGAGGTTAAAGCTGATTTCACTGAGAATATCAAAATTAAATACATTTAACGTTTTATAATTGTTATATTGCTTATACACCGTTTACGCTCAGCCTTATTTCAAAGAAAATTAAAAAAAAAACAAAATTGAGTTCTTAGAATCTACTACGATTCCTTTGAACACTTCCAAGAACTGCTGTTTCAGTAAAAAAATAGTCTAATTGTAAATAGGAACAAAACAGAAACAATTCTTAATAAGAACACAAGAAGAAAGGTCGGAAAATCAAAGGAAATTTAATTACAACAAAATACAATAAAGTGAAATATAATCACAAGTCTTTCGCCTAAGTAGTGGCGTAGTATGACGTAATGAAGGCGAGACGACAAAACGTCCGATACGACATAGTGTAGAGGGGCCATCATATCACTATAATATTTTGGGACAACCTTAACAAAACATTATTTTTTATTTTTTAAAGACAACTCCCGCACTAGGAATAAATCCTGTGTCGCGGGGGACTTTACAAACATACATGAAACGGACACAAAGAACACCCAGACTCAGAACAACAATTTGTGGATCACACAAAGTGTTGTCCTACGTGGGATTTGAACCCACGACACTTGGCGAAGTAGGAAACGGCGTGGTGACCGTTAAACCACTAGGCCAAACGCGCAGTCTTACATGCATAGAGAGCCGGGCTTAAGTCGGACACCACGACCTCACAGGAAACCAGTATTAAGAAATTATTTCGTTCCTATTCATTGAATGAGTAAAGTTAATGGATCTCAAACCTTCTCACTCACTGATTCTAAGGAGAGGAATCCAAGGGACGAAACGGACGTGTAACTTTTGAGTTGCCGTTGTCCTGGGTGGCGGTAGCAATTTAAAATTAAGTGACCCGTCTTCTAGGCAATAAAAAACTTAAAACTATCTTGTTTTTTTTATAGATTAGGTAGGCAAACGAGCAGACGTATCGCCTAATGGTAAACGATTACCGTCGCCCATGGACTCTCGCAACACCAGAGGCGTCACAAGTGCGTTGCCAGCCTTTGGGGGATGGGGAGGGGGATGGGGTAGGGGCCTCCGGTATCCTTACTCACTCAGTAACAGACAGAGCAAGCACTATTTCACACCGGTTTTCTGTGAGGCATCACTCCGGTCGGCACCATTCATGCCGAAGCGTGGCTCTCCCACGGTAGTGGTAGTGTATTTTGAAAACACTTCGATTAGCATCGGAATATTTACTGCTGTCACTTGACTTCAACTAGCTTCATTTGAGACTAGTAAAGTATACAACAGTCAATAGGACAATGGTTATAATCGGATGCAGGAAATCTAAACTGGTACTAACAGATCGAAACGAAATTTGTGTAAAAAAATTTATTGTTGTGATAGAATTACCATGAATCTCAAGTTTCAAATATAAAATCTCAAAAAATATGTAATAATGTCTAATTCAAGGAGTAGAATTCATGGACAGCCTACACTGAAAGAGAATAGAGATCAAAGGCCTCGAAACGTGTGAATCGAGTTAGCAGGGAGGAACACGACAACGGGGAGGGGGGGGAGTACACAAAAGCGTGAGGGTCGTCATTAAACGCGAGATTTTCCTGCACTAATGTGACGGACAATACCAAATGGTTCTTTTTCATGCCTCCCCCCCTCATTCCGATGATTTCCTTTGGAGAATCTTTTATGTTTTGAATGTGATTTCGAATATAATGAGGCCGTTTGAAGTTTTTCTTATTCATGTTTGATAGGGTATATTTTATGTGTGAAGCGGTGTTATGAACTATTGTATTAAAATCGATTTCAATTCATAAGTTAAGTAACTAAGAGTGAAACCTTCATGTTGAATTGAGTTTCTTACTCGAGAGTTTCAAGCTTTCTCTTACGAGTCACTCGTTGACATTTAACTAACATGAGTTACTATGACCTTACTGAAAACAAGTGATAAGCAATTTTTTCGTTGCTTTACATCGAATGAGTCAAGCTGTGGGATGGATGACACTTCATTTCTAGGGCACCAACGCAATTGTCTCTATTGATTTGTAAATGTCTATGGGTGGAATTGTCAGTCACCACTTAGAGACTAAAAACCCTAATAAAAACAAAATACGGTTGACTAAACACGTAAATAAAGTCTTCTTTGACATATTTTTATGATGAATTTTAAAACGGTCATAACTTTTTCTGTTTTCAGATGTGATTCAAGTTTGGTCCGCACCTGGTAGCATGACGCATTTGCCTTGCGATTTAGCAGCCCCCGTGAGCGAAGTAGCACTAATGTTCTGGTTCAAAGAAGGAGACAGGATGCCTATATACACGTAAGTTAATATTATCTACAATCATCTAAATATTTCACATCCCATTTGGCGAGTTCCACATACAGCGCAATACCAGCATACTATAGCGCCATTTACGCAGTAACGTTACTACTCCCGTTTCTGGCTCCCAAGTCACAGGTGATAGACCTAGTTTGGGTGCCAAGATCTAACATATTTTGTTTGCATAAGAACTGATTCTTATTGTTTTTTATTCGTTTGTAAAAGTGTCAAATATTATATGTAAGTGTATTGAGTGTATTTTTTTGTAAATTAAATAAATTATTATTATTACTCGGAGTACACAACGGTACTAATCCTTAATCGCGCAATAGAGGTTCTCGTGCCAATTATCATATATACAACATCCCGATATCATCCGTTGGACAGTGGCCTGCCAGGGATGATCACCCTGCCTGGTCGGAGGATCCTCCCTTTGTGTTGGAGGGACATGACACCCGTTCCTCCAGACCATCATCACATCAACTACCTTTAACAGTCTACTTCTAGACATAGATCCCCTCTTGGAAAAGACGTTTTGGTCTACCATCACGCTAGCCAGACGGCTTGCTATAGGGTTTGTCTCAACTCCCTATCTTTGCAATGTCCTGCATGGTTAACTTCCCAAGATGTCTTGTACTGAGATTACTATTTGAAGGCATCACATGATGTTGCTCCAAATCTGGTGGTGTTTTACCACCACATTACCGGGGCAGGCGACAACAGGAAAACTTGGCTTCAAAATTACAGGATTCGACTCCTCGTATTTCAAACAACTATACTCTAATAATATTAATTTCACAACTACATTACATGTTCCGATAAAATCTCTACTATCACAAAAAACATTTTACTTTAATAAAATCTGCATTTTCACTATCGAATATCAATTTCGTTCTTTTGAAATTCAAATATCAATATCGGCATAATTTTATTTTCCATACATACGCCAAAGAGTAATGGCAATTTGGGTGTATAATTGTCTTGTCTGAATGATAATAGCTCACTGACGGACACGGCTGATAATTGGCTGGTCATTAATATTCATTGGGTGCAAATCAGTTTATCAAGGTAATAATGTTTTACACATTTGTATATTGAAAGAGCTTTTAATAGCTTGGGTAGCGGTGAGTTTAGATCGATTAAGTTTTACTTTGTGATATTCGAGCTTTTGTGTTTAATTTACTTGAACTACAAAATTCAGTGACGATTAGTATTAAAAGTAAACAAGCTATACTATTTCCATTTCTTTATTTTCTCGATGACAGTTCTAATTTGATAGTTTTAGTGTTGTGACCAAATAAGTAGTGATATCGATCGCATATATTTATTATGTTTTGAACAAAGACAAATACAACAAAAACATTCAAATATATTTTTGCAAGCTGGGAACACTCAATGACCCTCCACCATTTTGTGTTTGTTTTAATCTGTCACTCGCAACAAGACGGTCGTGCTTTAAAGTCACTACATTTCTGTTCGCTGAGTTTTTTCACATTATCCATATATACGTTACGTTGTGTATTTTGTGTTCCTCCGTGTTGATTGCTGCCCAGCTGTCAAATGTCAAAATGCCTAAAGGATCTGTTCTGAAAAGGCAGGCGAGAGAACTGGTGATCAAGGTTCGTAATTACTTTGAAGCAGAGTATCAAAATGGTGGCCCGCTATTACCACTGTCGCAAGTGCGAGAACGTGTTTAGGCCGCATTAGGAATTAGTGGACCTACAATTTCAAAAATTACTAGCGGCACACAGGAAAATAAGCTTCGTACGCCGAAGAAAAAACGCCAACCACGTCGTGTGCCATCGATTGACAACTTCGACGTTGTCGCTATTCGCCGTTATATATATGACTATTACTTGCGCAAAGAAATTCCAACACTTAAAAAACTTGTTGTTTCTTTACGTGAATGTGGTTTGTTCCATGGCCAAAAATCGTCATTTAGCTTGGTTTTGAAAGAAATTGGATTTTCTTATAAAAATCGAACAAACTTAAAATATTGATGGAGCGTCACGATGTTGCTATGGCTCGCTGCGAATTTTTGAGTGAAGCCAAAAAGATATCAGATTGGTCAAATGTTATTTTCACTGACGACACTTGGTTAAATGCAAACCACACAGTATCTAAGAACTGGACTGACGACACCGCCGCTTCCACTAGTTCAGTGCCAATGGAAAAAGGTGAACGCCTTATCACGCCCATGCAGGGTCTTCGAAAGGATTCGTGTCAGATGTTTTACTGGCCTTTAAATCCAAGAAAACAGTGGACTACCACGAAGAAATGAACGCAGAGATTTACGAAGGATGTTTTAAATAAATGATGCAATCTAAGAAATGGTGCAATCTCTGGAAGAACCGTCGATAATTATTATGGACAATGTTACATATCACTCCAGACAAATTGATAAAATGCCGACGAAGGCCAATAAAAAACAAGAGATAAATGACTGGCTCTAACGTCATGGCGAAAATGTGGATAATACTTTATTATAAGTACAATTACTGAATATTTTAAAATCCAAAAAAAGCCTCCCTAAAAGATATATTACCGACAAAATAGCTGCCGAATGTGGTCATTGGATTCTTCGACGTCCGCCGTATCATTGCCAGAACAATGCTATAGAACTAATATGGGCACAAATCAAAGGACACGCCGCTCAAAACAATACCCATCCCCCTTTTACGGCAAACAAGATGTTAGATTTATTAAAAAATGCATGTGCGGAAGTAAAACATTATAGCGTCGGATTTATGTGGCATTCGATAATATATGTAGAACTACAGGAACTTATAATATATGTTAGGGAGAGCTCATCGAGTGACAGTGACGATTCATCAGATATTGATTAAAATAAATAAATAAAGAATCAACATAATATAATTACATCTTGTAATGAAATGTAATATTAGTTAATAAATTTGTACAAAATTATCCGGCAATAGTTTAGTTTCTTACACTTTGTAAAAAAATATCGGGTCTGTTATCGTATTACGTTTATCGATAGCTCCATTTCTATGAGTTTCCATCCATCTGCTATGACCTTGTACGTGCGTAAGCGTCATATTTTTATTAAATAATGTAAGCATAATGTAAAAAAGACGCTCGTTCAAGTTTCCACAAAGAGCTGTCATCGAGAAAATAAAGAAATGGAAACAGTATAGTCATTGAATAATACAAAATTTTAACAAAAAAAATTATGTCTTCAATAACTGTACCAAACTGAAATGAGACCACATAGGAAGCACCAGCTTTAAAATTATAAAGAAACAAAATCGGTTCACCCAGTCGACAGTTCTGAGGTAACATCATACATACACATACGTAAACATAAAAAAGCAGTCGAATCGAGAACCTCCTCCTTTTTCTCCTTTTTTTAAGTCGGTTAGAAAAGAAAACCCGACTTAGTGAAATGTATAACCTACTTTAAATTTACAAGCATACTAATTTAACTTTTATAACTTTCATACAACCCTTTTCATTCCACCTCAGCGAAGAAACAACCAAATGCAAAAAAAGCATTAACAATCACAAGATACTTTAATTTCAGTTTAGGTATTAATATTTATTAAGTACTACATTATGATAGGTTAGTATTCCAGATTTATTTTTAAACTATTTCAATAATACTTAGGTACTCGCTCAACCCCGCGGTGTTACCCGCGATTTTTGTCGTACCGCGAGTTACACCGCGGGACAAAGCTAGTTTAAAAAAAGTAGCCTAAGTTACTCCCAGTTACTGCCAGTGAAAGTCCCGTCGAAATCAGTCAAGCCGTTCCAGAGATTACTTGGAACAAACAGACAAACAGACCGACTGACAGACAGACAATGTAACAGAAATTGTAAAAAAAAAAATATTTTAGTATATGTACCGTGTATACATACATATGCATTTAGTAAAAAGCGATTATTTTAATATTACAAACAGACATTTCAATTTTATTTATTTGTATGGATGTATAGATAAAATAAGAAAAATTGAAAGTTACGTTGCCATAGTTACTTAAGAAGAAAATAGTGCGGCCAGAGCAAATGACGAAAAAACTACACCAAGAAGGTTCCGAGTCTGAGTTTTTAACAAATTTAAAAATATTGTATGATTAATTCGGCACCATGGAGGTAGAAGTAAATAGGTTTAATGATGTTTTGAATTCACAAACTTAGTGCACCCGAGCGATGTTTTAAATTCAATTTACTTTATTCTATAGAGGATAAAAACGGCTTTTACACTCAGATATCGAACGGCAAAAATACTCTTTACGAGCTGGTGGGATGAAAACGCAATTTATTGTAAATGAAGCTTAAAAAAGTGTGCTAAGAAGTTTACCACAAAGCGTTATAGTAATAGGTATTTTGAAGGTCTCACACACTACGCCTCATAGCTTCAAATTAAGCAGAGCTTGTACTATGAAAGCTATACTGACTGATATACTGAAAATACTTTAGTACTTTGTTTTTGTAAATACATATATTACACAAAGGAAACACCCAAACTCCGAAACAAATATTTGCAGATCATACAAATATTCAGTCCAACCTCATGCACAGCAGTCACTGCGCGAACGAAAAAGTCAAAATAAAGAAAAAAACAACTTTGTTTTACTATGTTTGTTTAAAGAGTGACTTTGAAATTACTCGCACACACTGATAGATGTCTCAAAGCATCATTTGTTTTGTTTCGAAAAACCTCATCCGTATTCACAACAAAAAGTGCATGTCACAAAAAAAAACGGCCGAGCGCGAGTCGCGCATCGTGGGTTCCCTACAAACCTGTAGGTATTTAAGTAAAGTTTATAGATTTTGCAATTTTTCTCACGCAATTCGCAAAATTTCACAAGTTGCTTCGTGCCAAATTTCAAGATTCTGAGTTCACGGGAAATACTCTGTAGGTTTTGATTCCCTTGCGAGTGTCGAAAATTTGCAGCATAAGCGACTGTATCTTTAGATTGCGTTGGCTTAAAAGTTAATTTTTTTACAGCTTCAAGGGACAGTAGATTTGAGTATTTGATATGAATTTCAGCTTGATACCCCCTCCACACGTTCCTGAGAAAATGGGTCTTGACAGACAGACCGACGGAAAACAAAATGATCCTACAAGGGTTCCGTTATTTCCTTTTGAGGTAAGGCACCCTAAAACAACGTAGTATTACTATGTTTGTTTAAATATTGACTCTGAAATAACTCACACACTGAAAGATGTCTCGAAACATCATTTGTTTTGTTTCGAAAAACCTCATCCGTATTCACAACAAAAAGTGCATGTCACAAAAAAAAACGGCAAAGCAGTGAGCTCCAATCAACATACAGGCTTTATACCATTAGACAAATGAAGCGGCGGGAAAATAAACGCAGAGAAATACCATAGGATTATGGTTTGGAAGAACCGACATGGTGTTTTATCTTGATATTTACTTTTACATACTCTTGTTTATTTAGAGATAAGCTATGATATTTCCTTGTTACATTTATTGATATGCAATAATATATAAAGTGGTTGGTGTCGTTTTTTATGGGATAGGGGGAAACCAGCAAAAGAATATTTAATGGTAAGTGACTACATGATCATCGCATCAACAGGTCTACTGCAGGACATAAGCTTCTATTTACAGAGGAGGTTTAGCCTACTATAAGCTACTGGCAAGACGGGTTGATTTAGGTTTTGTTTGAAGTAATCTTTCTCTTTGCAGTAACGTTGTCCTATGTAGTTTGGTTCCTTAGTCACCTTTTTGACACCCAAGCAATGAATGGGGATGGTGACACTCCATATTCTTAATCGGAGTGATATGTGTTATAAATTTAGGCTAGATGGGGACTAGATGGAAAAAATGTAGACCAAAAGTTGTAACGACACTTTTAACATTGAGTTGACGTCATAGTGCTGGATACTCAACGTTAAATATAACACACTGATTGCCAACGTCCATACCATGTTGAATACACCGGTTCTCGTCCAATCACCGAAGTTAAGCAACATCGGTTTTAGTACTTGGATGGGTGACCGCCTGGGAATACCACGTGATGTTGGCTTTTTGCATTTATTTACAGAAAATATATTGTTTTCTAGTATATTTTGTACAGTCTGATTATTTCTAAAATAATTTGAGTATTTTATGCGCATTTTTATTAGTAGTAGCATATCAAAAATATATATAACTAGCGACCCGCCCCCCGGCTTCGCACGGGTGGATTTCAGATGCCCCCGCCGACGACACGATTCGTGCATTTTAAATCTGTAATATCTTCGAATATATTCATTTAAATAAGATACTGTCAAGGCCCATTTTGATCTATATTAAATGCACAATGTATTTAATTTACTTATTTGTATAAGGATTCATTCTGTATTTCTTAAAATCACTTCGTAAATAAGCCCTTATTTCTCGTAAAAAGAAAGGAATAAAAATGGTTGTTGTGGGTTATCCCTAAGAGATAGACATATTATACCGTCGCAGAGAGCATTATACCGTTGTAGTACTTTTGAAGGTGTACAGTACTGTAGTACATTATTTTGATCTATCTCGTAGGGTACAACCAGCGTTTGCAATGTAAGCGCAAAAAATGTGTTTATTTGCTACATCACATTAGAAACCTCGAAAATTAACAGTGTCTCCATACTATATTATGCATTTATTATACATACAACCTTTCTCTTGAATCACTCTATCTATTAAAGAAACCCGCATCAAAATCCGTTGCGTAGTTTTAAAGATTTAAGCATACATAGGGATATAGGGACATAGGGACAGAAAAAGCGACTATGTTTTATACTATGTAGTGATTTAGAAACTTCGTTCCATCCGGCTGTCCCTTGACACCTCTCAAGTTTTTTTTTTCTATATTTATAACTGTTCAGTTTTTCGTCTATCGTGAACCCATTTCAAAACATCTTTGTTAAACCGTGAAAATATAAAGCCTCTTCAACATTCGCATACAACCAACGAAGGACCTTACACTGCACGTGGCACCACGCACTTTACATTTTTTAGTTTTGTATTTTGGTTCTTACATTATTCTAGTATTTACGTAGATGCTCTTTATTACACAACACAGTGTTTTCTCATTTCAAACCATAACCTACATATCACAATAATTGCCAAGCTGAAACACATTGACACCATTATATGATATCCCCATTGTCTATAAGCTGAATGGCTTTAATCAGGACTACAATAGCCGATACGTGTTACGAATCAACTCTAATACTATATAACAAGATCTTGTCTAAATAGTTAGATGGGATTTGAATGCTGATGCTTGTAGGGACAGAGCCATTTTCTATTGAAATTAGCAATTTAGAGTGCCTGGGGATCTCAGCTAGGATTGAAACAGATTGATGTTTGCTTGCTCTGTTTTCTTAGGAGTGTTAATGATACTAGTAGACACGACAAAGAGATTTCTAAAATATCCATCTTATTTAATCTTATTCTTCGATTTTTATCTGTGTATTAATACTTGTTAAAACTTCTTTGTTTCATTTTAAAATAATATACCTGGATTACTGAACTTTGCTCGGTATTTCTTCATGGTAAGTTTTAATGGTCGAAACATGAGTCACGTATAACTTATTAATGCCAAAACAGAAGAGCGAAAGTATTTGGATTATGTTTAACACTAATTGACTTTGCGTTTTACTGCACGCCACAGCCAATATTAAGAGCTATAGAAAGTAAACTTAAAATTGTATAGATTTTGAATTTTGGCGGATGACGTCCGCAGTGAATCCGTAATATTTAGCCTTTGATGATGGACCTTTGTAGTATTATTTACAGGGTTGACAAAAATTGAATGAAATCAAAAATATATAAATTTTCTGGATCGCGGAGCGGAGCGCGGAACAAAATCGCGTTAGTTGTCCCAAAAACTTATTAGAGATGCTCCAATAAGACGACTTTCATCCACAGATACTTATAATTCAAAGTTAAACGAAATCGTTTAAGAAATAAACCATGAAAAAAATATGATCAGATTATATTTTGAGGTATATAACTTTTTTTTTTTTTAAAAGACAACTCCCTCACTAGGAATAAATCCTGTGTCGCGGGGGACTTTACAAACATACATGAAACGGACACAAAGAACACCCAGATTCAGGACAACAATTTGTGGATCACACAAAGTGTTGTCCTACGTGAGATTTCAACCCACGACACTTGACGAAGTAGGAAACGGCGTGGTGACCGTTAAACCACTGGGCCAAACGTGCAGTCGATATATACTAGTATAAAAGCTGTTTTACATCTATGATAACGATCAGGTTTGTCACAGCCGAATGACACTCAATGTCATAATCAAAATATTATGCATGATTGTTATATTATTATTCATCTATGTTTTATTAGTTTTTTTTTTGTGCTCTAGGTATAGGGATGAAGTTATAGTATGCAGGTTCGTACCACACCCATTCCATAAGCACAGTAAACCTCTAAATCTGTTATATAATTTACCTGGAAGGTCGATAGATATGATAATTAATTTTAATTATTCATACAGAAATCAAAATAGTACAATGGCGGACTCAATATCAGAGGCATTTTCTCCCAATATACCCTAAGGTGGTACAGAGAATGTGTAAATAGGTACACCAGACATCAATAATTAGTAATAAAATGGTAGTTGGTAGTGGTTTTAATAGTCATATATATTAAAAATGTTATTATTCAATTTTTTTTTTTATATTATCAGATTATAATAGCAGATATTTACTATAGACTAAAATGCATATTTTATGCAACTAATGTAGTTGTTTTGTGTGTTTCTATCGACTTAAATAATGGAAGTTCGTAATTATTTTTATGCTGCATGATAACGTTACCATTTCTATATGTTGTTAATTGTTTTTAATTAATTATACTTTTTCTAGAATGGTCTCATTAAAAAAAATACCTACTCAAATTAAGGCACTTTTTACTCTAGAGTTTCGATTGTCAAAAACACTCATCATTAACTGATTTTATATTGATAATAACAGAGTGCCCTCCAAAAAAAATTTTCAAAATATCTTCAATGTACAGAATTTGACCTGTTACATTTTTATTATAAGTATAGATAACGCAAGCAAAAGATAGGGGTATATTTTGCTTGCATTATTATAATAAAATAATAACGATAATTCACATAAACTGAAATACCTCTTAAAGATATCAAAGACCACACGCAAATCAACGAAACCAATAAGAAAAACCAGACATTATCTCACGGGTGGTCTAATGTCAGTGCAAGTAGAGCATTTACTTTGCATGACATAAATGACAAGTGACATTCAACGCAAGAGACAGAATGATGTCTGTGATACAATTGAATATAGAATATACAGACTGTATCATTCTATTTATAAAAAATACATTACAACAGAGAAAGCCGTAGATGTGGTAACCATGTTTGCTCTTGATGTTTTAAAACCTAAATATACGACTATACTTCGGCTAGATTCTTTGTAAAGAAAATTCTTTGCGCTGCGTAAAGATGTTGCTTCACTGTGCACCGCATTTACCGTGGGGAGTGCTTCGAGGAATTGTTCGGACTGATTCCTGCCGCCTCTTTCCGCCATCGTCCTACGCGACAGAAGTTAAATTCCCATCATCTAGATAGTTGGCAGTCCACAACTGTGCGCTGTTCCAGGAACTTTCTGCCTCGGAACAACAAAACTGTGGAATGAACTGTCGCCTGCGGCATTCCCGGATCAATACGATCTTCAAACCTCCAAGAAAAGAGCGTACTCCTTCTTAAAAGGCCGCAAAGAACTAGTGACGCCTGTAGTGTTGCATGGAATAGGGAGCAAACGAGCAGACGTATCGCCTGATGGTAAGCGATTACCGCCGCCCATGGACACCAACAACACCAGAGGCGGCACAAATGCATATCCGGTCTTTGGGGGATGGGGAGAGGGATGGAGGAGGGGTTGGGATATGGTCCTCCAGTATAATCACTCACTCGGTGAAACACAGCGCAAGCGCTGTTTCACACCGGTATTCTGTGAGGCCGTGGTATCACTCCGGTCGAGCCGGCCCATTCATGCCGAAGCGTGGCTCTCCCATGGTGAATATAAATGATTAAAAAACTTTATTCCTTAACTGTTTAACGCTACATACCATCTGCAAGATTTTTGTTCTCTAAAGATTTAAATAAAATAATTTAGTAGGTTCTGTTACGAGTACTTACGAGCAGTAATGTCAGAACCCTGTCAGTTATAAAGTCACTTTGCAAATTCGTTTTGGGTTTATTTTTCCTCTATTCTTTTCCTGTTTCTTTAAGTTAGAATATTATCTATTGTACACATAATTTCACTTCTCATACATCATTAATTCAACCATCCTGCTTCTGACATTCCTTATCATAACCCTATGACACCGCTCTATTCTCAGCTGTCGAAGTTAACCCTTCGACAATCAATCAACCAGATTTGAACTGTCTACTGTATCTTTGTTTTATTTATGATTAATATAGGGTGTTTAGATGTGTTATTGTCATTTGGAATAATGATAAATGGTTTTTTTTTACACGTATAATTAGGGGTGACGTATGTTGGCTGATGAAAATCCTTCATCCATCATTTGATCTACAGCGTAATTCTTTGATGTAAATTAACTAAATCAATAATAATATTTTAAAGAAGTTACGCTTGTGAGGTTGTAGGGGGTAATCTCTTGATCTTCTGAACCGATTTAGATTTTTTTACCAATAGAAAGCCACGTTGTTCGTGAGTATTATAGGCTATATATTAACTCGAAGATATCAATATCCGACATACATGCGGACGGAGCTGCGGATAACTGGTTTCTTAAATATGATGGGCCGGCTCGACCGGAGTGATACCACGGCCTCACAGAAAACACTCACTCGGTGTGAAATAGTGCTTGCGCTGTATTTCACCGAGTGAGTAAGGATACCGGAGGCCCATACCCCAATCCCTTACCCCTATCTCCCCCTCCATCCCCAAAAGGCAGGCAACGCACTTGTGACGCTTTTGGTGTTGCAGGTGTCCATGGGCGGCGGTAATCGCTTACCATCAGGCGATACGTCTGCTCGTTTGCCCGCCTATTCCATAAAAAAAAAAAAAGTGAACATGGTAACATTAAAGGAGAGAGACATACTTTAGCATATATGGCCCGGCTCAACTGGAGTGATTCCACGACATTACAGAAAACCAGAAGTTACTTTTGATCGAGTGTGTTAGCCATAACCGGTTTACCTTGGAATTACGAGAAATAAATAAAGTAGGTAGAAATGAGTTGAAACTTCAGTGTAAAAATGAAATTGCTTGTTTCTTAAATTTCCTGTTAAATGGAAGAATAAGTACATAAAGCCGATATATTCCTACAACGCATGTTCATTTTCAATATTCAACACATAAATTGTGTAACCATATTATTCAAGAGCTTTAAAAACCACAATAAAAATGGAATTGAGGTTTTGTCATTCCGATTTTAAATTGAATTATATGCTGGCCGTTGCTAGTAAAAATAACTTTATACGTACATATGAACAATTTATTTTATACATACCTTTGGGGCCCATCTTAAATGAATCAATTTTCCTGCTATAAGATCACATACCTATAACTCAACTACTTTTTGAAGCAAAACCCGATCCGCTGTTATTTAATTAAATCATATAAACCTCTTATATGTACAAACAGCTTTAACTCTTGTAATTAAGACCGCCTGTCTTACGTTTCATAGGGAACAAATCCCTGTCCATTATTGGACTCATCCCTTAACCCATTTTGATCGGTTTAGTATTCAGCCCCTATGGAGGTTCGTTTCAATAACAAGGTCACGTTGGTTTCGTTAATTAGAGCCTATTTCCTATTGGTTGATCGGCTAATCAACAAAGCCTCAATATCGCCAAAGGGATTACGTATATATTGTAACTATTAAGATATGGTAGAATTATAACTGCAAAGGAATCATAATTATATCAGTATTTAATTGACAGCATTTAACAGGATATCTATCGTTGACCAGTTTGCGTGAGCGTTTAGCTATTTTGACGGAAATCCGCGAAATCGAAAATTGTACATAACTGTATTTTAAATAGATTGATTGCGTTGATTCCCATCAAGGTTCATATTATCACAAAACGTAAGAGATGATTATTTAATTTAAAATTTTTCAAAATTTTAAAGAAACTTTACAGTAATGTAGCTTATTTATTTATGTTATAGAGGACTTACAGCTAACATAATAACTTTGCAATCAAGTAGACAACAGTGAGCCAATTACAAGTCCTCACCTGTAGTGATAAGCTAAACATAATGATGTGAGCGTCAGCATAAATTTTTTTTGTCTTTATTGATATTACTTTAACGTTTAAAAACTTAAGGTTCAGACACTTTTGCACCTTTGAGGCACTCATAGAGAATGGATCTATATTGTCCTGCTTACAAAGCTCATTAAAAGCCCTACTCACACGCACAATATAGCTGTTCTGCCGATAATTGGTAGATGCCCTTGGTACGCTTAAAAGATGGTTGTGACGGAGTGGTCTGTTGGGAACATGAAAGTTATTTTTTTCTCGAGGTTCCGGGCAGTCTATACTATAGTTGTTGCCCGCGGCTCCGCCCGCGTATATGTCGGTTATCGCGGCAAATAGTAGCCTGTGTGTTATTCTGATGTATAAGCTATATTACTGTAAAGTTTCATCCAAATCCGTTCAGTAGTTTTTGCGTGAAAGAGTAACAAACATCCATCCATCCTTACAAACTTTCGCGTTCATAATATTAGTATAGATTATGAATGAAATACAAATAAATATTTAGCTTAAAATAAGATATGTCATAATATCTGTGTCTAATGTATAATAGTCCTACACGATTCTTTTTTTTATGGAATAGGGGGCAAACGAGCAGACCTATCATCTGATGTTAAGCGATCACTGCCGCCCATGGACACCCGCGACACCAGAGGCGTCACAAGTGCGTCACCGACATTTGGGGGATGAGTAGAGGGATGGAGGGAGGGGTATGGGTCTCTGGTATCCTCATTCACTCGGTGAAACACAGCGCAAGCGCTATTCCACACCGGTTTTCTGTGAGGCCGTGGTATCACTACAGTCGAGCCGGCCCATTCATGCCGAAGCGTAGCTCTCCCATGATTCTCCTAGTACCTCCATGTCGGGTTTTGAGATTTTAGCTATTCCATGCCCAGATGCACTTTTATGCCGTTAGACTATAAATAGACTTAAAGTCAAAAGATATAAACATAGAAAAAAGTTTTTTGTTTTTTTTATGTTTCGCCCCGCCAAAATGACTCTACTCTGCCTGATGGAAAGCACAAGCAGAATCCAAGAGTGGTGGTCACCATACTGCGAATGCGGATAATGCAACAATGCAGCATGGTGACCCACACCATGGTGGGCTAGGGATGCTTCTGCATCACTGGGCCTCCGGTCTCGCACTCACCAACGAAACACGACAGCACGAACGCTGTTATTTTACGTTGATTTTCTGTGCGAGGGTAGTACCGCCCCGGTCGAGCCGGCCCGTTCATGTTAATATCAGCGTGGCTCTACTATCTTGGTTATTTTATATTAGTTTATTTTATATTTGACATAATATTTATCTTTTGACTGTCCAGATTTTAACCCAACATGCAGAAATCATGTTCTTTAAAATCTAAATCTAGAAATCTGTAAATATACTTACATGTAATTGAAATTATTCACATTCTGAAGACTAACGAAGATAGACACATAAATTTGTTTTGTCTGTACAGTCGTCCACAAAAGCACATTGTAAACTTGAAAATAATTTTCATTGGACTCACGGGAAGGAATTCGCATCATATAAATTCCAACTACAATGTTCATATATTATATTGTGGTGCATTCTAAATTGTTTTCTTGGTAATACAAAATGAACTTTATGCTACAGCACTGGAATGAATTCTATTTTCATCACCAAGTCATAAAGATTGCAGAAGAAGAATATGATGGAAAAGAACTTCTAGAGGTCTTTTTTTTTTCTCACGCATGTATTTTAGGGATATCTGATTATTGTGCCACTGATTGTAGATCTCGCCAATCCAAGACCAAACTTCAACAAAGATGTCAGTCATTAGTGAAATGCACACTTGATGCAAATCCATAATTCTTTTTTTTTATATATACATATTATCTAATTAATTTCTTTATTTTTTTTCTTCTTTTTTTTAAGACAACTCTCGCACTAGGAATAAATCCTGTGTCGCGGGGGACTTTACAAACATACATGAAACGGACACAAAGAACAACCAGACTCAGAACAACAGTTTGCCCTACGTGGGATTTGAACCCACGACACTTGACGAAGTAAGAAACGGCGTGGCGACCGTTAAACCACTAAGCCAATAGTGCAGCCAATTGACCGAACTTTGTCTGTGTCACTACCACAAAAGAAATAAAATTTCCCCGTTGTTGCAAAAACTTTCATTTATGCTCGGATTTTATTAGTTGTAGTGTGATTTAATTCCTTCCTTGATAAATGCGCTATTCTATATTAAAAGAATTACTCAATTCAAACCAGTTGCAGTTCCAGGTATTAGCACATTCAACCAAACAAACAGATTTTTTATCATTTTATAACTTACTAGCTTTTACACGCGGCTTCGCTCACGCAGCCTTTCATCCCCTGATTTACCCCCTTAGGGGTGGAATTTCAAAAATTCCTTTCTTAGTGCTTACTTACGTTATATAAAGAACCTACATGCAAAATTTCAGGATTCTAGCTTCAGGGGTTTAGGCTGTGCGTTGATATCTGGGTATGTCAGTCAGTCAGTCAGTCACCTTACTCTTTTATATATATTATATAGATATTTATATTTTTTATATTAGTATATACTAGGCAAAATCTTAAGTGGCTACTGTCACTAAAAAAGTCAGTGCTTAACCTCCACTTATAGTAAAAACAATTCTAATATACCTTCATATAGAAGTCCATTAAAAAACTAAGGCTTTAAAGTGAGCATCGACTCACGTCATATAATTTATTCACAAAACCAACATCACCACGCGACATGAAGTCGACTGTACTCAACCCCATTCCGCTCACGTAGATGAAAACATTGCAATTTTTATAACAGAACTGGGCGAGGAATACCGGACGAACATTCTATTACACAGGCGATGATAGGGTTGCCCCTAATTGAATGGTTACACAATTGGTTCGGTGTAAATACTTACAGGTTTGTTGCAGAATGTTAATGTTGTTCTAGATTCTTCCTTGTCAAATAATGAACAGTTTCTTTTGTTTTATTTCTTTAAGTTTCCTTATTTCAAAGTATTATCACACGTTTACAAACTAATAGATACATTTCTGCTTATATTCTTGAGGAGGGTTGAAAAAAACATATTAAAAGCTGCGTCTTTTTTGTAAGGAAGAATGGTAAAGAGCAATGGTATAAAGATGGATTTGTTATATCTATATACTAGCTGTTGCCCGCGGCTCCGCCCGCGTGTATGTCGGTTATCGCTGCAAATAGTAGCCAATGTGTTCTTCTGATGTATAAGCTATATTACTGTAAAGTTTCATCCAAATCCGTTCAGTAGTTTTGCGTGAAAGAGTAACAAATATCCATCCATATATATAATATCCATATATATATAATATTAGTAGAATTAATTCGAAGAAAACTACTAAAACTGCTATGCTATCGGAAGAGTAAAAAATATACGGTCGAATTTCGATCACTGAGCGACCACCAGTAAATAAATCAAGCAGACAATAGTCGCATAGTTAACAATTTTTTTTTTACACAACGCCATCTAGTCCCAAGCTAAGCAGAACTTGTGTTATGGGTACTAGACAACTGATTCAAATACATATATACTTTTTTATGTAAATACATACATATTATACATAGAAAATACCCAAACTATGAATCAAATATTTGTAGATCATACAAACACTTGGTCCGACCCGGGAATCGAACCCGAGACCTTATGATCAGCAGTCGCACACGCCAACCGCGAGACCAACGAGGCAGTCGAAAAATTCAAAATGATACCTACCAGGCATTACAAGGTATAAGCCTTCCAATTAAAAATTTAGTGACCCAGGACCGTTTAAACCTATGATAGACCACATTTTTAACTAGCATCATCCTCAAATAACTACTAACTCATAAGAACTAACCTGGCAGGCGCACTAACCATTTATAAGCACTTAAATCTAAACGTCACATAATTAACAAACGGCGTAATATTCCTCTCCAAACTTGTCTAGGATCAATAACTGCCTGTCTGAAGTCTAGTTGCAACAATTTGTAAACGTCTTCCTTAGCTGTTATTGCTTTAATTAATCTATCTGTGTGTTGCAATGTGATATAATGATTCTGTCTTATGTTACTTGTACTGTTATGAATTGAAGAAGTTCAGTAATAGTGTATCGTTGTGCTGAACGCGAGCTACTCTAAAATGTATGATAGAGAAATGCACCGAGTAATTGGCTATTAAATGGAACCGACTTTAAACCATGGCATTTGTAACTTATGTTAGCAACGTTGCCGCTGTTTACAATGGGAATGTCTTTATAGACAAATATGGTTCAGTAAAATATTTATACAAATAAATTTAATTAAAGTATATATTTATATAATTTATACTCTCGATTGTCGGCACTTGATGGAACTTGTTTCAATACATTCTAGAATCAATCACTTGTACATATTCCACTATTTTAATTATCTTTACACCTGACCGGTTTCGCCTTATGGCATTCTCAAAAGGTATATAGTGAGTTTGATTCTAGAATGTATAATTGTTATATAAATGTTTATAATTTAAAATGAAACGAACATTTAAAAAAAAACTCTTTATTTCTGTCTGTCTGTTCGTTTCGGTCAATCGCTGGCACAGCTAGACCGATTTTGACAAGAATTTTATTGACAAATAGCCGATGAAGTAAGGAGTAACTTAAGTTACTTTGTTTTAGGTTTTATCCATAGTTGTTGTCGTAACTTAACAACAACAAACACAAAATAGATAAAAACATACCTAAACTTAGTATTTAGGTATGTTTCAGGATTATGAAATAGTAAACCTTTGTATTCTGGCAGAAGCTACATGCAAGTAGCCGAGGATCGAACTAAGTGGCGTGCAATTGGAGAGGCCTATGTCCAGCAGTGGACTGCGATAGGCTGATGATGATGAAACTGTTGTATTCAAGTTGTAAATAACGTAAGTAACGAAATCAGAATTAACTAGTTATAGTTTGTTGCGGGATGTAGAATCTAATTGTAACTGGATTTTTAGTTAATTTAAAACGTAGGTATACCGTTACAAATGGATATTTGGTTTAAATCAAGGCGGCGAAAGAACAGAAGGTTCACCTCGGGTGGTATGTGACTACCACCCCAATAAACCCAGTGCGTATAATTTAAAAACCACAAGTAAGTTCATCTTTCTTTCAAGTTATTCTTTCCGAATGTGTTTCCGATAATATCTATACGAATATTATAAAGCTGCAGAGTTTGTTTGTTTGTTTGTTTGTTTGAACGCGCTAATCTCAGGATCTACTGGTCCGATTTGAAAAATTATTTCAGTGTTGGATAGTCCATCTATCGAGGAAGGCTATAGGCTATATTTTATTTTCATAAAAAATAGAGATCCGTAAGAAAATTGCTATTTTGTAACCCAAGGTGTGAAATCGAAAACCTATTTTTGCGTGCGCTGCAAAAAGTATTGACAATAGAACAAAATAATGTATTACGGGTTTGTAGGTCCCATTAAGATCTACAAAAAAGTCCGCGAGAGCATATATCTAACTATCATGGTTTAGTCACAATAACCGCTTTTATGTTCAAAAAAATTATTAAATCGTCTGAAGAAAGAAACTACGTTAAATGTGTATCATAATATTAATCCTTATCTAAATAAAGCAATGTGTTATCAAGGTTATTTATGTAGAAGTAAAATACTTTTTGTTTCATCCCATTCGGACATTTCGTTTAGAAGTTATCACGAGTATAAGACGCTAAGAGTTTTTTTTTTTTTTTTTTTTTTTTTTTATGTTTGGCCCGCCAAAATGACTCTACTCTGCCTGATGGAAAGCATAAGCAGAATCCACGAGTGGTGGCCACCATACTCATTGCGAATGCAACAATGCAGCATGGTGACCCACACTATGGCGGCCTAGTGATGCTTGTGCATCTTTTAGTCTAGTCAACAAGTATGGAACTTGTTGACTAGACTAATTGGGCCTCCGGTCTCGCACTCACCAACGAAACACGACAGCACGAATGCTGTCATTTTACGTTGATTTTCTGTGCGAGGGTAGTACCGCCCCGGTCGAGCCGGCCCGTTCGTGCTGAAATCAGCGTGGCTCTACTACCTTTAGTTGGTACCTATTATTGAGTTATTTGCCAAAGAGTTTTTATCAACATAATACCTAATATTAGTCTTTATCCAAATAAATGTGTTGTTGATTATGAGTATTAGATCTTAGAAGAGTATAATAAATACATCTATACTAATATATAAAGCTGAAGAGTTTTTGTTTGTTTGGACGCGCTAATCTCAGGAACTACAGTAGTTCCTGAGATTAGCGCGTCCAGTTGGACCAGTTGTCCAATTGGACCAGTAACTGGTCCAACTTGAAAAAGTTATTTCAGTGTTAGATAGCCCGTTTATCGAGGAAGTTTATCGAGTTTATCTATATCATCACGCTATGACCAATAGGAGCGGAGTACCAATGAAGAATGTTTCAAAAACGGGGGGAAATTATTACGCTACGGGCAATAGGAGACGCAAACGACGTTGCGTGGGTCATCTATACTAATATATAAAGCTGAAGAGTTTTTGTTTGTTTGAACGCGCTAATCTCAGGAACTACTGGTCCATTTTGAAAAAGTTCATTCAGTGTTAGATAGCCCGTTTATCGAGGAAGTTTAGCGAGTTTATCTATATCATCACGCTATGACCAACAGGAGCGGAGTACCAATGAAGAATGTTTCAAAAACGGGGGGAAATTATTACGCTACGGGCTTTATTATTACTCGGAAATAGGCGAGGAAAAAATTGCTTTCCTGTGAAGGTATTTTTCGCGGCTTAAATTAAAAAATAAAAGTAAAAATTGATTTGTTTCTGAAGATACATACTCATTTTCCCGGCCGTTTATTAAATACATATTATATGAATGTAATCACGTGTCTATTTTGGGAATGTCGGACTAGTTTCGGATCCCACGGGGCCTGTTGCCAAGGGGTGAAGCGACCTGCCACTGTATTTTCGAGTGAAACACCCCTTATTAAATCTAAATTCAAACCTCCAAAGCTACCAGTATAATGCTTTCGATGCCAATGCAGTAGTATAAAAAAGTGTAAAAAATGTAAAAACAGATAAAATAATATATTTACTTACGTATTCATTTACGGAATCACTTATACCGAAGTGATTTACAAAATCGAACTATTCCGTTAAATCGTGTTTTCTTTTATAACAAAAATGTTTCTAAAAGCAGAAATGTATTTTTACTGGTGCGGCGTTCAAGAGTTCTCTTCATAATCTCGCACTTAGTAGATTAACACACACACAGTACCGATATATCGGGACTAAATTTTGCTGTACATTTACTGAAATAGTATTTTTTAGAACAACATAATGGAAATCGTCGATTTCGTTGTTTTAACATATATTTTTTGGCTTTTGTTGAAGTTTTGTAACGTTTAGTTTTAAATCTAAGCTGTTATATGGTAATCAATAGATCTATCTTTTCTTTTTTAATAGACCTATAGATGAGTATAGCGAACTTATATAGATGATTAAAGACACTGTGATATAAGAAGTATAGATACTTGAGGTGAGATGAATAACACGAAGGTTGTAGCGACTGTAGTATATTTATTGTCAGGAGCTCAAGGCTCCTGAATACTCTTGGTGTTACATGGTAACACGTGTGGAGAGTAAGTGACTAGGTAAGTAAGTGCGTACATACTAACAGCATTTATATACAATACCATTCATATACTCACGTCTCATCTCGACGCGATAAGGAATGTCTGAATCTACGTGATCGATAAATATATGCTGACATCTGCTGGTCAGGCTTATCTATGTATAATTTCTATTAATTAAACAATATGACTATATAGCAATCTATATAGGAATATATCATCACGTCGGGGTCACCAATTATAGCGAATTTATTTAATGATTAAGGACACGGTGATGAAGGCGGTATAGATACTTGTTTGGGCATGTAATGTCTATGTTTCTCTGATGGTAGTAAAGAGAGATAGAAACATCAACTGGGTGAATTTTAATGATGATTCTAGAGTCTTAGTACCATTTCCGATCAGAAGTTCTTGAATTTAAATTCTCCTTTTTCGGCATTCACCAAAGAAACCCGCCAAAAGAAGGAAAGTAATAATAATAATAAATCGCTTTATTTTACACCAGAAAACTAAGTACATAACTTAAAGCTAGGTAGGTCGGTAGTACAACTGGCGGCCTTATTGCTCAACGGCAATCTCTTCCAGGCAACCGCAAGTAGAAAGTAATGATGATGATAAAGAAGACAGTGTTAAATACACACAAAATAGCGAGATGTGTATTTTAATTGCACTGATATTTTATTTAAAAGATCTAATACTGCAATTGCAGAGTTCTGAATACAATACCAATGAATGTATGACGAAAAAGATAACTATATTAAATCTTAAGGAGTCACCTTAACATGTCTCAAGATATCTTCCTAGAAGTCTTATGAAAACACAATGTGCTCATAACCATTTCGTATGTAGGCAAGAACTGACTCCATTCTAAAAGTTTAAATTCCTTCATGTATATGAAATCAGGTTACTAGCTTTAGTTCCTATTGTATCTTGTAACTCTAACGTGACTGACTTTCAGCTGTATCCACCATCGGGTGAGTAAATAATTGCTTATTTATTTAAACATGTTACGCCGCGCATCGCGGTTATATGTCGACGAGGACCTGACCTTATACGCCCACCAAAATCTCCACTGCTAAAACTTCATCTACGGGGTCAGACCCCCTAGCCAAGTTGCAAGCGTTTTTCTTTCTGCAATCGTTAACGCCTAAATTCTCGTGTGTCATTGTCCAATACTTTGTCTAACATTACTTTGTCTAATATTATGGGGGGCAGGTCTGAATATATTTATTTAGTACTAGTTGTTGCCTGTGGCTCCGCCCGCGTGTATATCGGTTTTCGCGGCAAATAGTAGCCTATGTGTTATTCTGATGTGTAAGCTATATTACTATAAAGTTTTATCCAAATCCGTTCAGTAGTTTCTGCGTGAAAGAGTAACAATCATCCATCCATTCATCCATCAATCCATCCATCCATCCATCCATCCATCCATCCATTCTTCCATACTTACAAACTTTCGCGTTTATAATATTAGTATAGATGTAGAAAAATTTAAATGTATTCGAAAAATACATCGAAAAAGTCTCTTTAGTTCACACTATCGCATTATTTCCGAACACCAGACTCGTAACTAATTCGCGCAACATGCTGTCCATTGCTAACATTATTGTCTAACTTAGCGAAGTTTATCCAGGATAATCTTCACTCCTCGGAGATCTATTCAAGAGCAATAAGGTAAAACTTTCTCCTTCCGACCTTCTTTGTAGTTAATTGGATTGATTTGTTTGACACTTAGTCTTGTTCATGAATTATTTGTATGTGATACTCATTTCATAAAGCATTATCTAATACGTAAGATAAGTTGTGTTTTTTTATGAAATAGGTGGCAAACGAGCAGACGTTTCACCTGATGGTAAGTGATTACCGCCGCCCATAGATAGCCGCAACACCAGAGGCGTCACGAGTGCGTTGCTGGCCTTTGGGAGATGGCGGGATAGGTGTTGGGGTGTGGGCCTCCGGTATCCTCACTCACCCGGTGAAACACAGCACAAGCGCTCTTTCACACCGGTTTTCTGTGAGGCCATGGTATCACTCCGGTCGAACCGACCCATTCATGCCGAAGTGTAGCACTCCCACGATAAGGCTAGCCGTGTGGCGTGTCTTAAAAAAAAATCAATTTTTTTATGAAATAGGTGGCAAACGAGCAGACGTTTCACCTGATGGTAAGTGATTACCGCCGCCCATTGATAGCCGCAACACCAGAGGCGTCACGAGTGCGTTGCTGGCCTTTGGGAGATGGCGGGAGGTGTTGGGGTGTGGGCCTCCGGTATCCTCACTCACCCGGTGAAACACAGCACAAGCGCTCTTTCACACCGGTTTTCTGTGAGGCCATGGTATCACTCCGGTCGAACCGACCCATTCATGCCAAAGTGTAGCACTCCCACGATAAGGCTAATGTGGCGTGTCTTAAAAAAAATCAAAATATAGACGGCTCGATTATGGATACAAAATTGGTATAAAATTGTATGACACAGATAGTGTAGGGGTATTAACGGTCATTTCGCCGCTTTCTAATGCCTCGAGTGTTGTCAAATCTCCCATGGGACAAGATCCACAAATTGTTTTTCTAGGTCTGGGTTTTTTGTGTTCATCTCATTATGGGAGTTGTGTTATAAAAATCAAAACACCAAAACTCTAATATTAATAATTACTAATTATTATTTTAATATTACTAATTATTAATCTAATATGACTAATATTACTATAATTCTAGATTGACTACCTTCAATTCTACAACTAAATATTTATCTTTGCAGCAAATTAAGTTACAAAATTGTGAAAACCCCTTTGTTAACACTTTGGACCTCTACAGATCAAATAACATTACTTTATACAAGTAACTCGCAACTAATACAAGATACGTAATTACTTATGTTGTTATTATGACTTAAAAATTATGTGATTCTTGTAAAAACCAGTTCAACACTGTCAAGAAAACATCCTACTAATATTATAAACGCGAAAGTTTGTAAGTATGGATGGATGGATGGATGTTTTTTTTCACGCAAAAACTACTGAACGGATTTGGATGAAACTTTACAGTAATATAGCTTAGACATCAGAATAACACATTGGCTACTATTTGCCGCGATAACCGACATACACATGCCGCGAGCAAAAACTAGTAAATAATAATATCAGAGCAAAACTTGACGCTTACAACGTATAATAACAGAATTTGCTAAGCAAATTCGTGTTGGTACACGAATTATAACATACCATGACTACATCTTAGCAGATAACTGTAAGTTATTCCATGAACTTGCTTTAATACAGTAGATATCTTTATGTTATAATTGTTGTTACATAAGAACACTAAACCCGAGTCTACTAGCCTAATATACTTAAACTGATAAGAGGATAATTTATTACTTGGATCCGTACTGGACTGAGCCGTAATAAGAATTAGATTTTTGATCTAGTTTAGTTTAGCTGATAATAAATGAGCTGTGAGTTGGCTACAACTGTTTATGATTATCATATGTGTAATAATAATATTAAATTCAAAATTTAAAAAACCCCCTATTCAAGCACTTAATCGAGTAATCGTATCATTGGCGTATTTATTACGCCAATGATATTTTTGCAGACATTCTGTTATTCTTCCCCACTTTCACCCCCATAACTTTTAAACCACTCAACCGATTTTCATGAAACATGTCTAAAAACAGTCGCACGTAACTCACCTTTCATACAAAAAAAACACTAAATTGAAATTGCTTCATCCGTTCGCGAGCTACGGTGGCACAGACAGACAAACAAACAGACAGACGGACACGTCAAACTTATAACACCCCTCTTTTTGCGTCGGGGGTTAAAAATACTAATTTGTACACATGGTAATTACATTAAAATCACACTATTATAATAGCTTGGGGCAATAAAATCGGCCGTTGAGAAAGTGAGGGATTTGGCGGTATACTTAGCGCCATCTAACGAAAAGAAACTAATTTACTTGTTAACTATTGACTCTGTATCGCGCAATAATATTATTGTGCCGAAATAAACAAGTCTCGGTGATTAATTTTGTAAGTAGAACTTTTAAAATTGTGCTTTTTGTTAAATACGATTACGCAATAAACTTAGGTAAAAATTTAAAATATTCCAATGATTCTCTGGTTATACTGTATCCTAGTTACTTCGTCTGAAAACGCCTCTTGGGATTTCCTCTGAGGGATTTAACGATCGTTCTTGTTTTACAGGATTTCTATAGCTAATTCATTTTTTATTTTTTACAAAACCAATGCATGCATGATATACTGAACACATCACAGGAATCCTCGAGATTTGGTTATATTTCCAACCAAGCTAACACTCCCCGCAGGGGACCTATGGTTAGATGAACACTTACAATTTTATTCTCAGCATGCGTGGTGCTGTATACATATAAACTCAATTACAAAAAAAAAACAATAAAAGATACATTATTTTACAAAAAACGTTAACATTTTTAATCTTATTACAGTAAAAATACGGTTATAAGCAAGCTTTACCGAGTAAATATTTATTGAAAAAGTTTCTGGTGACTTATAGCTTAAATTTCACCATTTCTGAAGACAAGGGCTTAAGTGATCTTATCTTAGAGCGTTTTCTGCTTAATTTTGGTTTTAGATTTTCGGATAATGTGTTGGATTTCGAACGTCATTATAATGGCAACATTTTTATTGTCACTTTTTTTCTTGTTTGACGTTTTGACGTTTGAGGTTAATATAGTAAGAAAGGACTTGAAAGACGCGCGTTGTGAAAGGTAGACGATTGTTTGAAAGCCGTAATTAATTGATATTTAGCTAATTGTATTGTCCATCGACCCGGTCTTTAGTGTTAAACCGTTGTGTGTTAGGTCGTGGACTCGCGAGTTTGTAGGCGCGTTCCGCGATAGCTGAAGCGAGTGAGTTGTAATTCGAATATCCGTGATAGCTGATACGAGGTTGTTGGAATTCGAATACCTTGGAAGTTGTACAGCACTTTAGGAGTTTATGTTCGTGTGACGACGCAGAGAAGCAGCTACCCAAGAGATCTCTTGGAACGCCGAGAACACTCAAGCCACACACTCCAGTAAGTGCTTGATGAATTTAGTTTAGATTAAGAACACGGTGAATCGCCGTAAAGCTCATTCTTCTTGCCAATGGACTGTAGCGATTTAATGCTTAAACTCATGGGTCCTATAGTTATTACAAGTATCACAAAGTGATCGCCCCATTGGTGAGAGGAGTGAACATAATGAATAATGTTAATTTTAGCTGTTGTTTTGAATGACTCCTGAATAGTTCTTTGCGCATTGCGTTTCCATGTTCGGTAACTGCACACACTAAAAAACGGCCAAGTGCGAGTCAGAAGGGTTCCGTAGCAACAATATAAAAGTTCTTGAAGTTCGTTATAACTTTGATCGATAAATTGCGGTTTACGATTTATGACGTATTAAAAAAACTAGTTACTAGATCTCGTTCAAACCAATTTTTGGTGGAAGTTTGCATGGTAATGTACACTATGTGCGAAAAGAGCGTGACCGGCAAAATTTAATGAAAATCTTAGAAATATTAAACGATAAATTGTAATCAATTAAGTCTTTTATTGCTGTTTGATGCTTTATATTAATACGGCGTCCAATCTCCATTATTGTCCATAATCACTTGGCATCTTCGCGGCATACTTTCCGCCAATTTTTCAGCATAGCTGAGAGGTAAAGACCTCCACGCGGACTTCATTTCACGAGTAAGTCACTACATTTTTTGCCCTTAGTTTAAGCTTCATCCACGCCCAAACATTTTCAATTGGATTGGCATCAGGTTTTAAGTTTGGGTTTAAGGCATTGGTTGTAAGGGCCAATGCAATACGTTAATACCATGTTTCGCATTCCAAGTGGTGCAGAGCCGACTTCGGTGTTTAGGATCATTATCCTCTTGCAGAATCCAGAAATCATTTTGGTATGGAAACATCTTCTTAGCCAACGGCTATAATGCTTTTTCGTAACTTTTCGTCATCTTCTCAGCATCCAAAGTACCGGTAAACAAGTGCAAATTTCCGAAACCCTTTTTTGAAAAGCATCCCCAAACATGCACCTTTAAAGGGTGTTTCACGGTTCGTACCATCAGTCTATTGTCAGCCGTAGTCCAAGCTCGAGTCTAGTAACCGGTTGCCCAAAATGAAGCTTCATCAGAAAAAGTATCTTGTCCCAATCATGGTCTTTGTTTTCGCACGCCCAATGCAGCCTTTTTCAATATGCGTTTTAGAAAGGACAGTTCTCTTCACATAGCTTCGATATTTCACGCCCATTACAACTAAACGCCTTTTAATAGTGTCAAATGATATGATTAAACCATTTTCTTCAACTTTTCTTGCCCAGAGCGAAGTGATAATTTATTATCACTTCGCTCTGGGCAAGAAAAGTTGACGGAAAGAAACGGATTGTGCAGCTGTTTGCCAGCTGCACAATCTGTTTATCCTCTGCAACGGACGTCTTTCTCGATTTACCACGATCTGGTAAGTCATCGACGGTTTTTGTTTGTGAATATCTCTTCTCCCACTTGCTCACGAAGGCCTTGGATTTTTTCATATAATGGGTGGCCTAGTCGCGGGATATTTTGGGGCCTTTCGAATGAGTACAGTCTACACAGTTTCAAATCATGAAGCGTACGCGGCACTCATTGTAAATAATAATATTTTTAACAAGTAAAACTGGAGGGAAAACTTATGTTTTTTACAATGCATTTTAGGCAAAGGATTGTTCTATTCAGTCTAATATTTATTTTTATAAATTGCATTCCAAAATTTAAAAGTATGCCGGTCACGTTCTTTTCACACACACTGTACATCATATATTTTTTTAGTTTTATCATTATCTTATTTTAGAATTTACAGGGGGAGGACACCTATTTTACCACTTTTGAAGTGTCTCCCGTGCAAACTATTCAGTTTAGAAAAAAATAATATTAGAAACCTCAATATCATTTTTGAAGACCTATCCATAGATACCACCTACGTATGGGTTTGATGAAAATCATTTTTTTTGAGTTTCAGATTTTTTTTTATGAGCAAATCTTAATGCGGTTCACAGAATATATCTACTTACCAAGTTTCAACAGTAAAGTTCTTATAGTTTCGGAAAAAAGTGGCTGTAACATACGGACAGACAGACAGACATGACGAATCTATAAGGGTTCCGTTTTATGCCTTTGGCACGGAGCCCTAAAAAGAAAATAAAAATCAGATGAAGGAGCAAAGGAAACGTTTAATACTGCCAGTTTCTTTTACTTACCCTTATTTACTTACTACCCCTTAGGGGGAGAGCTAAAGTACCCTTTACGATGAAGTGGGACAAAAATTTAAATATAAATATTTTTTCGTTATTTTGTACTTCAGTACTAGTTTTTTATAGATTTTGTTTTATGATTATACGCATACGAATAGTTATACTCGTACTATTCGAAATCAAACTCGCTATGTATAACGTTAGGTTCGAATACACTGTCATACACACATAACGTCACGTCTATTTCTCAGAAGGATATGCAGTGATCTCTACTTACTACTGTCTTGACACACATCTTCTGCTTGGGACTTATCAACACCAGGATCAACACCAGTGACCCACGAACCACCGAGTTATGAGACTCGAGAAATCCCAGGCAAAATTAAACTATCTTGGAACCCGCAACGAAACTAATCTGAAAAAAAACTGGAGTAGTTGGAAATATACCTAACATCTTTGGCTTGTAGTCACTGTCACTGTAATGAAAATTTCCATTAAATGTTATGATTATTCACTATCGTAGAAGAAAAACCGCAGTCCTCTAACCACCCCAGTAAACATTTCTCGAACATTTATCTCTTGGAAGTTGGCTAGACTCCAAGCAACATCGCCACCAATCAGTTGAGATCCCTCGTCCGAACATAGGTACCGTAAATCCTCTAAGCAGTAATGATGTTTTAACAAGAACCTATAAAAGTTTTAATTCATTTCGGGATTTTTCTTTTGCGTGATCCTGGACTTTGATGTAAAGTTCTCGTAGTATTTTATTGTTTATATATTAAAAAGAATGGAAGGTTTAGATTGGCCAGTTGGTTTCCCTGTCTTAGTGGCTTTTCTTCAATCACGGGATGGATATATGCGTATGCGATGCCGGCTTCTTCGAGGTTTGCTAGCAGATTCATTCAAATTACCTTTTTGAAACATACACCATCCCTTCACCCTAACCTATTCCACTTTATTAGCTGCACCTTCATGTCTGTGACTAACAATCTTTAGTAAGCGTATTTTTAGTTTTTTTTTAAACTACATTTAATGTGTATCCTAAGTTTCCTTATCCTATATTATCCTAAATCTATAAAAGCCTGTTTTGTTAAATAGAACAACTAGTATTTCCTTACTGAAAGCAATATCATCGTATCAAATTGTTGTTCATCGCCATATTATTCAGCTACTATCTTCAATACTAATAAACTCTTGTACTAATAAAAGCAGGTGTAATAAAGCTATCTATAAGGATTATGCAGCATCGTCAGAAGTTATATCCCATTAGAGAAGTCCGCCGACTGAATAATTGCACGCTGCATACGTTCTACCGCCGAGCACAATATATTGCAAACTGTAATATACTTGCACAATTTTGCGCATCATGTCTCATGATAGACAAGGTGTTATAGAAAGGAGTGAATATATTTTAGAGCGCTTTATTTAGCCAAAATAATTGAATTACAAACGTCTAAAAGGTTAATATTAGTCGATTAGTAGAGATGTCGCTTTAAGAGCGTTGATAAATTTGCAGTTGAAATTAGATTTTATAAGCAAATTTTAAAGCTATTTTAACCGATTTAATGTGCTTATTAGTAATGCATCGAGATGCCAAAAGCAATACTCAATATACATTCCAAAATGGTTTTGAAAAATGTTAACTAAATTTTAAGTGAGATCTTTAAATATCGGATTTAGATTGAAAAAGAGTATTCATATATGAATATAAACCTGAAGATATAATAACCTGAATATAAATATATAAACATTCTCAGTAGACCGTGGGAGAGCCACGCTTCGGCATGAATGGGCCGGCTCGACCGGAGTGATACCACGGCCTCACAGAAAACCGGTGTGAAATAGTGCTTGCGCTGTGTTTCACCGAGTGAGTGAGGATACCGGAGGCCCATACCCCAACCCCTCCGCCTATCTCCCCCCTCCATCCCCTCCCCCTATCTCCCCCCCCCATCCCCAAAAGGCCGGTAACGCACTTGTGACGCCTCTGGTGTTGCGGGTGTCCATGGGCGGCGGTAATCGCTTACCATCAGGCGATACGTCTTCTCGTTTGCCGGTCTATTCCATAAAAAAAAAAACATTCAAAGTAAAAAAACATAAACCTTTTTGAAAGCACATTAAATCAGTATTCATTTATGAAATAAATTTAGGTAGGTATTTGTTTAATTATCCTACTAATATTATAAACGCGAAAATTTGTAAGTATGGATGGATCTTTGTTACTCTTTCACGCAAAAACTACTAAACGGATTTGGATGAAACTTTACAGTAATATAGCTTATACATCAGAATAACACAGAGGCTACTATTTGTCGCGATAACCGACATACACGCGGGCGGGCGTATTATTGAAGGGCTAATTTCTATGCTATGCGCAATAAGGATTATAAGTATCTTGACATAGTAAGACCATCTATCAACTCCCTTGAGATTGGGTGCAGGGAGGCATAGACAGTAAACCTATTCATGAAACTGGATTAGCTGCACACGTTTAGCTTTATCATAATTATAACATTGTTAGTACATAATTTTAAATATATCAGTGAGAAAAAATATGTATAATGCGTTACTGTTCATAGCATTAATTTTTTTTCAATCAGGATTAAACGATTCGTATATTATTGCTAATATCTTAATACAAATAAGGTTCGAACCTATAACCGTGTGAGAACATTGGCAGCTCTACTGTGATATTACCGCCTCGCAGGAAACAGCTGATGACCCTAATAAGATGGAGAAGGAAAATGGAACTGTATCAATGTGCTTGCGACTTCAGAGTTACAGGTATCAATGGGTGGCAGTAGTCATTAATCAACAGGTCACTTCCGGTGTTTAAGCCCCTATGGCCTATACAATAAAGAAACCTGTCAACTACTGTTACATTCTCTTTATGCTTTCCATCAGGCAGGGTAGAGTCACTTTGGCAGGCTCATATATAAAAAAACACTTGATTAATTCAAAAATCATAAGTCTTATTCATAAACTCTAAAGCCATCTTATTACTATTAATTCTTATACTAGTTCTTGTGAGAAGATTATTTTTTTATGAATAAAGTCCTTGAACCACTTAGTCTACTGCGAATTGTTGTGTACGGGTTAATAAAAGTGTTTATGCAAAGCAATATGGTTCCCAAGATGTATTTAATACTGTTTACTAAATATAATTAGTTAGGACTTATTGTAGTGTATGACTCAGTACTTGTGTGAGGACTTCTCTCGTTTTTTACTGCTCTTTTTGGTCACAATTGTGGTTTCATTAAACATTTACCTACATTACTGTGGGAGAACCATGCTTTGGCATGCATGGGCCGGCTCAACTTGCGTGATACCACGGCCTCAAAGAAAACCGGTGTGGAACAGCGCCTGTGCTGTGTTTCCAACACCAACCCCTACCCTTCCCCGTATCTACTCCGTATCTCCCCCCATCCCCCAAAGGCCAGCAACGCACTTGTGACGTCCCTGGTGTTGCGGATGTTCATGGGCGGCGGTAATCGCTTACCATCAGGCGAAACGTCTGCTCGTTTGCCCCATATTCTATAAAAAAAAACCTTTCTCAAATATTTTTCTAATACCTCTTATCTATCTATCTTTATCTAACTGTCCTAAATTTGAGCATAATTCACTCCATAACAAAACCATCTCCATCCTATAACTCAGAACTAAACCACAACCAATAAAAACCTTCAATGGCATAACGGCCATTTCGCTTCAATAGTTAGATTTAAGTCCATAAAGTTTCTATTTAATAGATATTTCACTTAAGATGAAACCATAAAGGGGTATTTCAAAGCGCTCTAACACAGACCAATATACCTTGGCCTGTTTCAGATCTTGAAACCGCTTTGAACGGAGAATATTATAAAGTAAGTGTTGTATTTAGAGGGGTCATGGTGGCTGGTCTGTAGGATGCTACAAGAAGTTGTGATGGTAGAAAGAAATATATATTATTTTTATATGCTTTGTGGATATTGTGTGATAAACGTATAATATAATAACTCGATTTAGTTGCTATTCGATCTATATGCTAAACTAAGCTTGCAGCTCCGTGACCATATCGTATACTATGATCCAGAAGTTTCGTAAACTTTCCCTAGAAATAAGTGGCTTGGTTAATTCTGGAATATTTGAATAGTTTTGAAACACTAGATTTAGTTGTGCTATTCGATCATATTGAGCAATCTCACTAATAGGACGATAAGGCTGAAAACTAACACCGTGGGAGAGCCACACTACGGCATGAATGGGCCGGCTCGACCGGACTGATACCACGGGCTCACAGAAAACAGGTGTGAAATAGCGCTTGCTAGATCACCGAGTGAGTGGGGATACCAGAGGCCTATACCCCAACCCCTCCCCCCATCCTCCCCTATCCACCAAAGGCCGGCAACGCAGTTGTGACGCCTCTGGTGTTGCGGGTGTCCATGGGCGGCGGTAATCGCTTACCATCAGGCGATACGTCTGCACGTTTGCCCCTTATGCTATAAAAAAAGTCATCTGATGAAGCAGAAATATGCTACACTTTATCTCCTTTATTGTTCGGTACCAAAGATTAAGACTGTAGTCCTTGAGCGTGGGAATTTGTGATTGAACACCCACATTCATATTTTACATGCACACAAACGCATCGGGCACTGTTGCATACTAACCCTGGCAACTAATAAATTTACTTTCGGTTTTTTCTTCTAGTTACATATTCATTAACTGTTCGCCTTTGAAGAATGTTTAGCATGTCCTACAAAGCACGCAATGTATCTTAGTCATATCGGAAAGCCCGCGGGCTTTAAGTAACTCGTCAACGGCCGAGAATGGGGTTCAAGTGTACCTATTCATTTTTAATTCATTTCATGGACAAATAATATATTTTACACAGTATAAAATTAAGTCGCTCGCGCTATCTGTCAGCTTAGATCTTTTACAGTAATCAACGGATTTTAATGCTATGTTATGAAATAAAATTTGTATGATATATGTTATATTAATGGAACATAATGTTTCTTAAAAATATAATTTTTGATCGCTTTTATTGCTCATATTGACTAAATTTTACTACATAGATCTTGCTTACTTACGTACTTTTTTCACTTTTTGACAAAAAACGACGCTGAAAAAGTATGAAACAAGTTTTGAAAAGCCGTAGTCACGTGTTTTTAAGAGTTATGGTACGTTTCTATTTTAATTTAAGTTTTTACTTTTTTATTTAAAATGTTTTGGTGTAGTGATAATAATAATTTATATGCAAAGTATATTTTAAATACCTAACATAGAAATATAAAAAAAATTGAATAAATACGAACAAAGTCACACATTAAATTGAGTGACGCGTCATATAGCCTATAAGCAGCGGACGATCAAGACACTTCTAACGATACCTCATTTATCCGGTTCTAATTAGTAGTTAAGGAGCTATGAGGGAACAGATGAACATACATACATAGCCTGTCAAAATCATAACCCTTCTTTGGCTTTGCCGTCGTCGGGTAAAAAACTAAAAAAATACAGTTAATTTATAAACTCCTTCTTTTTTTAAGACGGTTAAAAAACAAACTATTTGTCTTAAAATTTATATTAAGAGTGTAAAACTTTGAAATGGAAATTTCCTTAAATATATAATACTAGCTTTTACACGGGGCTTCGCCCACACAGATTTTCATCCCCTGATTTACCCCCTTAGGGGTGGAATTTCAAAAATTCCTTTCTTAGTGCTCACTTACGTTATTTAAAGAACCTACATGCAAAATTTCAGGATTCTAACTTCAGCGGTTTGGGCTGTGCGTTGATCTCTGGGTATGTCAGTCAGTCAGTCAGTCACCTTCCTCTTTTATTTATATAGATTACAGATATCAGATAATGTAAGGGATAGGGCATATATTGTTTTACAATTCACCAATTGATTAAATTCGAACTTAAGGGATGAATAATAATGGAAATGACGTAAAGTGTAGATGAGACCCTTTTTTACAATTTTTGTCTGTCTGTCTGTTTGTTTGTGCCGGCTAATCTCTGGAACGGCTGGAGCGATTTTGACGGGATTTTTACTGATAGGTAGCTGATAATATAAGGAGTAACCGCTGTTGGTTTAGTATCGCGGGTAAGACCGTGGGGCGCAGCTAGTTTTTTTTTTCAAAAAAGACAACTTCCGTATATATCCAATAAATCCTGTTTCGCGGGGGACTTTACAAACATACATGAAACGGACACAATGGACACCCAGACTCAGAACAACAATTCGTGGATCACACAGTGTTGTCCCATGTGGGATTTGAACCCACAACACCTGATACAGTAGGAAGCGGCGAGGCAACCGCTTAAACCACTAGACCAACCATGCAGTCAAAAATAAAACTGTAATTTTAAGGTCTTTCATTATTTCAGTAGTAGTTATTCAATTCTAACAGAAATCATTAAAAAATTTTTTTTTACTTTTTTAAAAACAATTTCTCAAAGTGTCTCGGTCTGTCAAAGTGTATTCAAAGTACTCGTCAAGACAAATCAAACGACTCCAAACTCGATAGGTTCCGTCGTTACAAAGTTCCTATGACCACCTTCCAGCTTCAACATCAGATCAGCTCCATGTCATCATAATATAGCATTGTCACGCTATATACATATGCCTACAAAAATTCAACACAATCGGTTGAAGATATCTGCAAAATTGAGTTGCAATATTCCGTCTTAACAAATATAGTTAGATATATACATACATAGCAAGTTATAAAAAACATAAAAATAAGTTCTGTGTTAATAAAAAATACTAATATTTTGCTTTGAAATTATTCTTTAAAAAAAATTAAATTAAATTCAAGAATACAAATTAACAGTTACAATTCGACACTCACTGGCAACCCACCCTAAAACTTGTCATTTACGTATTATGGAGCTCAGTGCGAACTACAAACGGACGTGGTGTCACCTTGAATATTCGGCGGGCACTGAATTTTTTGAGCGCGATAAAACTTATTTATTGCAATTTACGGGAGACGATATCTACGTACTAAAATGTATGGAACTTTTGTCGCTAAAAATGAATGATGTTTAGCCTTAGATTATGGCTTTTTGGTGAGAATTAATAAAAAACTAAAACGGTAAATCTTTTCTCCATACTTTTTTCTCGCGAAATAAGAAAAAAAACATTTAAAATAGAGCACGAAATAGGACAGAGTGTGCTAATTAAAATGGTCGATTTCGATGATTTTGATCTTTGTTAAGGCTTTTTTTCACAAAAATAAAGAATTATTTTATAAATGTCACTCGGTAGATTGGTAGACTGATTTATTAAACTACTGAGATTTTTTTTCTAGTTTCAAATATGAATTGAGTTGTTTGTGTTTTGCAAAACTGCAAGTGCCTTTTCGCGCGTTTTTAGGGACGCGCCCCTTAATTAATTGTCCAATGAAAACAAAAATCTACAAAATGAAAAGACACTTTACTTTGTCAATAGTTACTTATTTTATTACCTAGTCCTTAATTTCTTAGGCGATCGTTGAAAATTACAATAAAAATGCAAAGTTGTATCACATTGCATATTTACATTTTTTTAAAATTAAACCTCTCATTCCTGTTTGAAAATTATACATAACTCTTGAAGTATAATAGCAACGTCTCCATCCCACTGAATATTCATATATTAGTAGCTCCACATTCGCTGGAGATAGTGCTGCAGGTAGTTTATTGCGGCAGCATTAAGGAGGATGCGCGGCTTTACGATCTCGTTCGCGTTATTATTTCTATTGACCTTTGCGTTTGCTTGGGTATTGATTGCAATTGGAAATGGATTGGGTAGGTATGATGCATCTGATATCGCTTTCTCTATTATTGCAGTTCTCCTAGCTATTCACTCTTTTTGTCTAACTTATTAAGCTATTGCATAGATTTTTACGCGAGTTTTGAGGCCTTTGAGCGCGGTGACCGAATCAAGAAATTCCGTAACGTAACGAAAATAAAACCTGACACCGGAAGCTCGCACGGATCGAGACGAGCTGCTCCGAATATATAGGTGTATAGGTACCTATCATATCCTTATAATGCCACACTCACCGCATGTGCGTGCGTAAGTATACGTGTTCAAATAAAAAAAATACTGTGAATAAAACAATCCGTTCAATGACGAAGACATTTATTAGGAATAGTTGAAACCTTTTATAGTATGCTATGTAACGAAACCATATCGCTACTTAAAAAAGTGATAAACGCCATCTATTGACGATGTTGGTACTAATTTAATAGTTTAGTATTTTTCATTCGCAATATTATACATACTGCATAAATAATAAATAAATAAATAATTATAATTGCTTAAGTTGATAAAAAATGCTATGCAATAGCTTTACCGCGGCAGTCCCCGAGTGCCACACGTCTTTTTTTTTTAATAAATCGCATAAAACACGCAACGCAATGCGCCATCTAGTTCAATCGATTACAAAAAGTAAATATCCTAACATCAAAGTAAATATTGGAAGATCGTACAAACATTGGTCCGACTTGAACATCGAACCAGAGACCAACGTATGTAACATATATGTCATACAGCAGTCACATACGTTGCCACTGTGCCACAAAAGCATTTCTTTTAAATTACTGACTGAAAAACAGGAGCATCTCTATTCGACTGTATATTTTGATTTTCTTATTTATTGCATTTCTCCAAATGAGTGAGCTTATTAAAAGAACCTACCTGATTACAACAGGGTCCTCTTGTTTTGCCTGATCGTGCCTGATTGACCTATCGATAAGGCTATATGAGTGACAGAAAAAAGAGCTATCATCATAGTTATATACTAGGTAGTCTAATAAAGCTTTCGACGTCATCGTAAAGTCGAAGTCGAAAAGTCACTCGTTAATAGAAACCAGTAAATGTACTTGTAAAATGCATTGGAATTGTGCATCACTGGGTAGAAGAGTAAAGAGATGTATAAAAATAAAAAAAGAACTTGAATTAATGTTTTATATCATCGCTAGATAGGACTGGCTCGTTGGTCTGGCAATCAAGAGGTCTCGGGTTCGATTCCCGAGTCGGGCCAAAGTAATGCATTGAGTTTTTCGTATATAAAATTCTTATTACCACCAGCCTAGAGTATGGAAGTTTGGCGGTGAATCAACCACGCCCGTGCCACGGAGAGAACCGTCGGTCCCGGTTGCCATGAACATCTATGGTAATCGTTATTTGAGAAGTCAGTGCCCTCAAATATACTGACACTAGTTTCAACCTTCGAATTCAGTATCTACCCTCAGCGGAGGTCCGATCCCAGTCGCTCCGTGTAAAAACTGATATTCTTCTGGTAAAACCGGGTGGAACTAGTGGCCGACCCCAAATACACACATCAAAAGTGTCTAGGGATCAACATATGTGTCTAGGGATCAACATATATTTTTGCAATAACTTTTCTCCTGATTGATATTAATTAAAATTTTCTTTAAGGATTCATCAAATAAAGTGTTTTCGTTTGTCACAGTAACGATAAACCAAGTCACCTTTGCATGAATAAAGAAATTTGCCATTTTCCTAATAAAGGGAGTTTTGACATTTGAACCACTAACATTAAAGTTCAAAAAAAAGACTGAAATAACAGTTTTTTTTTAAATTTTATTAGGTAACTTAAACAATTAATAATCCGTGTTTCTACCGCGAACACTAACAACACAAGAATCGGTTTGGCATACTCAAAATGAGTTCATCCAAATCACGCTGTGGAATGGCCGCCCATGTTCGTTGCAACAACAAAAAAAGGTCTTCTTGCGACTGGATACCCTCCATATTCGGCAGAGCTCTTCTCTGTAGCATATCCCATGCATGCTCAATCGGGTTCAAGTCTGGCGACTGAGCAGGCCAGGGCCAAAGCCACATCTCAATCTCAAGAAATCCGCATAAAAATGCTTGATCCCTAGACACTTTTGATGTGTGTAATTTTGTGATAAAACTAGGAAGATAAAAAAACATCTCTATGTCGGAAACTTTTCAGACCACCCACGTACTTGGAAACTATACCTTATTTTGAAGTGTATTCTAGATCTTAAACTGTGTCTAAAATAAATCTATATTATATAGATAACTCAATTTGAAATTTTGAATTAATCACAGCATCATTCCGCGCCTCCCACGAGGTGGTTTAAGGTTGGGAGTAAATGGGGGGAATCTAAATTAAATTTTGACACAGACTGAACGTGGGACTACTTAATTGCAATTTACTTGACTTATTATGCTCCGAGATGGTGTAACTCAATTGTGATTTTCTGAAATATTAGATAGGACTGACCTTTTAGTGCTTTTAAGACAGTACAGTTAGTCTACCGAATACACAAATTGGTTTTAAGTTGTCACTATTAAAATGTCTTTAGTTAACTAAATAATAATAATACCTTTATTGTACAACCGTTGATTACAAAAGGATTTAAGACTAGGTATGTGGGTACAAGTGGTGGCCTTATCGCTCGGAGGCAATGACTTACAGACAACCATAAAACTAAGTAACAATTCGATAACATTATTATGCGGTTTCATATCTACTGTTTATGTGGGATTTTTTTACACAACGCCATCTAGTCCCAAGCTAAGCAGAGCTTGTGTTATGGGTACTAGACAACTGATATAAATACATAGAAAACACCCAAACTCTGAAACAAATATTTGCAGATCATACAAACATGTGGTCCGACCTCGAACCCGAGACCTCAAGCACAGCAGTCCCATACGCTACATCTGCGCCACAGAGGCAGTCCATTTTCTCAATTGATCTTAAAATAACAACAAAATACGTTAAAACTGGACAGGACTGCGTAGAACCGATTGCTGTACAGAGCCTTGGGGGAGACAGATCCAACAGTGGTCGTCTTTTAGCTGAGATGGTGATGTCAAAACTGTATCTTTTTTTTTTTACAATACTCACCGAAACCTAAAGACATGTTTTCAAGTCTTGACATCATTTCTTGATGTTGTCTTTTTAAAGCCCTTAACCGCACATTATTTAAACTATTCTTAGCAACGAGACCCTCCAGCATTGGTCGGGACATCTGCAAAAATAAAGGCATTCAATTGCAACGTACTTGCAAGCTCTTTGGTTACAAGCAACGTTAATAATTTACCGTCAAGTAATTCACCTAGTAACCCGTACTTGGCCAGCGTGGAGACGTGTTCGGTTTTAACCTACTTCTGAGAGGAGATCCGAGCCCAACAGTGGGACATTATGGGTTGTTGATGATGATGAATCCATCTGATAATGGTTTGTTCTTCAAAATAAACAATTCTCTGATCAATGCTATTAGATGATGAACGCCGCTTTTTTAAGGCCTTGGTAGTATTGCTATCAATCCCACGCATGTGTTAAAATTTCATTCAAAATCGAATTCAATGATATATGATTTATAAAGAACTTTAGTATAAACTAGCTGTTGCCCGCGGCTCCGTCCGCGTGTATGTCGGTTATCGCTGCAAATAGTAGCCTATGTGTTATTCTGATGTATAAGCTATATTACTGTAAAGTTTCATCCAAATCCGTTCAGTAGTTTTTGCGTGAAAGAGTAACAAACATCCATACTTACAAACTTTCGCGTTTATAATATTAGGAGGATAAACTATAACGAAGCCGATTAATTACGTAACAAATTTGGCGGCTAAGTTACAAGATCAGGTGGTCATTACCGGCGTGCAGTGAACTGGCATCGAACCGGTACCAGCTGGCGATGAGCCAAATCTTACCGCACGTTCAATGTTTCAGCGGGAGAAATTTATAGTGGCTTTTTCAGCTACTAGTATTTATATTTTTATTACTTTTCGTCGGCTAACGTAAACCTTTTTGTTAAATGAGAAATAATAATCGCTATACAGCGCAATTGAAACGTATTATGTAGTAGCTGAGCCCCGTGGTTGTTTTTGTAGCTTTACAACAACCATCATTATCATCAATAACCCATAATGTCCCACTGTTGGACTCAGAAGAGGGTTAAGGCCATCCAAGGCTCAAGACAACGTTGTAGCTACCTAATCTTGCCATTGGATGTTTTTATGCCGCCCAAAGGCCTCCAACTAGGCTTCACGACTGTTATCCTACGATAACAACCGGGTACGACTGCTGAACGTGACCTCCGAATCACGGATCACACAATTAAGATGAATCTAAAAACCACTCCCAAGCCAAAATTGATCAAACCGTAAACAAAACCCTTCTTCTGCCGCAGACGTGTAAACAACTAAATGAGTTTAAAAAACTTAAAAGCATTCACAGACCACGTCAAAATCTTCAACAGGATCTTGTAACCGAATATTTTCAGTGTCCTGTACTAAGTGCTTCACTGTCAGTAAGTTTATTTTGTGAAAAATAGCAATGAACTCTTTTATTATAATTTATTTTATACTTTATGCATTTTGTACACCAGCGGACTTAATGCCCAAGGCATTCTCTTCCAGTCAGTCTGTGAAACGTAGCCACAACGTTGTCTTTTTTTTTGAAATCATTTATTCCTTATTTTTTAAAATAAACATAAACAAATTCCTCGCCAAGCTACTACTACTACCCGCACTTGGCCAGCGTGGGGACGCCCTTAACCCTATCCCGAGAGGAGATCCGACACCAGCAGTGGAACGTTATGGATTTTTGATGATGTGTGATACTTGTGTTGACGGATGTACGTGTGGTGACGGATTAAGAATACAAAGTGTTACCATCCCCATTCGTCCCATGAGTGTCGTAAAAGGTAACTAAGGGAACTAACTAAGCAGTACAACATCACTGAAAAAAGCAGGAAAACTGGAAATAAATCCTATACCGTGGGAGAGCCACGCTTCGGAATGAATGGGCCGGCTCGACCGGAGTGCTACCACGGCTTTACAGAAAACCGGTGTGATATAGCGCTTGCGCTGTGTTTCAACGAGTGAGTGAGGGTACCGGAGGCCCATATCGAACCCCTCCCCCTATCTCCCCCCCCCCCATCCCCCAAAGGCCGGTAATTAACTTGTGACGCCTCTGGTATTGCAGGTGTCCATGGGCGGCGGTAATCGCTTACTATCAGGTGATACGTCTGCTCGTTTGCCCGCCTATTACATAAAAAAAAAATGGTTAAGTAGGCCGAAACCTCCTTTCGAAGGAGAGGCTTAAGTCCAGCAGTGGACATTAAAGGCTATCAATGACAATGTGTGGTTGCCACTGAATACTTGAAAATCGCAAATATAAATAAACAACAAATGAGTGGGTTACCTATTGTAATGATAGATCAAAAGAAAAAGGTATCTGGTATAAGACCATTCAGGCGCTCCTCCGCCATTCCTCCGCAGGTGGCATGGTTTGATGGCGTTCGATTAAGCAGACACTATGTAAAACTAGCCCTTAGAATCAGGTCTGGTCACTATCCATCAGCAAAATTTGCATATTTAATGAAAATAACTGACTCGCCTAACTGTCTAGTATGTAATAAAGTAGAAGATGTGCAACATTTGCTGATGGAGTGTGACAGGAATAGAATTGAGCGCGAGGTTTTACTTAAAGAACTGAAAGTAAATTCATTCTCATGTATTAAGGTACGATGGGGTTGGCATATCCATGTTGGATTAAAACCCCAAATTAAACAAAGATTAAAAAAGAAAAAAAAAACGGACATCTAACATACAACGCCATCTAGTCCTAATATAAAATCACAGGTTTGTAAATTTCAGGTACCTATACATTATACATACCATATTTACTGTCTGACGACTGCTTCTGTGGTGCAGTGGTAGTGTATGCGACTTGAGGTCTCGGGTTCGATTCCTAGGTCGGACCATGTGTTTGTATGATCTGCAAATATTTGTTTCGGAGTTTGGGTGTTTCCTATGTATAATATTTATGTATATTCAAAAAAAGCATACATGTGTTTATATCAATTATTTTTATGTATTTTATATATTTATTTAGTTATTTATTTATTTACTTTCTTTCATTTCTTTCCTTTAAAAAAGACAACACCCGCATTACGAATAAACATCCTGTGTCGCGGGGGACTTTACAAACATACATGAAACGGACACAAATAACACCCAGACTCAGAACAACAATTTGTGGATCACACAAAGTGCTGTCCCATGTGGGATTTGAACCCACAACACTAGGCGCAGTAGGAAGCGGCGTGGTGACCGCTTAAACCACTAGGCCAATCGTGCAGTCAAACTACTTACTGTAATAGGGCAGAACCTTTCTCAATTATTCCCTCGTTTATGCATCAGCTCGTCTTAAAATTCATACGCATACAAACATTCAAAGCGTCTGGAAGAGCTCGTACTGTACCTAATTTAAAATGTATTTTATGCATGTCTAAATCTTAGTCGGTACGTTTGTCTCGCTTGCATTGTGTACATTAACTTGGCTGTCGTCCAAGCACTCTTGGCTGGTCAAGGTATTAGTCGACACTGCGTTTTGAGATAGTAAAAGCCTCTTTCACTGAGAACTATAATGCGACTCTATTAAGTAAAGCATTTTTAACCCCCGACCAAAAAGAGGGGTGTTATAAGTTTCACGTGTCTGTCTGTCTGCCGGTCTGTCTGTCTGTCTGTGGCACCGTAGCTCCCGAACGGATGAAGCGATTTCAATTTAGTTTTTTTATATGAAAGGTGAGTTACGTGCGAGTGTTCTTAGACATGTTTCATGAAAATCGGTTGAGCCGTTTAAAAGTTATGGGGTATGAAAGTGGGGAAGAGTAAACGAATGTCTTCAAAAATATCATCAAGTGGGGTCTCAAATGAAAGCGCATAACGTGTCTTTTACTTTTTAAAGGGAACTCAGGTTGTTATATCGGGGGTTTTTTTAAATTTTGAGAATTTATGATAATGCTTGAAAAACACTTATGGCGTGTTAATTATTTTATGTTGCTGTTATTTAAAAAGAATGTGTTCTTTTAAACTTTTTAAACATTGATTAGTTCGTTAAGATTCCAATGACTGACGTTATTTCTGTTAACTGCATTTGACTAAGTTTTGTATTTAAGTTAGGTACACAAAATCTCATTTTATTGGGAAAATAACTTTATCTGAATTTTAATATATGACAACCCAGTGCCTTGTAACGATATAAGGTTGGAGGCGTGAGTGTATTTAATGTGTTCACAGATACTACACAAGTTCACAGAATATATTTTTAATAAACATTTAATAAGCAACTTATTTTCACGTGCCTCAGAGAGTACGTTAGGTCGTCGAACCCAGTTATCATATGCACATCTGTGGCAATCGTTATGGATAGTTGGAGCCCTGTAAAGTCTAACAATTGTCTTTCTTTAAAACTTAGATTTTGCCTAGTACTTGAGTTGTGGTGATCTGATGGTAGACGCTTCGTGTAATTTTTTTTTTATGTATTAGCCTACCGAAGTGAATCGACTCTGCCTGATGGAAGGCATAAGCAGAATCCAAAAGTGGTGGTCACCATACTCACTGCGAATGCTGACAATGCAACAAAACAGCAAAGTGGCCCACACTATGGTGGCCTAGTGATGCTTCTGCATTATTGGGCCTCCGGTCTCGCACTCACCAACGTAACACGACAGCAGCTGTCATTGTACGTTGATCTTCTGTGCGAGCGTAGTACCGCCCCGGTCGAGCCTACCCAACCGTGCAGAATACAGCGTGGCACACTACCTTTGTGAAGTTAAGCTGTATCGTGATAAACTTAAAGTCGACCCTGAACCTATTTTGGGGAAAAGGCCCTGAAGAAACTCATATTCAATCACACGGTATTTGGGTGGTTGAACATAAGGCAGCAATGCCTTAAGTATATTTAACTATTTTTTTTTAACTGAGGTTTAGCATATATCATAGTATATTAATAGAAGTAGTCTCTGCTTTATAAAGATATTCTCACATTGAAGTCCCTAGGTGTAGATAACACACCTTAAATTGCTAAGTATTTTTCTTTCGAATTTAAATTATCGTATATCAGCATACCATAAATCAGATTGAGATGAAAAATACAGTCGTAGAATTATTTATTAGGGTCTGAGTCAGCGCTTGTGAAATCCCAAAAATCATTTTTATAACGATAACTTTAAAAATAACATATAAATATATTAAAACAAATTCAGCTCTCAGTCGAGATGTTATTTGCATTGCAATACTTATTCTTATCGATTTAAAACTCTTTGTCGTCTGGGCTCTCGCTAACCAAATACTTCCCATTGATTCGCTTTTGCTGGACGGTTTCCAAGGCGGAAGCCCGGCGGATTCTTTCACTGTATTGCTTCCTTCCTATGACGTGGCCAGTTGCTTGAAATTTCAGACAAGAAATTTCCATCTGAATTTTAGAAGTAGTTTTAAGATCTAGGCAATTTAATTTAGATACTTTAATTTAACTGCGTATAGGTATAAGTGTGTGTGCGTGAAGGGTCCACGGTCGAATTAACGCATATCTATATTTATATATATTTAGAAATACATAACAGCTAAAATTGGGTATACATTGTATCCTTTTATAGTGTCTTTACTAGTCTTTACTATTTTTATGACCTAGGAGTCATAAAAATAGGTTCTACTATCATTAAAATATACATATCTATCAAGTGTACACAATGGTTTACATCACACACTAATACACGCTTGTGTAACGACTGTAGTTAAATTTTATCCATGCGCAGGATGAACCAAATGCTACGTACGATACGGTACGGTACGTAAAATACGTAACCAAAGGTTCAGATCAATCAAGGCTTTTATACCGTAGACGGTATTCTGTTAGCAGTTAGTCCATGCATCACACATCTAACTACCGAAGGTTCAGACATATTTAGTAGTGTAGGTGCAGGGTGTTCTACAGTATTTCTGAGTGTGAGGGTACAGAGAGTGCACCTGTGTTTGCGCACTCACTTGCACTATAATATCTCCTGCGTAGTTAACTGGTCTTCGTTGAGACCAGCCGCCGTAGCATGATCATCATTCTACATAAGTGCTATATTTAAGAATAGTTCAATAAGTTCCAAGTCTTACAGGAACAGTTCGTCATTGGGAGAAGCAGTCTGAATGTGGATGTGGGCGTAGCGAAATA